>OZ008368.1:159782278-160991423 GCA_963931995.1 Phaonia tiefii
TGCTCAGCGCAAGTTTCCCTCGCACCGTTGCATGAGGCACCAGGTAAAGTTGCTCAGCGTAGTTGTGCTCAAAACCATATCAGCTGACTAAGATGGATACATAAGATGGTAGCAGTAGCAATTGCATGTATTATGTATGTGTACTTTTTCTACTGTTCTAGTGCTATCACCTTATTTATCCATCCTAGTCAGATGACAACGAAATGTCAAAAGTTTACACGTTTCTCCATCCCACGTTTGCGCAGCAAATTTGCCACGAAAACTTTCCACGTTTGAGCAAGTCGCTTTGTATGGGAAATTTGTTTGTTTTGACGTTTGCTGTGCAAGTTTACGATGTTTTCGAGTTTACGAGGCTCTTTCGAGCTTTCATGAAGACCACTAATATCGAAAGAAAGCCAAAAGATGCTTAGGTTTTGTGGAGCTAAAATTTGAGTATATATTCAGCCTTATTACGAATGTCGTTCTCGTATTTCGACTACGACAGTTTTGTAAAAGAATAAAGATAACACGCAAACTTTGTCTTTAATCTTTTACAAAACTGTCGTAGTCGAAATACGAGAACGACATTCGTAATAAGACTAATTGTTTTCGTCATATATTTTGCCGTTATGATTTTAGATTTCTCTATTTTGCAAATATTTACGTTGCCAATAATTTGTTAATTGATTTTTTTAAATTAAAATATTTTTGATGTGTTAAGATCTATAGGGACGGGTAGGGCAATCTATCGAAGTGAACACATGCAAACAACCCACGGCGTTAGCATCACGTACGTGGTTGTTGTACAACAATAGTCTCTGCCTGAAAATAAGTATGATGATATTAATGTAGCGGCAGCGAATAATCAAGCTGGTCGTCATCGCCAAACAGTATTGAATAGTATAGAGAACTCATGGAACGAATTGCATGACTCAAAAGCGAATCATTCAAAACGTATTAGTCTCTTTTTGTCATAACTTGGTCCATTCATGATTGTGATATGAAACATTGATGTATTTTAAAACATTTATGCTTTTTGTATTGTTTTTTGTAATAACATTGTCGAAATATTCTATAAAGAGAATAAGACTCGTTTATTCTCTTTTACTCAAATTAACAACAAGAGAGCGAAAAAAGAGTGCAATAAGTTCTCTATACTATTCAATACTTTTTGTCGTCGCTGTTTATGACAAAACAAAAACAATTATTTCAGTGAGCTAAAGAGCAAAAGAGTCTTCAGCACAAAAACTATTCTTTTTTTATTTTCCAATGTAACATTTAGTAAGGAGCTTTTTTTATTTCATTGTTCAAGCTCAAGACCATTCTACATCTCTATAAATAGAGATATAGTTTTTTGAAAAAGAAGATGTTTTGCAAATGCATCCTCATGATTCCTGGCAAACCGTATAGCTATTTCAGATCTCGCCACAGATCTTCATCAGCGGTTTTTTGGAATGCTGGTTTTGAAAAATTCATCAAACTAAATGCAACCGAAAACTCATCTGAATTGAGAATTTTCCACTATGCAAGTGTTCAAATATTATCTTCTTTTTCAAAAACCTATATCTCTATTTATAGAGATATAGAATGGTTTTGAGCAATGAAATAAAAAGTACCAATATAAAGGCCGAATAAATAAGAAATCATTTACTAATGTGTTCATAGAAATCGAACAGGTACCTTGTAACAAAAACGTGTTAACACATCGCCCGTGGGTTCGAACCATAGAGTAAACTCATACTAGAGAGAATATTTGGCTCATCTAACGTTTCCTTTTACACTCTTCTTGATGCGGTCCATGGTACAATAATATGTTCATGGTAAAGTCGTAAGAACAGCTGTTTTAATTTTTTTCATGAGGTCCTTCACATGTATTTTGTTTTTGTACTCGTTTGCATTCTTGTGTTGTTGGTATTGATTTGTGTAGAGTTTGACAGCTGAAGCGAATAGAACAAAAACAAAATGCCTGTTGTTGCTGCCTACAACAACAACAACACGCGCTGCTATAACCATGAAGATATTATTGTACCATGATGCGGTCGGTGTGATAGAGAGATGTTTGACGAAAAGCGACATACACCAGGTGGGATTACAATAACTTCTTGCTTTAATTTTGCATATCGTTTTGGTGAAAAACTGTGAAATTTAAATATGGTTTAAACTTTTTTATTGACTGTTATTGTTAGCATACATTTGTGTTGTATTTAACACAATAATTTTAACACACAAAACGAAATGCCGTTGTTGTTATTATGTTGGATGTTTTGAACCATTGCCTCTATCTAGTATTAGTATGTCAAGCAATTATTTTCTACATCGAACGTAAATATCACACCCGGCCAAATGTCATAAATTTGGTGAGAGAACTATTAGGTCTACTATAAGTATTAGTCTATGGGTTCATCGGCATGAACTGCGGCAGTACTCGTCTATGAGGCCTTTAAGATATTCATCATTTATTTATTCGGCCTTTTCATTGGTACTTTTTAATTTAATTAGTCAAGCTTGAGGCCATTCCATATCTCTATTAATAGAAATATAGTTTTCAAAAAGGAGTTTTGCAAATGTATTCCTATGAACCATATAGCTATATCAGATCTAGCCACATATCTTCATTAGCTGTTGTTTGGAATGATGCTATTGAAAAATTCATCAAACTAAATGCAAATGAAAATTCACTTCAATTGAGAATTTCCAATTAGTATGCAAGTGTTCGAAAAATATCGCAAGCAAAACACACAAGAAAAGACAACACAATTTTGTACATGCAATAACAATTGTATGCAGTTTCGCAACAACAAAAAACATGTCTAATGGGAACCGATGGTTCTCTGGAGATGGAAAGAAGTTTTTGCAAATGTTTTCTAGTGTGTTTTGCTTGCGATACTTTTCGAACACTTGCATACTAATTGGAAATTCTCAATTGAAGTGAATTTTCATTTGCATTTAGTTTGATGAATTTTTCAATAGCATCATTCTGCATCTTCACCTGTATATATTGTAAATATGTAAATAGTAGTTATTCAGCCTTATTACGCATGTCGTTCTCGTATTTCGACTACGACAGTTTTGTAAAAGATTAAAGACAAAGTTGCCGTGTTATCTTTAATCTTTTACAAAACTGTCGTAGTCGAAATTCGACAACGACATTCTTAATCAGGCTGATTAAGTGTTAGTGTTAAGTGTTAGTTTTTAAGTCAAAAGGTTGATTATAACCCAGTTTTTAGGGTTAAATCTCTCGTAGCCGTTGAATAGTTTTAGGAAATGTATAATTTATATGTAAGCGCCTCATGCTGAAAACTTTATAAGTATATAGTTAGTTAGTATAATGGTTAGGCCTTAGAATATTGTTTAATGTTAGGAATAAGTTTGTATTAGTCACTATGGTTAAAAAAAATAGCATCATTCCAAACAACCGCTGATAAAGATCTGAAATAGCTATACGGTTTGCCAGGAATCATATGAATACATTTGCAAAACTCCTTTTTGAAAACTATATTTCTATTAATAGAGATATAGAATGGCGTCAAGCTTGACTATTTAAATTAAAAAGATTTTAACAAATTGCAACACAAGTTGCTTAGATTTGAGCAATTCTGTATGTATATTTTCGGTACAAATTTTAGATGAAATTGGATAGTTCCAGAGCAGTTCTGATCAAAAAGATATAACAAATTTTCCGACCTAATGATATCTAATTAAGTTTGCGAAGATCAATTTTTCGGATCTAATGAGTTATAATTAGGTGTTGTACAATCGAAACATATGTACATATACACACTTTTTTTACACGGAAATAAGTTTCTCATATGGGTCATTCCTTATTTTCCTTAATATTTTCAGCAAGTAGAAATAAATTGTATTTTTTTAAATGTCACCAGCCAACAAATTTTCGACTTTTCTCTGCAAATATGATTAATGAGATGCACTTGGATGCCATCTCTGAAGTGTGTGGGAAGCTTGGTGACAGTGACAGCTTACTGATATTGGTTGATTTCAATTTACCTTTGGTATCATGGTTACCCTTACCTGATACTAAACATCTCACTCCGTTAACTCCTTGCGACTGGACTTCTGATTTTGCTAGACTCATTTCTTCTCTGAATCTTGTTCAGATTAACGATATCGTTAATGCTATGAATAGGACACTTGATCTTGTAATAGTTAATAATTCTGATAATTTTGAAGTTTCCCGCGTTAATTCTCTAAGTTTGCCCGAGGACTCATACCATCTTACAATTTGTATTCGTTTCTATCTCCAGACTGAAAATTCAATCTATTCAAAATCTACCAGGAGAACTTTTTGTTTCTCACGTGCTAATTTTGTCTTACTGAATAGTCTTTTTGAATCTGTCGATTGGAGATCAATAGTAGATTGCGAGGATCGCCAGAGCTTTGATGGGAGCTTAATTAATTTTTATGATGTAATGTGGCGATGAATACGTAAATCTGTGCCGAGGGTATCTGCAGAAGATGAGAATTGCTCACCTCCTTGGTCTTCTAAATATTAAATGCCAGGAGTAGATTACATAAAAAGTTTAGGGTATCAGGTAGATCTTTTGATTGAATCTCGCAAGTGTTATCAATCATACTTGTCTAAGGTTGGTAAGAATTTTAGGAACAATCCTAAAAGTTTTTCAACTTTGTTAACACCAAGCGTAAGTCCGTATCAAGACCTTCTCGAATTGTGATGAATGATGTCGAATACATAGACTCTGAATCTATTGACAATTGTTTTGCTGACTTTTTCTCATCTGTTTACTCGGTTAATTCAGTATCGACTACCTGTGACTATCCTTATGATATTCGGTCATTAGATCCGTTCGGGATCACTTCTATGAGTGATACGTGGGTCCAGGAGAACCTTTCATCACTGAAGCCCACGAACACTTATGGACCTGACGGGATCCCTAATTCTGTGCTAAAATACTGTTCTACGACATTAGCTACACCATTGACTATACTATTCAATGCATCTTTGAAATTTAGCTACTTTCCAGCGGTCTGGAAAAGTTCGTATATTGTCCCTCTTCATAAGTCGGGTAGCATTACAAACGTGTCAAATTATAGAGGTATTGCGAAACTGAGTGCGATTCCAAAACTTCTTGAGAAACTGGTCACTGACATTATATCTTACAAAGTTTCCTCTATTATTGACTGTAGGCAACATGGTTTTCGCAAAGGTCTGTCTACAGTTACAAACTTACTTCAATTTTCTTCTCACGTAATTGATGGTTTTATTTCAGGAATGCAAACCGATGTTATTTACACGGATTTTAGTAAAGCTTTCGATAAGGTTAACCATCGCCTCCTACTGAGTAAATTAAGCGCTATCGGGTTTAATAGTAATATTATTGAATGTATTTCATCTTACCTTACTGGTCGCGAACAGATGGTAATTTTTGGGGATTCGTTATCTAGACCTATCCACGTGTCTTCCGGCGTTCCTCAGGGAAGTCACCTGGGTCCTATTTTATTTCTCTTGTTTATCAACGATTTGCCTAATTCGATAGCTGTCTAATGTGCTTATGTACGCGGACGATGTGAAAATATTTATGTCATATAAAAATACTTCAGACTATATTCTACTTCAAAATGATCTGGATCGGTTTGGGAGTTGGTGCAATCATAACCTTATGGAGTTAAACTTGGGTAAATGTAAGCATATGACGTTTTACAGATCACGTATGATTACCTCCCGGTATTCTATAGGTGGTTCTACATTAGAATTGGTCAATTCTTTCTTGGATTTAGGTTTCTTACTTGATAGGAAATTGTCTTTCAATAGTCACATTATTGCTACTGTTAATAAGGCTTATGGCGTACTTTCGTTCATTAAGCGCTGGGCGAAGGCATTTTCTGATCCATATATCTTTTTACATCCCTTGTGAGGCCCATATTAGAATATGGATCAGTGGTATGGGATCCACAATATGACTTTTATGTGAATATGATAGAATCGGTACAGAAACAATTCCTTATTTTTTGTCTTAGGAACCTGAGATAGGATCCTAACGTCCATCTTCCTCCATATGTCAGTAGATTGTCTTTGATTAAATTACCTACTCTGGCTAGTAGACGGACTATGCTTAATTCGATTACAATATATAAGATTCTCAGGGGCGATATACGCTCTGAGTATCTTCTTGGTCGTATTTCGATAAATGTTCCTTCGAAAACTTCTAGGAACTATAAACCCCTGTATATTAGTTTTCGACACTATAATTATGCTTTGAATGAACCGGTTCGGAGAATGTGCACAGATTTTAATGATGTTTATCAGTTTATTGACTTTTCTTTATCACCGGACACGATAAAGTCTTTTATTATAAATCATCTAAATAGCTAGTGTGTAGTATTTTATGTACGAGTATTAATGTTGTATTGATAATTTATGGTTTTATGTTTCAAGATTTATTATTTTTCAATAAGTATAAAGTGGTAATCTGCGGATTTTATTCCTTTTGACGTGACAACGTCTTAAATTAGGTTGCGGCTGGGAGTCACTTATGAAAAAGTGTAACGCCCGGTAACGTTACGATGAGTCACCGAACGAGAGAGGCCCGCCGAATGCCTTGCGTCTCTCTCCCACTCAATAAATAATTCTGTGTGTGCGGATGTGTGTGTTTACTTGTGTGCCAGAAACGATTTGCTTTGCTGGCTTCTAGTGGCTGTTGGTCGGTGGTGTGAGTGTTTTTGTTTTTTGGCACATCATATATATGACGACTGAGCAAGTATGTATGTGCGTATATATGTGCGTGTGTATGAATATTGATTTAGATCAGTCTGCATTGGATAAGGTATTATTTTTTGTTTTTTTTTGTTTTTTGGCTTTATGATATGTGTAGTGTATGTTTGTGTGTAGAAATTTTCATATGAATTAGGTAGCCAAAACGAAACAGAGAGCTGCGGTCGGCTTTAAAAACGATATGCGAATATGATGAATTGAAATACTTTTTGGTTAGTAAATTATTTTCTTTTGTTTTTAATAAAAGAAATGTTTATTTTTTATAATAAAAGAAATGTTTATATTTTATAATAAAGGATATGTTTATTGTTTATAATGTCACATTTGATAATGTGTTCATAGAAATCGCACAGGTACCTAGATGGTGTTGAAATTACTTCTATTTTCCTAAACCATAAGTTTCAATAAATGTTAAAACATCGCCCGTGAGTTCTAACACTCATTGGTTTTTTTTTTATTTTACAAATTTTAATTAATTTCAAATTTATTTAGCAAAAATTTGAACCTTCGATCTGAATAAATGTTTTGATTTTCGAATTGATTCTTTAAAATTACAAATATTAAGAAAAAGTGGCAGATATAAGAAAACTTGATTTAAACTGTGTTGAGCAAGAATTTTAACATCTAATCAATATGAAAATCAAATCAATCTAAACAAAATATATTTCTATAGTTAAAATTTGTGCAATTCTTATTTTCATTCAATTCCTTGTTCCTATTGTGCAATTTAATTATATTCATATCAATAAATATTCTACCGAGAAAAAGACGTTGTCACGTAAAATCTTCGCCCGTAAAACCGACTTTACAGGCAACAATTTTTTTTAACTGGTATTGCTTTAATCGGCTGTGAAGTTTTATGTTGCCGTTGCACGTTTTCCTCTCAGTTACTCCCCGCTACGGATCGGTCTGTGGTGTGTACGCTATCCCTACGTCATAGGGATGAGGCCCCCTCGGTCGGTTGGGGCGGGTGTGAGTGGCGGCGATGGGATCGTTCGTTAAGTATTATGCTTTTCTTATGGACTCTTAAACACGAAAATGAATTTTAAAAAATTTTCCTAGGAGCCGTTTTTGAGATAAACATTTTTGATTTGTTTTTTTTCCAATTTTTGGAGGTGCACTTGCTATTTTGGGTCTCCCTTACCAGATGGGACTGTCCGTGGAGGTGGAAAGTTTCTGATAGCCATTCACTTGGGAGTGGCCAGAAATGATTCCTTCATTGGGCAGTCCAAGCAGCTCACTACTTCCACGCAGTATGTCCTGGGCAATGGCTTTATCGGAAACCTCCGTTAGCTAGCTAGAGTGAGAAGGCGAAAATAAATGAGCCGCCTGATTATTTATGCGATCACTGATGTGTCTCAGACTTAGTAGGTGACTGATGTCACTGAAGCTCATCAAGATATCGGGCATATTCTTTTGTCCTTTAGAAGGCGGATGAGCCAAACATATAAACCCAAAAGAAGAAAATCCAGGTTCGACATATTGCATCCTGGTCAGCGTCTGATCCATAATGGCCGGCTTCAATCAAATATCCTGGCAGTAGGTAAAATACAAAAACCCGGTGGACTGGGTTTGCCTCTCGCCACCGTTCATAATGGCAGTGAAAAACAAAAACGAAAGATAAAACCTAAAAACTAAATGGTTTCCCATTACATCCCATGAAGGGACAGGGGAGACCTTCTCACAATCACAGAGCTGTGCGGTCTCCAGTTTTCACTCACTGATTGGGACTTACAGTTTTACACCGATTCCGAATGGTATTTTGAGAAGCTTTTAGTGTCGCCGTCACTATGCGAGGTGGCCGCCGCCGAAAGAAATGTTTAAGGTGGTCTGAGCAGGGATCGAACCCAAGACCTCATGTACAAGAGGCGCGCACACTACCATTGCACCACCTACGGCCACATACACAACCCCTATTAGTTGACGAGCCCAGCAAACGTTATAAGGACCACGATTTACGGATATGTACCTGGAATGTGAGAACTCTATATATGTAGATCCGGTGCAAGTATCCAACTGGCAGATGTCCTCGAAAGTTATAAGGCTGACATTACCTCTATTCAGGAAATGCGATGGACAAGGCATAGCTGCACAAGAAAAAGAAACTGCGATATATACTACAGTTGCCATGAAAAAAAACATGAATTTGGTTGCGGATTTGTAGTTGGCAAAAGACTGCGAGATCTAGTCTCTAGGTTCAATCCTGTGAGTGACCGTATAGCCACAATCCGCATAAAAGCATTTGTGTGCATGCCCCGACAGAAGAGAAAGATGATCACGCCAAAGACATATTCTATGAGCTCCATGGCCGCTGCCCTGGCCATGACATTAAGATTGCACTAGGAGATTTTAATGCCAAAGTAGGTAGGGAGAATGTGTTTAATCCAACTATTGGCAATTTCAGTTTACATGCTGACAGTTCCGAAAACGGTATGAGACTGATTGACTTTGCCGCGCAAAAAACATGGTCATTAGTGGTACAAGATTCCAGCATAAAGACATCCACAAGGCTACTTGGGTATCCCCTGATCAAAGAACGAAGTACCAAATTGATCACGTGGTAATTGATGGAAGGCACTCATCCAGTGTAATGGACGTACGAGTGATCAGAGGTGCTAACATTGATTCTGATCACTACCTGGTAGCAGAAAAGATTCGCACAAGATTAAGTAGAGCGAAAATCGTACGAAACCAGACGCAGATAAAGCTAGACATCGAAAAGCTGCAATTACCAGAGGTAGCCACAGATTACTCAAGGAAGCTCTCGCAACTTTTGGCACAGAACCCATCCCTCCTGATGACGATCCTGAAGCGCAGTGGAAACCCATATCCGACTATAAAAACTGCCGCAACAACAGTACTTGGGTTTGAAAAACCGATTCACAATAAACCATGGTACAATGAAGAGTGTCGCATTGCAAATGATGAAAAGAACGCTGCACGTATGGTAATGCTTCAGTCAATTGAAACGCGAGCTGCAACTGAGCGGTATAGGGAGAAAAGAAAGGAGGTAAACCGTCTCTTTAGGCGTAAGAAACGGCAGTGTGGAAAGCGCGAGAGTGAGAAAATTGAGACATACAGAAGGAAGAACGAAGCCCGAAAATTCTACCAAAAAGTCAAAAACGGAACTAATGGACATGGTTCAGGGCCCCCTTCTATAAAGACAAGGAAAGAAATCTCATCGCAGATGTGCAGAGCATGTTGGGAATATGGAGAGATCATTTCTCCGCGCTACTGGTACCTGCGATATCCAATGACGATGGGACAATCGATCACAATATGGACGACGACGTCGATTGCCCCCTCCTAACCAAGACGAGGTCAGAACCGGCGGAGCTGTTTAAGGCTGTCTGCGATGAGCTGATAAGGTGCATGCATCAGCTCATTAGCAAAATTTGGTTAGATGAATGCATGCCCCACGATTGGAGTCCCAGTGTACTATGTCCCATATTTAAAAAAGGTGACCCGAGTATCTGTGCCAACTACCGTGGAATAAGCCTTTTGTCCATAGCATATAAGGTTCCATCAAGTATAATGTACGAAAGACTAAAACCAATTATCGCTGACCTGATTGGACCATATCAGAGCGGCTTTAGGCCTGGAAAATCAACAACTGACCACAATTTCCCGATACGCCAAATCCTGGAGAAGACACACGAAAAACAAATTGACACCTATCATCTATTTATCGATTATAAGGCGGCCTTCGATAGTCCGATAAGGGAGAAACTCTATGAAGCAATGTCTGAGCTTGGTATTCCTGCAAAACTCATACTCCTTTGCAGGATGAACTTGACGAACACCAAATCCGCAGTGAAAGTTGGTTCGGATCTTCCCGAACCTTTCGAAACTAAGCGAGGCCTCAGACAAGGCGGTACCCTATCGTGCGATCTCTTTAACATCTTAATGGAGATCACTATGAGAAAAGCTGCTGTCAACATGAATAAAACCATCAGCAGCAAAAGTCACATGCTGCTCGCATATGCTGATGATAGAGATATTGGGCGCACAATTACAGAAGTTACTGCGTTTTTTTCGAGAATTGAGAAGGAGTCAGCCAAAGTGGGTCTGACGGTAAATGAGGACAAGACAAAATTAATGGTTTCAACGAAAAGGGCCTCCACGCGATTAGACCAAAGCGTGAACGTTGATAACCGTTATAACTTCGAGGTAGTGGACGAATTTATATACTTCGGATCTGCCGTAAACAAAACCAACAACGTCAGCCTTGAGATTAGGCGGAGAATTGTGCTTGCGAATAGATGTTATTTTGGGCTAAGCAAGCAGTTTAGAGATAAAGCCCTCTCTCGAGTAACAAAAGTCCAGCTGTACCAGACTCTCATTCAACCTGTCTTGCTTTATGGCGCATAATCCTGGGTCCTATCGCAAGCAGACGAAACATCTGTAGGAGTCTTCGAGAGAAAAATACTCCGAAAAATTTATGGCCCTATAGTGCACAACGGCGAGTATCGGCGACGAATGAATCATGAGCTGTATGAGCTTTATCCTGACATTGACATAGTTAAGCGGATTAAAATAACGCGATTGCGCTGGCTAGGCCACGTCAGTATAATGGATGAAGACGAACCAGCACGAAGGTTTTTCGAAACCGAATTCGAAGGAGGACGAAAAACAGGAAGACCAAGACTCCGCTGGAGGGATCAGGTTGACGAATCCCTGCGTACACTTGGTATTGCCTACTGGAGAGATAAGCCAAAAGATCGAACTGGTTGGGGAAATATGTTATCTTCGTTTTGTAAGGTCCCTGGCTTGTCCGAGACCGGATAAGTAAGTAAGTAAGTAAGAATTTAATATAAAATTTAAATGGTTTATTCAAATTCGCATTAAACTGATTTAAAATCAAATTTGAAAAGATTTTCATGTATGAAAATCTTATTAATTTTAAAACATTTAGTTATCTAATAATCTTAATTTTGAAATTTGAAATGAATTAATTTGAGATTAATTAATTCTTAATTAATGTTTAATTAATTCTAATTCAAATCATAAAATCATTTTAAAAATAATTGAGGGATATGTCATTTCGAAGTTATTGAAGCACAAGATCATATTTAAAAATAGAAATCATGTTTCTTAATTCGACGTCATATAACAGGTTTCCGGGTTGTTCGAAAATTACGGTTTTTACCAAACTGGCACACGGTTAATAGCAAAAAACCGATTAACCGGTTTCACCGGTTTCGGTTTTGGACACCCTACTTCAAATACAATTGCTGGACTTGGAAACCAAATATTTGTGGAGTGGTAAGTTCATAGATCTCAAGAGCAAGTTCGAAGAGCCGGAGGTGTAGAAAAGTATGCACAAGTGGGCGGCTCTATGAGAAAAAGGAAATGCCGAGAGTTCAGGCACTCGTGTTTGACGCATGTAATAGTCTTCCAGAATGCTACAGTAGGGTGTAAAAGTTGGCATTTGGAGTACTGATGATCTTCGGGTCAACAAATTCATGCGAGCAAGAGTTCTCTTGCATGAATATAATAAAAAGTAAAGTAAGAAATCAACTAACTAATAGAAATCCAGAGGCGTGCTTGAAACTGAAAACAAAAGTTATGAACCAAATTTAACCAAAATTTCAAAAGGTATGCAAGGCCAATGCTCCCACTGATGTAACTATTGTGAATATTATTCAACTTTTAACTCTTCCGTCTCAAAAGGTCTAACCAGATTTTGCAAATGAGCGGATGTATGCACCTTTCCAACTTAAAGCCGATAGCCTTAAACAGCTCAGCCGGTAGTCCATCGGCTTTGTTGTTCTTAAGCCGGCAATTTGCAGTTCTAACTTCGCTTTGGCTAAGAGGGTGGCAGTCGATGCCATCGTCCTTTATGTGATCAAGAACCTCATCTATATTGAAGTCTCTTGGGACAAGAAAAGCAGATAACTGATATCCCCATATTTCCAGCATACTCTGCAATTCTGTGACAATATTCCGGTCCTTATCTCTACAAATCCATCAATTTCCGTTGGTCCCGCCCTGTACTTTTCGGTAGAAATCACGGGCCATATTTATCATTCTGTATGATTCAATTTTCTCACACTTGCGCTTTCTTCACAACCGGGTTTCCTCTCTTCTTTTCTTCTTATACCCCTCTTTCGTGGCTCGCGTTGCGACTCACTAAATCATTGCCATACGTGCGCGTTCTTTCGACACTTGTCATGCAACATTCTTCATCGTACTATATAGTTTGTCGTTAAGCGATTTTTCATAACCAAGTACGGTCTCTGCAGCTGTTTTTATAGAGTGTGAACTATACTTCCACTGTGCTTCAGGATCATGAAACGGGGGTACGTTCTGCGCCAGTATATATACATATATACATATATACTCAATAGCGGCAATTTTATCGCTCTCGGCCTGATATTAGAGGTATTCACGTAAACACTCATATATTTGTACTACAAACTTGTTTTGATGTTTACGAGTATTCGAAGCTCATGCGTGTTTACATGAAGACCGCTATTATTGAACGCACCCTCAATGCAAAGAAATGCTATCATCGTGTACTCCCTAGCAGCAATTTTCCTATGTGTCCTACTAGTTCTCTATAGATATGCCCTAGCAGTGCGAATAGTACACGCTGAAAAATTTGTATTTTTTTGTTGTTGTTTGGATGCAAATATAACGTGTTTGTAGCTTGTGGTAAATGTAGTACTCGTGTGTCCAACCACATTGTATTTTCTATTCAACATAACATGTTTGGGACATAATGATTAATGGGTTATAATATATGTATTTGTGACCCAAACATGGGTTTGTTTATTAAAAACTGCTAAAAACAAAAACGTCACAGACAATAAGGAAACAAAAAGCAGCAGATCTTCAGTTCACGAAAACAATGCTTGCAAACATGTGCATGGATCCTGTAATATATTGCTGGGGCCGTTATTTTTCAGCGTGTCTACAACATATATCAACTTTACATCAGAGCTCGACCGTAAATATCCATCCATAAGTCGATCTAAAGTCGTCGTTAGAACACCCTTGTATCCGTCTATCGTTTAGGTATAAATCGTCTCCGCCTGAGCATCAATAGATAGGCCGCAACAAGAAATTCTGCTAGTGAGGCCACGAGATTGATGTTGCCGATAACACAGTTAATCCTTGATGAAAAAATCCGATCTATGAAAATCCGATCTATTGTCGGTCTCCCGGACAGCGAATTATCAGGAAATTGGTATCCATAAGGGGATTGGGCGGCAACATTTTCAGGTTACTCTTTCGTATTATTGTCTGTCGCCATTAACATTCTTATACTTGAGGCTTCAGACTTGTCTTCTATGGATTTATATAAGGGATTCTACGAGTTTCTCCTTGCCCTTCTGAACGCATTTTTATAATGTCTTAGCTCGGCTGTGTACCTATTGCAGCATCTGGAAGACTTGATTATATTAAACAGTTTCCGGCACGATTTTCTAATATTTGAAAATTCTCCATTTCGCCACGGAATCTTCTTATTTCCCGGCATCACTCTTGGTACAGAGATTTGTAGTTAATTCATAATACTATATGCTACAGTTTCTATGTCTTATCTCCACAGTTGGTTCTTCTGCCAAGAGCATCCTGCAGTTAATCCGTTATTCTCACATTCCTTCGAACTTCATCATATTGTGATATTACCTCGGTCATAGTCGATATGATATCAACAACCTGATATTCCTGATCCGGATTATCAATCTTTAGGGGGGTAGTGACTCATTGATCAGGATAAAAAGGGCGTGTCTACGGACGCCTGATCCAATATACCGATTTTCCAATTAAATTTTGGAATTTCAAAATGTAGTAAATAGTTAATACGTCGGGTAGATTAGCTTAGTTATAAGCATGTGCTATGATGGCAGGACCACGATCAGAACAAAATCTGCACCAAGTCACAGCCCATCCTTTTTTAATAGCTGCGCGGTAGTAGTCAGCCGACCACTAGTCTCCAAACGTCACTAGTTTAGCTTGGGCTTGGAATTAGCCTCCACTACAAACTCACGGAGGAGGACCCGGCATCCTCTTTGAGATTTGAACAAATATTGACACATATTGAAATTTTGAACAATATGCTTAAAAAAATAATCCCGATGACGGTTATTTCGATAACCGACTGTTGAATGTAGTTATTCCATTTACCACTATTCCATGTTTATAATTATTTTACTACCTGAATGAAATTTAAAATGCAAAGAAAATTAATTAATCAATTATTTTAGAATTTGTAAATTTCCCACTGTTGTTTATGGCATTTACACCCTTTTGGTTATCACTAGTAGTTTATACCTTTTCCGTGCAACTCTGTAATTCCCGTCAGATACCTGCCTTCCTTGACCACTTACCGAGCTTTCTTGGACAGCGGAGACGCAATGATTCGGCCTTCTTTTCCCCGTCACTCGGCGAAGCAAGTTATGAGATTTCTCGAAGTCTCCAAATAAAAATGCCAGTTTTTCTGAACTCCTATTGTGTACTAAATTCCTTTCCTTTATTGTCAAACCTCCTTGACGCTTCTTGAGGAATCCCCCTTTACTTGTGCTATACATTTTATTATTGTTGGATTGATTATCGAAATCACTTCGATCCGTAATCGCGAATGAAATAACGGGGTTTTCAATAAGAGCGCTACAAAAGTTTTTTTAAATAAAACAAAACCGGTTTTAGATACCAATGAAATTCTTTATTCCTGTGAAAGTACGTTCGATGCCATTATGTATGGAACTCGATATCAGCATGGCCACCACGAGCACGCTTGCAGAAGTCCAGACGCTGAACAAAACTTTCGACAGGTTTCAAGCATAAATCGGCCGATACTGCTGCAATTTCACGTTCGATATTCGTACGAAGTTCATCAATCGTCGCTGGCTTCTTGGCATAGACCATAGACTTGACGTAGCCCCACAGGAAATAATCTAACGGCGTCAAATCGCACGACCGAGGCGGCCAATCGACTGGGCCATTTCGTGAGATAACACGTTCACCAAACTTGGTTTCCAATAAATTGATTGTGGCATTCGCTGTGTGGCTTGTGGCGCCGTCCTGTTGGAACCACATGTCCTCCAAGTCTATATTATCCAATTGGGGCCAAAAATATTCGGTTATCATTGAACGGTAGCGATTCGCATTCACAGTAATGTGCCGGTCTTGATCATCACGGAAGAAGTACGGCCCAATGACGCCGCCGGCCCATAAACCGCACCAAACCGTAATTTTTTCGGGATGCAATGATGACTCATGGATTACGTGTGGATTGCTGTCTGACCAATAACGCATATTTTGCTTATTGACGAAGCCATTCAGCCAGAAATGAGCCTCATCGCTGAAGATGATTTTCCGATGAAAATCCGAATCATTTTCAAGTTGTTGCTCAGCCCAATTCACGAACATATGACGCTTATGGTGGTCAAGCGGCTTCAGTTCTTGCGACAATTTGATCTTGTAAGGATGTAGGCCAAGATCTTTTCGCAAAATTCGCCACAACGACGTCACAGAGATGCCCAACGCTTGAGAACGACGTGTGAGAGACACATTTGGGCTTTTTTGACCTGAAGCCTCAGCGGCAGCAATATTCTCGACACTACGGGCACTTCTTTGTCTCACTGGCACGAGAACATTTTGTACTGTGCCTGTGGATTCAAATTTTTCCACTAGACTTTCAATTGTTGATCTGGTAGGACGATTATGACGACCATAAATTGGACGTAGCGCTCTTAAAGTTGAGGCCACTGACTCCAAATTTCGGTAGCAAATTTTAATAATTTCAACTCGTTGTTCCATGATGAAATGGCAAACCTTATTGAAGAGAAATGTCAAAAGAGCGGGAACAATATGGCGTCGTTTGCTGTCCCTATCGATTTACTTTTGTAGCGTCTCTGTTGAAAATCCCTTTAAAATACTCAGGAACCAAACACCGACATTAGACATTATCACGAAGTCGACAGATCCAACTAATCACCTTAGCTCTCTTGGGCTTTGGGTAATATTTCAATTTTTATTAAGATTACGAGCTCATTACTCTTTGTCTCCAAGTTAGTGGCTCCTTGTCGGCATCACAATTTCTCGTGATAATCCTAAGAGCATAACGATGGTCCTTAAGTTTTTGTTTGGAAGATTGCAGGAATGTCGTCGTACCTGCGACTGGTGCACTGACATGGTTAGTAGACTAGCCTTCTACCCTCTCCAAAGAGTTGGTAACGATGGAGCAGACATCAGGTCGCTCTTAACATGTGTTCATATTGGTGTAAGTAATATCGGAGGAATCCGATCGAATATCCGAACTAAGATTAAAGCTAGGGGAAAGAACAGGTCTAGAATTTGTCATTGAAAATCCGCCTCCCGCATCACAACACGAACTTTCAAACGGAAGGTCGGGCGATTACGGAATGCATTAAATGGCCAGACAACACTACGAGCCCAACGGAGATGAATATCTTCCGGGATAGTCAGATGGAAATTAAAGCAATATCATCGGAAATTATCAAATCTAGAACGGTCCTTGACTGCAAAAAAAATTAGCAATGATTACTCCAAGCACGTCAGACCTACAAAACGCGAAAAAAATTTCATTGGCGCTTTTTTGTAGTTTGAGATTTTATTTAGCCCTTTAGCCCGTTGTCTATACCTACTGGCTAAAGAATGTTAAGTTTGTTTCCTCTACCATTGACTGTCTGCTTCTATTTTTGTATTGGTTATTACTCTTAATACTTATAAATTTGTAGGTGGAGAGACGCAAATATATCGGAAGGTATGGAAAGCAGACTTCTCTTTTAAAAAGTAGTTAAACCCCCCAATGATGAGTCCAAGGCAATATGTATTTATTGCAAATGTATGATAACTGCAAAACACTTCGATATATTTACGTATCAAACTATTCTAGATCACAAAAACATATGAAAGACATGGATCCTTTCTATGGAATTCGGTTGGTACAACCAGAGATAGAACAGAAAACTAAAATGTCAGGCAATGCTGGCACTCGTCAAATCTGGATTACAAACATCGTTTTCTTCGGGTGAACATCAAAAAGGATATTCCAACAGAGGATATTAAAATTTAATGAAACAAGTCGCGTGTGACATATCACCGAATTTTTTTTATTTTATTTGAAAAGCCTATCAAGAACATTATGTGGGGAATATGACGTCATTCAAACGACCGCCGCGGCTTGGGTGTATATCAGGTTACATTTTAATGATGGGCCGGGGTATGTTGTCTGAGGGCAGTAGTATTTGTGGCATATTGGCATAGATCAGTGACTTAAGGAAAGTCTAAGTGGGTCGCCTCTGCGTGGGATAATTCTTAAATCCATCATGCAGAATGCCCATTGTGGCATGTAGTGACGTCCTGATGGAACCACAGATCGGTAGCGCTCTCCGTTGACGTACCACAATCCAGACCAAACAATGGCATTCTGTACATGCATTGCCACTTGGCAATGATTGGCATCGTCCTAAATCCGGCAATGCTTGTTGATGTACCCATTTATTCAAACATGAGTGTTGTCGCGCGCAGCGTTGCCAGAAGAGAACACGCGTTTTGATAATAAAACATTATCATACGAATGTGTTGCTCGACACCGGAACTTGCCATGGTGATTTTCTCTGTATGTCCCTATTGGAAATCCCCTTATAAGCGGTATTTATTTTCTCGCCGTTTTCGTTATTTGGCGCGTTTTAGCACTTTTTAGGTACTTCGACGGCGTGTTTCGTTCCTGCAGAGTTGGCATCACTGCGTTAGACTTAATATCATCTGGGTGCGGAGATACTGTGGAGTTATCGGCGTGCGAACATTCCGGCAACAAATGGCAGAAAATGTCAAACGGCGAGCCTGGAGAGTATAAAACTTTTAGGAGTTGAGCCAATGGGCGGAATCGACCCACAGAGCCCTGTGGAATCAGGAAACAGTGGGCAGGATGGCAAGGATCTTATTGGGAGACCTCCATAGATTGAAAACTAAAGGCTTGCTGAAACTGGGATAGTCTGAAATGAGCATGATGATGGGAGTCTCAATGGGACACTCGGGCTTACAAGCCCACCTATACCGTATTCGATAAGTTGCAAATAGTGAGTGCAGGGAGGACGATGAGATAATCGAGCATTTCCTGTGTCAATGACCGGCTTTCACACATCCAGGATCCAGGTACCTCTCGGAAAGTGCAATACCGGACATAAACTATCTTCTGGGACAGTCTGGACCTTTTTGCGAACTTTCATGCATAGCTTCGATTTCCTATGAGGGTATAATGAATTAGTAGGGCAAAGTGAGAGCCCACAATAGGTCGAATATGTATACGGATATGGGAGGGATCAGACAGTTAATTCTCTATCGTATCCTTTTATATACAACTAACTAACTAACTTCGGAGGGGATTCCGCCAACTCTGTCTCTAGCGGTCTGCCTTCCGTATGTTTGCACAACCTTTGGTATTTATTCTATGCATGAGATCCCCACGAGAGTAGGCGAGTTTAGGTCGAATGCCCCATAGCCTCCAGAAGCACGGCAATAACTTGGCCGAAGTATCTGTTACTTACTGATGCGCCCAGATGTCAGTAAGGCTCCGCTAAAATACAATCTGATAAGCCGACTGCAAATTATCCACACAGGCATGGGACGCATGACACTCTGTATTAGAGATTTGAGTAGCCTTTATGTGGTTTATACTTATAGCAAAATATCCTAACAGTTGTCCCTATTCAGTAATGGGCAGAACACCTACTCAACCACCACATAGCGCTAGGATTGATATACCCCTGTATAAACCATTGATTTCGTTTTGGATGCAATACAGCAACCGGAAGACAGCTGCATTAATTTAGGGTATGTTTAACCCTGAAAATTCCGTATTTCCATATGCCCATTATATTTTGGTTGCTAACGAGTGGTACAGCCCACCAACTATTTAAATAGTATTCAAGACGGAAATACCTCTGGGAATATCGTTGGACACATGGTTGGTAGCTAAACGTCTTTGGAAATTACGTTTCACAAACATCGACACGATGTTCTGAGAAGCCTGCGTTAAAAGTCATCTTGAGACTGTTTAAGAAGTGAAGAGATTACAACTTCTGAACTATTTACTGATTTAAACAACAAAATTCCTTGAGTTACGTTCCAACGCATGTCGGGCTTTTACAAGTCACATATCTATAATTTGTATTTGTATTCCATAAAATTCCAACAAACGTCATTCGTGGATGCAATATGTATTGCGGTAAAAAAGGCTCATAGGATTACTTTTGCCCCAGCACTGTAGCATTTTGCTTTTCTGTCAAATGTAATACTACATGTATAAAATAGTACAAGCAGAAGCAGGAAATAAGTTGAAATTAGGTGTTGTAATGACACTACCTTGCTTAGTATACCATGGACATACATTTTTATTCGATTTAGTTGGAAATTCAATTTTCAACTTTGTAATTTGCATTCTTTTATTATTTGTCCGTGTAAAAGATAAGTTTACATTGAAATATAATTAGACTACTACTAGTACATTTGCAACATTTACATTCATAAATAACTGTATAAAACTAATAAATCCTTCCTAAACTAAACGCATCAGCACATCCGTGATCACAAATATTACTACGAGTATATCTCAATTTCCCGTGGGTGCAATGGAGAACCCTAGTGGTTGTTGAAACGGCATATGATGGTACTGGAAGAAGTGGAGTGGTAAAGCTATCTGCTGTATACGCGTCACCGTTGGCATGGAGTTTGTGGACGCCTGTGTTTGCATATCAGACGCCGCCGGGATGTCTTCAACATTTATGTGAAATTTGGGATTGGATTTAGGTGGTATTGACACTTCATTATTTCGACTTTCTTGAGTGACGGGATCCTCTGCAGATTGCACTTGCTGCTGCGCCTGTTGCTTCTGCTGGTTGTTTACATGATCTGTCTTTTTGAAACCAAAGTTTTGGATCTGTTGATGATGCAATTCAGTACGAAAGGCGGACAATTGTTTTTGCTGCTGGTCAGCCTGCGGACCGCCGTGTTGTAATTTGGTTACTTGGACCTTATGGTTGGAGGGAAACACCGACAGATCGTGTCCGTGGTGATTATAGGGTTCGATTTCATGACTGTGTTCGAGTCCCTTATGCTCATGATCGTCGAAATCGTCTTCGATATTTTTAGGATGCTCTTCAAACTTGTGCTTGGAGTGGTCTTCATGTTTGGGGTGCTCAAATTTGTATGGTTCCTTGGAGTGAATATAGATTGGTACTTTTTTTTCAACTTCGTAAGGTACCGGTTTCTCTACATGAATTGGTACTTTAACCTCTACCGGGTAGGGTACTGGCCTGACCACTGCATATGGCTTTGGTACAGCAATAAGTTTATTCACAATTTTTTCCACTGGATAAGGTCTTGGGACATGAACCACCTTCTCTACCACTTTCTCGACTGGTACATGGACCACCTTCTCCACAGGATATGGAACTCTTTTCTCGACGGCGTAGGGTACTTTCTTCTCGACGATCTTTTCCACCGGCACATGTATATGAATAATTTTCTCAACGATTCTCTCCACCGGATATGGTTTGGGAATGTGTATTATTTTCTCAATGATCTTTTCGACTGGAACGTGCACAATTTTTTCCACCGGATACGGAACCTTTTTCTCGATGATTTTCTCGACAATTTTCTCTACTGGGTATGGAACCTTCTTCTCAACAATCTTTTCTACAGGATATGGCTTAGGCACGTGCACCACTTTTTCGATTGGTACTTTGACGATCTTCTCAACTGGATACGGCTTCGGGACATGGACGATCTTTTCAACGATTCTTTCGACTGGCACATGGACTATCTTCTCCACTGGATATGGCTCTGGTACTTTTTTAATTATTTCCTTTACATGGTTATGGTGGTGGTGGTGATGATGGTGCTTAATTTTGATTTTCTTGTGCTTTTCATGCTTCTCGTGCTCTTCTTCAGAGTGAAAGTGTTGCGTCTCCTGAGTAATCGGATCTGAGAACTCTTGTTCGGCTTGCATTTCAAGTTGTTCGGTGGCTTCTGGTGTGGAGTTGTCGGCAGGCGCTTCAGTCACCGGTTCATTGTCGCTTTCGATAATATGCTCATGCGTTTCTTCATAGGTGTGAAACACTTTTACATCCTCTTGGGGGGTATTTTGGATTGGCGGCGGGTTGTTGAGGGGTTTCTTATGTTTAGGTTGTACTCTCAAAAGAATGTGTTTTTTACGGCGGTTAACAGGTTTCAGTATAGCTGTTTGTCGATGTCGACGCGAAGCCCTTTTCCCTCGCTCTATATTACTATTGGGATCCGGATGAACTTTAAACTCAATTTTCCCCGATTCTTGTGCTTGTGAATCTGCATCGACCGACGAGGTCTGTTCCTCGTAGTTGTGTTGATGGATCGCATATTCATTCTCTTCTACATTATCGGCTTTTCGACGGCGTGCAAGAGTATCGTCAGCGAATAGAAGCAGAACAATTAGAACCGGAATACCCAATTGCTGTGAAAATAAAGAGATGTGTTTTAAATATGGATTAAATTCCTAATGGTTTTATTGCAGTTGGACAGGTGTGGAATTGCTTATACAATTAAATACGGGATCTGTATGTCTATGGATAAAGGCAATGGAGAAACAAGGTTGTAAATCAAAAAAGTAACGGACAGGAATGCGTGTAATTATTTTTTCAACTAATGTACTTAAAGTACATATTATTATATAACAAGTGTATACTTACTAGATATCTGCACAAGACCTCTTGATTGGTTATTCAAGACATTTTCTTATTTAAAGTTTTGTTTATTTTCAAGACTGTAGCGAAGTTGCCACAACCAAGTACTTCGGGGTAGTGTCGACAAATCGTTCGTGTATGTGCGTGTACACAAAATCACAATTCGACGTGAATCGAAGTTGAATTTATAGTATTGGCTGTTTGTGCTCTATAGCTTCACTTACATACACCAATGCTTTTTCCTCAGAATACTGAAGTATTTGGTTGCCGCAACTTCGCTACAGTACTTGTCTTGAAGAAAAGCCAAGGCGTCTTTTGCAGATCTCTAATACTATTTATTATTTATTTATTTATTTGATATTTATTATAATTAAAATTACAATAAATCTTAGGAACTAAAGCACTAGCTACTAGCTAGAATAAGTCAGATAAACTCATTAGAACAGCTGATTTTAACTTTTTTCTTGCTTTTGTGATTCTCTTATGACAAATTCCATGTATTTTGTTTTTGTACATTTTTGTTTATTTTTTTTTGTTTTGACCGAAAATAAACTCGAAACAAAAACAAAATTATTTTTTTGTCCCATAGACCATAGAGTAAACTCATATTAGGGAGAATATTTGGCTCATCTGACGTTTCCTTTCACACTCTTCTTGATGTGGTCGGTGTGATAGACATATGTTTGACGAAAAGTGACATACACCTGGTGGAATTACAATATCTTCTTGCTTTAATTTTTCATATCGTTTTGGTGAAAAACTGTGAAATTTAAATGTGGTTTAAACTTTTTTATTGTTGTTATTTGTTCGTTGTTTTGAACCATTGCCTCTATCTGGTATTAGTAGAGCAATTCTTTTCAACATCGAACGTAAATATCACACCAGGCCAAATATCATAAATTTGGTGAGAGAACTATTAGGTCTACTATAAGTATTAGCCTATGGTTTCACTCGTTGTGTTTGTTGGCATTTGAGTGAAGAGAAATTTTGACTGTTATAAAATCAGAGTTGCCTACATAATTTTTTCAACCAATATTTTGTCCATAACATGTGCAGATTTTGTTAACGAATTAAAGAAGATAATTTAAAACAAAGATATTTAAAGTCAGAAAATAAAATCTCTTTACCCTGTCATCCGTGTTGCCAGGTAAAGTTGGTCAAAATCGTCAAATTGGAGGTGCAGAAATCGTCACAGAAATTTTAGGAAATCATCAAAAAACCGTCCTATACCAACTTTGAACACTTTTGTGGGGAAAACAGCAAACAAAGCAATTAAGTCAATATATTATAGTTATATGTTTAAAATACATAAAACTATATCTCACATATAAAAATTGTAACAAACAAAAACAACAATTCAAATAAAGTACATTTATTTACATTCAAAAGTAGAGCAATTCTTACAGTCTGTTTCTCTATATCGAATGAAAGCTTTCGGCCGTTCTCTAGACGATAGAAAGTTGATTTGGGCTCCGCAATATTGTCGTTTCGAGTCGAATGAAAACATAAACGGCCTGTTCCCCGATCTAGAAAAAAATCTAAGCGAACGAAAGCCAGACATTCACATTCGACTCAAATTTGGTTCCTCCAAGTCAACCTTTTCGTTTGACTGACTCAATATTTGCCCCAAAGTGACAGCAATTTCGAAATAGAGGAACCCAAATTTATACTGAAAAGTTCTGCTAAATTTTACGGTTTCATTCGACTTGAAATGACAAGTTTGTGGAAAACACATAAACTCTCTTTCAACTAACTAGAACACGAATGAAACCTTTCGTTCGAGATCGAGGAACAGGCTGTAACAGTTTTCAAAATTTTCCAGTTCGAATTTTGTTTTCTCTATTTCGAATGTGCTGTCAGTTGGGAACAAACATAAAGTTTCGACTTATAGGAACCCAATTTTTGTTCGCTTAGCTTTTCGTCCGGGAGTTAGAAACGGTATTTGTTTATTCTAATAAAATTATTAAAGCATTTTTACATTATAAATTATATAATAATATAATTTATTATCATCAGGGATGATTTAAAAAAATTATTTATTAATTGCATATGATCGGTCGTTAGTTTTAAAATATTTTTTTTAAATTTTATAGGCATACACTTGTAGGGTTGATTTATTTCAATCCGAATTCTATTTCACATAAATATACACTCCGCTTCACTTATTTAAAGGCACTAAAAATTCCATATTCTGCAGCCTGTATCTTTTGCAATTTGTAACCGATTGCAGAATTTTAAAATGGAAATGGAAGCTAGACATCTTGAGATATTAAAAAAAAATCATGACAATAGTGGGTTCTTAACTAAAGAACTTGTTTTGAGAAATTCATAAGTCCAAAAATGTGCTATTTTTCTTGGTTCACTTGAATAAAGGGACTTTATTATTTTTAAAGTAAGCGATGATTTTTTGTAGGGAGCGTTTGTGTATTACAATTTATTTCATCTTAATCATTTTACGAGTCAATATAGCAAAACAAAAAATTTTAAATCTATCGGAAAAAACTAAAATCGATGTTTACCGTTCTGAAGGATACTCTAAACGCGTAATAGCTAAAAAAAATTGGACGCCGCCCAACAGTTGTCGTCAATTACATCAAGGACCCCGAGGGGTCTTTATCTACGTATGAGAAGAGAAAAATCATCAGAATTGCTTCTAATTCTGCCTTATCCTTGTCAAAAATAAGAACTCAAGCTGGAGTGGAAGCGAGCAAGTCATCAGTAGGCAGAGTAATTAAGAGCTGTGAGTATCTTAAATACCTGAAATTACAAAAAAAAAGCCGGCACTTAATGCTCCTCGTAAGCAAAAGCGGCTTCAATTCGCAAGAGACTACATGGTGTGGGATGTGCAGCCAAGATGTCATGTAAATGACTGGAGAACCGTTGTATTTACGGATGAGAAGAAGTTTAATTTGGATGGGCCTGATGGCTACAACTATTATTTCTATGATCTGCGCAAAGAAAAGCGTTTTTGAACCGACATAACAGCCGAGAGGGCGGCGCACAGAGGGGTTTTGCCGGCAAAAATACCCTTTTTCGAGTGTCAAATATCAAAAATTTAATGATGCAGTTTTGTAGAGAATTGTTTAATTAAGATAAATAAATCATTAGTTTTTTTCAACAAATTTTGTTTTTGTACAAAAAACGCGGCAAAGTCAACAAAATGAAACTCTGCAGTAACCTGCCTCAGATTTTCATGCATTTCAATGGGCTGGAAACATAACTTCTTTTTATCGTATCGATTTGGAATATGTATATTTGAAAAATATGGTATTTCTACATTAAGTTTTAAGAAAAAATAATTGAACAACAATAACAGATTAAAATATATTCATGCTTTTATGATGACACTCAAAAAACTAAGTGTTTTTAGTTTTTCTTGGACTAAAAAAAGGTGGTCGTTATCGATCGTTGTGGTCTGGTTGCTAAAATGTGAAAGGTGGGAGTGTATTCTTTTGATTTCATAAATAAAATTCCCATAATATTTTATACTGTTGAACAAAGTTATAAATTTTATAAAAAAAGAGCCACGAAATTTCATTACAAAAATGGATGAAAACACCATATAAAATGGTGTATACTTTTAGGCATATCGGTTTTAATGCTGTCGATAATAGAAACGTTAGTTAAAGTTTTTTTTTACAGCTGTATATCATATCCCTGAAAGTATGCACTGAGAAATGCTGAAAAATTAATAAATTTCGATAATTTTATAGTACAAATTTGACATATATTTGGAATGATTGGTTAATTAAAAAAAAAACGGTAAACTATGGCCCCCTAATTTTTTTGCAAATATTCAGCTAACATATTAGGCTTTAGTTATTTATATAGATGTAAGTGCTGATTTATATCTATCACAAACTACAAAGAATTATATCTGTGTTTTCGAAAATTTTGAAAAATGAAAATTTGTATATGGGCGTTGGGCGTGGCACTTCAATTTTTAATATAATTGAGGACTTAAATGCAAGCACTGGCAGTTATTTTTATTGACATAGATATGAAAATGAGGAAAATACAACGATTTTTTATTTTACGTTATATGGTAGTTAGGCGTGGTTGTGGGCGGATTTCAACAAAAACGTGTTTTTTTTCTAATTTAGCAATATGAGATATGTGTGGGAAATTTCAAAGCCCTAGCTCGATTCCTTCTAATTTTTGCCGCGGCTTGGATGAAGAAATCCCACTGTGTGGCGTTATGTGGGGTGCTATTACTTACTATGGCACCATCGATCTTGAAGTGCAAAAATGGTGCAAGCTATAAAACGTTATTTGAATCGGCTTTTCCGTAGTTCAGTGAACTATTTGGTCCCATATCTTGGATATTGCAACAGATAATGCCGCTATACACAACGCCAGAGTAGTAAAGGAGTTTATTGCAAGTCAAAATCGTAATATTCTTCACTGGCCACCCTATTCGCCAGTTCTAAACATTATCGAAAATGTCTGGGGTTGGTTATCTCGTAAGGTCTATGAAGGAGGTAGACAATTTGATGACAAGCAGTCACTAATTCAGGCCATTAAGGATGCTTGGAATCAAATTTCGTTGGATTACATAAATTCTCTTTATCTCTCAAGGAAAACCCGTATATTTGAATTTATTAAAAACAAAGGGAGTTGTACCCATTACTACTAGTTCTTAAATAAAGTAAAATAAATTAAAAAAACGAGAAAAACTGTTTTTCATTAAAATTAGTTAAAGTGCCTTTATTCAAGTGAATCAAAAAAAAATAGCACATTTTTGGTAATTTTTTTAATAAATTGCTCAAAAAAAGTTTTTTTTTAGTTAAGAAACCACTATTGTCATGATTTTTTTTATATCTCAAGATGTCTAGATTCCATTTCCATTTTAAAATTCTGCAATTGGTTACAAATTGCAAACGATATAGGCTGCTGAATATGGAATTTTTAGTACCTTTAAATATGTGAACCGGAGTGTACTTTACTTATTTTTCAATTAAAACATGTGAAAGACAAATTAAATTTTCCAATTTTAATAATTTTAAATCTTTTTTATATAAAACAAATATTACTTTATGTCTTTCAATATGAATTATTATTTAGTATGAAACAAGTGTCGGAATTGAAAATTTTTATTTAAACTCTACTCCGGAATCTATTATTGGTCAACAACCACCGAACAGTTTTGACAAATATATCCAGTCAATTTACTCATTAGCCCATAATTGGATATCCCCGATTCCACTGTCGGAATTGGATGAAACTTCACACATCGTATTTTGTATATACAGTGGCGATCATATGTGGATACATTCTAATCACATTTGACTTTGAATTGCGGTAATACCCATAAACCCACAACAATTCCCATCATTCTTCTTTATTAATATTCTTTATTAAGCCCAAAAAACAAATATTTAATGGAAAAAATAATTTTTTGAGCTTATGCCGTAAAATCCAATGTATCCACTTAATCCCATTTTGGTTTTTGGTGTCTGATAACACTGGCACATGAGTCAAAAGCACACGCAATATTTACCATTATTTGAATTATTGTGAAATTCAACAGAGTAAATACTTTTTGTGCCACCGTTGACAGTTTCATTAGCTGGATACTAAATTTTTCGGTAAAATATTCACTTCGTCACAAAATTAAACCGAATCATTGAAATTACAAAAAACAGTGTTTCAACCCGTAAAATTGCTAAAGAAGTGGGTGTTTGCCATCGAGCAGTGCTGCAAGTTAGAACAAGACCTAATGTAGAGCCGCCAGAAGCCAGGAAATCGCGACCAAGATTGCTTACCAATAGAGATGCTCGAGTTATTGAGCGGGTAATACCCACCAAGCATGTGACAACACCTAAAAAAGCTGCAGCAGCCATAAACAAACCTGGTAGTGGGTGTAAAGCACGAAGAACGCTTGGCGAATTGGGCTGCCAACGGCAGAAAATCTGAAGAAAACTGCATTATCCGCGAAAAATGTATCGGGGCGTATCAAGTTTCCAAAAGAGCACAAAAATTGGAGCGTCGACGACCGGAAGAGGGTAATATGGTTGGACCAGACTAAAATCAATCGCTTTCAGTCGGATGGTAAGCAATATTTCTGGCACCCCCCATATGAAACGTTGAAGAAGCACCAAGTCAAAGAAACAATGAAGCATGGAGGAGGTAACTTGATGGTGTGGGGTTGTTTTACTTGGTGGCATGTCGGTCCATTGGTGAAAAATCGACGAACTAATTAAAAAGGAAGATATCTTCGTATTTTGGGCCATAATTTACTACATTTTGTGGACAAAAGCGCGTATTCCGAGGATGAGGTTATATTTCAGCAGGATAGAGATCCAAATCATACGGACAAAATTGTCAAGCAATGGCTCGCTGTCAAAAATGTAACACAATGCAGTTTGCAGCGCAAAGCTCGGATCTTAACCCGATCGAAATTTTGTGGGGTTTCGATCTTGAACGAACAATGGTCTCGGGTACATGCGGAGTGGGTCAATATTTCAAAGGAACACATCGAGAAACTGGTTAAAAGAATGGTCAAACGAATAAAATGTGTCATTAAAGCCAAAGATCGTTGGACAAAATACTAAAAAACGTGATTAAAAACATTTAATTTTCGAACGAGCATAAGTGGATACATTGGTTTTTTCGGTTTAAGTTCCTAATGATATTTTTTTCATTAAATATTGGAGAATCCAGTTATGTTTCATTTTTCTAGAATTAATAAAGAATAAAAATAAAAAAACTTGGTAGAAATTGTTGTATTTTTACGGGTTTTACAACTGGACAAAGTGAAATGTGATTATGATGTATCCACATCTGCTCTCCACTGTACGTAGTTTAATAGTTCTATACTTCCTCAGTCCGTCTATAAAAATCAATTCTTGATATTTCTCACTGCTTCTATATATTTTTTGAAAAAACTAGCTCCATTAAAAAATAAAATAATAAAAAACTTATGCTTAAATATTTATTGCACTCATTGCTCAAATTTGGTATAGAGGATCTGCTAAATTAAAAGTCGTCATTTCAGGAACTAAAATTGTCAAATCGTCATTTTCTGTTTTTGAGCCTAAAAATCTTCAAAATGACGACAAATCGTCACTTCTGGCAACACTGCCTGTCATTTAACTAAATTGCCCTTATTAACAATTAAATTCATATTTGAGTTGGCAACACTGGCCCTAAATGATATGCTTATAACAGCTGATCAAAACCGTGTTAACGTAGGTCGCGTTTACAGGCACAGTTAATACGGTTATGTATCTGGATTTATTATGACACGCTTAATGGTTTCGGTTCGTGTTAAGGATTAAGGATATATTGGAGCTAAAACGAATTGAAGTGTCATGTAAACGAGGTATATAATAAGAGCCTATAAAAAGGGCCTAACTATGCATTTGGGTTCTTAGTGGTGAAGAAGTGTAATGCCACATTTACACAGACCAAGATTAGCACATTTCGAAGGATAACTCCGTCAACCCACGCTAACCCAAAAGATTGCTTGTACAATATTAATCTGTAAAAACTGAAGTTTAATTTTTAACCTCATTTAAAGTGGTGTACAATTTGAGCATCAAAAAAATTCAACCATAATAAAAATATACACAAAAATTGAACTGTTTGTCAGACTGAAACTGATCGAAAATTTTACGACGCGTCGCCGCCAACAAACATTGGCTCTTATCAGTTTATAAGTAAAATGTGAGCCAATTTGACTGACTGCCCCTGTTTGACTGACTGATCTAATTTTAAATGTTCAGTTATTTCAAAACCATGCCAATTTTTTAATAAACTGGCAAAACCAAGAGCCCCCAATATAATTTGTCTGTTGTGCCACCTTCTTTGATAATTTGGTCTCGGCACGCAGTTGCTCTAAATTGGTCTACGCACAAAGTTGCCACCTAAAATGTCAATTTAAACTCAAATTGGGTGGTGTAAACGGCAACGATTGGAAAACACGGGTATCGCCAGCCTTACATATCGGGCTATTGTTTGAATTGAACTTTAACCCTTAGCAGGAGCGAATTGATGTATAAACCATAGATAAAGGAAACTAATAGATGATGCACAAGTGTTGGCTAAATTATAGTGTAATGGGTAATTTTCTAGATGTCGTTGAAAGCAATAAATGGGACTTTTTTTGTTCCCAAAAATTGTATATCAAAAGAAAAACTAATTTTCAACAAAATATCACTTCGAAACAAGAATACAACACGTTACTTAAAGTATAATATCTGATGGTCGTCGAATTGCAAAGCCATGTTACCACCGACTATGTCCTAATAAATTGGCTCTTCCTCCGGTTCAGCTACCATTCCTTGTTGAGAGTCCTCAGACACGCTAACGGTGTTGGCATCTGCGAAAATGCTGCAGTTTTTGGGCACGAAGTTTTTAGATTAAAAAGGCGTTCCGACATGTCATTTTTGGGTGGTCTTACCTTATTGATAATCTTATTGATAATCCAACACCGGCCTCATGGTTTTGAAATAGTTTTTTATATAAGAAACAGATGCTATTATGTAAAATCACATAAATTTTGTCACATTTTCCATTATTTAAATTACTTTCACAAAAATTTCCCACAATTTTGAATAAACGTCAAAGAGAATTATGGGAAACTTCAATGAAAGTGACAGTAGTACAGGACAACACCTAGTGAACAAAGTTGACAATGGGCGCGCTATATCTATTATTTCCTTTATCTAGGGTATAAACTACCATTTCTGACTTTGGCGTTTGCGTTTACCTTCGGGACTTTTAGAATACTACCCTTAATATCGCCAGCAATATCCTAGGATTATCAAAAGAAACAGCGATTATGAGATCGTAACGATATTGACAAGGTTTTTATTTAAAAATTGAGGTGCGTTTCGCGATGGGCGGGATTGGCCCTTTTTCGGAGTTTTAATCTTACAGTAGTATTCTAATTGTGTCGAAAGTGAACGTAAACGCAAAAGCCAACGCGAACGCCAAAGATAAAAAATTGTGGTTTATACATTCACTGACATTTGTGGTTTAAAATTTATTTTGAGTGAACTGTACGCAATGAAAAAGATGAGAAAATATAGCAATATTTCAATAGATCAACCGATTTTAACAATGTTATTGTGTAAAATACTGAAAATACCAACAATATTTAAGGAAAATCAACAGATTTTAAGAAGGTTATTGTTTATAATACTGCAAATACCATAAATATTTAAGGAAATGGACATAAAGTGTGTAGAAAAACCTAGGTTATTTTGGGATTCCATGTGGAATAAAGTTTCCAATCTATACTAAATTACTTGTCTTTAAAAAAGGCGCGTGAGTTGCCGCACTTAAAATGCATTGGTTCTTTTGGTTAATAATGTCTTAATATGAACTAATGTCTATAATTTTTTTAAATATAATTATATAAGTTTTGCAACCCATTATTTATTTGAACTTTCCACTTCTAATTTTATTATTGTAAATAAGAATTTCGGTGAATTATTATTTTAATTATTAAAAAAAAAATTAGGTCTGTCCGTTGATTGCATTTCAAACAAATTGGCAACTACTTATATGCAATGAAATTCCAAATACTTCCATTTGCGTCTGAAATTTTTCTTCCAATTTGTAATTTCTTCAACTTACGCGAGGAACATGACAGCTGAAGCGATCGAAAACATTGCGCTGCGTTATATAAACTACCCATTAAATAACCTAACTCAACGCAGGTAGTCATAGAACAGCTGTAATGTTTTATAAACTCACCAATACGACAAAAGTAACGCTGAGTGACTGATTCACGAATAGCACCCTTAATCTTCTTCAAGATTGCAGAACAATTACTAAATGTGCCTCCATCGTCAGCTACCATTGAAAATGTATTTTCTGCCTGCAACAGATTTTTAGAGGAAACGCGTGCTTGCTGGGAGGATATCAAAATTATGACATGAAATATTAAATAGAAACAAACTATTTTTAAAAAATATGTTTTAATGGCGAGTATATGGAATAAGCTGTATAAAAAATGCAATTATAATACAACGATGATTAAAAAATTGCGAGAAAATATCGGACTGCATCGGGATAGGAAAAAAATTATTCGGGACGGGTGCACTGTGATGAACTGTGACCAAGTGCAAGACTGTATATCGTTCGCAGCTCATCCATCCGACATGAAAACCATTGAGTAAATTCTTAAAGATAACAATTATGAACTTAGGGTCCAAGGATCCTAATCCTGAACTTTCAACACACAATTGGAAAATCGGTCGGTTGGAAGAGGCAGATGATGTTCATTGACACGCGATGTTCATTCTTAACAACGAGTCATTGCTTCTTCTAAAACAATCCTTCGGCGTGGTGCTGTTTGGCATTGGACAGATAATCCTAAAGATTTATAAAAGGAATCAGGAATATACGACTGTTATATATATATACGAATATACGACTATATCGTGAGCGAGGGAGTACCAGAAGATGGAATGGGGATTCGTAGAAACAGAATAAATATAAAGAGACTGTACCTGAAGATGGAGACTTACTGAAACCCTTAGCAAACCCGGACGTGGATTGTGCTTTTCAACACACAGTATCAAATAATGTCAAATTTTAATCTTGAGATTTCTTCAGATGAACCTGACTCAGTAAAGTCACATCTGTCACTGTAAGCCTTCGTCCGGCAAAAGGCTAGGCGGAAGTGGTTCAAGAATCCTGTGTTGTTACAGACATTGTTTATGGGTGTAGGACTAACTGATAATAGCCATATCCTGTGTTAGCAATCCCAGAGTTCTCATTGTGATTATAACTGATTTAAATATCATTTTTAAGAAAAAGGTCAACGAACATCTGTCCACAACAAGATTCACTGCCATCAGCAACCTTGAGACATCTTACAGAGGTGGCGAAAAGTATAGATATCACAGTGATTGTGGCCGCGGATTCGAACGCACACCATCCATTATGGGGCAGTGCTGATATCAAGGAGAGGGATGAATTAGTTATTAAGTACGTACAAGTCTTGCTCTATGCAGTAGACTTAATGAGCCGACTTTTTTCACTAGTACACTGCTCGAAAAAATAGCTTAACAGGGTAAAATGGGAAAATGTAACTGTACTATGTTCTTTTCTCAGCACAAAAAGGCAGAACGTTTTAAATGTTGCCTCATACTAGGGAAACATTATTTTTTAGAAACAAGATCACCATAGAGATATCCTCCAGGATAACCTACAGACTTTGGGAAGATGGGCATGATTTTAGAAACACGGCCAAATCCAATCTGGTTCTGTTTACTCGAAGTTATAATCTCCTCTCCAGCACGCATTTTTAACGGGTCTGCATTAAAGCTTACAGAATGGGATGGGTGTTATTTTGGGCAGTAGACTTATGTCGATTGGAAAAATGTTTCTGCCCTTTTCCATAAAAGTGTCTGTTTGTGATCATTTGTAAAAAAGTGACACTCAACGAAAAGGTTTTGTGATCGGTTCCAGTCTAAAAATGTTGCGCTTTCCGCCCTAACGATTGACGAGATGAGAATCTGCCCCATAAAAGAGTTGATTGTTTGCCATTTTTCTGTTTCAGTTTTGTAATATTAGTGGTTTTGCATTTTTTCTGGTTAAAATAGTCGGTTTTGTTTTGAATTGGTCAAATTTTTTCAAGAACTCATAAAATTTCAGGATGAATTGGGAGGCGAAATAAATTTAATAACACAGGGCTGATACTTGATAAGAAATTTTTATCAATTGGATGAAGTTTTCTTTGAATTTGGCTGACAGGATTTCTATTGATTTCCTCATACAAGAGTTCGTATTTACCATACATGGGGCAAGTTAATTATAGGACAATTATAATTTGTTGTTTAACTTAAATTTCTAATTCAAATGCAAATTCAAAAAACTTTCAATAACTTTGGCAATTGTACGTTCTTATTTTCAAAGCATTTCCTGCATACATATCTGGTAATTTTGGTACAGGTTTATGAATTTGAAAGTACCTATCGAAACCACCAACCTATACACATAAAATACTAAAAAAACATAATTGCCAGCAGTCAAACAAATTCAAAACAATTAAACGCATTCCCATATTTCATTACAATTGGCATCTGATTCCACAACCAGCATTTGGAATGGGTTACCCAGGGTAACATCCTCATTTTTGTTTAATTTGAAGATCAAAATAATTTTTATATTTCACTTTGAAACCCATTAAAATCGGTTCGTTTTTCTGATTGGATGCTGCGTTTCCGAGATGTAGATATTTCTTCCACCTTTCGATCAAAATTGGGGATGGGCTGTCCTGGGTAACCAATTGCACATCTTTGCGGGTAATGTGTAAAGGCGCTTACACATTCCCTATGTGGAATAAGTAATAGTGATGGGTAATTCCGTGGTTAACCACCTATTACGACTACTCATCCGCAATATACAGTATGTCAAGAATGACTTTACACATTGAAAATAAATTCCATTTTTAACTTACTACTCAAAATAATATAAACATTTATTTCTGTAAATTAACTTTTTTCATCGATTATAGTTTTATACAGTATTTAGAAAGATGTCATGTAAAAAGAGTGCAAGCCCAATGGTACAAGAAGCGAAAGTTGCAACAAAAACTAATACTACTACATTTTGTTAGTGTCAAGAATCTCTTTACACAACTCATTTTTTACTCCCGTTTTCACTCATTTAACGATCAACGGTAATTTTACCGTTATCTTTGATCTGCATTGTTCTTTTCTAAGATTTTGTTAGTCAGTTGGTTATAAATTTTTGTTGTGCACGCATATAATATTGCGTTTAAAATATGCCAGGCAAGAAGACATCATTGGAGATAGTTCAACTGATTTATTATAATCATCAGTTGGGGAAAAGTGCGCAGGAGCTAGCGGAAATGATTTCAGTGTCAAGAAAAACAATTTACAACATTCTGAATCGAGCTGAAACAGAAGGTAGATTGGAGCCAAAGCGTGCAGGTTGCCCTAAACTTAAGATAACTGGACGGACAAAGCGCTTAATGATCAGAAAAATTGATCAAAACCCTCAAATTTCGACAAGAGCGCTTCCGAGAGAGCTTAAGGAAGAGTGTGGTGTGGTTGTGGCCCACAAAACTGTTCGACAGGCCATATTAAAACACAGATACTCATCAAGAGCAGCGCGTAAAAAATCACTCCTTTCTACACTTAATGTTGAGAAGCGTTTTTCTTTCGCCATTACGCATATTTCGCAGCCAACCGATTATTGGGACGACGTCATTTTCTGCGACGAGACGAAAATGATGTTGTATTACAACGATGGACCCAATAGAGTGTGGCGCAAGGCGTTAACTGCGTTAGAAAAGCGGAACATCATTCCAACCCTAAAATTTGGAAAAAAAAGTCAATTATGATTTGGGGGTGTATCTCAAGTAAAGGAGTGGGAGACTTAGCCTTTATTGAGACTACTATGGGCGCGCAACAATATTTGAATATTTTAAAAACCCATTTGGTAAACAGTGCCAGAACATTTGGATTTATCAGGGATAATAAGCCGAAATACAAATTTTATCAGGACAACGACCCAAAGCATAAGGAACTTAATGTACGAATGTGGCTTCTCTACAACTGCGGAAAAGTTATTGATACGCCTGCCCAAAGTCCTGACCTTAATCCCATCGAAAATTTGTGGGTCCTATTAAAGAAAAATGTCGCTAGGAGGCAACCAAAAACCCGAACCCCCCTAAAAACATCTATATTAGAAGAATGGCAGAGAATACCTACCAATTATGATATGCCAAAGTTAATTCATTCCATGAAAAGCGGCTACAATGCGTGGTAGATACAAAGGATGGTCATACGAAATATTAGAAGTTCAAAATATTGTTATTCGTTAGTTTATTTAAAACAAAATACACATCTTCTCATTTGTGAAAAGACATTCTTGACACTACTAAAAATGAAATAATATTTTTTTTCTGTTCAGCCTTCAGTTTTTGGCACTAAACTTACACTTGTTTCTCATCATACCTTTTTAAATACTATATATAATTATAATAAATAAAAAAAACTATATGTTTTAAAATAAAAAGTGTATTCATTCTGCTAATAAATATGCAAATTTTAATTTTTTTTAATGTGTAAAGTCATTCTTGACATACTGTATAATCGTAATGAATAACTACTCATAGCTGTGGGTAACAATAGGTTTCATAAGGTAAGCCACGGCAACAGATTACCCATAATATTCGAACCCTGACATACAAATTGTTGAGCATCTTGATGTTGTCGTCTTTTAATGCCGTGGGTGGAATAAAAACCTTGTCGGTGTTTGTGTTCAACTCACGTCAAGGCGTAGGTTGTTTTTTTTTGTTTACAGACATTGTGTTCTTGCATCCTATGCTACATATGGCGGAAAAATCAGTCATGTATTTCATTCATTCTTCTCCCCTTTTTCGTAGTCCATTTTTGGGGAAGCCTCTAGTGGGCAGTAGATTATTTAGTTTTTTCGTCACGATTGTTTTGTATGTAGTTTCTACAACTTAAGTTAGTGTGAAGTATATAGATCTGTAAATATTATTAAATGTAGGAAAATACGTAAGGATAGATTTAAGTTATCTTTAAGAGAGTTTGTTGTAATGAATTTTAGGGACATAATAAATGAAAATGAATGAAATAAGCCATTCATTCTTCTACACTTCTATCCACTTGATAGTGTTTACAAAAAATTAAGAGAAATTATTAATGAGTATGTTTCTTCTTATAATTTGGTTAATGAAGGCTTATGAATTGATTGCAAACATGAATTAAGACAATTTTACAAAATGCATCACTTCTACTAAGGTAGAAATATACGGTAGTAGCGTTAGCCCAGCTGATTTCCTTTGTTTAAATTTCATCGTACCGACTAATTGTCAAAGTTGTTTGAGTGAGTGATTTTTCTTCTAATTTCATCTACCCACTTGACATTGAAGTCCGGAAACGTGTACCAAAGTGAATTAAAAGCTTAAATTTTTCGGGTGAAATGCCCGTTTTAAGATTCGACAGTGACATCTAAATAGATACTTCGTCGCTCGGTTTGACACAGCAAATTGTTAGTTTCTATATCTTCTTATTTCATAATTCAAATGTATTTCTACCTTTTTTTTTACTTTGATTTTGATTTTATGTTTTGCTGTTAATCTTTTTTCCATTTTTCTCATATTACTTCTGCTGTTTTTTAATTTTTTGCTTCTGAACACACGTGCGCTTCACAGGAATAATTTTTCTACTAAACCAAAATGTTAGAGAGCATTCAAACAAGTAAACAAAAGAATGAAACATCCGTTTTCCAGCTTTTTCGGATGTTGGCGGAGTTTTTTTCCATTTTTTATACGGCCAGAAAATGCAGGAAAACAACACAATGAAAACGACACCGCAAAACTAAACTGGAATATAAAACGAAACCGATACGAAACTGTCATTTGAAAATGATCATATGCTAAGCCACGATAGCATTGTGGAAGAGCACCACAAGATCATGTCGATGATGATGAAACCGCAGAGTGGGGATCATCATACAGAAGGTTGTGCCTTGACCCCTGTAGTAGACAACGTGGCAAGCACACAAAAAGACATTTCAACCAGAATGGGGATGACGACGCGGACGTAACCAATGAGGACTGCAGGATAACGATAATATCGAAACTAACATTACTATTTTAGCCACTCCGAAGAATGATGCGGTTAGAAAAGTTTATATGAGAGTATAGCAAAACTATCAACGCAAAGCGCAGGAATATAGCGAAGAGAACCCGCTCAGTTAAACAAGCCGAAACACAGGACGTTCCCAAGGATCTGTTGCTGCATCTCTCAACCTCAACAGAGGCTGAGTAAAGATCCAATCACCAGAAGAGCAGAACACTGTCAAATCAGCGGCGCAGAGGAAGAAGTATTCCCTGTCATCCGGTAACTTGGAGAAAACCAAACCCCATATTACCCAGGGTGTTCCAAGGAATTCCAGGGGCAATAGGGGCAAAGCCGATGTGGTTACTGGAAAGTCAACCACATCAGCTAAATCAGCCGGGAAGGAAAGGGCGCGTAAACACGATCCCAATCCAACTCGGAAGAGGAAGCCGAATGTGAACACCGGCAAGGAACCACCATGCTATGCAAACGTAGCAAGACGGCAATACCTGGACGATATTTCCTATGCAGTCATTGACAGGGGCAACCCAACTGGCTTAATACCAAACAACCAGCACCAAAACGTGGAGGACCTAGTCAACACAAAGGTAATGGAAACGTAATGAAGGCCGAAGGTGGACCACCCAACACTACAGATGGCCTCACAACACTGCGCGGAAACACGAAAAAAGCTAGTGGATGATATCTCTACCTGGGAAGGCGGTAAGCTTGTAAGGAGAAAAAACATCCCCAGCCTGACAAAGGCGACCGTATACATCAAAGGATGGGGAGGTCATTTGCAAGCAAAACGCCGGACTAACCGTGGATAAATGGGTTGTTTCCACAGGGAGGAGGGCACTCTCCTTTTGATCGGAATAGACTCGACATCCATGGCAACAGACACCCCCTAATAAAAAGGAAGAAGTGCCCGAAAACATCACTAACTACCAGAAAGACCGGTTACTGGAGGACAAATGGTAGAAGTCGCCAAGATAAACCTCCACCGGAGCGAGACGAAAACCCACGCTCTGTTGGATAAAATTAATAAATGTAATATACATATCGCTATAATACAAGAAGCTTGGAACACTCGAGACAAAGTTAGTGTATTTAATCATATAAACTTTTCTATACGAAGACGGGCTCCCGTCCGAGAACATGTATCTTATGCCATAAAACCCTTTGTATTCTCTTCTCCCCAGAGTTGTCAATATCGGATGCAATTGTGTTGAAACAGGGAGATGGAAATATGAGTCAGTATACTTGCCACATGATTCGCCGTCACCACCACCTACGTCGGAATTACAACGGCTGGTAGATAGGGCCAAACAGACAGGTAACGAAGTATTAATAGGAAGTGAGTGTAACTCTCACCACACGTCGTGGGGTAGTACTAACTAACCATAGGGGCATACGCTAGTAGAATTTTTGAATAATAACCAACTTTTTACACTGAATTATTAAAAAAAATTAGGGAAGAGGTGTTAGATATCACAATTTGTTCTGAAAACCTTATAAATGAGATTCAAGAATGGAGGCTTTCAATTGAGCACTCATTATCAGTTCACAGATACATAAGGTTCAGGATAACACGGCCACCGCCGAAACCGATAAGTTTCCGAAACAGGATCAAGGCAAACTGGGCAAAAGTTCGGAAGTCTACTTAGGAATTGACTAGATCGCCCTCAACTCGAATGCTCTAGGAGGGAGGAATTGGACGATAAAGTGACAAGGACCACGCAGGCACTGGTAAAGTCTTTCGAAGACAGCTGTCCACTTAGAGAAAGGAAATCGGCTCAAGAAAGGAAAAGATTTCCCCTGGGTAACAGGGGAAATACGAAATCTTGGGAAGAATATCCGTAGACTTTACAACAGGGCCGCGCGTAAGGACTATAAAAGAAGTCTCCATGAATACAACGCAAAATTGAGAAGGGCGAGACGCAACTCCTGGAGACTATTCAGTGAACAGGTGGATAGCGTCAACGACATGTCGAAGATGAAAAAAAATCCTCTCTAAGACCCATGTACAGGCGGAAACTCTAGTTGATGACATGGGGAAGAGAATGGAGACAATGGAACAAACGGTAAGACACCTGATGAATACACACCAAATGGGAACACGGACCCCACAGGGGAACGGCGACAAAGTGAAAATGTAGTACATCAGGCGCCAATCACTACTGACCAAATGGTCAAAAGAGCTTCTCCCCATATAAAGCGGCGGGATCGGTTGGAATTTTTCCGGCTACCCGACAACATTAGGTAGACCAAATAACAACCCATTTGGCGGGAATGTTTACCGCATGCTTAAAAATCACCTATACACCAAAAAACTGGCAGAATGCTAGGGTAGTATTTACACCCAAACCTGGAAAGGCTACCTATGGAACGGCAAAGGCTTATAGGCCAATTAGCCTTACCTCGATTCTACTCAAAACCCTGGGGAGAATAGTGGACGACATGGAGAAAAGTGGAATACCGGACGATATGCTGAGTTCAAGCAACACGCATATGCCAACGGCAGATCAGAGGAAACCGCACTTCATGAGGTAACCCACTACATAGAGGAATTTCTCAATGACTAACTGTAGACTCTCGCTGTATGCATACATATATATCATACATGGGTGTTTTTAATTTGCATTGGATTTTAATTTGCATTACTTTATGTAATGCAAATGCAAAAGAATTACCATTGGTCGCAATGGCAATTAAATAATTTTGAATTTGCATTTGCTCAGGCAATGCAAATGCAGGTTGTGGAATCGGATGCCAATTGTAATGAAATACGGGAATGATTTTAATTAATTTGAATTTGTTTGACTGCTGGCAATTCTGTTTTGTAAGTATTTTATGTGTACAGGTTTGTGGTTTCGATAGGTATTGCCTCGTAATACTTTCAAATTCATAAACCTGTACTGTATAAAATATTTCAAAACCAAAATTGCCGGAAAAGCAGGAAATGCTTTGAAAATAAGAACAATTGCATATGGTTTTGAAAGTTTTTTGAATTTTCATTTGGACAGGAAATTCAAATTAAACAACAAATTATAATTGTCATACAATTAAATTGCCCAATGTATGATAGATATTGAGTGAGCATTCAATAATGTCCAGACCGAAACACTCATTTAATCCTTAGACCAGTTTATTGTGAACCGGGATTTAAAAGACTGGCTCAATCATATTCTAAGGAACAGATAGATAAACTGCGGTTCCCATGATATAAATATTAGAGATAGGGTACAACGTGGAACTCCACAGGGACGGAGGAGGCCGCGCAATAAGGACAACCTCGTCAAGGACCATGGAGACTATTTTATGTATCCAGCCAATCGAGATTAGAGTGAAATACGAGCCCACCCTTGCGGCAATAATCCTACATGCAATAGGTGAATGGATCGAAGTCGAATCACCAACGGATAGTGGAGGATTTGGTCGGTTACACGCAAGATACGAGTGAATCCGACCGAATAACCGAGGTAAGAATTAAGGTGAATTGTATGACTTTAACGACAACTACAAACGCCTGCCAGGATGGGACCCTGGCGCACACATCAAATGGGACTCGCTGATACACGGATGGCTCAAAGCTATGGGAAAGAACGGGTCTAGGATTTTCATTGAAAATTAGGCAATCCAAAACCCATCTACCCCTCCCGGATCATACGGACTTTCAAGCGGAACTTCAGGAGATTACGAAGTGTATCAAATGGCTCGGCGATTATACAAACCCAGCCGAAACGAATATCTTCACGTATATCCAAATGACAATCAGGGCAATATCATCGGAAATTGTCAAATCTAGAACGGTCCTTAACTGTAAGAAGGTGACAAACGATTATTCTATGCACTGCAGACTCAACATCATCCGTGTGCCGAGGCAAAGTGGAGTAGCCGGCAACGAACGAGCGAACCTCTTAGCAGCGAAAGCCAGGAAGAGGGCGCGAAGGCTAAGTTGGGTAAATGGGAGGAGTCCGCACACATAGTTCATACTCTCCGCGGATTGATCAGTGGATTTATACAGCGGTGCTGTAAGCAGATATCGTGTTTGAGAAGCCTACTTACCATGAACTACTACCTAGGGTTCTGAGACTAGTGACGATGACTGAGACTAGTCACGGGTGTTCTGCGCACCACTTCCATTGAAGCACTGAAGACAATGTTACATTTGCTACTAGTGGATATTTTGGGAAAGTAGATTGTTTCTGGCAACTGGCACAATGGGGCATTTCGAAATAAACGAAACTAATAGTCGCTCGGAAATATGTCACACTTTCATGCCAGAAAGGGATTCCTGGAACAAAGGGGTTGATGATGCTACGATAATATTTCACGCAGTATCGTGTCTTGAACAAAAAACGCGATTCACAAGAACTTAGACCTGCATTTGAATTTGAAGAATAAAATGGTTTTCAATCTATAGGACGATCTTTTCGCAAAGATGATCTGCACGAACTCACAGAGAAGCAAAAGTCGTCTATTAACTGGGCAAAGAATTTGACAAGCCAACGATACAACGATTAATTCACTTCGAGGAAGTCAGAAAAATGCTTACAATCACCCGATGATCCGCCAAAGTCTAAATAGTCCAAGGTAACCGGGAACCGCGGGCCAAGACATTTACATAGTTAAGTTCTAATGGAGAGCCTCAATGCTACTATCATCGACATAGGGCATGGAGAGGGATCCATCATCCGGAAATAGTGTTCTGCCAGCCTAAACGATATGTAATACGACGTTGCTATTCATATTTCGGGTCCTGGCAATACTAGTATGTATATATTTCCAGATGCACTTCCATTGGAAAGTTTGAAATTTTTTAGCATAAATATACATAGAACGTTTTCACTTACGAGCACTATTTGTTGTCTTTACAGAATAGTGTCTAATAAATAGTTTCCCATTACATCCCATGAAGGACTTGGGGAGAGATTCCCACAACCAGTGAGCTGTGCGCTTTCTAGTTTTATACTCACTGTTTGGGACCTAGAGTTTTTACACCGATTTCGAACGGTGTTTTGAGAAGATTTTTCATGGCTAAATACTGGATTATGTCGCCGCCGAAAGAAATTTAAGGTGGTCAGAGCAGGGATTGAACCCAGGATCTCATGTACAAGAGGCGCGCACACTAACCATTGCACCACCGACAGCCTTTACAGTGTGTTGAAAAATGCATCTCGGTCAAAAATTACTGCGTGATCAACGTTTTATCGACACCCGAAGAAGTTGTTGAAGCGGTAAAAAAGCATGTTTTGGAGGTGTCTCAATCGGAGTGGAAAAAGTGCTTCGAAAATTGGTTTGAGCGCATGCAAAAGTGTATTGATCTTCACGGAGAATATTTTGAAAAACAATAAACCCAATTCCAATTATAAATGATTCAAAATATAAATAGCAACCTCGTATAAGGTCTGTGGAGAACATCATGACACCAAACGGCAGGGTGTGACACAGGCTGGTACCAAGTCCGAAATAAGCTCGCTGCGTTTGAAAATAAGCGATATGTTGAGCTATAGAAAGAAGTGTGATCGGGTCCCAAACTAGATATGCGAAGGCTGTTAATTCATTCTCCAAATCAAAACTTATTGATGAGCTTTTAGATAGCATCCTGGAAGACGCCGACGACGAGACCACCAACTGTTGAATACACTACAGATAAACCTCCACCACTATGTAGCTGCTTCAACGGCTCTCCTGATCAAACAAATTTAGAGCCGATGTCTTTATCTAAGAACACAGAACAAATCATGGCAGGATTGGCAGATTGAAGACCACAAGGTGTATATTTTCAAAGCCATCGTTACGAAGAGAGAGTGTATATTTTCAATGAATAAGTGGAATATACTTCTTTATCTAACTAATTATCTGATAGACCCATTCACAGTACCAGCCTGGAGACATACAACTATAACATCTGGTTAGCAGTCGCTTCTGCTGAGGAAGCTAATTAAGGAAACGGAAAAATACTGTTCTTTGTCGAGTGAACATTAGTTTTTCGACCGTCGTTACATAGAGCTTTCAATTGGTAGAACATCATTCGTGAAACAAATTGGACAAGTACAAAAAATATTGGAACTGTACTATGAAAACCATTACCATTACCGATCTTACCGATGCTCTCACCTTAGTCCTTAACAGGTCACTTAATTTCCACAAGTCCCACCGGTTCCTAAAGGGGTAATAAAAAACCCTCGTGGTGGAACAAGCATCTGTAAATCCTGAGAATGTCTTGCAACAGATTTTTAATAGAGCTAAGTCCTACAGGACGTTACTTTTGTATGGATGTACAACCTGGAAAACTACCAGTAGCATCACCAATCACCTTCAAACTTATGTTGAATGTTGCCTTAGAAGAATACTTCGCATATTATGGCCTCGGACCATCTCAAATACAGATGGCAACAGAAATTCGTAAGCGTAAATGGCAGTGGATTGATGACACATCGAAATGATGACAACAACGTGGCTAAGCAAGCGCCTCAATGAAATTCCTTTCATCAGGCAGGTCGATGGGCTGGCACACCACATATTACGGGGCGACGCTCCACCGAAAGGGAAATGAATAACCTCGGCGTATCATGGAACGAACTAAGATCAACTGCACAAAATCGGGTCCGATGACGGACGGCTGAAATTGACATCGTATGCTAAAGTGGGTGTTAGAGGGACACATATATAAGTCCTCCAAGACGGAGCGAAGTCCTTTCGACGACTCCCACTTCTCTTGGATATATAAAGAACAATATGTGCGGTAGGCGATCTCCTACTTAACACACACTTTTCAGGGAACTGGTCCGAAGACATATGGTCAGACTCACCATCCAATCACACTGGACAGTAGGTAGTTTTGAGCCCTACAAATCACCTGGCCTTAACGGCTTAGCACCAGTGGACTTAGAAAGCGGACTACACATTTTGGCTTCCTGGTTTCTGAAACTTTATTCAAGCTGCATTAAGATATCATATACTTCCTTTAGATAGAGAGGAACCAAAGTGGCATTCACTCCGAAAGCGAAAAAATTATCAAATTTTTGTCCAAAAGACTTTAGACCAATCAGTATCTCATCCCAGTTGGAAATTTCGCAAATATATCATGAGTGACTAAGAACTGACAGAATCCCTGCTGACTTCACAATCCTCGCCCACACAAATAACTTCAAGACACCTCAAGACATTTTCATACATTTTGCCAAAAGTTTGCAGGAATCTTCCGCAGATGATTATTCTAGATGCTTATTTACTGGTACATATCTGATGAGCTTACACATAAATAAAGAAATAATAGGTTTCCCATTATATCCCATGAAGGATTTGGAGATAGTTTCTCACAGCTAGTGAGCTGTGCGTTTTCTAGTTTTTTGGGATTGGGACCTATAGTTTTTACAACAATTTCGAACGGTATTTTGAGAAGCTTTTTCATGGCTAAATACTCCATAGTGTCGCCGTCACTATGCGAGGTGACCGTGAAATGATAAAAAAAATATATACTAAAGCCCTACATGAATATACTCTGTTTGTTGATTGTACTGCTGTACTCGTACTTGCTGTACCGACACTTTGCGAATGAATAATGCAAACAACAAAACGAATATCGAAGAGAAGAACAGCTTATCGTACCGGTTATGGCGCCCTAGTCCCTTCGTTTGACATACACTGATTCTCGCTATTCGGTATTCGTAAACAAAGCTTTGGTCATATTCGGTAAGGGAAAATTTGACACAGTAATCGAAGACAGGGCAACTACACCGAATATCTCGAAAATACCGTAATTGTTTTTATTGATTTGTTTTTCAAATGCTCAGTGTGTTGTAGCGAAGCGAATCATAAAAACTCTTTTGTGCACTGAATAAAAAATCTATAAGAATATGAAGATGAAAATGAATTAATTTAAGTTATTTTATTCCTATCGGTCTACTACAGCCCATTCTCTTCTAATATAAGACCTATATTCAACTACCAAACATTACTCGTATATTCGCTTTTAGCACTGAAGTGACCGACTATCTTTTCTGTTTTATCTGCTGCTTACGAATACAAATACGTCAGTGAACTGCTGCTGTATCGTTTCGTACCTGTTCGTACTTCAAAGCGATCTTCAAGCGAAGTTTTTGTGTATGTAATACGGCATTTACACCAACCAAAATTATCGCATTTTTGGGATTATCAACTTTTTTTTCTTATGGAGTTTGACATTCATAATCCCGAAAAAGCGATAATCTTGGTAGGTGTAACTGCAGTTTAACGCACGAACGTTTTCGTGTATACGAAAATGTGAACCGATACAACGCTCTAATATACATATGCATACTAGACGTCTGCAACCGCATAAAACCATAAATACCAAGCAGGACCGTATTATTTCAATTCCAGTAGTGTCAAGAACAACACACTACATAAATATAAATTACCGAGATTCGAAATTCATATGCGGGTAAAATACAAGTTAAACGATCCAAACGTGAAACGAGTCAAGTTACTTCGATATTTTCCTACAGTCTAATAAGCGACAATATCATCAGGGATGGAATTAGAAACATTGGATTAGAAATTTTTTACAATTGCACCGCATTTCCCTTCACTGATGACAACGGCAATGTCAAATAACGTCAAATTTCATTTAGCAGCTCATCAGCAAACCAAATTTACAGATTTTGTCTGATATCTGAAAATTCTGTAGATTTCCAAAAGTCTGTTACCATATCCTGCAGACTTCGTTTCGAATTCTGAACGAAATTTCGGGGAATTTTATAGTTGGCTTGTGCAGAAATTCTGCAAAATTTCTTACTTGTGTACAGATAAATTTGACTACAGCACGAATTCCTAAATATTTTTGGTATAGGGCTCTGTGTTGTCAAAGTTTCATCTTTGTTTACAACACCAGTATCCAGTGGTGCCAGATGTGACAAAAGAGATACTGGTGGTTTGACGAGTTCAGCTCCTGAAATGACGATTTTTTGTTATAGCAGCAACTCGATGCAAAATTTAAAATTGTTGGCACTCAAAATCCATATGAGTGTCATTAAATTTAAACATTGGGTTTTATCTCATTAACACCTATTGGGTAAAAAATATAGCACTGAGAATTATCGAGAATTGATTTTTGTAGACGGAATGAGGTACCATGGAACTATTAATAATTCCTATACAGAAAATACCATGCCAATATAAATACCTTAAAAATTTGTATTCAAAATCGGACAATGGAATTGGAAGTTAACTAAAAATGGGTTAATGGTGACAACTTGTTTTGATATACATATGTATTTGTCAATTCTGTTCGTTGTTTGTTGGACAGTTCGTTGAAGAGATTCTAGAGTTTCATTTCCCTCTCAACAAATTTTTCGACGACTTTGTATGTGGAGCCGCTTAAAATCGCTTAGCTATATAAAGTGGTCGAAATATTAGTTTAAAAAAGAAAAAAAGGGAGAACTTCTCACAATCACTGAGCTGTGCGCTTTCTAGTTTTCACTCACTGATTGGGACCTACAGTTTTACACCGATTCCGAACGGTATTTTGAGAAGCTATTTCATGGCTATATACTCGATAGTGTCGCCGTCACTATGCGGGGTGACCGTCGCCGAAAGAATTTTTAAGGTGGTCAGAGCAGGGTTCGGACCAGGATCTCATGTACAAGAGTCGCGCACACTAACCATTGCACCACCGACGGCCACGAAATATTAGTTTAGCAGGGAATAAAACAACAGGTTTAATACTTCTTATTGAAAGACAAAACTCATTAATTGCTTTATATAATAAAATTATGTAATTAAAATTGTAAAGTTCAAGTTTTCTTTCATATGTTTTAACTATTTTAAAACGATTTTTTGTTTTTTAAAAAAATATATATGTATATTTAAAAATATAAATCGAACTCGTTTTGAAATACAGGAATACCTCGCATAGTACGGTTAATCGGCTCTACCATTTTGCCGTACTATTTGAAACCGGACTAATCGATGCACTCGGGCCCTATGCGCCTATTTACAGGCACCATACCCCACCGTATTTAATTTAATTTTATTATTTTTTTACAACAATTTTTTCCAAGAACAATTTTTTTTTTGAAAATTTCAAAACCGTACTATATAGAGAAACCGTACTGATCGAAGCAGTACTATGCGAGGTATTCCGTAATCAACTTTCCTATCTAAAAATAACAAATGTCATTATTTAACACAAGCGTATGACTAGTGTATTCAAACTCGAAACCGGTTAACCGAATTCCGCCGATAAACCGTACGTCGGTGTTTTAAAAATTGGTAATTTCGAAGAACCGGTTTCACCGGTTATTTCATGTCGAATAACCGGGGTTTTCGGGTTTTACTCAACTGATATACCAACGTAGACACAACGACTTTGCCATCGAGTTATTTCGGCCATTATTTGCTGAAATAAGTTGTCCAAAGCAATGGAAATCATATCTGCCAACTCCGACTTAGTAGTAAGTTCCGGAGCTAATTAAAACACTAGTCGTAATGGTAGCAGAAATGCATAAAACAATAAACAGTATTCACAATCCAAAAATACGTACACAAGGTCCAAAGGAATATTTACTCAACGATGATTTTGACTGAAATAAATAAATAAGCAACTAAATGGGTTGCCATGTAAAAATTGGAAATTGAACCACCCGTTATTTCGAAACAGATGACCAATTTGACATTTATGAATTGACTGATTTTTAGTTAAAGGTTAGAAATTTAAGAAATGCGCCGCTTTTCACTTGAAGAAAATTGGGAAATGTTAAAAACTTTCTTTCAAGTTTCTGACTGACTTATTCATAAAAAACATTAATGTAGCTCTAAAGCATTCATCAGTTATTGAAAGCTTTAAGATTTGGCAAAGGTTTTAGTAGAACCGTATTCATAATGATTATTTTAACTAGGGAACAGATAATTGACTGATAACCCTGTTTTATGTATTCTCACAGTGCTTGCGATAACCGATAGACCGAATAATTTTTTTTTTATTTAAATGCGTCAATGCATTTTTGCAAAATTTTAAACATAATGGAAAGAACTATTCAATAAAAAGATCAATTAATATTTGCTATATTCATAAATTTAGAAGAAGTGCCAAAAAATCATATTGAGTTGGATTTCAGTTTTGGGTAGTCGAATATAAACCCGGATAATAGGTTGTAGTTTCAATGTTTTGGTTTTATATACATCACTATGTAAACAAAAGATCATTTTGGTTAAAAATTATAAAAATTGGAACGAAACTATTTGGTTGCTTAGAATGATAATGCGACACTATAAACGCTGCAAATATACACAAAATAATTCCAATTGTGTATATCACATAAATAATTAAGTTCGGCACGCGTGAAATGTTAAAAATTATTTCTTTTGTGTATTAATGCAGATAAAATAGCCTTAAAGAAGGGTTAAACGTTCAACAAAAATGGCAACGTTAGAGAACTCTTAACAGAGGAATTTTTGATTAAGAATACAATTTTTGGGCTTTACCTTCTTAAACCTTTAACAGACCCACGATTTTCCAATTTTTAACCAAAATGAACGTTTGTTTACATAGTGATGTATATAAAATCAAAACATTGAAACTACATCCTATCATTCGGTTTTATATTCGACTACAAAAAATTTAAATCCAATTCGATATGATTTTTTGATACTTCTTCGAAATTTATGAATATACCAAATATTAATTGATCTTTTTATTGAATAGTTCTTTATATTAATGTTTAAAATTTAGCAAAAATGGATCAACGCATTTAAATAAAAAAAACTTAATTCGGTCTATCCGTTATGGTTCATCTAGTTTTTGCATCACAAGCACTGTGAGAATACATAAAACAGGGTTGTCAGGCAATTACCTATCCCCTAGTTAAAATAGTCATTATGAATACGGTTCTAATAAACCCTTCGCCAAATCTTAAAGCTTTCAATAACTGATGAATGCTTTATAGCTACATTAATGTTTTTTTATGAATAAGGCAGATAGAGTGCCATCAACCCAAACTGTGAATCATTTTGCGATGAATATGGGCCCTTATTGGGCAATAGAACTCGTCTATGTTCTCGTCCAGTGCGTTCAGTGGCACCGTTCGCAGCAATTCAACACTTATAGCACTCCTTTGTGCAGAATTGTGGATAAAAACTTCGGAATGAGGGCATATAAAGTCCAATTAGTCCAAGAACAGAAGCCTCGTAACCATCCGATGCGTTTCCGCTTCGCTGAATGGGTTGAGGATCGCTTGGCTCAAGTTGAGTATTTTTACCGAAAAACCATCTTTTCCGATGAAGCCCATTTTCACCTCGACCAGAATCGGAATATTGGAAAAACCCGAAAACCGACATTTGTGAAAAACCGGGTTTTTGAATACACTACGAATGACATATTTAAGTTATTATTATTATAAGGATTGAATCATATTAGTTTATAATATTTAATAATTTTCCGGAACAAGATCAATAACTATTGAAAAGTAATAAATATGTGAAATGGAATTTGTATTTCAATGGATATCAACAGCTCCCTTCTCCACAAGCATTTACGTATATCATCCCACATTATAGGGATACACAAAACTCAACTTTACGAGATTTGTCTCAACTTTTTTTATTTCTCCTTAGAAAAATCTTTGACTTTTGCCAAAGTTTAAATGTAAACACATATACTGTGTCGAATTTATGTTTTTTTATTATATTTTTTTTATAGAAGATACAATTTTATGCATTTTAAACATAGTTATATAAAAGAGGGTTGCTGTTCAGACATTACGTCTAATTTTTTTCGGTCTTTTGAGTGAGCAGACCGGGCAGAAAAATTTGGTTGAGCATATTTTATGCATTTTAAACATATGTCTATAATAAAGGGTTTTTCAACAGAGACGCTACAAAAGCAAATCGATAGGGACAGCAAACGACGCCATATTTTTTCCCGCTCTTTTGACATTTCTCTTCAGTAAGGTTTGCCATTTCATCATGGAAAGATATACGAGCCAACAACGAGTCGAAATTATTAACATTTACTACCGAAATTTGGAGTCAGTGGCCTCAAATTTAAGAGCGCTACGATTCGGATTTTCATCGGAAAATCATTTTCAGCGATGAGGCTCATTTCTGGCTGAATGGCTTCGTCAATAAGCAAAATATGCGTTATTGGTCAGACAGCAATCCACACGTAATCCATGAGTCATCATTGCATCCCGAAAAAATTACGGTTTGGTGCGGTTTATTGGCCGGCGGCGTCATTGGGCCGGACTTCTTCCGTGATGATCAAGACCGGCACATTACTGTGAATGCGTATCGCTACCGTTCAATGATAACCGAATATTTTTGGCCCCATCCAATTGGACTTGGTTCCAACAGGACGGCGCCACAAGCCACACAGCGAATGCCACAATCAATTTATTGGAAACCAACTTTGGTCAACGTGTTATCTCACGAAATGGCCCAGTCGATTGGCCACCTCGGTCGTGCGATTTGACGCAGTTAGATTATTTCCTGTGGGGCTACGTCAAGTCTATGGTCTATGCCAACAAGCCAGCGACGATTTATGAACTTCGTACGAATATCGAACGTGAAATTGCAGCAGTATCAGCCGATTCATGCTTGAAAACCGTCGAAAATTGGGTTCAGCGTCTGGACATCTGCAAGCGTGCCCGTGGTGGTCATGCAAAAGAAGTCGAGTTCCATACATAATGGCATCGAACGTACTTTCACAGGAATAAAGAATTTCATAGGTATCTAAAACCGGTTTTGTTTTATTTAAAAAAACTTTTGTAGCGCTCTTATTGAAAAACTCATTATATGGGTTTAATTGCATTGATTTACTGTTTCTTCCATAAAAGGGTTCAACTTTGGTCAAGAACTTGTGGTTTTTATGTTGACGATTTTTTGACGATTTCCAAAAATTATTTTGACGATTTTTGCACCTCCGATTTGACGATTTTTAACCAACTTTATCTGGCAATACTGCCACCATCTTTTACCGGGATTCTTTAAATTTTGACAAAAGAAAACTCGAATTAGATAAATTTGACTGAAATTGACTACTGTTACTACACAGTACTGTTGTCAACACAGTTTCTTCAGTGAGTTTGCATTATGAACACATGCAGTCTAAAAATTTCTAAAATATTAAATGTGTGTAAAACGTGTCAAATAACTAAATTTTGTATAAAAGTTTGTAAATAAAAAAGTGAATATTATAATATTTATTTATATACTCTCGATCAGATGATTAGAACCACTTCAATTTCTGGTTTTAGTAGGACATATGTTTTTACGTTTTTGTGAACATGTAAAATGTTACTAACATCGGAAAGGGCATCTTCTTAAGATTACAAAAATAACAACAATAACATTAAAGTTTAATGTAACAGTATTGCAAATGACCTTTTCAAAAAAAGAGACAAAAAATAATAAAAAATTTTACGTTCATATTGTTACGAATAAGTAAAAGCTTTTGCTTGCTCTTAATGACTATGCTAGCATTATGTAAATAACAGGGCGGTTAGTGCTGCGCCTGAAAGTATGCATTGTAACAACGTACCAGCTCGATAAACCTCGCCACAGTTAAGATAATTCTCCACCATTCGAGATGATTCTACAAAGATAAGTAACAACAACGACTAGAAGGTTCTTGAATTCGCAAGATATAACTTCATTTGAGTATGGTGAGTTGGTATAAATAGCGGAGGTCTTTGGAATGGAGATTTCAGTTTGTGATTAACCGCCGTGAAGTAAGCAACGCTATTTTATAGTAAAATATAAGACTCGTTAAAGTGGTGTAAATAAAGTAAACTGTTGTACTATATAAGTAAAATAAAAGGAAGTTATACCGTTGTAATTATCGTAATTGAGAACGAACCTTGTTTTATTATTGGGAATAAAACAACGCAAAAAGGACGAATAAGGAAATTCGTAACAATATGATTAAAGCCACTTAACTAATTTTAATTAAAAATGCACTATTTTATAATTTAATAATGAGAACCATTAATATTTAGTTTCTTCATAATATTATATACATTTTAATACCTTCCTTGTTTAAAATAACTTCAAATATACGGCTTTTTATTGATTCATAAAGTGCTGTTAAATAATCCAAAGAAATCCCATTCCAGGAGTCCTCAATGCCTTGAGTTAGGGATTCCTTATCGTCGAATTGTCTTCCTCCTTCATCAACCTAGCGGAAAAGCTAACTCCAGATATTTTCAATTATGTTTAGGTCGGGAGAATATGGTGGCCAATTAAGAAGACGAACTTTTGGGTTTGTAATTAATTCGTTTACAATTCATTATCTTGTTGCAGAATCCCTGGAATCGGTCCCAAAATATCATTTTCTTTATGGACCTGATTGTAATAGAGTTTTGTTAGTTTCTCTAGTCATGTTTGCAGTTTGAAATTCCAAATCGATTGAGCCCTAATACATTATTGCACCCCATACCATAACTCCACCCTCTCTGCCGTGTTGACGATTTAAAAATAGCTGGTCTTTTCTAGTATCGTGAAAATAATAATTGTAGTCTTCTGGGACATCTAAATTAAATTCCATTTCATCATAAAAAATCACAGTACGACAATCATTAACATGACCTCTTACTTGAATGTCGCGTGTCATATGCTCTCTAGCAAATTTTCTTTAGGCATATTATTCAGCGTCGGTTTTATTCAGTTTTTTTTCAATTCCAGGTACTTATAGCTGGCAATGGTTCTTTTTACTGTCGAAATATTTGCCTGGATACCAGCTTGAGACCTGATTTTCTCTTTTCGGTTGGAGTTAAATCGTTTGGAATCCTTCCTTTGTAATTCTTTCCAAAGTTTGCAACATCCTTTAAGTGTCCCAGCACAGTTTTGTGACTTCGTCCAGTTTCCCGCACAATGGTCCGATAAGAATATCCTTGCGAATGATAAACATCGATTTTGGCTCTTTCCGTTATGTTCAAAATACTTTTCTTGCCCATTTTTCTCTAATCTTTATTAGAAAGTAATATTTTCCATTTATTGATTGTTTGATCTATTATCTTGATTAATGATTGTGTGATGTATATAGAAAGGTGGCTCTAATCATACGAATGGAAAAAATTTATTTATTTAGAAAAGAACCTTTATAATACTGTTGCATTAAACTTTAATGTTATTTTTGTAATCTTCAGAAAAACCTTTTCCATTTTAAAAAGATATGACGGACTAAGACCAGAAAATTAAGTGGTTCGAATCATCTGATCGAGAGTGTATTATTATTTATATCTTTCTACCTTGTGATAAATAAATATATATTATTTATACATATAATAGACTAGCTGACCCGGCAGACGTTGTCCTGCATAATATTTCAAGAGATTTGGACCGAATAGTAAATCTAAACCACCCAGGGCGCCACCCAAACGCATACAAAAAAATTTATTCAAATCGGTCCAGAAGTTTAGGAGGAGTTCAGTCACAAACACACGTGCAGTAGAATTATATATGTGACCCGGTCTACGAAAAGGGACCTTCGGTGTAAAAACAAGTTTTCGAGAAAACAGCTGTTAAAGATAAACAAGTCATGTCATCAGTTTCGCTTCAGTTGTTCCCTTCTCTCTGTATCCCTACTCATCCTACCGTGTTTAAAGATATTCAGTGTTGAAAGATATTCAGTTAGAAAGAGCACACATTAGTCTATCCGAATCGCCAAAAAAGTGAAAAATGATATTTTCACACCGAAGGTCCCTTTTCGTAGACCGGGTCACATATATAAAGATATATAATCTATTGCTATTTACAATTACGACCAAATCAGGATACAAAGTCAGGAATCCCAATGATAGCGCCTTGAAAATGTCCGACATTAGTGCAGAGTTTAAAACGGATTTCAAACCGACAATGATAAAACTTGTCAACAGAAATGCCGGAATTTTAAACGATTTTGCTCCCGATTTCCATCAGATGTCTAAGCGATATGTCTTTATAACTGCTAGAATTTCTGACGACTATAGTTCAGATTTCTATGTGGCGTCGGTTAGAAGTGTCGGCAATATATACAGAATTTCCCAAGGATTTCATTTAATAATTCAGTGGGATGTAAACATTAGAATTTCCAAAAACATTAGAATTTTCCACGACGAATCTTGCCGACATCGTGTCAACCCTACCATATATTTTCCGTATCGAAATCTGACAGAAATCGGTTTCGATTTCGGGAGGTTGTGCAGAAAGTCGTACCGGATTCTTAATGATTTCGGGATATATGATTTTCAGGGAAGCCATGAAACACACACGAATGTGAATGAATTTGTGTGTTTGCCCCATGGTTGTGTTGTTGGAACAGCTGATTTGATTGTTTTCTTACACTGGAACTTGCCAACTGTAAATTCATTCGTATTTTGTTCTTATACTTCGTTGTGTACTTTTGTTGATGGCATACATTTATGGTGCATTTGACAGAAGCCAAGTGCACAACCAAAACAAAATGCCTGTTGTTGTTGTTGTCAACAATTACAACTATGTCTCCTGGTACTACCGTGTATTTGTACCATGGTTGACCTAAAACGTTATTTTACTTTTTCTTTATAGTTTGTGCGTCTTAGGCCTAATTTTTGAGTGGAAAATCATCTTTGATCAACGATCTAACATAATTTAAACTCTGAATTCAATTTTTATGTTAATAGTTAATTGATGTTTAAACAGCCAAAGTTGGGCATTTAAACTATGATCAGGTACGCATATGATTTTGACACAAAACAACAAGAAAAACAAACACAAAACTTCTTTAATTGTTAATGGGGACAATTATAATCGCCATCCTACTTGAAATAACAATAAAAACATATCATTTAACTCGTAGTGCAGTTAGAACTTTATTTCTGCTCACATATTTTCCAATTTCATTAAATATTTTGTACTCGTATTTCATCACTTCACTTTTGTTTTGCAAATGGCGTCAGTTTGATGAATTGTAACGATTAGGCGATAAATGTATGAATACCGGTTATTTTTCGTAGCATTTGCCACTGTTGCCACATGGTAGTAAGATTATTTGACAAAGCACTGAAAAACTCTTTTCGTATTTAAAGTCAGATCAGACATAAATCAAAATCAACTGATTATCAATTTAAATATCCAGTCAGAAATTGAAACCATGATGCACGCTCTAGTAAGCGTCATAGAGAAATCTATTTATTCTTGTCGCATTTGTTGTCATAGAAGGAGCGTTTAACAACGTCTCAGCGCGATATATGGGTACTTTGTGTTGACCATGTGATCACATTAATTTGATCTAAGGATTACTTACGCGAAGGTGCTTAACCTCGTGTCCCTGGGTCACATGATACGCAATGTGAATCCGATCCACTTCTTTGAAATTAAGCACTGGATAGTTTGCTGCTTGCGGTGGAGGTATCAGGTTGCACATCCCTAGAATACGCTGACGACCTGTGAACCTGGGCAGAAAAGGCAAAATACTCTTCCTTATTCAGATATGTGCTACAGACCTTAACTTGAGACTCTCTAAGTAGGTCACGGAGAATGGAATGTGTGTAAATCCAGAGAAAACCGAGCTTGTACTTCATACCGGAAAGCAGAAGGTTGCGTATATTCAGTAATTGTCTTCATGTGGAAGAGGAGTTTGCGTAATATATAATGCAAGGTATCTAGGTGTGATTATTGACAGAAAGCTTAGTTTCACGTCAAATACTATGGATAATATCAGTAGAGCTTCGCGAATAGGATCAGTAGATTCCGATATGGCTCTACAAAAAAGTCACAAGAATGGCACGGGCGCCCTTCGCTCAATCCCTAGCGAGGGTTTGGTGGTTATCCTTCGCCTGGTACCAGTAGCTTTGGTGGGAAAGCAAATGGCTGCAATGGCAGCAATCCGCTTTAGGCATTCCTTGCGACGGATCACCAGCCCATATGGTCATGGGATGATTTTAAAGGATTTTCGGCAATCCACAGTAAAAGTGTATTACATGACACCCACTTCTACCTTTGATAGAAACTTCTCCACTCATATCGCGGAAAGGCAGGACTGGAATGAATGCATATTTGGCTTCAACACTGATGGTTCCAAGTAATATGACAAAGTAGGTTTTGGAGTAGGTTTGAAAGCTGTCACACTATTGTTGTGTTTTCCAGGCAGAAGCCACGGCAATCCTGCCCGAGGCGAAACGTCATCACCGCCAGAGGTACCAATATCTACTCTGACAATCAGGCTGTTATAAAATCCTTATAATCTGTATTCCTGATTTCAAGAACTGCTCACAACTGCCGCGCAATTCTAAATGAGACGGACAAGCAGCTCGAAATCTACCTCATATGGGTACCGGCTATTATTTAAAGAAGATTTTCCTCATTCGTGCTACATTTAAATTACAAATGAAATTGATTTTAAGAAATAATTGCAACGTTTGCAATACTTGTTATCATTTCTAACAGAAAATTACCAAATGTACTAAAGTTTAGAACTTTATTTAAATAAATACTTTCTTGTGTTTAGTACATATGGTTTCCTAAATCTAAAGAAAAATTTAACTTAATTGGAGTTAAAAATTCATTGGATCCTTACGAAGTTAAATTTATCGCAGGTATAGTCCATTTGGAACTAAATTAATTATATTTTTTCTGAGTGCATAGAGCGGATGAGCTGTCGAGATTAGAGTCACCATTATACGATCCACTGGAGGTGTGTGTGTCCCTTTCGGAAAGCAAACTCATGCTTAAAGCTGAAGCTAGAGTGAAGTTTTATGGCGCAAAATGCTGGATCACCAGGCAAGTATGGCTATGTTATGACTTGATATGCAGTCCTAGACAATACATATCTAGTATCCGTGTCACTGTTTAGTAGCAGACACCCGTCTAAACTTAGAATGGTGATGAAGAGGAGTACCAGAACGTAGAACATCTCATATGCTACTGCCCGGTCTTTTGTGTGAGTAGGACACAATATCTAGAATGTTACCTCATGTTGGGTCTAACAAACATTCAGGGAATTAAGCTGAATGATTTTAGAGCCTTTTGAACAGTATAAATTGGTTCGCCAGTGACTTTTTCTATTAAAATTAATTTTTTTATTTAATCTTGAACCAAAAATAAAGCATAACATATCACACAGTACGACAAAATCAAATTTTTTTGAGTACACATGGGAAATGTTAACAGAATATGAAAATAGGCTTAAAATAAAGAAATACGTATCTCGGCGTTTTGCTGTAGCACGTCAGAATTTTGAGAAAATCGATTTTTAAGCTTCGAAGGACCATGGAGGTTCACTTGTAATGTAATACTATTATAAAAAGTTCTATATAAACAGAATAGGTGAACCGATATTAATGCTTGAGCCAGTTTTGAAAAGGGAATTAAATTTGGATTTTCTTTTATTATTTTCTCCGCTAGATGGCGCTTTAATTTTCATGTAAGGTCATAATTCAAAGCATCATTTAAAATACGTTCAACCATTTATTTGGCTACCATGTACAGAACATTCACCTGATGCTTGTTATTTTTGTTTATCATATCCAGAAACAGTTGGTTGATTCAATAATTTTTGCTAAAATACGTTGTGGAGAACATCCAACGGCTCCTTCAGAAGAAACATTTGAAATATTAGAAAGTAATAGTTATATGCTTTACCAACAACATGGGCGTTTTCGGAAATGCATCACTGCAGGGCATCTGATGCGCATCACATTCGAAAATGCAACACTACAAGAGTCGCATGTTCTAAAAGTAATCAACACAGTAGCGCAGTAGCAAAATGGCTGATGCAATGAATGAGTAAGTACGGAATTTGATATTAATTTATGTTTTTTTTTTTATAAAACTTACTATTTTTAAAATTTTTTAGAGTCGAGGTGGGTGCTATGGATAATAACCTTATAGTAATCCAAAACTTTTGGAATTCTCCGTTTTTTTCCGCACATAAATTGTAATAACAAATTCCTTTTTCTATTCTTTAAAAGTTTTCTTTGTTGCAAACTACATAACTTCAATTCACTTGGCTTATCATCAAATTCACAAATTAAATTTATTAAAAATTTTTCATTGAAATATTTTCGTGATTGGAATTGCAAATCAAAATAAGCAACAATCAAGCATCTGCATCAGCTGATTGGCATCAGCAGTGCAAACGCATCACAGTTGCGCATCAGATGCTCTGCAGTGATGCATTTCCGAAAACGCCCCATCTTCTGAATTTGTGCCAACAACAAGTGAATTAGGATTCAAAGTACCACATAGTATTACACAAAAAGATTTTAATGACCTAGTTCGTGATTCACGTATGACAAAAGAAATTAGTGAGATGGTTGGTTCACGGTTGAAATTATGGAATTTGGTAGGCAATGATTTTAAAATAACTGCTGGACGTAAACGTGGTCATACTGTTCAATTTGATGAACATTTTGATTTATATGAAGATGAAACAAAAAAATTGGTTATTGCAATAATGTTGATGGATTGTTGAAAGAAGTGGGACAACGATATATTTCAAATGAATGGCGTCTGTTAATCGATTCGTCTGTGGAAAGCCTAAAAGGAGTGTTATTGCACAATGGAAACAAACATCCAACAGTTCCAATCGTTTACTCAAGAAATACGTCAGCAAATTTTGAATATATGAAATTAATTCTTGAGTTAATTAATTACAATCAACATAAGTGGATGATTTGTTGTGATCATAAAGTTGTTGGAATTTGAACTGGTGTAAAAAATGGTTTTTCAAGTTACCAATGGTTTTTATGTGTTTGGGAGGGGCGTAAAAGACATCTATCTACATTATACTAATCATAAATTGGATGCACGTGTACAATTCAAACTGGGTCAATTCAGCATCGATCACATTCCTTTGGTAGAGTCCAACAAAGTTATTTTACCGCCATTACATATCAAATTAGGATTAACTAGAAGTTTCATTTGTGCATTGGATCATTAAAGTGAAGCTTTCAAGTATTTAAAAACTGTTTTTCCTGGTGTAAGTGACGCCAAAATTAAAGCAGGTAATACAAATTTAAAGTTTATAATTTATTTTTGAACTAACTTTATTTGATTTTATTTTCATTTTCTTGCAGGTGTATTCGATGGTAAACAGACAAAAACACTAATTCAAAATGATGTGTTTAGCAGTTTATTGAATCCTGTTGAAAAACGTGCATAGGATGGTTTCATTGATGTCGTAAAAAATATTTTTGGAAATAAGAAAGCGGATAACTACAAAGATATTGTTAAAGAAATGGTTTCAGCGTATGGTGAAATGAAAGTTAACATGTCTTTAAAAATTAATTTTTTGCGCAACCATTGAGACTTTTTTCCTTCAAATTTTGGTGATTTAAGTGATGAGCATGGAGAACGTTTCCATAAAGATATTGTTACAATAGAAAATCGTTTCAAAGGAAAAGACATGACTCACATGCTTGCTGAATAGTGTTGGAATTTATGCCGTGATACAAATCCTGAAGCTAACACATGAAAAAATAAACGAACAACATTTTTAACACAAAATAATAGTTAAAATTTCATATTCATTTTTGTATTTTTACATTACATTTACATTACATTTTTGGTTATTTTAACTTTAAAAATCCAAATTTAATTCTCTTTTCAAAACTGGCTCAAGCATTAAAATCGGTTCACCCATTCTGTTTTTATAGAACTTTATATAATAGTATTACATTACAAGTGAACCACTACGGTCCTTCGAAGCTTAAAAATCGATTTTCTCAAAATTCTGAAGTGCTACAGCAAAACGCCGAGACACGTATTTCTTTATTTTAAGCCTATTTTCATATTCTGTAAACATTTGTCATGTGTACCAACCACTGTCGTACTGTGTTATAGATCGAATATAAACAAAAACCAAAATAATACACTGTGGCTCAAATCTTATGAAAATCGTTGTGTCTCTTTTGAAACAACATCATCATAGCACTGGCATTCCATGAAAGCCTGCGCAGACAATGAGTTTCAGAATATTGAAGTTAATAAAGAAATACAATTCACACTAGTAAAGCGTACCCTAAACTTACATCTCTTCATGGCGGACAAAAAGCTCATTCGCACTTATCTGCGCTTAAGTGTTTAGAAACAATTCTCGGCAATTCAAATTTTGTTGAGCTTTACAGAGATGATCTGCCTTGGTGGGCAAGAAGTTGCTATATTCCTTACCATGCACCATAATAATCAATGTTATATTATTTATTGCTTGCATATTTATTTTCTATTAAAATTAATATTTTGATAGAAATTAATCTTGAACCAACATAATGATTAAAAAACATACTATATAGCAACAGAAGCAACCTCTTTCCAAACTAACAGTGTTCTGACAGCGAACATATAGTGAAATTTTGCGTAGAATATCATTTCCATACACATACATATGTACATATGAACTCCCTAAAATACAGTTAGCACCATTTTAGCACCAATTCTGAATAAGTACGAAATTAACGCTTACAAGTATTTTCAGTTTTCATTTCTTTCTGGCATTCAAGTTTAAATTTGAGCTTTGGTTGTTTTATGGGTCGTTTTACCCTTTCACAAAAGGGACAGAAAATTCCGATATATTGAGACGGTAGAGGGTTAAATTGTTCACACAGAGAACTGATTCGTTGTTACGACTATATTTACAGCCAACTGAAATTAGGCGGTTCCTTGGACTATCACATTATTAAGCTGTGGTTACCAATAATTGTGTTCCGTATCACCAAATGTTTTGCATATAAATTGATTTGTAATTCAGTTTTGGTTGCAAGAACGGAAATATTTAGTTGAAGCCACAGCAACAATAAATAAATGTGATCTGTCGATCGAGATGTAGTTGCAGCAATCAAATTATCCTGTAGTGGTGAATATTCCATTAGTTGGATGAACGAAAAATGTAAAAACTAATTCGGTTGTACCAGATAATATATTGGTATGCTCAACTAAAGTAATTACTTGAATTTGATGGCTGTCACAACCATTTGGTGATGCTTTAACCCATTATGAATTTTATAGAAAAAAGTAGAAAAAAATATTTTTTATTAAAATTGGGTATTTTACATTTAAATATAAACAAAATTATTATTATTTATAAACGGGGTTTCGTATTTCGTGCCCACTTTTGATCGAAAATATAAAAACAATTGTTTGCATGTGTTTGTCAATAGTGGCGTCATATTCAACGATTATGTTTAAAAGTCCCACTTCACCTCAATTTATGCTAATATGTATTCTTCGCTGGCTGATATCTATAAAGGCTCATTTACACTACTGACAGATTGTCAGTATTTGTCTTCAAAATGTGTCAGTAACGTGTAAATGTCAGAATTTACTGACACAAAATTTTCTGACACGTTCTTGTCAAAATTTTTGACAAACATATTGACGTCGTGTAAACAGTCATCAAAATTTTCTGACAGAATTCTGACGACTGTCAGTATTTTGACAACATGTTGTCAAAATATGTCAGTAAATGAACAGAGATAGGAGGTCTATATTTCTTTGTCCGCTGTAGAATTTCCTCCTCTTCCTCTTCAATTAGCAATGTTGCAGCTATTATAGCAGCCATGTCGGGATCCATTACCTTTAATACTAACGTTTAATTTTATTTTTATTTTTATATCACAATAACTTGCTATCATGTGTGGATAATGCAAATGAAAAAGAGCTAAGAACAATTGTCAGAACTTGGTCAGTAAACACAAACACAATATGTCAGTATTTCAAAATATTCTGATGACCCTTCAAAAAAGGCTGTCAGAAAATACTGACAAGGTTTTCTGACAAAATATTTTGACATGTGTAAACACTAGTTCAAAATGTTGTGTCAGAAAATTTTGACGAGTGTCAAAATCTGTCAGTAGTCTAAATGAGCCTTAAGTATACACTTTATTGTTTTTTCACAATTTTGTTTATTACTTTCTGTTTAAAATATTAGTTTTTCAGTAAAGTCCTCCTGTAATATTCAAATATACGTAGTTTCTCTTTAACAACAAAACCTCTTGTGAAAAAACGAATACATAACTTTGTAACAAGTGTTTTTGTACCAGAAACTAAATTATGATTACAGTAACTAATATTTGAACACGAACTCTAATATTGTACTTTTTATTAGTTGTATCTTCCATTTCAGATGAATGAGGTTTTTGAAATACTCAAATTGGTTAATACAACTAAAATTTGGTAGTAGCAACTTGTATTTAGCATAACCGATTTTTAATCTATCAATAACATCGACAAATAATTCTGATGTTTGACAATTACGAACTCTGATCAAAATATAGACTTTAGCATGGAATTTCCAATGCCTGAATTGATTTACAACTAATCTTTTCCATGGGTGTTCCTTATAGAATTTGACGTAAATTTACATCTCATACCTAAAATGCAAAGATCACATAGTTTCCTATGCTGATTCATAACAAGAATGTGCAAAAGGGGGAAACTTTAACCGCCCCCCCTAAAATAAAATGCAGACAAACTTTCAAAACGCTGATAGATGTATTTATTTTTTTTTAATTTCGAATTGCAAAGTACTGATAGCATTAATACACTTTTAAAGCCTGTTTCTCTATCTCGAACAAAAGCTTTCGTTTGCGTTATAGACGAAAGAAAGTTAATTTGGGTTTCACAATCTTGTCGTTTCAAGTCGAATGAAAACATGAAACTACTCATTACAAATTTTGGTTTCTCTATTTCGAATATGCTGTCACTTACTAACAAACATGGAGTCAGGCGAACAAAAATTTCGACTTAGAGGAACCCAATTTGAGTCGAATGTGAGTGACATATTTTCTTTCGCTTAGCTTTTCGTTCGAGATAGAGAAACAGGCTATTAGTGCTGTGTTCGCTCTCATCGCCTTTTGCAATCGCTGCTCGCATACTATGCATCTGATGCTCATTACGAAGAATACCAAGTACAACTGTGATCGCATACGGCTACATATATGCTAATGAATGTTGGGTAAAATATTCGTTGAGGTGTTGGAAACACAGTTGCCAACGATAGAATGTGTGTTTGAACTGTGACTGATTGTGGCGTTATATCGTACGTACAGTGCTCTTTGTCATGGAACGCTGGGGGACGGCGTCCCACCACCTTTTTTGACGGATTATTTTTTTAATAACTGTTGGTCTAAGTAAAATTGCCCTGTCGAGCAGAGCAGATCGGACTTGATTTTTAAGAGCTCCTAAATTACACCACCTTGCAACCCTGCAGTTTGCTTGCCTAAACAGTAAACGCAGCATAATGCAAAAATGTACATATTTTGGTTTGCAGCTCTCAAAGTTGTACAAAAAAAAAGATATTCCCTTCTCAAGCACAATCCACACGAAAATAGGGAGAGTAATTTTTTTATTCTATTCTCTATTCATTCATACATAAGAGAGCACGCAAAATCTAACGGTAGAATAACGGCTGGATTGCTCTTTGTGTATTCATAAACATACATATATGTGCGCAGTTGAGAATGTTGCGCTTGCGTAACTGAAGCAACAGCGCAGCGACAGCATTTTTTTCAATGTTGTTGCTGTTATCAAGGCTAATTTATTACCTGGTGGAAGCACTAGAATTCGCCTTACTTTTTGCGCTGGTTCTGTCAAAAATAGCAATTCGCCTTGAATTCGTCTTTTGTGGTAATGTCAAAATATGACATTTGTATTGCATGCATATACGTATATACATACATATTTTTCATCCGGCAATGACTGCCCCACAACAAGCGTTTGTTGTCGTCGCGTGGAACATGAAACATCGGTCCCGTACCGCTTTCAAACTTTTTATTGCAAATAGCACATTTTACCATCTTTAAATACTTTTTTTCACATTTAAGGAGAAACTTTCAAAAACACAAGTTTATAAATTAACTTCACTTTGCCAATAAGAATGTAAACAAAACGAATAAGTTTGACAATTCGAGCTCAATTCGCCTTGGCATCAGCTGTTCAGAATATGAATCAGCTGTGCGCTTGCTATAACCTGAAGTAGATCAGCCTTGGCTGTTATGGTGACAGTTTTCTAAACACTTCAACGAGCTTACACAATTTCGTGGACGATTGATTCATTTCATTTCTGTGTTCGTTTTTGAATGGTATTCATTTTATTGTCTACTGGTGAATAATTACGTGTGGAAGCTAAATAATTTCTTTACTCTAAAAAGTCGTTAGTAAAGCGAAAATCATTTTTGAATTTTTAGCGTAAACGTGTCATCCCGAATTTAAAAATGAAAAAAATTACTAATTACGTTTTAACCGACGGTCCTACTAATAAAAAGGCCAGAATATTAACAGAGACAATCGCAGAACAGACGAAAATAACGACGTCTGTTGATATTTCTGAATCAGATGCTGAGATGCAATGCCAAACCGCAAATGATTTTTGCTTAAAAAATTAATGGCTCTCTTTTTGCAGAATGAAACTTGGCTGCACGCTTTGTAGACAGGTTGGAACTCTTGGAGTTGAAGCGAAAATGGGAATGAATATTTGCAAAGAACGGGCCAACAATGAGGTTACACATGGTGGCAAGGATAGGTCCCAACAGTTGGCGTCACTTCGAAAAAAAAATTTTAAACACAAAGAATCTGCAGCACCATAAAGCAGCCGTAAAAATAGTTGCAGAAAGTAAAAAAATGACAATTGAGAATGTTCTCGTAAAGTCATTGTTTCACGAAAAAATAATAACTGCAAAAATTTTTTGAACAGCATATAAAGTAGCAAAGGAAAATCAATCATTCCATCATTTTGAAACTGAAATTGATCTACAAGAACTCAGCGGAGTTGAAATGGGTCGTATTCTTCATTCCGACAATGCGTGTGCTAACATTGTTAAACACATATGTAAGTGAAGAAATGAAGAAAAATTTGGTTAAAGAACTAGTTCAATCCAAGAGTAAAATTTCATTAATAATTGATGAATCAACCACAATAAGCAAGAAAACTACTCTCATAGTATATGTCCGATGCTGCATCGAAGGTGTTGGAATGAATTCAGCAATAAATTTGTTTTTGGATTTGGTGGAACTTGAAAAAGTAACTGCAGAAGGTGTATTTGATTCTTTACTCCAATGTCTTTACTCTTATGGGATGACTGACGAGTATTTAAACAAATATTTAGTTTCTCTGGCGTGTGACGGCGCAGCTGTGATGTTAGGTTGTAAAAAAGGAGAGAAAAAATTGATAACTGAACGTTTTCCTTCTATTGTAGTTTGGCATTGCGCTAATCACAGACTAGAATTATCAGTAAGTGATGCTGGTTTCATCCAGTGTGCGTACAGTTTTGGCTGTCTGGAATAATTTTGAATCTCTTGTGCATCAATTTGAAGAAGTCATGCATGATCCTACAACAGATAAAAGTGATAAATGCACCTATGATGGCTTAAAAAGAAAAATCACATCTACAGCTTTTTTATTATACAAGACGAGCAGTTGGCGAATTGGTCTCGCGTAGGTACTTGATCAATAACATTGGCCTGAAGATATTAATATTCAACTGACCTTCGGAGAAGTGGAAATTAGAAATTTGTCAGTCAGATTGCAACTAAATGAAAGGGAAACGATTCATGGATTCCGTGAATACATTCTTGAAAAGACATATCAAGAAAAACTACTGCCTTTGATACGTACTTTAAATACCATCCCAATATCTTCAAGTGAATGTGAACGCGGATTTTCGCAGATGAACCTAATTGCCACCCCGACTAGATCCTCGTTGACCATTAAAACAATTTCAGAACTATTGTTCATTAAACTTGTCGGCCCAGCTTTAAAACTTTTCGATCCTTCAAAATACGTTGATCGTTGGTTACTCAAACGACGTCATTAGCGACAGATACTAACAGCAAGACGAGAACCCGCGAAGATTTGATGGACGAGAATTGGACAAAACTTTGGCTAACACTCTGAATTACAATTTTATTATATTATAAGAGAATTACAATTATAAATAAAATAGTACAAAAAAAAAAAATTTTAGCGTCCCACCACCTTTTTTTTACAATAAGAGCACTGCATACATACATATATTATATTGTGGTTCCTGAATCCATTTCGTTGGTACCAATTGTAAAATTCAAAATGGCGCATCCAATACGGCGGCGAACAATTCTAAAAGTGATGCGATCCGTGAATAAATTTGTACTCAGATTAGTTTGAGGTCGTTGAATCCATTTCGTTGCTATCGAATCTAAAAAATAGCGGCTACAATATCGTGAATAATATTTTCTAATGTGGTCCCATTGGGGAAGAATATGGATGTATATATTATTTTAACTGGCCCATCCAAAAATGCATAAGGAGATACAATTTATGCACTGGCCTCAAAAAGTATCCCATTTTATGGTTCAGGGTTGCCATTTATTTTGGTTGGATGTAGCAACTCCAGGAGAACTTAAATTAGATATAGTGGTGCCAACAAAATATTGGCTGAATGAAATGACTATTAGGCAGGTATATACATAAATAGTTTTTCTATTTTCTTAGAGAAAATAAACAACATTATCTAAGTCAAATCTTACACTGTATTCAAAAATATACTCGTATTACTTTTAAGGTCCCCACACACCTAAGCGTGTTTTTGGAAAAGCGACTAGAGTACACTGTTTCGTATGAGGTACCCTACACCAAAGTGACTCGCCAAATTGGGAAGCTTCTGGTGGATAGATCCGTCAAAGCTGAATGGGGTGGTGTTACAATTGCTAGGAACGTAAACAGGGGGACACCGCAGGAGGCAGTTCTGTCTCCACTATTATGGTTAACTTCTGGCAATGAACTGCTTCTTGAATTGGACAGGGCCGAATGCCAGGTCCTTTGCCTATGCCGATGATATTGCTATCATCTGTACGGGTGGAACCCTCAATTTACTTAGCATTCGTACAACCAGCCTACTTAGTTTGAGTTCGAACTGGACCGCTAATAGCGGACTATCACTTAACCCACTTAAAACCGAGCTTATCTTGTTCTCTCGGAAATATAAAATACCCGCATTTGAACTGTCGTCAGTTAATGGGGTGCAATTACAGTTGACGGAAAAGGTCAAGTATCTGGGGATAATTCTCGACATAAAACTGTCTTGGAATCCGAATGTGGAGGAGAGGTTGAAAAAGGCGTCTGTTGCTCTTTACTGCTGTAAAGGGGCGATAGGAAAGCGCTGGGGACTGTCTTCTAAGATCACCATGTGGATTTATACAGCAATAGTCAGACCAATACTTCTCTATGGAATCGTAGTTTGGTGGAGGTCCCTCCAAAAGAAATATATTCTGAATTCCTTGATGAAAATTCAAAGATCAGCACTGATTAGCGTTAGTTGGGCAATGGGCACGACGTCAGGTACTGCACTTAGTGCTATCCTGAACATCTGTACTCCTGATATCATGACCGAATCGGCAGCCGCTACATCCCTGGTGAGAATCAGAGATTGTGGCGTTTTGATATCGGGACATTCCGGACACGCTGAATTACTACACCGGATCAACTCTATTCCCGTAAAAACGAACTACTGTATCCCCTACCTTCTACCAGCGACAAATCTAAGGACTTCTATTCCGAACAGGCATGCCTGAGAAAAGTCATTGGAAGGGGATACCAGTAGTATCAGATTTTTCACGGATGGATCAAAGTTGGACGATCAAGTAGGCTATGGGGTCCATTCACCGGACCTAAATATAAATATCTCCTTCAAGCCGCTTGATTACTGTAGTGTATTTCTGGCGGAAATTACCGCCATACTACTGGAGGTTGCTGAACTACTGAAAAGTAGTGTCACAACCCTCCGGAGAATATGTATCTACACGGACAGCCAGGCTGCCATTAAATCCCTGGAAGCCATGTTTGCTACGTCTCTGACGGTGAAAGAATGCCACTCACCACTTAGGGTGATGGCAGATTATTTTGACATCAGGCTCATATGGGTACTGGGACACAGCGACATTCCACGCAATTGCGTAGCGGATGTGTTAGCTAGACAGGGCACTACGGCACAGGTTCTTTCGGCAAAAGAAGGTGTTAGTATGCCAATCTCTACCTGCCGTTTGCAGATCAGGCAGTGGGCCGATAATATGTTCAAGGACAAGTGCAGACTTACTTCAACTTGCAAACAAGCCAGGGTCCTCTGGCCACAGGTGGACAGGAAGTGGACTAGGCAACTACTTAACTTGCCGAGAGGCAGGTTATCCACAATGATCGGAACACTTACGGGACATTGTCTTGTAGGAAAACACGCCCTAAGATTGGGACATAGAAACTCCACTCTCTGTAGATGCTGCATGGAAGAGGACGTGGAAACAACGAAACACCTTCTCTTGGATTGCCCTGCTCTGGCAGGACTGAGAAGTAGGATATTCGGTACACATTTAGTTAGCACCGTAGCCCTACAGGATATTCCTGTAGGTCTTATAGACAAATTTATTGAAAGGGCAAATTGGCTAGATGACTAGTCAATAGTTGCTATGGAGGAAACTGCAGGTATCACAATGGGCTTATTTAGCCTAAGTGTGCTAGACAGCGTGCTGTCTTGCAGGCTTTTCAACCAACCAACCAACCAACCCTACACCAAAGCGACTACAATTTTCTGTTTATATTCATTGACGGAGTTTTCAATAAAAACGCATAATACAACTACATATGTCTGTGTATAATTTCTGGATGATTTATTTCTTCATGTTCGTCATATTTGAAATAATATTTTAAATATTTAGAAATGTCGTTTACAGAAAAATTGTATCTATAAAAAATAAAGAATTTTGTATGCCAATTCTCAGGACAGGGCTGATTACTAGTGGGCGAACCATGGAATTTATCTTTTTGAACGGGGTCTAAATTCAGCTAACATGAAATTCCTGCAGATTATTTTGAACCGCAGGTTTAGTTGCAGAACTAATATAGTCGAAAGGGCAAAAAGGCAACGGCAGCCCTCTACAAATGTCAGGTGCAAATGTGGATTCAACACGGAAAAGATAAATACAACGGTGGTGCAACTGATTCCCACCAAATATTTGTACACGATTGGAATAAAAACTACGTTGTATATTAGGCGGGAATTTTGTGATTAGGGAAGTGCCCTGTTGGCAGAGTGATAATAGTCCAGACATTATGGCTAATAATGTTCGAGCTGTTAGTCAGGCGGGTATCGAGTTCCTGGAATCATAATCTGTCCAAGATGGCCGAACAGATATCTTATATGGGTGTCAGGGCATATTGGGATTCCAAAGATCTATATAAGGGATAAACAAAACTAAACAGTGTCTTACTGGTTTCACAGGAATTGGAACGTCTAATCATATCCTAGGCGATACCTTCTAAGTGATAATCCAGAAATCGCAAGGCAAATCTGGCTGACATTGGAAAGGCGAAAATCTGTAACTTGATAATGAGCTTCTATCCACTATTTTCTTCTACAACTAGAAATAAAAGGGACTACTCCTTCTTTGAGGTAGTCCATATTACGAGTACATGTACTTTTCTACAGAATGTTCTGTTTTGTATCACCAAAATAATTTCATATTCTTTTGATGACATTTTGTGACTTTTGTTGGCGTCAAAAACGCTTGAGTGTTTGTACCTAAGCGTATTCTAATGCGTCTGCGGAATTTCTACGTGTCAAGGAAAAACGCACGCTCCGGTATGTGGGCACCTTTATTTTTAGTTTTTGAAAATTGCAGAACTATATTTAAAAGGGCTGCCACGTTTTTTCCAGAGTTGTGAACTTTTTTCTGGCAACCCTAAAAGCTTTTGTAAACTGATTTTGCGCTCGGCGAGTTGTTATGCCATTGCTAACTGATCGTAATTTTAGTCAAATGTAACCCAAAAAAATTGACAGACAAAATGTTGTTTCTTTTCCTTAGAAAAATAAGAACAAATATTTATACTATAACTGCCTAACTATTATGTCGACTTGAAGTGACACCACTACATCCAACCTTTTTGCACAGTCAGGAAAAGTAGTTTAAATTTGCCTAGAGTTGCGACCATTTGTTATTATATGCATTTTGAAAGAACCAGTTAAAATAATGCCCTATATACCTATTTTTCCCCGTACGACCACATTGGAAAATATTCGTCGCTATATTGTAACCGCCATTTTAAAGGTTTAGATTGGATAGCAACGAAATGGATTCAGCGGCACAAGAAATTGTTTTAATACAACCAGGTTATATTTTTTGTGGGTGTGATGCTGTGGTATTTATGGCAATATTGGGAGGGGTAGAGTTCATCTAAAGTTTTTGGTCCCTCGGTATGACCCAAATTTATTTTTTTTTGCTGAGCCGTGGTACCAACAAAAAATCTCCTCATCGCAGTATATATGTCTATAAGTACATACAACATTCATCAATGACAGCCGCTGTGTAGTTCTGATCATAGACTAATACATACATACATATATACTTTTATTCTCTCAATAAATTAAACGTCATACGTACGGTGGAAAGTAAACATTGGATGGTGGAAAACATGGGTTCAATAATACAAGATAGAGGCAATAGTAAACAACGTCCAACAAAGGAACAACAACCGCATTTTAGTGTTTTTGTGGCAAACTAGTTCTGTTAAATACAATATAAATGTATACCAACAATAAAAGTCAACAAAAAGTGCAAAATACATTTAAATTTTTCAGTTCTACACCAAAACGACATGAAAAAGTTAAGTGAACATATTTTGGAACTCCACCTGGTGTAAGGTAATTTTAAATTTAATTGCTCTCATTTCCACAAACCTACGATGAAGAGTGCGAAATGAAACGTCAGATGACAGAATAAATGTATCTATGTATGTATTCGTCTATGGTTCTGATTATAGATAAAGAAATAATTGATATAGAGCGACCATATTCAACTTTGTTCACTAGGTGCTGTCCTATACTACTGACACTTTCATTGAAGTTTCCCATAGTTCTCATTAACGTTTATTCAAACTGTGGGAAATTTTTGTGAAAGTAATTTAAAAAAGGGAAAAATGTGACAAAATTTAAATGATTTTACATAATAGCATCTGCTTCTTATTTAAAAAACTATATTTTAATTCTAACGATTCCATACAGTGCTTCAAGCTGAAGTCACAATTTTCAGAACGTATGTCGTCTTTCGAAATTATTGCACCGGATGATCTAATAAGTTGAAGGCTAATTTTAAACGGAACCCCAAATCATTCTTTAGATTTGTTAACTTGAAGCGTAATTCCTCTTCCACACCGTGTAGGATCAAAATGAACGGTATTGATTATTCAGATGAGGAGTCTATTGCTAATTGTTTCGCCGATTTTTTCGCATCTATTTATTCCACCCAAGCCTATGATGTTTCCAAATCATACCCGTACACTGTCCGCTCTACCATTCCGTTTGATGCACCTGTCGTAAATTCTTCGTGGTTGCTAGATAACTTGACCAGATTGAAAGCCTCGAATAAAGCTGGTCCTAATGGTATCCCGGACTCTATGTTGAAATACTGCTTGAATTCTCTCAGCTTACCGTTGACTCTCTTATTTAACGCTTCGTTGAAGTTCGGTCATTTTCCTGCACAGTGGAAGAGCTCTTACATAATCCCTCTCCACAAATCTGGTAGTTTAGTAAATGTTGCAAATTATAGGGGAATTGCAAAATTGAGTGCCATTCCTAAACTTTTTGAGAAGTTAGTCACAGAGGTAATTTCTCATCATGTTTCCTCTATTTTAGATCCATGTCAACATGGCTTTCGGAAGGGTCGTTCTACCGTGACTAATTTGCTTCAGTTTTCCTCTTCCATTATTGACGGCTTTTGATAAAGTTAACCACAATTTGTTATTATATAAACTCGGGGCAGTGGGTTTTAATTGTAACATGCTGAATTGGATTAGTTCTTACTTAAGAACCGAAAACAGATGGTCCCATTTGGCCGATCATTCTCAAGGTATATTTTTGTGTTATCTGTGGTGCCTCAGGGCAGTCATCTTGGCCCGGTTCTATTCTTGTTATTCATTAATGACTTACCCGCCTCCATAATGCACTCTGAATTGCTAATGTACGCTGATGACGCGAAGATCTATTTTTGGATTTGTCTACATTCCAGACGTGGTGCGAAACCAATTTGATGGAGCTTAATTTTGCGAAATGTAAGCATATGCTGTTCTCTAGGTCATCATTCTTTTCGGTAAAATACATTTTAGGTGGCAGTTTCTTGAATCGGTGGATTCATTTGTTCATCTTGGTGTTCTCTTCGACAGAAAATTGAATTTCAACTCCCACATAATTACGATGGTAAATAAGGCTTATGGCGTTCTGAACTTTATTAAACGTTGGGCAAAGGAGTTTTCAGATCCCTACGTTACGAGTGGCCGTCGGTGGTGCAATGGTTAGTGTGCGCGGCTCTTGTACATGAGATCCTGGGTTCGAACCCGGCTCTGACCACCTACAAATTTTCTTTCGGCGGCGGTCACCTCGCATAGTGACGGCGACACTATCGAGTATCTAGCCATGAAAAAGCTTCTCAAATTACCGTTCGGAATCGGTGTAAAACTGTAGGTCCCAATCAGTGAGAGAAAACTGGAAAGCGCACAGCTCAATGATTGTGAGAAGTTCTCCCCAGTCCCTTCATGGGATGTAATGGGAAACCATTTATTTTTTTTTTTACGTTACGAAAAATCTTTTTACTTCACTAGTCCGCCCTATTCTCGAATATGGATCTGTTGTTTTGGACCCCCAGTACAATTTGTATGTTAATATAATTGAATCGGTCCAGAAACAGTTTCTCATATTTTTGTCTGAGAAACCTTCAATGGAACCCGAACCATAATCTTCCTTCGTATAGCAGTAGACTAGCATTGATCAGATTGCCGACTCTTAGTAGTAGACGTACCATGATAAACTCTATTACAGTTTTGAAGATAATTGATGGATGTATATGTTCTGAATTTCTGTTATCTAAGATTTTCGTATATGTCCCATTGAGACCCACGAGGTACTATAAACTCATTCACATCGAGTTTCAGCGTTCGAATTATGCGTCCTTTGATCCAGTTAGGAGAATGTGTCGTGACTTTAATGAGCTATATCAGTTTATTGATTTCACTGGTAGTTGGGAAACTACAAAGTCTAGGATAATTTGTCATTTGAACCGATTGCATTGGTGCTATATATTCCTTTACATATGTAAATTTACTTTATCCTTACTATCTGTCTGTCTGTCTGATTTATAACTTGGTTTTCGTTTTGCTCGTAATTATTATATATTATGAAGTCTGTTATATTAATATCTCGTGATGTACTTTAATACTTATTTATGTTAGTGTAATAACAACTGGTGAAGAATTTCTGTAGTTGGTTGCAACGTGTGAACTTATGATCCTTGCTCTCCCGTTATAGACCGGTCTATAATGTGTACGCTGTCCTCACGTTATGGGGACGTGGCCCTCTCGGTCGGTAGGGGCGGGTAAGAGCGGCGGCGATGGGTTCGCTCGATTAAAAAAAAAAAAAAAAAAAGCCATGAGGCCGGTGTTGGAATATCAATAGGAGGAAACCCGTAAGAGCGCCCCGAGCTGAACATGCCGGAACGCTTTTTGGTCTAACAACTTCCCCGCCCAAAAAATGTAGCAACTTCTGTGGTCGCAGATGCCAAAATCGTTAGAGTGTCTGTGGACTTTTAAAAAGGAATGGTAGCTGAACTGGAGGAAGAACCAATTTATTAGGACATAGACGGTGGTAACATGGCTTTGCAATTCGATGGCCATCAGATATTCTGCTTAAAGTAACGTGTTGTATTCTTGTTTCGAAGCGATATTTTTGTTGAAAATAATTTTTTCTTTTGATATGAAATTTTTGAATTTTGATGTCATATTTTTTTAGCTTTATTTTGTGAAAAACAATCTAATTTATTGCTTTCAACGATATCTAGAAAATTACCCATTAAACAAAAATTTTCCCAACACTTGTGCTTCATCTATTAGTTTACTTCATCTATGGTACTGATACCCAATTTTGTTTTGATATTGAATAGATTGTTGCGGCAATGTCAAACTAATTTGGCCAATATTCTTTTCGCCAACTGCCGGCGGTTGAAGCTCCCATAAGCGTAATCTTTGCCTCAATATCTGCAAAATTTGAACTGTGACAATTTTTACATATTGTTTTCCCATTTTGTGGCCGGTCCCTGCTCTGACCACCTTAAATTTCTTTCGACGACGGTCACCTCGTTTAGTGACTCAGTGTGAGTGACTCTTGTACATGAGAACTCCCCATTCAAATGCGTCGAAAAATTAGTTTAACGAGAAATATAAAACACACTTATTGATTTTCCTATATTTAAGCACCCGATATCTCCATAACTAAGTGGGTTATCGAACAATTTGATTTAATTTTTTCCTCTACCGAAAAACCTTATCGGATCGAGTGATATCCAATATCGTGCTCTCCCCAAAATGTTTATAAAAGATGCAATTTATTGTACATAAAGTCGTATCTTGCACGATAATGTATAATTTATATTTATCAATTTTATAATTTTCCAAAAAAAAATATCAAAGTAAACATCCCTTCAATATTTTGTAATCACTGAGAGAATTGGAATCAATACAAATCAGCTGATCACAATTTGTATTCCGTTGCCAGATACTCTCACGTTTTTTCGATTTTCTGCAGTTTTCTACGTCATAGATTGACTTATACATAGATGGTGTTGCGTAACAAGGGTCCAATCTCAATTTTTTAACGGTGGGCAATCTGGTTTTGTTTACCTTGTCACGACAAGTGAAAAGGACCTAACAGCTTGGGCCCATCTGCAACGAAATAGGTAGACAATTATATTGCTCGAAGAGCCCAATAATAACTTTCTATAGCCATAACATTTTTTTGTTACCGTATGATCTTAGAAAATCTTAGACACAATTGGAAACAGCAGATTGACCGACCCTTTTCCGCAACACCATCGACATACTTAGTTTTCTCAACTCGCTCATTGGCTTATTGACTGAAGGGAAGCGACTTTGTGGAAGCTACAAATTTAAATCAAGAGAACAATTCTGTCGCTGAGATTTGGTAAACTCAGCGGAAATTGTTACTGTTAATGTTCAAAACATTGAAATATATGTATGAACATCGTGAATGTACAAAATTAAAAGTGGAAGATTTTGTTCGATGTTCGCACAATTTGTTGTAATTAAACAGCTGACAGAAGTTCGTTTCCTCGTGGAAGAAGCGCAAGGTGAAACGCCAGATGAGATGGATAACAATTATATTACGTAACGTTACGATTTGCGCTGGTCGCTAACACATGAACCCTTAACCTAACAAAGAGCATATGAGTTAGAGAATGTGAATCACTCATCAAAAATATAAAAAGCAAAATTGTGCATGCCACTATAAACTAACCTATACGAGATCTGTTACCTGACGTTTCACTTTATGCTTCTTCCGAGAGCAATCGAACGTCTGTCAGCTGTAACATCGAACAAAATCCTCCATTTTTAATTTTGTGCAGTTACGATGTCCTTATTTTGCACATTCACAGTAACAATTTCCATTTTGTTTATAAAACCTCAGCGACAAAATTCTTCTATTGAAGTTTAAACAACCAACTTCCAGACGTTCGGTTCCCTTCAGTCAAAAAAGCAAGAGCAAGTTGGTGGATTTCGAGTACTTTAATCTATGCATGCCACTAGGTACTTACTTACTTATCTGGTCTCGACCTACACCGAGGGGTTAGGGACCTTACAAAACGAAGATAACATATTTCACCCACCAGTTCGATCTTTTGCCTTATCTCTCCTGTTGGCAATACCAAGTGTACGCAGGGATTCGTCAACTTGAACCCTCCAGCGGAGTCTTGATCTTACTGTTTTTCGTCCTCCTTCGAGTTCGGTTTCGAAAACCCTTCGTGCTGGTTCGTCTTCATCCATTCTACTGACGTGGCCTAGCCAGCGCAATCGCGTTATCTACGTCAATGTCGAGATATAGCTCATACGTCGCCGATACTCGCCGTTGTGCACTATAGGGCCATAAATTTTTCGGAGTATTTTTGTCCCGAAGACTCCTAGAAATGTTTCGTCAAGTTGCGATAAGACCCAGGATTCTGCGCCATAAAGCAAGACAGGTTGTATGAGAGTCTGATATAGTTGGACTTTTGTTACTCGAGTGATGGCTACATCTCTAAAGTGATTGCTTAGTCCAAAATAACATCTATTCGCAAGCACAATTCTCCGCTTGGTCTCAAGGCTGACATTGTTGTTTTTGTTTTCGGCAGATCCGAGGTATTTTCGTCCACTACCTCGAAATTATATGTAACGGTTATCAACGTTCACGCTTTGGTCTAATCGCGTTGAGGCCCTGCTCGTTGAAACCATTAATTTTGTCTTGTCCTCATTTACCGTCAGACCCACTTATGCTGACTCCTTCTCAATTCTCGAAAACACCGCAGTAACTTTGCTAATTGTGCGCCCAATGATATCTATATCATCATATTGACTGCAGCTTTTCTCATAATGGTCTCCATTAAGATGTTAAAGAGATCGCACGATAGGGTGTCGCCTTGCCTGAGGCCTCGCTTGGTTTCAAAAGGTTCGGTAAGATCCTTATTAACTCTCACTGCGGATTTGATGTTCGTCAAGGTCATCCTGCAAAGGCGTATGAGTTTTGCAGGAATATCAAGCTCAGACATTGCTTCCTAAAGTTTCTCCCGTATCGGGCTATCGAAGGCCGCCTTATGATCGACAAATAGATGATGGGTGTCGATTTGTTATTCGTGGGTCTTCTCCAGGATTTGGCGTAGCGTGAAAATCTGGTCAGTTGTCGATTTTCCCGGCCTAAGGCCACACTGGTATGGCCCAATCAGGTCAGCGATAATTGGTTTTAGTCTTTCGCACATTATACTTGATAGAACCTTATATGCTATGGATAAAAGGCTTATTGCACGGTAGTCGGCACAGATACTCGGGTCACCTTTTTTAAATAGGGGACATAGTACACTGAGACTCCAATCGCCGGTCATGCATTCATCTAACCAAATTTTACTAATGAGCTGATGCATGCACCTTATCAGCTCATCGCCGCTAGCCTTATATAGCTCTGCCGATAATACATCGGCATCTGTGACTTTGTTGTTCTTAAGCCGGGCAGCTATTATATCTTGGTTAGGAGGGGGCAATCGACGTCATCGTCCATGTTGTGATCGATTGTCCCATCATCATTGGATATCCGTCCTTGTCTTTACAGAAAGAGTGTCCTGAACCATGCCCATTAGTTCCGTTTTTGAATTTTTGGTAGAATTTTCGGGCTTCGTTCTTCCTTCTGTATGTCTCAATTTGCTCTCTCTCGCGCTATCTCCCCTGCCGCCTCCTCCCCTTTCGCCTAAAGAGACGGCTTACCTCCTTTCTTTTCTCCCTATACCGCTCAGTCGTAGATCGCGTTGCAATTGACTGAAGCATTGCCATGCGTGCAGCGTTCTTTTCATCATTTTCAATGCGACACTCGTCATCGTACCATGATTTGCTGCGAAGCGGTTTTTCGAAACCAAGTTCGGTTTTTATAGAGTCGGAAATGGGTTTCCACTGCGCTCCAGGATCGTCAACGGGAGGGGGTGGGTTCTGTACCAAAAGTTACAAGAGCTTCCTTGAGTAGGCTTTGGCTACCTCTAGTTATTGCAGCTTTCCGAAGTCTAGCTTTCTCTGCGTCTGGTTTCGTAGGATTTTCTACTAGGTGGCGAACACATTTTTCTGAGAAGTTAATACATCTTGGGCAGTCCATAGATTAAAATACTATAGATTTGTTATCCGTCTCATCTGACGTTCCGCTTTGTGCTTCTTCCGAGAGTACTCGAATCATAGAATAATACATACGTAGATAAACTTATTCTCTCATCTGACGTTTCATTTCGCACTCTTCATCGTAGGTTTGTAGAAATGAGAGCAATTAAATTTAAAATTAACATACACCAGGTGGAGTTACAAAATGTGTTCACTTAACTTTTTCATGTCGTTTTGCTGTAGAACTGAAAAATTTAAATATATTTTGCATTTTTTTGTTGACTTTTATCGTTGGTATACATTTGTATTGTATTTAACACAACTAGTTTGCCACAAAAACACAAAATTCGGTTGTTGTTCCTATGTTGATCGCTGTATACTATTGCCACCATCTGGTATTATTGAACCAATATTTTCCACCATCCAATGTTTACTTTCCATCGTACCTATGCCGTTAAATTTATTGAGCGAATAAAAGCTTCTATGGTATGTATTATTCTATGACTCGAATTTATGTCAGCTGTTTAATTACAACAAATTGTGCGAACATCGAACAAAATTCTCAGTTGTTTTTAGAAAAATATTTTTCTATTTCTTATGAGCTACACAGATCAGGGTTTTTTGCAATTAGAAAAAATGTTAACAGTCGGCACCACGATTTGAACTCACGTTGGCGAACGATCGTTTCGAAGTTTGTGACTCAGCGTAATAGGCCAGTGACTGTTTTGTTCACATTGTACCTAATTGTAGTTGTCGTCGTCTCGAGTTCTCTCCTCTTTCTCTTTCTCTCTCTCTCTATTTTTAATTTTGTGCATTCACGATGTTCATATATTTACATATTTTGCACATTCACAATAACAATTTCAGCTGAGTTAACCAAACCTCAGCGGCAGAAATCTTCTCATTCTTCTCTTGACATTAAAATTTGCAACTTCTAGATGTTTCATTCCCTTCAGTCAAAAAACAAAGAGCGAGTTGGGGTGAATCTATTTATAGTATTTGGGTCATAGTTATGGATCAGTCAATGACAATTTTTCTGTGACATTAGGGAAATCAATTAAAAAGAATCCAAAAATTATTGATATTATATTTAGATTTGGTTTTATATTCTCCTCGCTTAGTGATGGCGACACTATCGAGTACTTAGCCATGAAAAGGCTTCACAACATACCGTTCGGAATCGGTGTAAAACTGTAGGTCCCAATTAGTGAGTGTAAAACTAGAAAGCGCACATCTCACTGACTGTGAGAAGCTCTTCCCAATCCCTTCATGGGATGTTACGGGACACCATTTTTTTTTTTTTTTTTTTTTTTATATTCGCAAACTAATTCGTATTTTCCGAATATCTTTTATCAAAATATATGGACTTTTTTATATCCCGAATGACAAGTTGCACTAACTGAACAACAAATATTTCTAGTGTTCTCATCGCACTGCCCTAGTGAAGTAAAAGGGAAAAGTAAAACGGAAAGCCGTGAAGCCGGATAGAAACATCTGTAACGTCACCCATGACAACGTTTGTCGCTGGTTGGGTCTTTAGTGTCATACTAAAATCACAATAAGCTTGACGATATTTTCATTACTTTAGCATTCTGTATCAATTTAATTTTCAGTTAAGACTCTTGATTTTTTTTTGTAATAGAAATGTTCAATTAGTGGTTATATCCGATATGCTAGATCTCCATTAGATTTAGGCATAACCTGTTCTCACACTGCATTATAACACTTGACACTGATCTTACCAGTACTGTCATTGTATCCTTTTTCTGCAGCTGATACGTCCTTGGTGGTGACTTAACTGAATGCGTATTCCGTAATCCGTGTGGTGGGTGTATTATGTGATATGTACTCTAATGAGACGTTTAGTATAGACTGCGGACCGGATTCCAAATGCTTCAATATTTATAATTATTACAATATTTTTCGAAAATGTTTTGGAGTTTTGGTATTTGCCCCTTCATCCACTGCTGCACTCTCAGTTTTCTTTAAGTCTTCCTTCGTTTTATGTTGCGGCATAAATGTAGAACAATTAATTTCATTTCAATTCATTCATATCATAAAACGTCCCCTTGCCGTTCCACCTCCCTCTACCATCTACCACTGGCTTTGGCTGGAAACGACATAAGTTGGAGAAGGCAGCAGGCAGTATCTTGTAGATGTTGAATGTGTATCTGCTTTCCACGGTTTGTGGCAAGAGTTTTGAAATTCCGTTCAAGTGCAAGGTAAGTGAATGGGCTGTGGCTTTAATTAGTTTCCAGTTGTAGTAGGTGCAGTTGTTGCAGTTCCTCGGATTTTGATCGCGTGTTGGACTGCATATCTCTGAATATATGTAATCCGAATGTTTGTATGAATGTCGATTCGAAAAATTGAAAAAGGCAACAAAAACTGATTGCATAAGAGAGCTTTGGAGCTGTTAATTTTAGCACCAATATTGGCACATGGAGAAGAGTCGACACAAATGTTGTACTCATCCCGGTACCACATGGTTGACTGAACGTTTCGCTTCCTAATCAACAAATTGTCTGCAGTCAAATAACAGCAACACCATTCAGGACTGAATACGAGTACTCGTATCTTCCAAGTTATCCACATTATCAAGTGCGTGTTGGAGGAATTGAATTAGCCCACCATATACTACATATACATATATATGTATATATATACACATACATATTTACAATATGTATACTATATACTATATTAGTTAGTTAGTAAGTATTCGTTTCGTTTAATTTTGATTGATGCAAGGCTTCCGGAAATTTGAAAATCGGTAGTATGAACTTATTTTGAGATTTTTTGTTTACTTTGGTTTGGTTTACAAATGGATAATGTGTCATTTTTTTGCATTTTCTATAACAATTGAAAAATTGTAAACATTCATTTGCTTCGCGTTTAAAAAATGCATTGCATTGTATTTTATCTTTAAAGTGTCTGTTCACATCTTTACTTTTAATTTTATTGACTATTTTAACAAATTAAACAAATTTCAACATATTCTTCCAACTGGCTCTATCCTTCGCCTTTTCTCGCCAGTTGGTAACACTAAGGATACGGAGGGATTCTTCTGCCTGGTCTTTCCAGCGGAGTCTTGGTCGTCCTCTTTTCCTGCTTCCATCGGGTACGTTATCAAAAACCTTTCGCGCTGGCTCATCTTCATCCATTCTGATAACATGGCCTGGCCAACGCAATTGGCCCACTTTGATTCGTCTAGCTTTGTCCACGTCAGAATAGAGATTATATAGCTCTGCGTTCCAGCGACGTCGGTACTCGCCGTTTTCTCTAACAGGACCATATATTTTACGAAGAATTTTTCTCTCGAAAACTCCCAGGTGTTTTTCATCCACTTGCGATATGACCCAAGTTTCGGAGCCATATGTCAGGACAGGTAAAATAAGAGTCTAATATAGCTGGACTTTTGTCCGTCGAGAGAGGGCTTTGTTCCTAAACTGCTTGCTGAGCCCAAAATAGCACCTATTTGCAAGCACAATTCTCCTATCTATCTTCAGGCTGACGTTGTTGTCCTTGTTCACGGCGGAGCCAAGGTAGACAAATTCTTCTACCACTTCAAAATTAAATCGGCTGTCAACGTTCAAGTGCGGACCAAGTCGAGAGTTTTCTCTAGTCGTTGACACCATCAATTTTGCCTTGCCCTCATTAACAGTAAGACCCACCTTCGCTGATTGCTTTTCGATTCTTGAAAATACTGCAGTAACCTCTCGCAAATTTCGCCCAATGATGTCTATGTCGTCAGCATACGCCAGAAACATATGGCTTTTCTTGTTAATGGTCTTGTACGTATTTACTGCAGCCTTTCTCATTATTATCTCTATTAAGATGTTGAAGAGATTGCACGAAAGTGTGTCGCCTTGTCTCAGTCCTCGCTTGGTACAGGATGGTTCGGTGAGGTCTTTTACTACCTTCACTGCTGATTTGGTGTTGGTCAGCGTCATTCTACAGAGGCGAATCAGTTTTGCCGGAATACCAAGTTCAGACATAGCTTCGTACAGTTTTCCCCGTATGGGGCTATCGAAAGCAGCTTTGTAATCGACAAAAATGTGGTATGTATCGATTTGCTTTTCGTGGGTCTTTTCCAGGATTTGGCGTAGCGTGAATATTTGGTCAGTTGTGGACTTGCCTGGTCTAAAACCGCACTGATAAGGTCCAATCAGGTTTCCAATAATTGGAAATAATAATCTACATTGTCTTCCACTATCATTACCTCCTGATCTTCAGTGGAAGAATCTGAGTGGAGTAGTGCTGAAAAGTGGTCTCTCCACATTTTGAGCACACACTGCTTCTCAGTCCCCAGATTCCCATTCTCATCCTTGCACGAGGGCAGCCCATTATTAGGCCCGTTATTCGATCTTCTTACCCTCTGGAAAAACTTTCGGGATTCACCATTCATCCTGCACATTTTGGTTCTTTCACTCTCTCTCTGCCCCTACTGCCATTTTTTCCGCCTAAATAGTTGGTTTTCCTCCCTTCTCAGCTTCTTGTACTGCACACTCGCAGCACGCGTTGTAACTGACTGTTTCGTTGCCATACGTGCTGCGTCTTTTTCATCAGTTGCAATGCGTCATTCTTAGTCGTACCATGGCTTATCCTTCTGCGGTTTGTGATAGCCAAGATCAGTCCTTGCAGTGGTTTCCAAAGAATGGGAGATGTGCTTCCACTGCGCATCTGGGTCTTCGGGAGGGGGGTTATTCTGCTCTAACAGGAGAGAGAGTTTCTGTCGATAGGACATTGATATCTCTGTTCACATCTTATACAAATTAATTTGGGCTGATCCACGAAACAATAATTTTGACAGCTTAAACTCCGAAACAAAAAAAGAAACAAATCAGTGTCATAGTCTGATCGAACGAATCCTTGTTTTTCATTATTTTTAAAGAATTTGGCATGGCCTAAGGAATATTCGTACAATAGTTATCACGGATTAAGGACGAAAAAACCTATGAAAAACCATATGAGAAACCTTGAGGTACAGGAGCGGAATGAAATGAAAACTAATACAAAAAGACAAAAAATTACATGAGGTGTCAGGGGACACCCGGTTGGAACGAAGTTCCTTTCGCTATATATTACGTACTAGTTAGTTCCAACACACCTAAGGCGCCTGTTGAAAAATACTGTAATTTAAGTGGATCTTTAAGAAAAGATACTTTTTGCAAAATGATAATTTTTTTAAGAAATTATTTTTTATTGAATGTATTTTAAAAAAAAAAAGTATATTTTTAGGTCCTTTTTGTAAGAATATGTATTATATTTTCCCGAAAAGGCCCATTCTTTAATGAGAGGTACTTCTTTTATTAAAATCTAATTTTTTTTTAAGAAAAGGTACAATTTTTAATAAGAGTACTTTCTGTAAGAAAAAGCCCTAAGAGTACGAATTATTTTTACAAAGAAATACTTTTTTTAAGAACTGGTACTTTTTATAGCAGTGGTACTCTTTTTAGGAAAAGGTTACTTTTTTAAGAAAATTTACATATTTTCAGAAAGAAAGAAAAGAAAAGGTATTATTTCACGGTTACGAAAAAGTACTTTGAAGAAACGGAATGTTTGTAAGAAAAGGTATTTTTTTTAAGAGAAGGTATTTTTTTAAAGAAAAGGTTTTTTAAGAAATGGGAATTTTTTTAGAATTAGCCCTTTTTTCAAGAACAGGTACAATTTTAAGTGTAGGTACTTATCTCAAGAAAATTTATTTTGTTTTACATAAAAGGTACTTTTTAAAGAAAATTTAGATTTTTAAGGCAATTTGTTGTAAGATAATGCACTTTTTTAAGAAAAGGTACTTATTGAAAAAAATACGTTTTTTAAGAAAAGGTACTTTTTGTAAGAAAATGTACTTTTTTAAGCAAAGGTACTTCTTTACGATAAGGTATTTTTTTTAAGAAAACGTATTCTCTTTAGGAATATGAGTAGGTATTTTTTTGGAGAAAATTTACTTTTTTTTAAGAAAACGCACTTATTTAAGAAAATGTTATTTTTTGAAACTTCTTTCGCTTTGGCTTTTCTAAATTTACTTTTTATTCGGTTGAAAACTACAATATGTAATAAACAGGCTCCACCTAGAAAATTTCCCATTAAACAGGACATATCTCCCCATATGTTAGTCTAGACACAAACCAAAACTAAGAGTGTAAGGCCCAATCTTTCACTCCACAATTATCATCTATTTATCTTTAAATAGTATTTATTTATTTAAGTCTACAGAAACAAAATTCTTTACAGACCTTTAATAGTTATTACATACAAATCAAATTCGTAATAATACTCATTTAACATCAATTAATAACTTAAAAATAATTTATATTTAATATTTAATATGGGACCAGAAATACAGAATTTAGTTTTTCAGTAACAAAAATATAACCAACTTAAACGCTCAGCCTTGTGTATTTAAATTCTATTTAAGTTACCCTCGAACGACCGTATGATTTTGACACTTTGTTTTCTCTGCCAACTTCAATTTCAATGACCAACAATACATTTGTTTTGAAATGCCTTGCTCAAGCTAATGAATGAAAGAATTTATACTAGCGGTATTCATGCAAACAAGAAAACCTAGAACTTTTGCTCAGCGTAAGTTTGCCCCGAAGCGTTTCATGAGGTACCAAATAAAGTTGTTCAGTGTATCTATGCAGCAATTGTCAAAAAAAGCCTGATAAAGTAAATAAACAAAGTGAAATTAAAAATATATGCTTTACCTATTCCATTATTTTATTTTTTTCACATAAATCAAAAAACCTCTCTTTTTTTCAATACAAAAATATTGACATTGAATGTCAAAAGTTTTCACGTTTCTTTTTCCAGGTTTGCTCAGCAAATTTACCTCGAAAACTTTCCACTTTTGTGCAAGTCGCTTTGTATGGGAAATTTGTTTGTTTTGACGTTTGCTGTGCAAGTTTACGATGTTTTCGAGTTTACGAGGTTCTTTCGAGCTTTCATGAAGACCACTACTATTTTGTATAACAATAGAATGACGAAAAAGATATATTAGATGCAGAAACGTGGAAACTATTGAGTAAAACCGTATCACGATGGCCACGCGTAACACAAACACTCCCAACCATAATAAAAATACCAAGTAGTCGCAGTAGATACAACAACAATTGTGGGCAACAACAACAGGCATTTTGTTTTTGTTTAGGCTCTCCTCGTGTCAAAGTCAACACATACGTATACCAACAAATAAATGTAAACAGAAACAAAACCTTTGGATATGACAGAACAACGAGAAAAAATTGAAAACAGCTGTCTACCGAGCTTACCTTCTCATTCTACCATGCTCCCAACCCATTAGTACATTCGTGATAATGCAGTTTTTACAAATGTTTTTATGACAAATGTCGATATTTGTATTTATTTGACATTGCATGATGTTGCCATATCTATACGCTAAAATAATGGCTGATTTAATTTAACACTGCAAAATGCAATTCAGATTTAAAGTCTAATTCAAATTTAATTACAATTAACTAATTGCGTATTTAAATACCGAGTCAAAAACTGGGCCTAAGAGTAAGTGTGCTGCCAAATGTAATTCCATGCTCAGGGTTGTATTTCATGGCATTTCTAAATTTACTTTTTATTGGGTTCAAAACTACAATATGTAATAAACAGGCTCCACCTAGTAAACTTCCCTTTAAACCAAACCAAACCAAAAGTACCCAAAATAGTTGATAATAATGGGCTGTAATAAAGTAGTTAAAAAAAGTTGTTTAAAATTTTATCATTTTGACCCCATCCCGCAACGCGCGATAAGGAACTTCGTTCCAAAAAAAATCAGAATGCATAAATTTATCTTCGTTCTTCGAATGGCAGAGCCTTTGTTCTTAGTACCTTATGTATCATTGTATGGTCTTAGCAATCGTTGTGTGGAATATATCCAGTTAAGGTTATGTACATATTATTTTAAAATTTTTATTTTGGATGCCCTGCAGTTTTTTAATACAGCCATAGAATAATACATACCATAGAAGATTTTATTCGCTCAATAAATTAAACGTCATAGGTACGATGGAAAGTAAACATTGGATGGTAGAAAATATGGGTTCAATAATACCAGATGGTGGCAATAGTATACAGCGATCAACAAATGAACATCAACCGAATTTTGTGTTTTTATGACAAACTAGTTGTGTTAAATACAATTCAAATGTATACCAACAATAAAAGTCAACAAAAAAGTGCAAAATACATTTAAATTTTTCAGTTCTACACCAAAACGACATGAAAAAATTAAGTGAACATATTTTGTAACTCCACCTGGTGTATGTTAATTTTAAATTTGATTTCTCTCATTTCCACAAACCTACGATGAAGAGTGCGAAATGAAACGTCAGATGAGAGAATAAGTTTATCTACGTATGTACTATTCTATGAATACAGCAAGCTTACGTCAGTCAGTATTGAAAAAAATCACATTTTATATAATAACAAATTATTCTAAAAGTTGAGTTTGGAATTCAAATTGAGCAATGGGAACAACGATTTTCCACAACTAATTACCTTTGGGACATGGGACTGACCGTTTAGGTGCAAATTTTCTGATAGCCACTCATTTCGGAGGAGACAGAAATAATTAATTTTTAGGGCAGTCCAAGCACTTTTTCCCAGAAGTATGTCCCGGCAATGGCTTTATCGGAACCCTAGCTAGAGTGAGAAGGCGAAACGAATGAGCAGCCTGAAGGTTTCTGAAGCTCTTCGAACTTCGAATGGGCCAACACTTCTGGCCAACGTCGGATCGAAAGTGATGGGACGAGAATCCAGTTTCGACACACTGCATTTCTGGTCAGCGTCTGATCCATAATGGGCGGCTGAAACATGATCATCCTGGCAGTGGGTAAAATGCGGAACCTCGGTGGCTGGGCTTGCCTTCCGACACCGTTATAAGGACTACGATTTACGGATATGCACTTGGCATGTTAGAACACTGTACAAATCCGGTGCCACTTTCCAATTGGCAGATGTCTCCGAGAATTATAAGGCTGACATTACTGCTATTCAGGAGATGCGATGGACAGATCATGGTTGTACAAGGAAGGATAATTGCGACGCATATTGCAGCTGCCATGGGGGAGAACATACATTTGATTGCAGATTAGGAGTTTGCAAAAGACTGAGACACCTGGCCTCAGGTTTCAACCCCGTGAGTGAACGTAGAGCCACCCACCATCCGCATAAAAACGAAATACTTTAACATATCGCTAATTTGTATACGTGCCCCGACAGAAGAAAAATACGGTGAAATAAATAAAAATATAAAATTTAGAAATATATTTCAAAACAAAACATATATTTTTCGATTTATTAACCTTTATATAAATCGCCTATATATTTGATATATTTTTACATTCTTACATTCACTGGCCTGACCAAAGCTATCTGGTGTAAGCAGCTACAAGTTTATACAGGCGCTTAAAATAGAGAATTCTCTGGTCAAAATGGACGAATGACAGGTTTTACGCGCCGAGAAACTAAATAAGAATATAGAAATGCTACAGATGTTAGGGAACAAGCTGAAGTTCGGCATATGATATGCCAAGATGAAGATATTCCCCAAAACAACCACAGTAGATGGGGTGGATGAGGTAATGAATTCTTACAGTCTGCTAGAATGAGATGACAAGTAAGATGATGCAACACAAGCCCAAAGTTGCTCTCAAAGAGGAGGATATATACATACGTATGTTGCAAGAACCATACGTAAGTGGCAGACGGGTGAAATGTCTTAACAGTACTTCACACAAACTATTGTATTGTAAAACTAATGATATACAACGTTCTAGTATTCTAGTCGAAAAAAATATTGATGCTTTTCTGAATCAGGACCTTAGTTCCCCAGACGTGACATTTGTCTCCACGAGGGCGCAAGAGGACATGATACGATAATGACGTCCGTGTAAATGGCGCATAATAGAGACTCCTCGGAAGAGGAAAAAACGATTGTGGCTGAAGCTCCAGCAAGGGGTGCTGGTTTGATTTTAATCTGTGATACCACTGCCAGACATACGACTTGGGGTAACAGTATGATCAACTAAAGAGGTGTTTCTTCTTGATTGTATTATGTCTACTAACCTACTACTAAAACCACATTTACTTTTCCGAGTTCAGGAAAATGTCCCTTGATGTCGCAACATAGAGAATTGGAGAATATCGTACAAATGTTCGTTTTCCGATTACCGACCCATTCTCTTCAATATTTCGACAACCATCAATAACCCGAAAGTTTTTCGAAACCCAAACGCAAACTGGGATAAATTCGCGAGAATTGTTAGTTCGGAACTAAGTACTCATATACTCGGATCGATAGTGACAAACTCTGATAGGCGCTTTCATTAAGTGATGTCCAGTCAGAAAAAAAAAATGGTTTCCCATTACATCCCATGAAGGATTTGGGGATAGCTTCTCACAACCAGTGAACTGTGCGCTTTCTAGTTTCATATTCACTGATTGGGACCTACAGCTTTAAACCGGTTCCGAACGGCATTTTGAGAAGCTTTTTCGTGGATAAATACTCGATAGTGTCGTCGTCACTAAGCGAGGTGACCGCCGCCGAAAGAAATTGAAGGTGGTCAGAGCAGGGATCGAACCCAGGATCTCATGTACAAGAGGCGCGCACACTAACCATTGCACCACCGAAGGCCTGTCCAGTCAATAGAAGAAAGATAACAGCGTCCCCCATGGTGGGGCAAATAATTAAATGAACTGAGGAAAAGGGTAAGAACTGCTTTCAATCAGTGTTACACCAGCAAGTATTGGAAGCCCTTCAAGAACTCACAACGAGACTATAAGAGTGTCATAAGAAAGGCCAAGAGGACAGCATGGAAATTTTATTGTGGGTCGATAGACAACCTCAAGGAATCCTGCAGATCGATCAAGATTCTATCCAAGGCCACACAAATCCATCCCTCATACGGAGGCTGGGTGTTTCATGGGCTGAGTCACCTGTGCAAACCCTAATGTCACAGCTGTGCAGGGAATTGAAGTAAATTGTCGACCGTGGAGGTTATGATACTGCAGATGTACTGATTAATATTGACAAAATTATGTGGACCATGAGTAATTTTTCGTCATACAAATCGCCAGGCCGTGATGGAATATTTCCCCTAATGTGACAGAGTGTAATACGTAATGTTAGTTCCCCCTGGTTCAGAGCATTATATACGGCCAGTCTACAATTAAGCGAGAAAGTTGAAACTCCTATTCATCCCCAAAGCTGGGAAAAATGGCCATGAATCTGTTTAAGATTTCAGACCACTATGCCTCTCATCATTTATACTCAAAGAAACTGGAATGAATGAACACATCGGACCGTTACTGACTCATAGCGGATTATCAAATAGCCAACATGCCTATAAGAAGGAACAGTCGACGGAGACAGGGCTACACGAATTAGTTAGCACGTGAACATGCCGGAACGCCTTTTTAATCTAAAAACTTCCCCGCCCAAAAACTGTAGCAACTTCTGTGGTCGCAGATGCCAAAACCGTTAGAGTGCCTGAGGACTCTCAAAAAGGAATGGTAGCTGAACCAATTTATTAGGACATAGTCGGTGGTGACATGGCTTTGCAATTCGATGGCCATCAGATATTCTACTTTAAGTAACGTGTTGTATTCCTGTTTCGAAGTGATATTTTTGTTGAAAATTATTTTTTCTTTTGATATGAAAGTTTAGAATTTTAATGTCATATTTTTGACTTTTTTGGGAACAAAAACAATCCCATTTATTGCTTTCAACGACGTCTACAAAATTACCCATTACACTAAAATTTACCCAACTTTCAAGTAGCACAGATAAAGAACAATAGCGTTAAAACCCCGTTGAAATAAAGAATTTATATACATTAAACGTCACTGAATCTGTTACATAACAATATTAGTGAGTAAATGTCAAACTAAATTTTTAATAATATTCGATGTAGATCTTCCGCATTTCTATTTAAATGACAGATTTAAGTCTCTTATATGCGTAGAAGTCAGGTTGTAATTGTAATTTAAGTGGAGGTTCTCAGTTGAGTACCGGCGTGGTAAATTGTAAATTATTTTCAAAGAGCACTATTACACGATGAATTTATCCCCGCAAGAAAAGTCGTGAATTTTACGGTCGTTAGGCAAGAGGTGTAGAGAAGTAAGAGACGAGGAAAAAATTACATGAAATGCCCTGGCATTGTGTTACGGGATTATTTTTCCAATTTCTCTTTGTGTAGTTTCCGTTTTTGTCTTGAACCATGTCCAAGGTTATTACTTTTGTGATAATTGTGATTTGTTTCAATTCACATGTTTCATGTGAAAACTTTTTCGATTCGAGAACTACAGAAACGAGGTACAGGGTTCGTATTTCGTGTCCATTTTTGATCGAAAATATGAAAAAATTTCTATATATCGGAAACGAAGCGTCCAATCGAAAAAATAACAACTTTTTTCGGAGTTTCTAAGCATTTCTCACAAAGTGTTCCCATTCGCATGAAATTTTCTTATTTTGGCGATTTTTTTAAAAAAAATTATTTCATGAGAATTTTAACACTTTGCGAGAAACCCTTAGGAACCAGTAAAAATTTGTTGTTTTTTCGATTGGACGCCTCGTTTTCCAGATACAGACAGTTTTTCTTAATTTTTCATTTATTCGCCCAAAAATGGGGAAGATACCCTGGGAATCTGATGTATGTTTAAGTTAATTTATGTCATCCAGAATAATAGTTCCTCCAGCCAAGTGTCCACAATTGTTTGCATGTGTTTGTGAAGGCGTCATATTCAACGATTATGTTTAAAAGTCTCACTTCACCTCAATTTATGATAATATGTATTCTTCGCTGGCTGATATCTATACACTTTATGGTTTTTTTTACAATTTTGTTTATTACTTTCTGTTTAAAATATTAGTTTTTCAGTAAAGTCCTCCTGTAATATTCAAATATACGTAGTTTCTCTTTAACAACAAAGCCTCTTGTGAAAAAACGAATACATAACTTTGTAACAACTGTTTTTGTACCAGAAACTAAATTATGATTACAGTAACTAATATTTGAACACGATTTCTAATATTGTACTTTTTATTAGTTGTATCTTCCATTTCAGATGAATGCGGTTTTGAAATACTCAAATTGGTTAACACAACTAAAATTCGATAGTATCAGGTAGTAAGTAGTAAGACCGATTTTTAATCTATCAATAACATCGACAAATAAATCTGATGCTTGACAATTACGAATTCTGATCAAAATATAGACTTTATCATGGAATTCCCAATGCCGGAATTGATATCCAACTAATGTTTTCTCTGTGTGCAGTCTGTTATGTGGTATAAGGGAATACAGTTTTGGAACGTGATCCAAGTTCAATTCGTTCAGATGTGTCATTAGCGAAGAAATTTGTAGGTTAGAGTTAGTTAATAATAAATCCACGGTTGAAGGATGCAGCTTGGTTAGTTAATATATTAAGTTTCGTCTTTAAATATAGAAGTGTAGTGAGGTATCGTACATATGCAGAAGTAAATATAACTGAACGACCATTAAGTTTAATTACAATGGAAATATTGTCCGCGTTAGAAGATTTATATTTATTCATTAGTTTCTGATCTATCGTATTCCGAACAACTCTGATAACACCTCCACCGTGAGTTGGACGATCCACCCTAAAAACGTTGAAATTATAAGTTTGAATTTGTGTGTTCTGTTTTAACAAAAATATCATTTAAAAGTAAATTATCTGTTTTCGTTATTTGTAAATAACGTTCAAGCTGTAAAGAAGCATTCCTGTGCATAGCGTGAATACTATTAATGACAATTGATTTATATTGCATGGCTTAACATCATTCCCAAAACTCTCAGCTTTTCAAATTTGTTATTAGATTTTTCGAAAGCGTCAACGGCTTCGAAGAAAATCTGTAGTAATTTGTCATTAGTTATGTATATTAGGTTTGTTTCTTTACTTTACCGCGGGAACCCAAACGCGTTTCTTTGGTCACAAATTGGGCAAATGAGAGCGACTTTTTGTTTCTCTTAACGTCAAAATGCGTTTCTCTTTTTACCGAACTTACCCAAACATTTTGTTCGGGTAAGTTTGGGCAAAATGCCAAACAATCAGCTGTTCGAGACATCAACATAAAAACAAATGTATTATTTGTGGAAAAAATAAAACAAGTGAAAAAATTTATTGAATTTACAAATTTTATTAATTTGAAAAGTGATTGCTTTGAGAGTGGCTATTTAAAGAAGATGGAAAGTGTGCAAATGAACAAGTGAAAATGAACATGATATGCAAGATTTGTTGTCAAACATATGTTTTGTGTTTTGACATTTGTTTTCGGGCTATAAAAAGTATTTTTTGCGTTTCTTTACTTTTGGGTAATATTGAGTATTTGAGAGAGAATTTTGCTTTTACTCTCTCTTACCCGAACTTTACACAAAAAGTAAAGAAACAAAGCTATTATCACTCACTCGCTCAGTCTCTGTGATTTTATTTGATCTCACTCATGGTACAATAATATCTTCATGGTAATAGCAGCGTGTGTTGTTGTTGTTGTAGGCAGCAACAACAGGCATTTTGTTTTTGTTCTATTCGCTTCAGCTGTCAAACTCTACACAAACACATACCAACAACACAAGAATTCAAAAGAGTACAAAAAAAATCCATTGAGTGTTCGAACTCACGGGCGATGTGTTAACACCTTTTTGCTACACGGTACCTGTTCGATTTCTATGAACACATTCGTAAATGTTACATTGGAAAATAAAAAACAGCGTTCAATCATATGATGACGTTACAGTTAAATAATATTAATACTTAAAATTATTTAAAGTCCCAGTGCAAGCACATGTGTCATTATTTTCTTGCTCAATACTTTTTGTTTTATTCCCACAAAAGTCAAAGAATGCAAAGCAACAGACACTTGTGCATACATACATACATTGTTATATTCGTACGATATAACCGAAGATCAACATAAAATACTTTTTTAATATTACTCCAAATTAAAACACTTCAATCTCGGCTCGCCTTAATTTTTGGCCTAAACTCTTCGTCGAAACCCGCACTAGCTTTTTAATCCAAAAATTAATAAAATCGGCTATGAATTTCCGGAGAAAATCGCGTGGGAAAATTATATGAATATCGCCCAATAATCACTTTCAATACCGACTGCCAAGCAACGAACAAACAAACGATGATTTACTCTTACAAACCTAACACTTGCGTATGCATTAAATTTATAGTTTACTGCCCAGAGGCGCGCGTATAGATGTTAACACATCAAAAAAATACATTTGAGTGTGACAGCCGAAGCGAAGAACCTCATGAAAAAAATGAAAACAACTGTTCTTACGACTTTACCATGAACATATTATTGTACCATGATCTCACTACTTCGGGGAATAACCTGTTTTGTGTTGGATGACTTTGACGTTTGTGTCACATGTTCATATGTTGAGTCCTTTTTTAGAATTAACTTAAGCGGTGTGATTAAAGAAGGTATCGCGCGGTTTTGTACAGCATTAGAGCGAGAAGTTAAACCAAGGCTGATCTAGTAGAGGTTAGTTAAACACTGTCGTATTTCTAAGTAATATTGGCGACAGGGACATCGTGCATCATCGGCTCTGTGATTAACATTATTTTTACATTTTTTTTTGGAGCAATTGTAACATTTATATACTCGTATTACTGGGTCTTTGTGAATCGTTTTGCTTAAAGTGCATTCGGAGTAATCGTGGTTACCGGCGCAAGCTGGGCAAACATCAGCCCTATGACAGTTCCTGGCACCATGGCCGTACATTGAACACTTGGAGCATTGTGTAGGGCCTCTACTTCCCTTAAGAGGATTCCTCCAGTGTACAGATACTCCAGTGTTACCTGTTTACGATCGAATTCTATTAAATATAGCGCTTCGTCGGTGTTTGATCTGGTTGTTTCAATTTTCTTTAGGCTAGAAGGTTGAATGTTGTGAGTGGCAGTAAATTCTTCCGTGATGGTCTTGCTGTCCATTTGGGGTAATCCAAGTCATACTACTTTATAGTTTTTGGTGTCTTTTGTTTGATGTGTATATTGTTTATATCTCCTGATGATGCTACACAAAGGAGTAGCGAAATATCGAGGAAAATAAATATAACAACAGCAAATCTGACCTCAAGCTCGAAGAATATTGATTATTTATTGATAAGGAAAAGGTCGAACAACAGAATAAAAATGTGTATAAAACTGTAATTTGTTTTCCTGGAGCTTCTTGATGGCTTCCTCGTACTGGGACAGTGTTTCGGTGAATAGTTTGGTTCCGATTGACATACGTTTGAACATGTGCTGGTTCCCAATTAAGTTATGCACTGATGTAAAGCCATGAGTATAATCTACTATGATAGGCGGCATTTTTTCGAGTAAAAAGTGGGGATACTATATGGTTCACTCTTGTAATGATCGATTAAATAAATTCTTTGTGCTTCGTGAACGTTTTATTTAATCTTTGTATTGTAATATTGTTGTATATTTTGCATATTCTGCTTAAATATTAGGCCCATATAACAGGCTTTTTGACTTAGTACATTCTAATATTTCGGAGCTGATGTTACATAGGGCATTTCCATTTGTTTTGCTTAAATATCATCCGACTTTGTGTTTGAATAGAGATCTAGCTTTTAATGATTGTTTGAAAAGGTCAATAGGGCAAGTGATAAATTTATGAATTTTCGTAATTCTCTCCAGGATGATATTTGGGCCTACGTTTAAATGGAACTTTGTTGTGACAATGACAATACTAATTTGTCAAGTACTCCTTGGTCCAAAAGGGATCTATGGGCTTAAGGAATCGTAGAAATACGTTATATAAAAGGTTCCAGGAAGTGCAGCCTTTGTTGATTATATGAATTACTAGCTAGTGCCCGCTACTTCGTATGCGGCTGTACATAATATACTATATAAAAGTATCTAATACAATTTTCCACATTACATTCTCATCTTCGAAAAATAAACTCTCGCCATTATTATCAATTTTCCTTTAAAAGTCACAGAAATCTTCACTTTGAAAAGTTCTTCACTGATAGCGTGTCATACAGGGTGGCTGATGAAAGCCGCTACCAAAAAAAACAAGTAAAAGTGTTAAATTCGGCTGTGCCGAATCTTTGATACCCTCCACCTTAGTTTTAACGAGCAAAATATTAAATTTTAAAAAGGACCTTTTTTAAGAAAATGTACCCTTTTAAAAAAAATAAAAATAAGTTACTTGTTCACAAATGCAATTACTTGTTCACAAATGCTCACAAATGCAGGATGCTCACAAATGCATTGCTCACAATGCTCAAATGCTCACATTGAAAATGTACTTTGAAATGTACTTTGAAATGTACTTTGAAATGTACTTAATGTACTTTGAAATGTACTTTGAAATGTACTTAAGAAGAAATGTACTTAAGAAGAAATGTACTTAAGAAAGAAATGTACTTATGAAATGTACTTAAGAAATGTACTTAATGAAATGTACTTAAGAAATGTACTTTGAAATGTACTTAAGAAATGTACTTTTTTTTAAGAAAATGTACTTTTTAAAAAAAAATAAAAATAAGTTACTTGTTCACAAGTAAAATAAAAAAGCATTTTTTAAAAATAAAAAAACATTTTTTGAAGAACTGTTAAAAAAACAAAAAAACAAGCTGCAAAGCATTTTTTAAAAATAAAAAAAATCCAATGAGTGTTCGAACTCACGGGCGATGTGTTAACACCTTTTTGCTACACGGTACCTGTTCGATTTCTATGAACACATTCGTAAATGTTACATTGGAAAATAGAAAACAGCGTTCAATCATATGATGACGTTACAGTTAAATAATATTAATACTTAAAATTATTTAAAGACCCAGTGCAAGCACATGTGTCATTCTATTCTTGCTCAATACTTTTTTTTTATTCCCACAAAAGTCAAAGAATGCAAAGCAACAGACACTTGTACATACATACATACATTGTTATATTCGTACGATATAACCGAAGATCAACATAAAATACTTTTTTAATATTACTCCAAATTAATACTCCAAATTAAAACACTTCAATCTCGGCTCGCCGATATCGGATCGCCTTAATTTTTGGCCTAAACTCTTCGTCGAAACCCGCACTAGCACTTTAATCCAAAAATTAATAAAATCGGCTATGAATTTCCGGACAAAATCGCGTGGGAAAATTATATGAAAATCGCCCAATAATCACTTTCAATACCGACTGCCAAGCAACGAACAAACAAACGATGATAAGACAAAACCGAAGATCAACATAAAACACTTTTTTAATATTACTCCAAATTAATACTCCAAATTAAAACACTTAAATCTCGGCTCGCTGATATCGGATCGCCTTAATTTTTGCCCTAAACTCTTCGTCGAAACCCGCACTAGCACTTTAATCCAAAAATTAATAAAATCGGCTATGAATTTCCGGAGAAAATCGCGTGGGAAAATTATATGAAAATCGCCCAATAATCACTTTCGATACCGACTGCCAAGCAACGAACAAAGAAACGATGATTTACTCTTACAAACCTAACACTTGCGTATGTATTAAATTTATAGTTTACTGCCCTAGAGGCGCGCGTATAGATGTTAACACATCAAAAAGCATTTTTTGAAGAACTGTTAAAAAGAAAAAAACAAGCTGGGACGAGAGTTGAACCAATAACCCTCAGACTCCAACGCGCAACCCTTTACCCATCAGGCCACAGCGACGTTAGATGAAGTGTGACAAAATTCATATAAATGTATGAACACATGAAAGTACATCTAAACATTCTAAAGTACTTACCTATTATAAAGAACAACAAAGATTTTCAACATGGAAATTCACCACACGGCAAAAGGAGTAATTTAGTATAAAACTACAAAAATTAATGTGAAAATTTTATGAGTTTTTTTACGTTTCCAATCATAAAATTTTTTCCAATGGACCAATTTCGCTGATTTTCAATACCAAACTGCTCAGGAATACGTGGAACATTCTGGCCAAAAACCAAACCGCGTTATCGCCGATTGAAGTCGTGAGAATGTTTTCAACAGACGGACATGGCTATATCGACTCCGGTTGTTATAAGGATCAAGAATATATTTACTTTATGGGGTCGCTAAGCCTTATTTCTATATGTTACAATCAGAATGACAAACTGATATATACCCTCTATCACTTACAGTGGAGGGTATAAAAATTAATAACTAATTAATAACTTAATAACTTAACTGGGATACTGAAACAAGAATTTGGATTGTCCGCCGCTATCACACACTGGAGTCCGTAGTTTGGGTCCAAAGAGAGTATAGGCGCATGTTTGGCGGCAATCCTCCGAGCAGATGGACCATAATGAGACTTTTTAACAATTTTGCCGAGCATGGGACAGTCAACAGAAGACCATACCATCGAATCCCTTCAGTTCGGACGGAGGAAACAATCGCTGCTGTAGCTGCTGCCATAGAAAACAATCCAAGAGTTTCGACAAGAAGCTCATCTGCTCAAATGGGTATAAGCAGACAGTCATTGCAGTCAATTATGCACAAAGATTTGGTCTTATTCCCATATAAAATTCAAATGGACACAGCAGACTTCCCGATTCGCTGGGAATTTTGCCAAAAGATGCTTCGAATGGTGGAAGAGGACGGAGACATATTGAACTGTCTCTTCATGTCTGACGAGGCCCATTTCAAATTAAACGGCAACACAAACAAACAAAATTGTGGAATATGGAGTGCTTCCAATCCACAGATACTCAATGAGACGGAATTGCATCCAATTCGTGTCACTGTGTGGTGTGCAGTTTCATCACGCTGCATTGCCGGGCCCTACTTCTTCGAAGAAAACGGTCACACCATTATGGTTATTGGAGACCGTTACTTGAGCATGTTGAGAGAGTTTTTCTATCCAGAATTACGCAGAATGAGAATTTCGTTATCTCTGTGTTGTTTCAGCAAGATGGTGCAACTCCTCACCTAGCCCGGCCTGTTATGACAGAATTGCGACGAAAATTTCCCAATAAGTTGAAATCCAGAAACTCCACATTCCGTTGGCCCCCAGGTCGCCTGACCTTCCTGCACCTGACTTTTTCTTGTGGGCTTATTGCAAACAGGAAGTCTTCAAAGCAAAACCAACAAATTTGAATGAACTAAAGCAATCCATTCGAGAAATAATTGCGGCTATTCCTGTCTCAACTCTCCAAGCCGTAAAGAACAACTTTTTGGTAAGATGCCGCACATACAGCAACGAGCAGACGACATTTAAATTCCATTATTTTTAAAACTAATTAAGCTATATTTAATAAAATTTTAAGAGCTTTAACATGAATAAGACAAAAATGAATTCCATACACTGAAAATAAAGTTTTGTAGCAATATTCATCAGTCACCCTGTATTTCCGAAATCTAAAAATCGTTCCTTTATCGAGATTACTTTCATACATCTAGACACTTAGGCATGTTTGGTCAACTTTTTTAATCACGCGTCTTTTCGGTGCATATACAAAATAGATTCTTAGTTGACTTCTTCTTCATACAGTTAACGTAACCTAATAGTAATGGCTCAGAACCTAATAGTAACGGGGTTTTCAATAAGAGCGCTACAAAAGTTTTTTTAAATAAAACAAAACCGGTTTTAGATACCAATGAAATTCTTTATTCCTGTGAAAGTACGTTCGATGCCATTATGTATGGAACTCGATTTCTTTTGCATGACCACCACGGGCACGCTTGCAGAAGTCCAGACGCTGAACCCAATTTTCGACAGTTTTCAAGCATAAATCGGCCGATACTGCTGCAATTTCACGTTCGATATTCGTACGAAGTTCATCAATCGTCGCTGGCTTGTTGGCATAGACCATAGACTTGACGTAGCCCCATGGGAAATAATCTAACGGCGTCAAATCGCACGATCGAGGCGGCCAATCGACTGGGTCATTTCGTGAGATAACACGTTCACCAAACTTGGTTGCCAATATATTGATTGTGGCATTCGCTGTGTGGCTTGTGGCGCCGTGCTGTTGGAACCAGATGTCCTCCAAGTCCATATTATCCAATTGGGGCCAAAAATATTCGGTTATCATTGAACGGTAGCGATTCGCATTCACAGTAATGTGCCGGTCTTGATCATCACGGAAGTACGGCCCAATGACGCCGCCGGTCCATAAACCGCACCAAACCGTAATTTTTTCGGAATGCAATGATGACTCATGGATTACGTGTGGATTGTTGTCTGACCAATAATGCATATTTTGCTTATTGACGAAGCCATTCAGCCAGAAATGAGCCTCATCGCTAAAAGATGATTTTCCGATGAAAATCCGTATCATTTTCAAGTTGTTGCTCAGCCCAATTCACGAACATACGACGCTTATGGTGGTCAAGCGGCTTCAGTTCTTGCGTCAATTTGATCTTGTAAGGTTGTAGGCCAAGATCTTTTCGCAAAATTCGCCACAACGACGTCACAGAGATGCCCAACGCTTGAGAACGACGTGTGAGAGACAAATTTGGGCTTTCTTGAACTGAAGCCTCAGCGGCAGCAATATTCTCGACACTTCGGGCACTTCTTTGTCTCACTGGCACGGGAACATTTTGTACTGTGCCTGTGGATTCAAATTTTTCCACTAGACGCTCAATTGTTGATCTGGTAGGACGATTATGACGACCATAAATTGGACGTAGCGCTCTTAAAGTTGAGGCCACTGACTCCAAATTTCGGTAGTAAATTTTAATAATTTCGACTCGTTGTTGGCTCTTATGCCTTTCCATGATTAAATGGCAAACCTTATTTTTTTAAGATTTTTAAGATTTACACCCCTATTAATATAAAATTTGTAGTTTAAACCAGCGTTGAAGTGTAACCCAAAATCTGGCTCTTCATTTAGTTGTATACACCCAGCGAAATAATTATAAAGGCAATATACTTTTTCTCGATACTCTTATGCACTGCATTTTTGGTGTAGCATTTTAATGCATATATGTGTCATTAGATGCATTATGTCAGAGAATGTAATCATTCGATCTCTTTTACAAGTTAAATGAGAAGTGGCGTTGTTATTTCTGTTTCTGGTCCGAAATATTAAAGGCAACAAGGAGAAGAAACCTTATTCGAACAGTAGTAAATAGGAATTCCAACACAAGTGAGTTTTCTTCATTTGTTATTTTATTGTTTTAAAATTAACGTAAGTCAAACTAAAAAAAATCAATTTATGTAGAGTGGCTGATAGAAAGTAGTAAAGTAAAGAAGAAAGGGGAAACAATTGAAGATAATCGTGAGGAAGGGCTGTCCAATCGAGAAATTTCGGGCGATTGAAAAGATCTAGCTGTGTTAATAACAATTTTATAAAATAGGCTAGTCAACATGGAAACACAAAACGACCAGAAGGACACCGCTGATCAGTGACCGCGACATAAGAGAGATCAAAAGGTTTGCTGTTAAAGAAATCTGCAGCGATAAGGAAATTATTGCTGAATTGAGCTGGTGAGCAGGGTTGTGTCGTATTAAAAAAATAATTAAACGCGACTTGAAACTGTCATATGGCAAAAAGTATGCAAAACTTGGTCTCATGCGAAGACAAGAATTCTCCAGATTTAAATTCGCTGAAATATACAGATTTTTGGATGAGGAGTGATATTTTCTGAGGAAAAAAATTAAATTTGTATGTACGTGATGGATGTATGCGCCAGCGGTGAAATTTTGGCGGAGGTTCCCTTATGGTTTGGGCAGGTATGAGTTATAGAGGAACCACTGCAATATGTTTCGTTTCCACAAATATGGACTCCGAATATTATATTCGACCGTTGGATATCGTCTTAGTTAATTCTGGATAGGAAATTTGTGTCCCAGAATTATTCTTCCAGCAGGACAATGTTGTAGTACATCGGTCTAAGATAACTACAAAGTTTCTGCCGTCCAGAAATAATACCAACTTTCGCCGAGCCTGCACTTATTCCTGATATCCGAACGAGTACCTCTGGCCTACTTTAGATACCCAAGTTTACCGCCATGGGCGCCAGTTTATGAATGCCAAGGATCAATAAGTAGCAATTCAAGAAGAGGGAACATAACTGATCCTGCGCATATTCATTCTCTGATAATCCCAAGACGCTTAGAAGCAGTTATCAGTGATAATGGAGATCATATATCTTACGAAACTTTTTAAAATATTTAAAAGAACCTTTTGCCTTTATAAATATTTCGCACTAGAAATTAGTTTATCCTTGTTGGTTCATCTTGAAGAAGTCATAGTCAAAGAATTTTTTCTAAAAAGTATTTAATTTTGAAAGGACTAATACAATACAAAATAAAAACTCCAAAATGCCTCTCAACATTTGGGGAAAACCCAAAAATGGTATTGCCTTTATATTTATTTCGCGGGGTGTAGAAACAACAAGGACATTAAATACAATTCCCGAGAAGTTTGTTAAGTATCGTTATTCATGATTGAAAAGAGTACATGAGAGTAATAATATTTAAACAATTCTTCAATTTGTTTTCTTATACTCTTTTCATTAAACACACCTCTGTTAAAACAAAGAGAACGATTTTATAGCAAATATATGTGTATAAATTATGAAATAGAATAATAACTTAAATCAAGTGGAAGAATTTTTTTCTTTAAAAACCCGGTTTACCCAACTAAAAACGAAAACCGGTTTTTGGAAAAATTGTTAATCAAACAAACCGAAAACTGGGTTTTGAAAAGGCGATTATTTAAAAAATGTTAAACCGGTTTTACTGTAAATAAATATGGTTTCCACTTTTATCACAAACCTTTTTGATGTGTTAACATCTATAGCGGCGTATAGGGACTAAATCTATCAAAGTCACATTTTATGCTGGTGCTAAAACCAGATTTGATGCTGCTGCTAAAACCAGATTTTATGCTGCTGCTAAAACCATATTTTCTGCGACTGCGAAAGAGAATAATGACGTGTTAAACAAAAATGAGCGAGCAAGAGAGAAATGAGAGAGTGGTGTGTCTATAGCGTATGTATTAACATAATAATGTATGTATGTACATGTGTCTGTTGCTGTAGTTGAACTGAGATATAAAGCATCGCCACGCAAAATTTCATTTGCAAGCTTGCGCAGTCGACGTTATGGTGACACACTAATACGTCAGCTACTTCGTACAAAGTATGTGTGATGTTGTGTGTTTGGCTGTTTCGTTGCTGTTGATATGGCAAACATGTGGTTATGTGACACACGTATACTGCAGCTACTTCGTACAAAGTATGTGTGATGTTGTGTGTGTGGCTGTTTCGTTGCTGTTGCTATGGCCAAACAAAGCGAGTCATTTGATGTTCAGCATTGCCCGGTGTATACAAAAAAAAATAACAAGCCTGTGTTAGATAACACGGGCGCATAGGTCAGACGTAGAATACGTTAGTCATTTTGCAATTAAAATATATGAATTAAATATAATTTTTGATATATTATATATGATATATTGATACAGTGAGCGTATACATCGCCTATCCTTTGTATTAATGTACATACACACACATTTACACGCTGCTCGCAGAAGTAAACAAACGACAGCAAAGATCTGTAAACTTTCAAGCACACACAAGTGTCCACGCTCCCCTCCCTTCATTTTATGTTCCCCTCCAAACGAACTAATAACCGACCGATCCAACAAAACGAAATGTACACACACACACACATTTACACGCTGCTCGATAAATAAACAAAGCACAGCAAAGCCAAAATCATTTGATTTCACAACAACAACAAAAACAACAGCGGCATTTACAAACCAACAACAACAGCGGTATGTACAAAAAAAGTCTAAAATATCATGCTCTTAAATATTTATTTCCTTAACTACATAAATCTTTTATATATAGACATATAATTTTTTTAATGTAATTCGGAACAAAACATATTACCAAAACTGAGTAACATATAAAAATTGCTAAAATATGTTTTAATATTTAAGTAAAAGTGGGTGAAAGTTGACAAACATTATCTCAAAATGTTGTGCTCCAGATCAACACCCCTACCTTACCGTATAACGTATTCTACGTTAAAACTATTATTTTTTATTTTCCAATGTAACATTTACTAATGTGTTCATAGAAATCGAACAGGTACCGTGTAGCAAAAAGGTGTTAACACATCATCCGTGAGTTCGAACACTCATTGATTTTTTTTAAATAACCGGTTTCGGTATAAGAGTTTCAATGTAATGACACGCCTCCATTTCTTCCCCCTAATCCAATTTCGGAAATCTCTTTAAATTTCATTATTACATGCTCACGCATTTGGTCACAATGGAAATTTCTCTGATTTACTGCCCACAATTAGAATTTCAAAAAATGATGAATCGTATAATTTTTATTTTCTAGGTTTTCTAGGATGTCACGTTTGGTCAAAGTCACAATTTCTCTGATTTAATGCCACGCCCATTTCTACCACCCCTAATTCAAATTTATAAAAATTCTGATTTCGCTATTTGTATTTTCTTGGATTTCAAACCCGCTTTTTACAGAGAAGTCCCGCTTTATGACGTTTATTTCTTTAGATCTACTAGTAAAGTATAATTTAGCTTGGAAGTTATATTGTTTTAATGTAAATTGTTCAACAGTCACAAGCAGGATCGTCTGACGATCGTTTCGAAGTTTGTGGACTTCAACATCAGAGGCTTAGTTGTAGGCTACTGACATCTGTTCAAATGTGTCACTAACTGAAATAATTTGATAGGATTTTTTTGTCGATTTCCCTTGACATTAGTCTGATATATCTAATTTTTTTTTACCTAAGGATGGGTCAGGTACATAATCAGGTACTTGTTATGTGCAAAATATGTGAACAGTTGTCAAAAATAAACAAATTTCAAATTACTCGGAAGTCGCCGACTTCAAATGCCGGTAAGAGGAACATTTGTCTAATTGTAATTGGGTAATTTGTTAGTCTGGCTTTTTTAAAATAATAATAATAATATTAACTTAGACGGAAATAATACGAAGACGGTACACTCTAACGCCAATCTAATGGCAATCGTTGTTTCTTTTTTCGATGAAAGCATGCATAGGAAGGAAATGTTGTGAACATTCATGATTATGGCAAAGTATTTATTGTGGATGTTTTCGCACAAGTAGGAGTATTGAGACAATTCTCGCTAAGTTGAGTTTTCTTTATACCTATAATGTGTGATGACATACCTAAATACTTGTGGAGAAGGGAGCTGATGATATGCCTTGGTGGGCATTGAAATAGCTATATTCCCAACCATCCACCATGATGATCAATTCCACATATTTATTTTTTATTAAAATTTACTTTTTCATAGAAAAATTACTTTTTAATAATGATTGTTCATGAACCGAACAATTATTTATTTATTTATTTATTTCTCTTTCTATACAACAAGATATAAATCTTAAAGTTACAGTGTACAAGTTTTATATGTTTAATTGACTTTAATGGATGAAAATATGCTGATGATGAGGATGAAGGCACAATAATCAATAAGTTTACAGAAAATATTTAATATTATTAAATTATTGAAGAAAGAAAAACATAAGAAGTACAATACAAAATTAGAACAAATGAAAGTCAGAGCAAAGAACAAAGAAAATAAATTAGACAAAATAAAATAAAAATAAAAATGAAGAATTAAATATTACCAAATTAGTGTCACCACAATAGTGTTTTCAATTAATTAGAAAAATAGAAGTGTAAATGCTTTTTAAACAGTGTTTGATTGCTGATAGTTTGAATGGTACGCGGTAAAGAATTCCAGATACGAATTGCGTAGATGTAGTACTGCCAGTCAGAAACAAGTGTTCGATGCCTGAGAGGGATTAATATTTTCTACTCTAATGTGGTCAAAAAGGTATGGTGGAGATTTCATGTACAATATTTTCTGTAGTAGCAATAGGGCTCGAATCTTGAATATATTGTCACGAGATACGCCGTATAGTAGAGCACTGAAGTTGGATATATGATCATATTTTCTGATGACATATACATTTCTACATATATTATTAAAAATAACATTAAGTGCCGAGTCGCAACAAGAAAACAATTCACATCCATAGAGCAACGAGGGCATGAGTTGAGATTTCCCAAGTTATAGTCTAATTCGTTGGGGCGTGGAAGAATGTGTTGACCACAGAGTCCTCAATTTGTTGTATGTCGTCCCAATAATGGAATTTACGTGGTTGGACCAAGTTAAAGTGTTATTAAATATAATGCCCAGATTTTTCACACTGTGAACAACTTGTATTTTCTGACCGTTCAGCATGATATTTATATCGAAATTGTATTTCATAGTCCTGCGATGAACAACAAGACATTTTGACTTTTGAGGATTAAGGTAAAGTCCGTTGGCCGATGCTCAACCTTGGATATTCTGTAGATCATCATTTACCATTCGGACTGCGTCATCTAAAGAATTTAGCTTTGTTCCCAGGAAAATCTGCACATCGTCCGCATACAAGTGTATTTTGCAGTATGTCAGCTGTTGCGGGAGATCATTTGCATAACATAAGAACAGTAATGGTCCGAGAATTGACCCTTGGGGTACTCCTCTGGATATTGGCAGTGGATCTGAAATTTGATTTTTCGCACATACTGACTGACTCCGATTTAGCTGGATAGCCGTGTCTGAATAATTAAACATATGTTAGAGCTTCGAACTTAAACTACCATGATCGACTGTATCGAAAGCCTTGGAGTGGTCGAGCAGTACTAATATTGTGACTTTTCCCTCGTCAAAATTTTTCCGTAAGTTTTCAGCAACATCAATTAATGCCGTGATACAACAATGTTTGGGCCTAAACCCGGATTGATATTCCGATAAGAAGTTATTTTCACTTACATGAGAAAACATCTGAATATACATCAACTTTTCCAATACTTTAGATAAATGAGGCAATATCGCGATTGGTCGGTATTTGGTTCTAGACTTAGGGAGCGGTATAATTTCCGCATGTAGCCACCATCAGCATCAGCTAGACATACATAAGTATTGTGTTAAATAAGTGTGTGACAAATGGTAATAATTGGGGTAGAATTAATTTTATAAATTTCGGGTCAATATTATCTATCGCAACCTACTGCATTAGACTTTACAGCCAAACAGCTCGAATAAACATCACATTGATCAACACGCGAGAATTCAAAGGTATTAGAACTTTGTTTCGTGGTAAAAAATTGTCTTTCATAAAAACAGTGGTTCGGAGTGACAGTAGGAATATTAACAAATGATTCATTCATTTCATTGGCACCGTTCGGGTAGTCATGCGGTCCAGTACCTTTACAATGCCCAATATCTTTTATAGTTTGCCACGTATCTTTTGCATTAATAGAGCGACTGAAACGATTGGAGAAGTACTCGCATTTTGCTCTTCTAATTTCCGTATTAACCTCCTTACGTGCTCGCTTGAAGTCTTCTCTAAACGCTTCAGTTTTAAATCTTTTCCAATGATAGAAGCCAAAGCTCTTTTTATGTATTAAATATTTTATTGTCGTGTTAAACCATGGCCTTGATTTCACACGTTTTCTCATAGTTTTCAGAGGTACCCAGAAATCATAAAGTTGAAGTATATTATCCTCAAGAAATTTTAACTGGTCATCCGGTGAAGACAACTTCTCTTGAAGAATGCTATAATTAATATTGTTAAAGTCTCTAAAAGTATATGTACCGAAATCTGAATCAACAAAAAAGTCATATGAAAGAAATATCAAGTCGTGCTTCGAAAAGCACGACGCTGAAAGCTGGTCGTAAAGTTGAACTTTGGCCATATCGCTTACAAAGAAAACGTCGAGCAAAGTATTACACGTCGGACTAAAATGAGTTGGCTCAGTTACATTAGTCGGCGATAGGCCAAAAACTGACAAATTATCCTTTAATGTTGATTCAGATAATAAATTGGAGTTAAAGTCACCGGCAATAACTACTTCACCGTACTCAACTGCGAACATTTCCAATTTAGCATTGAGATTTTCCAACGAAATATTACCATATGGCCTATACACACATCGTACGAGCAATTTCGTTCAAGCTGATCTCCACGAATTGGTACTCAATTCCCTCATCTTCCACGCTTTTAAAAACAAATTTGCTAATTATATCTTGTCGTACGTAAATCGCCAAACCTCCCCCATGAGTTTTCCTATCCGCTCTGTATACCTTGTATCCCACACAATATGGTAAAAGGGAAACCGATAGTTACACATCTATTACAGTTTATTTCATTTACTTTTTCATCATTTTTGTCAAAGTTACAACAGACTGATATAATTTAGGTCTTTCATATAGTTGACCATAGACTTTCACTCCTTAAACTTGACTTGATGGGGTTTCTACGCCATCTTTTGCACTGACTGTCTTCTTATTTGTTGGATAGTACTCGGGCAGTGTTGTTTAAAGGTTGTGTATCACGTCGGAGGATATGTGTCCCCAGGGAATTCATTTCTGTTCCATTTGTTTTAAACGACATTCCATTAGGAATGATGTAAATTTACTTCGATCTTTACGAAGGTTTTGGACAGGTTAGCTGATTGGTGTCGGTGCAATAATATTGTTACAAATCTTTTGATCGTCCTATTTAGCTCTGTTTTATTCCCGTTAATAAAACAAGGTTCGTTTTAAATTACGACAAGTACAACAATTTAAGTTCTCTTAATTTTACTTATACAATGGAACAGTTCACTTTATTTACACCACTTACTAACATTCCTACAGTCCACATTTTTAGAATTGCTTCGCGTTGCTTACTTTTGAGCGTTTCATCATACACCCAAGTGTCAAACACCTCAGCTATTTATACGACTTAACATCTTCAAATAGTTATCTCTAGTAAATTCTAGATCCTGCTATTCGTTAAATTTTGAAGTTGGTAATGAAACCACCATAGGACAAAACTGGCAACATTGTCGCCCTCTGGGAGCGTGGAGCAATTTTCAGAATAGTGGAGGGAAGCGAATTCATGATACTGGTTTGGCGATCTGGTATGTTGTTGCAATGAATACTTTCAGGCATCAAATTAATCGTCCTGTTATTAATTCATTCCACTGTGCTGAGTAGTCATCTTGGCGTGATGCAGGGCCTTAAGTGTAGATATAGTGGCCATGGTGGAGGGAGCATTTCTTGTCCTGCGCGGAACCCCCACAGGGCCACCCATGCCAGAAGGGCACTACTACACGAACTAAGAACTACCCTTCCCAGGCCAGGAGCGTCTGTCTATCCCTTAATAGGGCGGCTACCTGTCAAAATCCACAAACGTCTGTCCTACATTTGGCGGATCCGTGGACTGCGTCTGTCCTATAAAAGGCTGCAGTTCTTTTTGGTCCTTGTAGGTCCTGTCTCTACCTGGATCTGTACTTTTAAGATCAAGGTGTAGAAGTTGTGCCGAGGATCTGAATGGTCAGCAAATGGACACAGATCAGTTGTAGTTTAGTTGCCTAGTCTGTGCAAGACGTCACAGTGAACGACGGTTTTTAAAGAACAACCCACAAACAAACTCCTGGATGTGGCTGGGCGGCCCATCAGAAGAGGAGCGTGGTGAATGTCGTCAAAAACCTGCCCCGTCTAGCAGTTAACAGCAACAATAACAAAATATCCATCCACTGAACACCATCATTACAGGCTGCAACACCAATGCGATACTTGTCATGGGGCAGTTATGAAGTCAACGATCGAGGTGACTCCGTTTTAGACTTTATTAATACTACACTGAACGGAACAACATGAACTGAACGAATGAAAATGTTCATCACCCCAACAACTTTTGTCATCGAAAGTGAGCTAACGTAACGTTTCATTCCCGCTATGAAAATGTGTTCATAAAATGCAAATTGTTCGTTACTATGCTGAAAGTACTATTGGTGCTGCAATGAATTTGATTCATTTTTGCAATGAATTTGATTCATTTTTGCAATGAATTTGATTAATTTTTACAACGAATTTGTTTCGTTGCTGCAATGAATTCGTTTCATTGCTGCAATGAATTTGTTTCATTTATGAATGTGCAATGAATAGGTATCGTTCTGGCAAGGAATTTGCTTCATTACTGCAATGGATTTGTTACTTGCTGCTATGAATTTGTTTCATTAGTGCAACGAATTTGAGTCATTGTTCTAATGAATATGTTTCCTTAGTTTTCACAATAAAAGATTATTACTAAGTGTAACTAATTAGTCTGTTTTAAAAATTTCGATTGTTGGAACTGTGGAACTGATTTAAGATGTGTACCTGACCCAGCACTCACGCTCACCATTTTCTCTAGCGGGCCTCTTTTTTACTCTCGCTCATTTTTTCGACCGCTTCTCTCTCTATACCGTCATAAAAATTAGTTTCGTTACAATAACGAAATTGTTTCGTCAACTAAAAATGTTGCCAGACCTCCAAAATAAATAAATAATAAATATAAAGTATAAAATGTAAGATATAAACCAAATATCAGTAGTTTAAAACTCATACCTTTACTTTTTTATTAATTTTCAACCCATTTTTCTACAAAATTCAAATTAAATAAAATTGTTGCAGGATCAACAAATAAGTTGTTGCATCAACGAAGTGAAAAATTGCCAGTGAAGTCAAGTATGAAACTTTTCGTTGCAGCGACTACCAAATTGTCGGATATACGACACTTTTCACTATAACAACGTAAAACCATTAATGAAAATGTTTCATCCGTGCGACGAAGCGTTTTTCTTTCAGTGTAACTACCTTACAATTTGCATCAGATGTATTAACCCAACTTTTGTCATCCGGAGTTCCGATAACTTTATTGGGTGGTCATATGTCATTCACCTTACCCTGATATCAGATAATAGAATAGTAGAGATAGAAAACTGGACAGTATCCGGAAAGAAATCAGATGCTATCGGAATCCCAAGAGAACTAATTGGGACAAGTTCAACAGGATTCTGAAAAGTAAGCTTTCTTTGTCCACGCAACATATTAATACCACTACGCACGTAGAAAATGTTGGATCCAAGTTGGAGAAATCCATGGATAGTGCATTCAAAGTGTCATGTCCTCAGTCACGCTCAAAGAAAATCTATACACCTGGGTGGACAAATGAGTTTACAATGCTAAGAAATGAATCTCGCAAAGCTTTCAATGCAAGGATCCTGGCAGCCTATAAGGATAAACTTAAAGGGTATAAGAAAGCTATAGCCACTGCAAATATTCGATCCTGGTGAAAGCTCTGTGGAGCGATGGAGAGCACAAAGGATACAGCTAGGGCACTCAAATCCCACCTATGTGACGAGGGATGACGGGACATGGTCAAACAGTTCAGCTGAATCGCTAGAGATACTCTTGAAAACACACTTCTCGGTCTGCGAGAACACATACATAATCAGTCCAGACAGTACATCCTGGCTATCAATAGCTTCTCACCATATAAAGGAGGTCATAATTAAGCCATGGATCTTTATCATATGCCTGACTCTTAACAACTTACCAAAGAGTTGGAGCCAGGTAAAAATGGTTTTCATTCCCAAGGCGGGGAGACGGTAATAATAAACGAGGTAATAATGGTGTCTGGTTTGTTCCCATCCGTGTTGAGCGAAATCATGAAAGGGACCTTGAAATCACTTCACGACTCTTGGAGTGTTCTTGGAGTGAATCCAGGGAAAACGAAAAGTCTTGCTTTTTACAACGAAGACCAAGATATCAAAGTTTAATCCTCCTCGGCTAAGTGGAATAGAGATTCCACTATCAACTCACGCCAAGTACTTGGGCGTGATTCTAGACCCTTAACTATCCTGGAAGCGTACAGTAAACAACCGTTGCGTACTACGCTTGTCGGAAAATGTTAGGAAGCTGGTGGTGTCTCCGTCCGAAAATGGTGTTGTGGATGTACACTAGTTTAATCAGACCTATATATACTCTCCTACGGAGCAATGGTATGGTGGCCTGTGTCGAGGAAGACGTCCATCATGAAGCTGTTGTATAGAGTACAGAGATCAGCTTGCATCAGCATAACAGGGATAATAAGGACGTCTCTAGCTAAAGCTCTTAATGCAATGGTTCATATTATGCCAATGGACCTTCACATAACAGCTAGTGCGGTCCTGAGCGCCACCCGACTAAATGCTCTTGGAATCTGGAAGAGCAACACATATGGACATGCGAGAATACTGCAGCCAATCCCAAGAGAACTCAATATAACCACCGATTACTGCACCCCCTCATTGACATTCCCAGAAGAATAGAGTGGGATAAAAGGGAACCACTGACAGGTTTTGACACTAAAGTATTTACGGATGGATATAAAATGGAATGTGGAACCGGCTCGAGTGTCTTCTCCAAAGAGGCAAGCCTCAATTTATCATTCAAACTCCCAGACAAGTGCTGCGTCTTCCTAGCGGAGGTACTGGCCATCAAGGAAGCCTGCGCCGAACTTGATCCTCTTCCACTGAACTCCATATGGTGACAGTCGCAATGCCTATGGGGTCGGTATAGATGACTGAATCTTCTATATAATGACTACTGCCGTTCCTGCGAAGACGCAGAAGAGGAGGAGACGGTGGAACATCTCCTCTGCAATTGGCCGGCTCTAATGAATAGATGCTTAACGGCAATAGGTAGACCCTTCTTACACAATCTCACAGAGATACACGAGACAGATCTAGGGGATCGAATGAGGTATCTCCCATTAGCAGGTTGGATATAGACACTGCACAACTGCCACCTCGCTTCGTGATGGCGACACTATCAAGTACTTAGCCATGAGAAAGCTACTCAAAATACCGTTCGGAACCGGTGTAAAACTGTAGGTCCCAATAAGTTAGTGAAAACTGGAAAGTGCACAGCTCAGTGATTGTGAGAAGAACTCTCCCCTATCCCTTCATGGGATGTAATGGGAAAATATATATTTATTTAAAGCATCGACCATATTAGGTTTAGGCTATTGGTCCATGGTGTTTGATTGTCCTTATCTAATTAAGCGATTATACACTCGCCTGCTTATGTCGATACTTGAATACGAGACGTTAGCTTGGTCCCCAAACTTAGGTGCCATATTGATATAATTGAATCAGTAAAGAAACTGTTTTTGCTCTTCGCTGCTGGCAACCCGACACAATTTTACCCCCCATGTTAACCGCCTTGCTCTGATTGATTTCCCAACTCTTGAACGCAGAAGAATTGTTCGGTATTAGCTTTATTGCGAAATTAATAAATGGAGAAATTAGTTCATCAACTATGTTCTATTCGCGCTTCAAGACAATTCGTTCCCTTGAATTTATCTTCAGTTGGACATAATTATGAGGCCTTTAATCCTCTAAATAGCCTCTGTAAACAGTTTAATGAAGTTTAATATTTATTTTCTATTTCAGACTCTGTTTGATTGATAAAACGTAAAATACTGTACTCTGAACTGAGGTTGTCAGATCGTGCCCTTGAATCCTGGTTGTTTTTTCTCATGGATTCAAATTTGCATATTACTTGCCTAGGCTAGAAATATATATCGTATAGAAAAATAATGACGCACAGTGGTTCAGAATCGATTTCCATCCGTATAAATTAAATTAGCAAACATTTCTAAGTTCTATATAAAACATCTCTAAGTTCTATAAGTCAGTGAATATTGAAAATCGCACAGTCGGTTATATTTCAGATAAATTTCCAAAGTTACCACTTTTAGCTTTTTTTGATTTCCAAGAAACAAATTTTAGTTTTTTTTTTACATATTTTGATATAATTGTTCATAATGAGTACAACAATTTTAAATTATTCCCTATTTTCGAATTTTGAGAATCGAAAAATTGTGACATCTTTTTTCGAATTTCTTGCACTGTATCTCATTCAGTTTTAGAGATATTGCACTAAAGTTTTTTTGTTATAAAGAGTGATAGTTTTATTTAATATAGCGGCTACGATTTGTTTATACTAATTACTATTCGGAAGTACCAGCTATTTGAAAAATATCGTCGTTGGAAACAATTTGAATTTGGGATAAAATAACTTCGTTTCTTCAAAAGCGTCCAATGATAATGATACACAGTTGGAAAGGCTAACATGCTCCCCAATTTCGCAGGGTAACTTTAGTTCCCACCCGATGGAACACAAACAAGATATTGCTATTTTAATGGAAATATTCTGATTTTTCAATACCTAAACGTGAATAACTATTTTTTCCTCAAAAACTTTAAAAAAGTAGGTACGCACCTAAAAAGTTGATAAAATTCTCTTTCACATTTTGGTATCATTTGTACTAATCGGAGTTCTTTTGCCTGAGTTATGTCTCAAACATCCCTTACAACACAGCATTTGGCATATTAATCGAATTACTGCCATTGAATTGAATACAGGTGACAATGTTTTTTTTTTTTTCTACCAATAGTCTACCAATGGTCTACCAATAGTTTAAAAATTATTAAAAAATTAATAACAATGTTTGAGATTTTATATGAAATATATATTACATCAAATATATACAATATGTTTTAATGATACCATTTAAATTATATACGTTATTTTAGGAAAAGTGTGGTAAAACACCTATAAGTTAAGGTTATGAGTAAGTTTATGGGAGAGCAACTAACTGAAATCTATATTATTACATATAGAGTCCTTAGTTACTCTGGGACTAAACTTCTCAGATGAGTGTAGTTTGAACTTCTGCATTTAGTATCAAATGACAAAGTCAATCTTTTTATATAATCTTCAATCAGTTCATGTCCGTATAAACGATGTAGATCAGAGTTTCCATACCGTCGAGGTAAACTAGTATGTATAATTTTTAAATTTTTATTTTGAATTATTTGAAGTTTCTTTTTGTGGGTTTTTGCACAACTACTCCAAACTGGACAGGCGTACGTAAGAATAGGCCTAATACACATCTTATATAATAGTAATTTGTTCCTAGTGTTCAATTTCGATTTTCTGTTCAATAGAGGAAATAGTGCGCTACCACAGACAATTGCCTTTGAAATTGAATAATCCAGATGTGCTTTAAAAGTTAAACTCTTGTCTAGAGTCACTCCAAGGTATTTTATGGAGTTTGAAAGTGGGATGGTGCACCCTTGCGCCGAAAAATTTCTGGATGGAATTCGTTTTGGCGATTTATTGAAAGGAAATAGTATAGCCTGCGATTTTTCGTCATTAATCTTTATTTTCCATTTAGAAAAATATTTGATCGGTGAACACAGAGCTTTTTTCAATCGCTTTATAATTGCATTAGAAACTTTACCATGGCAAATAAAGGCACTATCATCTGCATAAAATGCTACGTCGTGGCCACTGAGGGATTTGAAATCTGAAATATATAAAGAGTATAAAAGTGGGGACAAGACCGATCCCTGCGGGACTCCGGCAGGAATGCTATGTTCTTTAGAATAGACATCTTCTACATTGACAACAAACTTCCTATCTGAGAGAAAGCTTTTTATTAATTTAATAATATACATAGGACAGTTTATTTTGTGCAATTTGTATATAAGACCTTTGTGCCAGATAGAATCAAATGCCTTCACAATATCCAGATGAACCACCCCTGTTGACAGCCTACTATTTTTCTTGGCTTTAATAAAATTTACTACTCTTTTAATCTGGTGAGTTGTGGAATGTTGATCTCTAAACCCGTATTGACTTTCGTGGATGAGGTTGTTATTATCGACGTATGATTTAAGCCTCTGAAGCAAAATTTTCTCCAGTATTTTGTCGATAGAGTTCAGCAAGCTAATGGGTCTGTAGCTTGAGGGTAATTTTAGATTTTTGCCTTTTTTTGGAATTGGTATTACCTTTGCTTTTTTGAAGACTTTTGGAAAATAAGAATGAGTTAGGCAGAAGTTGAAAATATGTACTAGTAGCATCAATTTCGGAGGAGGAAGCTTTTTGAGGACAATATTGTGTATGTTGTCTAATCCTGGTGCTTTTGAATTCTTAACCCTACAACACTAAACCCGGCCTGTGAGGCGACTCGAATTTTTGTTTACACGATATTTTACGAACGGTTGCAAATATCAACACGTGGTTTCGTGTCAATTCAGTCGACTGCTGTATGAGCATGTGTGTAGACGATTAATAAACGATTCAAGAAAAATCGTTCTTTTTACTAAAAATTATTTTAAACATGAAAATTTTGTACTTTTTGAAAAAGTAGCCTCACAGGCGAGGTTTAGTTTTAGAGTGTAAAAAAAGAGGTTTAGTGTTCTAGGGTTAAGCTGAGATATGATATTTTTGACTTCGTCAATATTCGTAAGTGAATGGGCTTCTACGTTAACTATGGAGCTTTCTATGATATCAAAACATGAGTTTACCTTCTTTTCTACTGGACTTCTCATACTAGATGTGGCATTGTGTGCGTTTGCAAAATGATTTGCAAGAACTTCGGCTTTTTGTTCACAGTTTCTTATTTCAATGTTATTTAAAATGAGGGAAGACAGTGGTTTACTTCCACACCTTATATGTTTTGCAATCTTCCAAAACTTCTTTTTTCCCACTGGTAAATTCGACAGTATATTTGCCCAGCGGTTATTTCTAATACTATTGATATGAAATGTTATTAGCTTAGACAATTCTCTAATAATTGACTGGTATGTTATTTATAAATGTCGGTCAAAACTTCTCCTAGTCTTTCTCTTGTATTTATTTCTCGTTGCTATAAGGTGTTTCCACAAGGAGGATAATTTTAAATTGTCCGTTTTGATGAAATGATATGGAATTGCTTCTGAACAAACTTTAGATAACAAATTCGTGAAACTTTCAATAATCGATTCAATGTTGAAAATAGTAATCTCTTCGTTAAGCACTGTTGAAGCGAGAATATTTATTGTTAGTATGGAAGCAAAGCGATTCCAATCAGCCTTTGAGACGTCATAGTATAATTGTTGCCTTTTATATAGGGTGTTATTAACCGTAACGGTAACACGAACATCATCTGAGCAAAGCTTATCCGGATGAGTTTGTATATAATTTAATGTAGAGTTCGCGATTAGTAAGTCAATGACTGATGGTCGTCTATCAACTATGTTATAGGGTATCCTAGTAAAATCGCTGGGATAATAAATATAATAATTTGAAGCCAGAAACCGTCGGTGGTGCAATGGTTAGTGTGCGCGGCTCTTGTACATGAGATCATGGGTTCGAACCCTGCTCTGACCACCTTCAAATTTCTTTCGGCGGCGGTCACCTCGCATAGTGACGACGACACTATCGAGTATATAGCCATGAAAAAGCTTCTCAAAATACCGTTCGGAATCGGTGTAAAACTGTAGGTCCCAATCAGTGAGTGAAAACTGGAAAGCGCACAGCTCAGTGATTGTGAGAAGTTCTCCCCGGTCCCTTCATGGGATGTAATGGGAAACCATTTTTGTTTTTTTTTTATTTGAAGCCAGTTGATGGTTGTATAAAGTGTTTCCAGCGATATTTGACTTATGACAATTCCAACTGGTATGCTGAGCATTTAAGTCACCGAACAGGAAGAATTCTCCGCTTGATGTCAGTAGATCCAAGTCATTTGCGAAGTCAGAATTTCTCTTCGATCAATTGTTACAGAAATGCAAATGTTTTCTATTAGCTTGGTAGGGCAGTCGTGGTTTACTTTATGAGCAATAGAGGAACGTACTGCGATTGCAACACCCCTGCCATGTGTACTTCTGTCGCTTCTGTATATTTTGTAGCCAGGTAGTTTAAATGAATGTTGTGATTTTAAAAAAGTTTCATTTAACAGCAGCAAATCAATAGACTTATCTATTAGAAATTGGTGTAATTGCACAGATTTTGAATATTGGGTAATTCCCTGACAATTCCAATGCATTATATTTAATCGGCTGGAATGAGAGTTATATGACATATTTAACTATTGACATAATGACATTGAAAATGTTGAATAACTCATCAATAGTAAACAGGGCCCCTACTATGTAATTCGATTCGAAAATTAAAACTATACGAAAGTTCTTTCCGATCCGTATTTGAAATGGTACCATGTACAACTTTCGGATTGAACAAAAAGTGTTACCAATACTTTCGGAAAATGTTTTTTTTTTTTGGTTGGCAACATTTCATGTCAAAATTATATTTGGTTTGTTATTGTTCATAAATAAGTTTTAGAAATATCCTAGATAAAGTAAATTAGGGGTCCTGGGGTTAATTATTTCATTGGAAGGGTAAGGAAAAAAATTACAATTTCTTATTATTCATTAGTTTTAACCATTTCGCCCGTCCCTAGTTCCATACTGGGCCCCTACTATATAATTCGATTCGAAAATTAAAACTATTCGAAAGTTCTTTCCGATCCGTATTTGAAACGGTACCATGTACAACTTTCGGATTGAACAAAAAGTGTTACCAATACTTTCGGAAAATGTTTTTTTTTTGGTTGGCAACATTTCATGTCAAAATTATATTTGGTTTGTTTTATAGTCAAAAATAAATAAGTTTTAGAAATATCCTAGATAAAGTAAATTAGGGGTCCTGGGGTTAATTTTTTCATTGGAAGGGTAAGGAAAAAAATTACAATTTCTTATTATTCACTAGTTTTAACCATTTCGCCCGTCCCTAGTTCCATACTGGGCCCCTACTATATAATTCGATTCGAAAATTAAAACTATTCGAAAGTTCTTTCCGATCCGTATTTGAAACGGTACCATGTACAACTTTCGGATTGAACAAAAAGTGTTACCAATACTTTCGGAAAATGTTTTTTTTTTGGTTGGCAACATTTCATGTCAAAATTATATTTGGTTTGTTTTATAGTCAAAAATAAATAAGTTTTAGAAATATCCTAGATAAAGTAAATTAGGGGTCCTGGGGTTAATTATTTCATTGGAAGGGTAAGGAAAAAAATTACAATTTCTTATTATTCATTAGTTTTAACCATTTCGCCCGTCCCTAGTTCCATACTGGGCCCCTACTATATAATTCGATTCGAAAATTAAAACTATTCGAAAGTTCTTTCCGATCCGTATTTGAAACGGTACCATGTACAACTTTCGGATTGAACAAAAAGTGTTACCAATACTTTCGGAAAATGTTTTTTTTTTGGTTGGCAACATTTCATGTCAAAATTATATTTGGTTTGTTTTATAGTCAAAAATAAATAAGTTTTAGAAATATCCTAGATAAAGTAAATTAGGGGTCCTGGGGTTAATTATTTCATTGGAAGGGTAAGGAAAAAAATTACAATTTCTTATTATTCACTAGTTTTAACCATTTCGCCCGTTCCTAGTTCCATACTGGACAATGCCTTTTTGCACCCTATTCATATACATTGAACATTTACAAAATAATGCGACTTCGGCAGCAGTCAACGACATAACCACATTCCCTACATTCAAAATTCATTTAGTGAGTGAAAAGCATTACTGTCGTTATAAGTATATGCAGACTATCTCACGAAGGCTCTAATAAACGAAGGAAGAGGCAGTGGCACAAGGACACTAATACTATGGTTTAGTAATAGTAGATTTTTTGTCGTTTTATTTAGTGCACGAATTCCTTAGAGTCGCTGTTTTCCGAAGTATAGCGATACTTTGGTCATGGGCACGGCAATAAGTTGAAAAATACCATATAACATTGAATAATCAAATTTTTTAAAAGACATTTAGCCATTAAAATAAGTTTTTGCTACAAAAAATTATTCTTTTTCTTATGTTGCATAAAAATTCCTTAATTAATAATATAAAATTTGTCTATTTTTTATAAAAATCAAATATTTTATATCTTTCCGCTATCTCAAGAGCAACCGAATAAGAATCTCAAAAATCGAGTTCATTTCTGTTCGAAAATCGAGATACATGGTTCAATCTTTCCGTAAATCGAAACTAGAATCCGACTTTCGGATATCGCTCATTCGAATTCGAGATCCATGGTACCAAAAATTCGGTTCCGTTAAATTTTTCTTTCGAATCGAGTTACATAGTTAGGGCCCAGATCATTGCTACTGATCGGAAGAGGTATAGATGATTTATGAGCATCAGCGTAACTTCTTCTTGGGTAAAGTGACGAGTTTGCGTTTGGTTGAAACTTTAGCGTGCCTGGTGGTGGAGGAAAATCATTTTCATTAAACACGAACGTATTTTGGGGAGGCTTATTTGCGAAATTTTTAGTTTTTCCGGATAGATTCTGGCGTAGCAAAATATAATCTTTACGGGAAGGGCATCGGGGATCGTCAGCTCTGTGGTTAATATTTTTCAACTTAATTTTAGCACAATTAAAGCATTTAAACAGAGTCGGTACGGCTTCTGGGGTTTTATTTGCAGGGCATACTGAATAGTCATGACTGTCTCCACACGCAATACAAATATTGTGTGAGGTCCTCTCAAATTCCAGCATATAAATCGCATCATTGACACTGGTTCGAGATGAATTGATCTCCTTAATGTTTGTGGGAGAAACGTTAAATCTGGTTTTCAACTCATCTACAATGTCATTAAGGCGTAGTTGTGGAAGACCAAATAAAACAATTTTGAAAAGTTTTGTATTTTTAATATCGTGCGTATAATAGAGGCATTTAGCGGTGTTCAGTTTATTCATTGCGTCTTCATAGCCAGATGTAGAAGGGGAAATAACCTTAGTACCAATAGACATTCGTTTGAATTGGTACATCGCACCAAGCAGTTTGTAAACCGAAGCGAATCCGTGCTTTTCATCAACAATTATTGGTGGAATAATCACTTTCTTTTTCATTTATTTCGCCTTCGCTAAAGGTATCAGCTATTTCATCATCGTCATTGTCAGATAGAGCACTAAATCTGTTTTCGTTTCCACTACTAAGGTAATGTTTGTTTCTTGGGATGCTTCCCCAATACATTTTTCGTTTAGAAGCACTCATGACTTCTAACGCAATTGAACACCGATGGTTGTTGGTAGCTTACGTGGATCACTAGTAGCGACACAAAAGAATATATGTATATGTCTTTGTTTTTGCACAGAATGCAGAAACTGTTTGTTTTTCAAGACGATGTAAAGAACGTGCAACTTTGCGTTGGAGTACAAACAACCGATGATAGATTTCAAACGTCTGTTCGCGATCAAAGTCACAATCGAACTGACAGGTGACAATGTAATTCATCAAAAGGCAATGAATTATTATAATGTTTCTATACCTGAATACTAATAAAATTCGCCTCAATGAAAGCCGTGGACCAATTTCGACCCTAGTTAAATTTTTGAACTTAAACCATTCTTGAAATAACTCCAAGTACTATATTCGAACAACATTTTCTGAGAAGATTAAATATAAAATGTTGGGGTAATGCGGGGATTCGGTTTTCTTTTTAGTATGAAATATCAATATATGAACTAACTAATATAATAAAATTTTTAGACTGCAATCACCTGCATTTTTTTTTGTAGGCCCACGTATTTCTATGTTTCCCATCAAAAACACTATAAATTTTAAGTGAGGTCCTACTTGATAATAAACAACATGTACTTACCATTTTTTCCAGCAGACATCATAACACAGCATGGGCGTCGCCAGAGGGGGGCAGGGGAGGGCAGCTGCCCCCCTACAGACCCATTGACCTATTAGTATTTTGCCCACTTTAATTCAGTCACACTGAACTGATCGCAAACTTTCAACTACCATGGCTGGAAAAGACGGTGGTGTTCAAGCGATCTCGCGAAGAAAATACACCAAACCTTGGTTCTTTCATTGTTCGTCACACAAACTCAATTTAGTCATTAACGATCTCAGTGCTTTACCTGAAATTCGTAACACCATGGGAACGACCAAAGATATTATTAAATTTTTCCAGGAGTCCATTTTTAGAAGAAAGTTAATACCCAATATTTCGCGGCTCTGTGAAACACAGTGGAGCGAGGAACACAAGAACATCAGAGTTTTTAAAGGACACTTTTGTGCAATAATAGAGGCATTAGAAACCCTGTCAGTCGAAAGCAATAGTGCGACGCAGAAACACGCTATTCAACTCTATTCCGGTGCTTCTAGAGGTCCTTATATTAATCAGCTTTGATGGAACCGGTGGTGAATGGACTTCAGGCAGTAGCTTTAGACACGGTCAAGGCTTCGCAGCACATTAAGCGCCTTTTACACCTCTTCAAAGAACACCGCGATGACCCAAATCAAGTCACAAATTAAATTTTGAAAGACACTACTGCCATAGTAGAACAACTTGGATTGGACCAAAATATTCTGGCAATTCCGCGCATTGTTGGACGACAGCGTCATCGGACCAACCACCCAGCAGACAGTCCATTACAGTTTTGGAGAAGGTCTGTGGTAATCCCGAACTTGGATTCCATTATTCGATCCCTAGAAGAACGTTTTGCTGAAGAAACACTCCAGCTTTCGCGTTGTCAAAGTTGCACCCTGCCCAAATGCGAACCATGACTCTAGAAAATTTAAGTGAAGCTTGCGAAACCTTCAGCGCATTTTATAATTTGCCAACTATAAAAAATGAAATTGAATTGTGGCAGAAGTTGTGGGTAGACCGACCCAATGCCACTGATTTGACCGTTATTGAAGTCCTAAAAGGCACGAAGACATTTTTCCCGGAAATCGCTAGAGTTCTAAAAATTTTGATAGCTTTACCGTGAACCACTTGTAGCGTAGAACGCTCCTTCAGCAGCCTAAGGCGTATCAAGACTTGGCTCCGAAGTACCATGGTGGAAACTCGAATGAATGGCCTGGCGATGATGAGTGTTCACCGAAAAATTATCGCAGGAAACTTGTCAGATTTCAACAATAAGGTAGTGGATAAATTTGCGAGAAATCCGAGGAGACTGTGCTTCAATTAAGATAATTAATGTTCTTTATATGTCTTAAAGCGTACTATTGTTTGTATGTAATGATATTTCTTGCAGTAAAGTATTTGTTTAATTGTCCTAACCTGCAGTTACGTTACTTAGTTATACCCTAACCCTCCCCCCCCCCCACCGCTCATCGGCATCCTCAATCAGGCAGCTTGCCCCCCCCCCCTAGCCCATTGGCTGGCGACGCCCTTGTAACACAGTGCTACACAAGAAATATGCAGATGTTCTTATGTAGCAATTCTGATTTGCTGGAGTCCATAGAGTACGGAAATACTTATAGTTTTTCCCTGTCACTTCGTTTAGTAACTTTTTAACAGCAGATTAAGTAAAACGACAATATTGCTAAAATTACAAGTTCAAAAAATCATTAGTTTATCAGTTGTGTGTTTAAAAGATCTGAGTTTTTCCTTTTAAACAAAACTAAAGTATTGAAAATCGGCTGAAAAATGACTGAGTTACGGTTATTTAAGTAAATCAAAAACCTTTTTTTTAATTTTAATTTTCTTCACTCTCTAAATTATATTAAAGTAGGTTGTTGAAACATGTAAGTGCATAAAAATTTATTTAAAAATTAATAAGTTCTGTCATAAAATGTTTTACAGCTTTTTTGGTGTTTTCTAAGAAATGTTTGCGTTTTATTTGTTTTTTTGTAAATATCGTTGTCAGAATCTCGCTTTGTAGACCAGTAGTTAGAAAGCATTATGACTTTACTTTTTTCGACTTAACGCTGTTCAATTCTTCAAATTTCTTGGTGAAATCACTCACCTTGTTCCTCGCCTAGTCTAGCACTTATCTGACCTAGTTTGTAATAGGAAATTTAGTAAAATGACAATATTGCGAAAATTACAAGTTGAAAAATATCATAACTTTACTCTTCTTAAACCGATTGTCGAAATTTTGCTTTTGTTTAAATTAAAAGAACTGATTAAATTAACTAAGAAACGCATACCGTTGTTGTCGCTTCCATCAGTACAACTGGCTTCCGCTACAGACATTAAAGAATGTTATGATACTATGCATCAAACATTGAATGCCCCAGATTACAACACTCATAAGTGGTTAATTGTGTTAGATTTTAAAGTATTGACTATTTTGAATGGCATCCAAAGTTGTCATACAAAGTATCCTTGCTATTTTTGTGAATGGAAGAGCCGAGCAGCTGAACAACATTATATTCAAAAAGATTGGGTTCCTCGTAAAGAACAGCATAAATATCCCATTAGTGAATCCAATGAACATTATTTTATCACCGCTACACATCAATGGTTCAGCATTCAAATATCTTGAAATTTTTTTGTCCACGAATAAGTTATGGCAAATTAAAAGAGGGTTAGAAACAGAATATATTTTATAACATTTAAACAGAATATATAAAAAACATTATATTCTTCAAAAGGTATCAAATACGACAATTGATGAAAGACAAAAATTTCTTACAACAAATGACATTACTTGAAAAAAAATCCAATGAGTGTTCGAACTCACGGGCGATGTGTTAACACCTTTTTGCTACACGGTACCTGTTCGATTTCTATGAATACATTAGTAACTGTTACATTGGAAATTAAAAATTAATAATTTTTTTTTGTATACACCGGGCAATGCTGAACATCAAATGACTCGCTGTGTTTGGCCATAGCAACAACAACGAAACAACTAAACACACAACATCACACATGCTTTGTACGAAGTAGCTGACGTATTAGTGGAGGCTTGCAAATGAAATTTTGCGTGGCTATGCTTTATATCTCAGTTCAACAACAGCAACAGACACATGTACATACATACATTATTATGTTAATACATACGCTGTAGACACAATTTCGTTTGCCTCACCCCTGCCACACCACTCTTTCATAGCTCTCTTGCTCGCTCATTTTTGTTTAATACGTCATTATTCTCTTTCGCAGTCGCAGAAAATCTGGTTTTAGCAGCAGCATAAAATCTGACTTTGATAGATTTACGGACTGTTTATGTAACTTGTTTTTTCTCTCATCGCACGTCTAGAGCCAAACGAATTTCATTTTTGGTTTTTGTAAGCTTTTTGTTTAAGTGTAAACACAAAAGCTTTTAGTTATCGTCAAAATGTAGGTTCACTTAAGTCAACAACGTACAATGTTAAATGTCAAAATAGACAATCGTAAAAAATTGTTCGTGTGGGTTATATTGATGTGTTTTCATTTCAATAAATAAATAAAAATGGATTGTTTGACCAAAAAATTTAAGTATTTTTAACATTGAAACGAAAGAGCATATAATGATAATAGCAATTGTACTTATCAGAGTAAAAAAGACCACCTCTATCCAGTTTCGTGCCTTGGACGACTCGATGGACGAGTTCCCAGAACTAGCCACTCGGCCCCAAATCTTCTAACAGATTCAAAAATACTTCCTTATTAACTTCATTAATTCATAAAAGCAAATTATACTGATATACTTACTGGTCTTCTGGAATCTCCAACACATTGATTGAATCACGCAAAATCCTACGGCTTAGGCGACTTTCTCTATCATCATTTTCCGTAGTTTTAATAGGAAAACCGAGAGCAACTCAGGAAATCATTTTAAATTGGTAAAAAAGCAAACAATTGTGTTTATTTTCGTTTGTTTATTTATTTTGTAATACCTACAATCAGCTGTTGTTGATTTTACAGCTGATGGCAAGGGTTGCCCCCGTTTAGCATATATTTGTATGAAAAATCTTTAAGAAATGCCAATAAAAATATGAAGGTAATATTGTTCTTTGACAGGAACACAACCAAGAAAAAGAGCTTTTACGCCCAAGCGAAAAGCAACAATGAACTCAATTGAAAACCTGATTGCTTGTCTAGCAATTGCACGCCTGCTGTTTGAAGATAGTTACAAAAACAGGCTGTTAGTCCCTATACGCCGCTATAGATGTTAACACATCAAAAATGCATGGAATGGTTTTGTTTCGGTGTGTGAAAATTTTCTTGTAAACACAAGAAGTGCAAATTATGAGGAAATAGTAAACGAAATGCTATCAGCCTACCATGCACTGAGTTGCAAAATGTCTATAAAGCTGCGCCATCTCCATGCTCACTTGAATATGTTCCCAACAAATTTAGATCAGATGAGTGATGAACAAGGTGAGCGATTTCACCAAGAAATTTTAAGAATTGAACAGCGTTTTGTTGGAAAAAGTAAAAGTCAATATGCTCTCCAACTACTGCGGAGGGTGTATTCTGATTCTGTGAAAACTTTTCAGAGAAATTCTTGTACCTAAAATAAGACTGAAGATTTTTTCATTTCACAGAAACAGAATCGACCACATGGTCTATAAAGCGAGATACTGACAGCGATGTTTACAATCAAACATTTTATGATAGAACTTAGCATAACTCATTCATTTTTTAATCGATTTGTATGCTCTTACATGTTTTAGAAACCTACTTTAATATAACTTTTTTCAAAAATAAAAGAATCGCAAGTTTATGCCGCATGATCAACTTAAGAAGTGAAGAAAATAAATATTTAAAACAAAATATATTTTTTGTTTTACTTAAATAACCGTAACTCAGCCATTTATTACCAGATTTTCAATACTTTACTTTGGTTTCAAAGACAAAACTGAGATCTTTTAAACAAATGTTTCGAAAATCGGCTCAAGGAGCGTAAAGTTATGATTTTTTCAACTTGTAATTTTAGCAATATTCTCATTTCACTAAATCTGCTTTTTAAAAAGTTACTAAACGAAGTGATCGAGAAAAACTCTAACAGCCGTATTCATAACGAAAAGATAGAAACTATTTAACATGTATGTTATTCGAACGAATATATGTTAAAAGAACGGTGGAAGCATTCCACCATATCTTCAAGTTTTGGCAGCATTGAGGTGTTGGGGCCGCAACAAGGTCCAAGACGATTGTGGCGAGTTTCATGGAGTTAGTCAACCATCAATGAGTCGAATCTGCAACAACGTAGCCAAGGCGTTAGCTAAAAAAGCTAGCACAATCATCAAAATGCCACGCACAGCTATGGAACAGATCTTAGCTATGCAGGATTTTGAAAATATAGCAGGATTTAAAAATGTTGTAGGTGCTATTGATTGTACCCATATTAGAATTCAAGCTGTAGGAGGTGACGACGCTCAACTATATGTAAATAGGAAAAGCTATCATTCATATAACGTCCAGGTAAGTTTCTTATTGTTATACATACATATATGCAAAATGAGGGAACATAATCTGTTTCGAAACTTATAGGTTGTTTGTGATGCATCACTAAAAATAATAGATATTGTGGCCTGCTGGAAAGGGAGAACGCATGACTCGAGAATTTTCAATGAAAGCACAATAAAGGAAAAATTTGAAAATTCCAATTTTTTAGGACGTCTGGTTGGAGATGGTGGGTACAAGTGTACTAATTATTTATTTACTCCTGTACGAAATCCAAAAGATATTAAAGAAGAAATGTACAACAAAGTTCACATTAAGACCAGAAATGTCATAGAAAGAGTTTTTGGTGTTTGGAAAAGTCGATTCCGTATACTTTTGGAAAAAATGCGAGTTTCAAGGAAAAACGCAAAAATCTTGATGGTAGCATTAGCAGTTCTTCACAACTTAGCTATAACATATAAAGAGGATGATTTTGGTAAGAAGATTTATGTGATCAGAATAAATAACGATTAATATGCTAACAAACCGTTTCAATTTGTTTTACAGATGATGAGTTTGTAAATTTCGATGGCTTGGATCATGAACATAATACTAACGAAATGTCCCAAAGAGATTCTACGAATGAAATTCCTCGTGCTTTGTACACTCAACAAAATTTTTGAATTTACAAAATATAAAATAAATTTCGCCAAATATTCCAAGAATTTAAAAACTTAAATTTGTTGTTTTTTATTTAATTTAATTAAAAATAAAAATACTACAATGAAATAAAAGAATTAAATTAAGTACAACATAACATACTAATTCATTTAATAAAAAACATAAATACATATAACACAACTTTTGCACAAAGGATCAATAAAAATAGTGATAATAACATTAAATATGTATATAATAAAACAAACTAAAACCAAATTTAATAATCCATTTATCAGAAATCCAAACTTAAAATGAACATTTTATAGAATTTTAAGTAAAATATCCGCTCTTTTTTAAATTTTGAACTTCAATATGTATTTTTTCCATTTTTAATTCATGTTCTTCCTTCATATGCATAATTTGTAGTGACAAAATTTCATTTTGACATTTTGTTAAGTTATGTTCTTCCTTTGTCCGTTTAATTTGCATTTCAAGCAGTTTCTTGTTTTCCTCTCAGGTAATTGTTTTCCTCTCAAACTCTATTCTAGAGTATTTCATTTCAAGGTCTTTCTGCTCTATGCTAACATCAAGTAACTTCATCCGTTTACAGTTCTCGTCCAGTTTCTCTTTAATTTTTCTTTTGGGCGGTTTGGATTTCGGAGATTCTTCTTGAGTGTGTGTTACACTAACATCTTCCATTTGGTCATCGTCGATATTTAACGTTTGGTTGATTCTGCATTCTGCATTTGCCGTAGGTGATTTACTAATTGAGCAATTGCTGTCGTATATGTTGACATCGTGTTCAAAATGTTTAGGAAGGCGAGACACCAATTGTTCATCAAAACTATTCAGTCGGACGGGTGGTGGACCTCCTCCAGTTTGCTTAATTTGTTTGAGGAATGATGAATTATTCGACTTAGTGAGGGATTTAGTTTTGCGCCACTGATTCTGAATTTGATCAAAGCTTCCATTATTTTTGGACACTTTATTAAAAAGCTGGGTGACGCTACTCCATGCCTCCTTTTTCAGTTTATTTGTATTAGTGTCTATTTTGACGTAGAATACGTCTTACCTTACGGTATGAGGAGTCATGTCAGATTTTTATTGTTGTAATCTTTATTTCATTGAATTTGAGGAAACGGCTAGATGAATTTTTTTAAAAATTTTTTTGTAGGTAAATGAAGATGTTATCTTTCGTTTGATATACATTTCATATTGGTTGATATATTTCTAGTATTTTAATTTCTCAAATGAAAATTGTTTAAACACATACACTCAAACATATGTGTGGTGTTTGGTTGAGTGTTTTTGGTTGGTCAACATTGCTTAGGAACATGTATCTAGTAAAAAGTGAAACGAACAGCAAGCTAATGTTGCTTGGCAACATGTATCTAGTAAAAAGTGAAACAAACAGTAAGCTAACGTAATAAAGCTTTTTTGCGAAAGCTTCCATAAAGCTGTTGTAACATTAATTTTGAATTGTAAAGCGTAAAGCTTTCACACAACGCTCGAATGCTAATGCGAAGACTCGATAAGGTAAACCTTTTTTAATATTAGGGCGGCCCTCTCAACATTCGCAGTACTTATTTCAATAAAAATATTAATTAAAATACATAAATTAAATTAAGTTTAAAAAAATTGAACATAATATTTTTTTTTTTTTTTTTTTAATCGGACTTGAATCAAATGCCGTTGGTAAATATAAAAATTGCAGCAGACAGTTGTCCGAGGCCTTCGGCCATGGACTGTCCCTGCAGGCTGTGTCAGAGACACGGCCATTAAGTTTAACGTAGAATACGCCATCCGATAAGACAGAAAACATATATAACAATAAATGATAAATAATATAGGCAAATGAATTTATTGTTATATGTATATGTTTTCTGTCTTATCGGATGGCGTATTCTACGTTAAACTTAATGGCCGTGTCTCTGACACAGCCTGCAGGGACAGCCCGTGCCCGAAGGCCTCGGACAACTGTCTGCTGTAATTTTTTTACATTTTCGATAATGTCGAGCTCTTCCAGAACAAGGGATGATAATAAATCCTGTAAAATGTATACATTTTTTAGTTCTTATTTATGATTATAATAATCACATACATTACCTTCTCTTCCTGGTCCCAATTCACAGATCTTGTAGCTATTTTTTCCCTAGTTTTTTAAACTTTATATGAATGCAAATAATTTCATGTTAGAAGGGATAAACCTTTTACAATTTACAAATGTCAAAACCAGAGTCGATATTTTGTGGAAGAATTTTGGCATCCACAAAATTACAATGTGGCATCACACAAATGTAGAGTTGCTTTTAAACGTTTTAGATGACAGATGCAAATGCATTATGAATAATCCATGTGTTAACAACCTGCTAAGCTAAAATCACATGCTAGCTAGCAGCTCGTTGTTTGTGATGTATAAACAACATATAACTTTTGGTTATGAATACGGCTGTAAGTATTTCCGTACTCTATGGACTCCAGCATAACAGAATTGCTATATGACTTCATTTTTGTATCACTGTGTAATAAAAGTACTCAGAATTCAATGAACGATGACAAAAATAAATGAAATTTCAATAAGTTAACGGATTCTGTCAACGAATGTTGCTGTCTATTTTGCTTATAAAATACACGTGTGCACTTCGTTCAGTTTGGTGTTACCAGGCCACTGAAATACTAATTTAAATGACAAAGTTTACATACTTACTTACTTACTTATCCGGTCACGAACAACCCCGAGGGGTCAGGGACCTTACAAAACGAAGATAACATATTTCGCCAACCAGTTCGATCTTTTGCCTTATCTCTCCAGTTGGCAATACCAGGGATTCGTCAGCCTAATCCCTCCAGCGGAGTCTTGGTCTTCCAATTTGTCGCCTTCCTTCGAGTTCAGTTTCGAAAACCCTTCGTGCTGGTTCGTCTTCATCCATTCTACTGCGTAATCGTGTTATTTTGATCCGCTTAACTATGTCAATGTCGGGATATATCTCATACAGCTCATGGTTCATGCGCCGCCAATACTCGCCGTTGTGCACTATAGGACCATAAATTTTTCGGAGTATTTTTCTCTCGAAGACTCCTACAGATGTTTCGTCTGCTTGCGATAATACCCAGGATTCTGCGCCATAAAGCAAGCCAGGTTGTATGAGAGTCTGGCAGAATTTGTTAGCAGAGAGAGGGCTTTATCTATAAAGTGCTTGCTTAGTCCAAAATAACATTTATTCGCAAGAACAATTCTTCGCTTGATTTCAAGGCTGTTTTTGTTTACGGCAGATCCGAGGTATATAAATTCGTCCACCACCTCGAAATTATAACGGTTATCAACGTTCACGCTTTGGTCTAATCGCGTGGAGGCCCTGCTCGTTGAAAGCATTAACTTTGTGTTGTCCTCATTTACCGTCAAACCCACTTTTCCTGACTCCTTCTCAATTCTCGAAAAAACCGCAGTAACTTCTCTCACTGTGCGCCCAATGATATCGATATCATCAGCATACGCGAGCAGCATGTGACTTTTGCTGCTGATGGTTTTACTCATGTTGACAGCAGCTTCTCTCAGAATAATCTCTATTAAGATGTTAAAGAGATCGCACGAGGCCTCGCTTAGTTTCGAAAGGTCCGGTAAGATCCTTGCCAACTTTCACTACGGATTTGGTGTTCGTCAAGGTCATCCTGCAAAGGCGTATGAGTTTTGCAGGAATACCAAGCTCAGACATTGCTTGGTAGAGTTTCTCCCGTATCGGCCTATCATAGGCCGCCTTATAATCGACAAATAGATGATAGGTGTCAATTTGTTTTTCGTGGGTCTTCTCCAGGATTTGGCGTAGCGTGAAAATCTGGTCGGTTGTCGATTTTCTAGGCCTAAAGCCACACTGGTATGGTCCAATCAGTTCAGCGATAAAGTTAACACCCTGTAATATAGTTTGATTGCTAAATATTGCATTCAAACGATATTTATTAAAATTTTTAGATGGAAGAAATTTGAATATATTCGCGTTAACTGCGAAGTTGAACCACTGTGTGACGTGGTGAAACTATTCATTCCAATCTATTATAGAATTTCAAAAATATATGAATTATACCTGGATGTCACTGTATAAGTTTTGTATATCAATTTGACACTAAAACATCGATAAAAGCAAAATCATCGCCAGTGAGAGCAGATTAAAAGAATAAAAATTCTGTGAAAAACTAAGTTCATCATGTGAGAGAAAAATTATTTGACAATTATTTGAATTTGTTTAAAAATCAGTTTATTTAAAAAATATATATGGTATATATAATAATATTTGTTGACTAGTATTAGATTTTTTTGTTTATAAATTTTGGATTAGTCGATTTTATTTTTTGTTTTTTTTTTTGCTTTATGAAATCTTGTGAACAAAACAATTTTGAGCTCAAAAATGCTTCTACAAATTATAGACATTTGAATATCGATATATATAGATAGCATCATCATCCGCTAGTTGTCTGTATCTATGTGATTTGAACTGATATCCTGCAGATATTTCATTCACATGTAGGTTCGACTGTGTAGAAATACATACAAACATATGCACATACTACATAGTACATGAATTACAATACGAGTAATAACAATATCGTAGTAATAGGATCATGAGTACATACTCGTACTATGTATATATGTATGTTACTATATACTACTTAAGTTCCAATGTGTGTTAGTAATCAATTGGGGGGGGGGGGGGATAATCGAAATGTTTAATAATATTTGTAAATATTGTAATAATAATAGTGAATAACTTAGAGCATTAAATGTATGTAATGTATGTTTGCATGTGTGTGTATGTGTATATATGTATGAATATGTAATTTATGTAGCATGTCCTGCTGGATTTCTGTGAGGGGTATCATTTGCTCCGACAAAACATTTGCATCTTATATAAATGCAATATAGTATTAATTATTACATAAACTATATTCTATGTTTTAACAAATAACACAATTTTTCGAAAATTTGTTCGGTCGAAACTGTGACCTATTTGGCCGATGGATAGTAATAGAGTACCGTATTCCCGGGCAATTGCCAGTGAGATGCCTGCAACTCAATCAGCTGCAATAAAGTGCGACGAATTGCTGGCGCCGAATCGCCGGCATTCAGGAAGGCGTCACGTATCATCGACAGTAGCAGCTCCAATTGTTGTGGCAACTGCAACTCCAAATCTTGGCCAATGCAGGTTAATACATAGAACAAGCACTCAATCTGAAATATAAAAAAAATGTATATTATTCTCTATAAAACAAATTACAAAACTGTAAATAATTTTATATACAGTGCGACCTTGATATAGTCACCAAGTAGAAATAGACGAATTGGTGAAATCGACTCAAGAATTTCTACAGGCCAACAGTACAACAGATTACAAATATTTCAATTTCTTTCGACTGTCCGATATGTTTCTACCAATTTATGTTCTACCGATAATACACCCACGAAATTCAGTAGTTGCGTAGTTGTAACAAATGCGTACACTGAAAGAATAAAGCTTCGTCGCGTGGATGAAACATTTTCGTAAATGTTTTTACATTGCTACAATGAAAAGTCTCGTATATCCAACAATTTGGTAGTCGCTGTAACGAAAAACTGCATGCATGATTTCTTTGACAATTTTTCGTTTCGTTGCTGCAAGAACTTGTTTTCGTTCCTGCAACAATTTTATTTAACTTGAATTTTGTAGAAAAATGGGTTAAAAATTAAAAAAAAGTAAGTGCATGAGATTTAAACTATTGATATTTGGTTTATCTCTTACTTTTTATTATTTATTTAATTTGGAAATTTGCCAACATTTATAGTTGACGAAACAATTTCGTCATTGCAACGAAACTAATATTTATGAAGATAAAGAGAGAAAAGCAGTCGAAAAAATGAGGTGAGCAGGGATGATGTTTGTAGTGGATAAGGACGTTTTTACCTCCTTTCGATTTCAAATAATCCTCAACTCCTTTTGGTCCAATAAGAGAACTTTCGGATTTGACTCGTCAAATTTTATGTGGGAGGTTTCTAAATACAACACATGGCAAAATAAGTAAGGTAGAAGCAGTAGGAATTGCACGAATCAAGGGTCGACTTTGTCAAACTTAGCTGATCGAATCTGCCAAGATGTACATACATATATATTCAGTTATTTTTTGTATAATTAGACTGAAATATATGTGTGCCTGAGACTAACTAAACCTTTCACTGTATTTACACCGAAAGATTTACAAACCGTACGCTGATTAAATAGATTTTTTTTATATGTTTCACAAACAGTCCGTTAATCATTCGGTGTGAATACAGCTTTCTTTAATAATTTTGTCCAAAAAAGTACTTTCGGAAGAATACAAAAAGTCCCCTCGAAAATTATCAAATATCATCACTGTGAGGGAGTGTAAAAAGAGGTCAGCAAGAGAAAATGGGGAGCATAAGTGATGGGTCGCGTACACATCTTTAATCAATTCCTTTGCAACAACCGAAAATTGTAGACGTAATACTCCGCAGGAATAATTTAAAAACATTTGTTAAAATAGACTAACTAGTTATACGTTGTAATCATCTGTTATTGTGAAAAATAAATTGTGTGAATTAGATAATTAAACAGAATGCAAGGAGCAACACGACATCAAAGAAAGTGAAGCGTCGATAAAGTGAAGCGTCGATAGGAGAAAAACTACTCCGAAATATGGAGTTGAACATGTGTGTGTGTGTATTAGGGATGTCAAACGGGACTGTGTTTTATAGGCAAAATACACGACACAAAATGCACTTTGCGCAAACTAATATTTTCACTATACACGACACAACAAATTTTGCGCAAAATATTATTACCAATCACTTTTTAACACCCGACGGAGATGGATGCTAATTGTGCAGCTGTTATTCTGCTTGTCGTCGCTTTAAAAAAGATCCTTTCTTTTAATTTTTCTACTAAAATTTCGTATGCGGTGTTTTTTTTTTTGGACGCTGTTGCAATATTCCTTACTTTTTACTTTTACTAATGAAGACAAGTTTTCATATTCTTCTATGAATTCGGTCCAAAAAATTTTATCTTCCGCCATTGTTTTGCTCTTACTTCATTGAAAACTTTTCACAAATGACAGAGAGTTTGCGCAAAATCCCCACACTTTACACAAAGCGTTTGCGCAAAACGCACAAAAATCAAAACGATTTGATTTTTACACAAAATCTGTGCAAACAGCACAACCAGTACCACACACAGCACAGCGGCTTGCGCAAAGTGTGTTTTGCCCAAGCATTTTGTGTCGTGTATTTTGCCTATTAAAAAGCCCGAGCTTCGGGGGTTTGAAAAATTGAATCCTGGGAGTCCGGGATTTTTCGGAACGCTTATTTTTCAGGTTTAGTGTAAGAAATAAAAAAATCAAATAAGTATTGAACAAAACAACAAAAAATTAACAAAAAGTCAATTTATTTTTAATACGTGTATGTGCATAATATGTGTAATATTATTATTTTGTCAGGAAAGCCCGCAACACAATTAGAGCATCTTTTGGCTATAAACATTCACAATCGATGCATGTTGGTAAACAAAAAACTGTGTACAGCTTGCAAATTATCGTTTCATATTCCACCTGAAACAAAACATTGATTTGCACTGAAAGTTTTCAGGACGTTTACATTCGTCAATACCGTCATTACATTTGTTGCCTATAGAAACATTTTCACTTTGATCTTCCTCAATATTTTCGTTTAAATCGATGGCAGTTTGATCGACAACTGTCGTTACATTGTCTGTCTAAGGCCTAATTTTTGAGTGGAAAATCATCTTTGATCAACGATCAAACATAATTTAAACTCTGGATTAATTTTTTAGGTTATAGAGCAAGAGCCAGCGACGGCCAGACCTTCGTTATTTTATAAAAGCTGAAAGTTTTCTTATATATGCTCCTAACACAGATAAGAAGGATCCCCAATTATGAAATTGGGGTAGTGGTGGCTTTGGTGGTGAACAGGTGGTAAAGGTGTATAAAATTACACCTGAAATTCGTTATAGTATAAAGCTCAATTTTTATAAAATTGTATTCGGAATGATATTAGAAATCATATCGCTCATTGCCAGACACTTAGTACAGTTCCAACCCCCTGCCAGACACCCTTAAACAACAATAAAATGTAATTAAACTTTCGTCAGTTTATAAAAGCTGATTTTTATATATGTCACTGGGGCAACTACCAAAAGATGTTTCCTCAGTAGCCAGACAGTTTCGATAGTTCCTTCACCTTGCCAGACGCATTAAAAACCTGCAGTCGATACGAGCGCCAGGAGTACATACAAGCGGGTGCGAGTGAGATAGAACTGATCTATCGTTTCATCTGTATTGTGTGGTGAACAGAGTTTTTTGGATTTATCAGAAAATTTAATTATATAGATTTGTTTACGACAAAAAATAAATTTTCAAATGAATATTTAATAAATTTTTATTAAAAATGTAATTTAATTGAAATTATAATATATTATTAAATTTTTATTTTTTACTATAAAAAGGAACAATTTTTTGATAATAAGAAATCCAATAAAAAAAAAGATGTAAGTAAAAAAAAGTAAAATTCCAAACATGTATTATTGTATTCAAAGTAACAAAGTAAAGACAATAACTACATTTCTATACATATCACGGGAACCCCCTCGTTCGGTACTAATGTATGTATGTATGTATTTTGTAAAAGATCGCAATAGACCGAACGTTCTATCTCACTCGCACCCGCTTGTATGTACTCCTGGCGCTCGTATCGACTGAAGGTTTTTAATGCGTCTGGCAAGGTGAAGGAACTATCGAAACTGTCTGGCTACTGAGGAAACATCTTTTGGTAGTTGCCCCAGTGACATATATAAAAATCAGCTTTTATAAAATGACGAAAGTTTAATTACATTTTATTGTTGTTTAAGGGTGTCTGGCAGGGGGTTGGAACTGTACTAAGTGTCTGGCAATGAGCGATATGATTTCTAATATCATTCCGAATACAATTTTATAAAAATTGAGCTTTATACTATAACGAATTTCAGGTGTAATTTTATACACCTTTACCACCTGTTCACCACCAAAGCCACCACTACCCCAATTTCATAATTGGGGATCCTTCTTATCTGTGTTAGGAGCATATATAAGAAAACTTTCAGCATTTATAAAATAACGAAGGTCTGGCCGTCGCGGGCTCTTGGTCTATTAATAGTTGATTGCTGTTTACACAGCCAAAGTTGGGCAATTAAACTATGATCAAGTGCCCATATGATTTTGACAAAAAACAACAAGAAGAACAAACACAAAGCTTCTTTAATTGTTAATGTGAACAATTATAATCGCCATCCAATCATCAACAATAAAAACGTATCATTTAACTCGTAGTGCAGTTAGAAGTTTATTTCTGCTCAAATATTTTCCAATTTCATTAAATATTTTGTATTTTAGCACTTCACGTTTGTTTTGCAAATGGCGTCAGTTTGATGCGCTTCGTAACGATTAGCCGATAAATGTATGAATACCGGTTATTTTTCGTAGCATTTGCCACTGATGCCACATGGTAGTAAAATTATTTGACAAAGCACTGAAAAACTCTTTTCGTATTTAAAGCCAGATCAAATATAAATCAAAATCAACTGATTACCAATTTAAATAACCAGTCTAAGTATTTTTTAAGGCGATATATTCATTTTTCTATGACAAATTCTTTGACGTTTGGGAATAAGGTCTTAAGTCAGAAACTGTAGTTTTTCGTAATTTTAAATTGAAAATTATTTATATATGAATTTTTCTGACTTATTGCCTAAAGAGCAAATGATTACGATTGGATGCAGTTGTGCTAGATTTAAGTTATTAATACCAAACGAAAGAGAAAAAAAATTGAGTTAAACCCAATCAAAAACCCAAAATGCATTTTTTTTGACTTAAGACCTTATTCCCAAACGTCAAAGAATTTTAAATGATATAAGTACATATGTATGTTCATACAAGCCAGAATACATGTTTGGATTTTTAAAAAATTTTAAATATTTGAGTAGATTGTTCTTCGTTCATTTATTCTTTACCTCGTCTTATTATCTCGTCGCTTAAATTACATTTAATGGCTAAAATCTCTTTCATTAATGCCAAAGCAGCATCTGCTGTCCAGGGGTTCATGTCAGATCATCATAATGCTTCGACTGTTTCTTTTATTGGATTGAGAACTTTAATTGTTTTATGCAACAAGCTAAATTCTTTATTAGATGTCGTTTTAGATGTATGAACACCTTTTTACCAGGCGGAATTTTCAATCAAAAATTAATAGGTTAACATATGTATGTCTCGGACCTTTTCCATAAGTGGTCTAATGCGGGATTTTTCTGTAATGCCATTTCTTGTGACTGCTAAACAAATGTCGAAAGATTATAATTCTTCGTCATCTCCTAAAGAAGATAATTCCACAATGGCCCACGCGGAAAAAACGGCCCCAGCAACGTCTTTGCAAGTATTGTTTTCATGAATTGAAGATCTGCTGCTTTTTTGTTACTTTGTTGTCTGTCACCTTTTTTGTTTTCAGCCGTTTTCAACAAACAAATGCTTATTTGGGTCACAAAACCATATATTATAACCTATTAATCATTGTGTCTCTAATATGTAGTATTGTGTTTGGACACAAGCATACTAAATTACCGATTTTTCAGCGTGCAAAAGTAGGTGATTTTTGATGTGTTAACATCTATAGGCGCGGGTACCCAGCGGACCAAAACTTCGTATACGATATCGCATACGAGATTTACGCGAAGCTTTTGCGGGTAAAACTCTCGAAAACAGATCCGAAAACGATTGGAAGATGAATCATCAGTCGCTCAGTTTGTGGCAGTAAAAGTTTCGTTTACGATGTCTTGCAAGAGATTCGTTTGCGAGACTTTTGCAATATCTTTTGCGAGAACAACACGAAAAACAAAACAAAATGCAATTGCCAAAACTTTGTTGTTGTGTCGTGTGCCTGCACGTGTGTGCCTCTGTTTGCCACACGACAAAACGACAACAATGTTTCTCTCTCTTTTTTCTTCCGTTTAGCACCCGTTTTTAAACCAGTTTGCGAACATTTGGGCGAGTTTAATTTCTCCCCCGGTTTTGGTCCGGTAAATACCCGTTTCTGAGCCCGTTTGCCAGCATTTACCCGCTGGGTAGGGACTTAACTCACATAGTGAATACATCCAAACACAGTTTGTTTCTTGACGGTCGCCAAATGACTTTTTTGAATTAACTTTCGGCTTATTTATAACTCGGCCTTCACTTTAAAACCGGTGAATGATATTTTCAACTGTTGTGCGGGCTTTGCCAACAATTTGAGCGATTTCTCTCTGACTTTTTCAATTTTTATAGTGCTTCAGTATTAAATTTCGCATCTCGAGTGTAGTATGGCGACCCATCTTGAAATTTTAAAATAAACAACTGAGGGAATTGTTCAAAACCGTGTTTGTTTCAATGCATAACTGCTAGCAAATGCACACAGAAGAAAAATGTGAAAAGTTTCCATTATTTTTCATAGATTTGTATTCTGGACCATTTTCACTGTGAGATGAATTTTTCTCTTTTTTCGGTTAATCTTAATTTTTATATATCATATTTTTGAAATAATAAAATTGTTAATGTAATTATTATTTAAATACAATAAACTAACTAATTAAGCCTCTTTTCGTTTGCATTTAATATTGATTCTTATACTTTTTACACTTTGAAGTGTTTGGTCACAAGTGGACCATTTTCACTGTGACCCAATGTATTTAATGGCAGCCATATTCAGCAGCCTGTATCTTTTGCAATTTGTAACCGATTGCAGAACTTTAAAATGGGAATGGAAGCTAGACATCTTGAGATATATAAAAAAATCATGACAATAGTGGTTTCTTAACTAAATAATTTCTTTGGAGCAATTTATAAAAAAAAGTCCAAAAATGTGCAATTTTTTTGGGTCACTTGAATAAAGGCACTTTAACTAATTTTAATGAAAAACAGTTTTTCTTGGTTTTTTATTTTATTTTACTTTATTTAAGAACTATTAGCCATTTTAAAATTCTGCAATCGGTTACAAATTGCAAAAGATACAGGCTGCTGAATATGCAATTTCTAGTGCCTTTAAATAAGTGAACCGGAGTGTAAGTGTGTGATATTTTAAACTAAAAGTCATGTTTTGTGTAAAATACAAAGAATATTTAACTTCAATATGTTTGTTTCCCTTTTGTTTTAAGTTATTTAATTTTATTTGTTTTTCTTGTGAATTGAGAATTAATTGTTTTAAAATAAAGAATATATACACTATAAATAAAAAGCAAAATTGAAAAATTTAAAATTCAGTGTTTTTTTTTTAAATTACGCGGGGTTTTTTTTTGGATTTGGTGCTTTTTGATATTTTAAAGTTGACAACCCAGGTGATGGAATCCATAGGGGAGTAGAGGTTATGTGTTAAATACAGACATATGTAGATATGTACCTATCTTAAATAGAAATCTTAATAATAAATTAATCATATCTGTTTTTAATTGCAGGATCTGAATACAACGGCCACAATAACACTCAACGCCTTGACTACCATAATCTCTCTCCAGACGAGTGGATTGGATATAATATATTTAGCATTTTAAAACCGTTTTCGAAATAAAAATTTAAAAATTGTTATCAAAATACCTGCAATGTAATACTAACAATGTATTTATGCACAATTAACAATAAATAATTTCAAACACACTTCAAAACATTTATTGCATTAATGAAACAAAATCATAGCAGCAATGGAACAAGTTCATAGCAACAATGGAACAAGTTCATAGCAGCAAAGAAACAAATTCATTGCAGCAATGAAACAAGATCATAGCAGCAATGAAATAAATTCATTGCAACAATGAAATAAGTTCATTGCAATAATGAATCAAATTCATTCCAGCAACAATCATACTTTCATCATAGTGACGAACAATTTGCAGTTGATGAACACATTTTAGTAGTGGGAATGAAACTACGTTAGCTCACTTCGATGACAAAAGTTGTTATTGTGATGAACATTTTCGTCCCTGTGACGATGCTTTTCTGTTGAGTGTAGTTGATTTTTAAGCGAATAAATTAACTACGGTAATAATTTGTAGCTATAGTATTAGTTGTAAGCAACCATTTTTTGGTAGAACTAATAATAATATTAAATTTTAAATTTTTAATTGAGATCTTTAAAAATCAAATGCCAAAATTAATGAAATAAAATATCATAATTTCAAAATAGTCCAAAAACACTCAAAGTCAGCAGAATGCATGAAAAGGGTCAAGCTTGTAACAAGCATTTGTAGAACGGGTGTTTTTTTTTAGCAGCATGAGAACTTAAAATGATATTTCAAGACAGAAATATTGTTCAAATTAAATTTTTTTTTATTATATGGTACATAATTTCATGACATTTATTATTTAAATATGATTTCCGGCATATGTCAGCCGCGGCTAGGAGTTACATGGTCCATCCGATCAGTCCAATTTTAGACTACTTTTTCCAATAAATCTGGACGTATGACGTCAATGGTGGCTTGCATATTGGTTTCCAATGCTTCAAGAGTTGCTGCTTTGTCGGCATAATCCAATGCCTTAACATAGCCCCATAAAAAATAATCCCGAGGCGTTAAATCACACGAACGAGGGGGCCACTGAAGAGGATCACTTCTGGAAATAAAGTCGCCACCAAATTAATATTGCAATAAATCGATTGTTAAGCACGCTGTACGGCAAGTTGCGCCATCTGGTTGGAACCAATTGTCGTTGATGTTTAGCTGATTAATGTTTGGAAACAAGAATTCAGCCAGCATCGCTCGATAACGCTCGCCGTTCACCGTAACAGCAGATTCATGCTCATTTCGAAAGAAATATGGACCGATGATGCCCCCAACGTTAAAGACTTCAGGATTGGCTTCGCTACAAATACGGCAATTTTGATTATTAACGTAGCAACTTAACCAGAAATGAGCTTCATCACTAAACACAAATCTTTGATAAAAATACTCATGAACTTCGCGAACAGATTTATTTTTTTCGCAGTAAATTTCTACAATTTGGAAAAGTTGTTGCAGCATTAAAGTGGTTCATGATAACTTGACAAACCTTACTGAACAGAAATGTCAACACAGTTTGACATTCTCAGCTGCGAAACCATAGTTATCGATATCGATAGATGCCATGCAGCTAAACAAACATCATCCGTTACAACTGAAAATATTTCGCGCAAGTTGTCTCAGTAGTTCTATTTTAATACATTTACTAGGGGTGTTATTATTTGTAACCTATATAAGTTAACTGTTAGGAAAAAAAACGCATAGATTTTCAATTTGGCTTCGTTCAACAATTTTGCACTTTTATTTGTCAAAGTGAAAAACAATACAAAATACTAAAGAATACAATGTAATACATGGGGTATTTATTCTGCATTGACGTTGCAGCAGGATTTTCTCATTTGGAAATTTCGTGTATATTAACTTCAGATTATTGTATTGAAAAACAGATGTTTGGTTAACAATTTGTTTCTAATTTTTCGACCTTTATTTTAATTATTCTTGACTAATTATTCAAGCTTAAGGTAGAAGTGACCTTAAGCTTGAATAATTAGTCAAGAATGATGTTTGGTTAACTAAATCACCAAATACGCGATGTTGATTGCAATGGTACAGGGCTTTAATGCCATATTGGAGTGATTAAAATTTACCACAAATTACGTATCATGTTAAATTTTGTCAAAAATTCACACAAAATGTACCAAACGTACATGAGAAGTACCAACAAATTATATCAATTGTACCATAAATGCACCATAAAGTACTTTAAGTGTAGTAAATGTACGTAAACTACACCAAAAAAGTGCATGTGGGTACTGAACTCTGTATCAAAAAGTACATAAAATGCATCAAAAAATGGCATAATGTGCAGCAAGCAGACAGAGCCGAAGGTATTCTTGCGAATCTTGTCGAGTTATTCAAAGATATCGGCTAAAGTATATTTGTGAGAATCGAGATATCGAGATCCTTCTCCGCTTTACTTCCTTGTAGTTTTGTTTTAGTTCTTGTTTGTCTCCAGAAATGCTTTGGAATTCTACTTCTTGTAGAAGAAAAAAACCAATGAGTGTTCTAACTCACGGGCGATGTGTTAACAACTTTTTGTTACACGGTACCTGTTCGATTTCTATGAACACATCAGTAAATGTTACACTAGAAAATAAAAAAAACCGCGTTCAATCATATGATGACGTTACATTTAATTAATATTAATACTTAAAATTATTTAAAGGCCAGTGCGCGCACATGTGTCATTATTTTCTTGCTTAATACTTTTTGTTTTATTCCCACAAAAAAACAAAGAGAATGCACAGCAACAGACACATGTAAATACATACACTGTTATATTCGTACATACGCTACACAAGTTCACACAATTTTCGTTGCTCTCTTGCTATCTAATTTTTATATACGTATAACCACGTCATTATTCTCTTTGCTCTGAGAGTGCTCCGCACCCACACAAGGCAACTATTCGCTGCCGTTACATCAGTGTGTCTTTTTTTCGCAGTCTGACAAACTGTATTTCGCTGCAGGACAAATCTGTGTTTTATATAGGGGTGAATCACCCTTATCAGTTAGGGGTATGAAAAATAGATGTTGGCCAATTCTGAGACTTACCCGGTATGTACACAAAATTTCATACAAATCGGTCCAGCCGTTTTGGAGGAGTTTAACGCCAAATAATCTATGATCGCAATCGGACAAACTGTGTTTGGATGTGTTCACTTCGCCAGTTAAGTCCCTACCCGCGCATATAGATGTTAACACATCAAAAATCAATAACATTTTATAGAACTTTTTAAATATTTTGATCAAAAAATTAACTACTTCTTATATTTACCTCATAATTGTCGAAACGTCGTGGAAATATATATATACAACAAATGAAATGGCATACAGTTTATATTTTTCATAGAAAAAACTCTAACTAGGCAGCACTTTTCGGGGTTATTCTCAACTTCTAAAATTATACATTTTAACGTGCAAAAACGCCCTTACTATCTCCGGTGTTTAACCCTTCGACGACCATACACTCCGGTTCACTTATTTAAAGGCACTAAAAATTCCATATTCAGCAGACTGTATCTTTTGCAATTTGTAACCGATTGCAGAAAATTAAAATAGAAAATGGAAAGCTAGACATCTTGAGATATAAAAAAATCATGACAATAGTGGTTTCTGAACAAAATACCTTTTTTTTTGAGCAATTTATAAAAAAAGTACAAAAATGTGCTATTTTTTTGGTTCACTTGAATAAAGGCACTGTAACTAATTTGAATGAAAAACAGTTTTTCTTGGTTTTTTATTTTATTTTACTTTATTTAAAAACTATTAGTAATGGGTACAACCCCCTTTGTTTTTAATAACTTCAAATATACGGGTTTTCATTGAGAGATAAAGATAATTTATGTAATCCAACGAAATTTGATTCCAAGCATCTTTAATGGCATGAATTAGTGACTGCTTGTTGTCAAATTGTCTGCCTCCTTCATAGACCTTACGAGATAGCCAACCCCAGACATTTTTGATAATGTTTAGATCTGGCGAATAGGGTGGCCAGTCAAGAATATTAACATTTTGGCTTGCAATGAACTCTGACGTTGTGTATAGGGGCATTATCCACGATATGGGACCAACTAGTTCACTGAACTTCGGAAAAACCGATTCCAATAACGTTTTATAGCTTGCACCAGTCAGTTTTGCACTTTGAAATACAAGATCGATGGTGCCATAGTACGTAATAGCACCCCACACCATAACACCGTACTCTCGGCTGTGATGTCGGTTCAAAAAAGCCTTCCTTTGCGCAGATCATGGAAATAATAGTTGTAGCCATCAGGCTACAGTCCTTTACATGACCTCTTGGCCGCACATCCCACACCATGTAGTCTCTTGCGAATTGAAGTCGCGTTTCCTTACGAGGAGCATTAAGTGGCGGCTTTTTTTTTGTAATTTCAGGTATTTAAGATACTCACAGCTCTTAATTACTCTGCTTACTGATGACTTGCTCGCTTCCACTCCAGCTTGAGTTCTTATTTTTGACAAGGATAAGGCAGAAATAGAAGCAATTCTCATGATTTTTCTCTTCTCATACGTAGATAAAGAACCCTCGGGGTTCTTGATGCAATTGTCGACAACTGTTGGGCTCCGTCCAATTTTTTTAGCTATTACGCGTTTAGAATATCCTTCAGAACGGTAAACATCGATTTTAGTTTTTTCCGATAGATATAAAATTTTTTGTTTTGCCATTTTGACTCGTAAAATGATTAAGATGTAATAAATTGTAATAAACAGACGCTCCCTACAAAAAATCATCGCTTACTTTAAAAATAATAAAGTGCCTTTATTTTAAGTGAACCAAAATAAATTGCTCAAAAAAAAGTTCTTTTGTTCAGAAACCACTATTGTCATGATTTTTTTTATATCTCAAGATGTCTAGCTTTCCATTTTCCATTTTAAATTTCTGCAATCGGTTACAAATTGCAAAAGATACAGTCTGCAGAATATGGAATTTTTAGTGCCTTTAAATAAGTGAACCGGAGTGTACGTTTTCGGCAGAAGCGATTTAATGTTTCTGTTCATTTTCCTGATTTATGACCTAATGATAGCTACGCTGAAAAAAATGGGACCAACAATTTTTTTTAAAATTTGTTTTAGTTTATTTTGGCCAAAATGCGAGCCTTAAATTTTTGAAAAGGTATGAATTCAAACCGTACCTGACGTTTCACTCAGGTGACCTCATTTTTTCGACCCGTTGCACCCTTTGAACTAAGACCACTTTTTGAAACACTTTGATGGCTAAAGGGGGTTCAAATTGGAACAGTTAGAGAATTGACGTCCACCACACTATTGTTGCTCCTACTATCTTCTATAAATCGCACATATATACATTTTTTCTATCTCCTACCGGCAAACTTATACAAGTAGGTGTCAAAAACCACAGGGAAAATGTGTTATTGTATATAACTATACAAATTCCAACCATGTTGAAGTAAAATTACATAAACTATGCAAAAAGTATGAAATAATCAAGATATGATGCGTGAGAGAAATGCCTTTGAGTGATTTTCTAGCACTTTTTGGTTCTCTTTTACCAGGGTTGCCAAATTGCGTACATCTTCTGGTCGTCTAATTCAGATCGTCTTTGTTGCAAGTGCCGTTTAATATCGCTTAGCTCTTCATACAAAATAAATATAATATGTCTTATGTTAAATTAGATTGGATTGCATTGAATTACATCGGATGAAATTCATTGAATTGAATTAAATGGAATTCAATTCAATTGAATTCAAAAATTATGGGGTAAATTAAATTGAATTCAATTCAATTGAATTGAATTAAATTAAATTGAATTGCACTGAATTGAATTGAATATAATTGAGTTGAGTAGAAAAATATAATTGAGTTGAGTAGAAAAATAGCTCGTACAACAAACAATATTTAGATAATTCAAATTGGTCAACAACAAAACAACATGAAATGAATTCAATTGTACTAAACCCGTTAAAATATCAGTTAAAATATATGAGTATTGACAATATTTACTTACCTCGGAAAGAGATCGAACTGGTGGCTTGACACAATCTTCGCAGCATTTTGACAAGAGCGTTAGGAGGACCAGCGGTGGTGGTGCTCCCTCGCACTGGGTTCGCAATTGCAATTGACGCCGCTTCAGTTGACAGAACATTTCCGTTAGAAATGCCATGAAAGCGGTGAAACGTGCGCGTGACGGTGATTTCATCCCTTGAATAGTGAATAGAAGCTGTAACAAAAATCATGGGGTAAATAGTTGTACCTACTTCGAAATGTTGCAGATATTTTTTTTTACCTTTTCCCTTTCTTGATACCATTGGCGACAAGTATTTAGCAACGCTTCCAAAAATGTCTCCTTTTGCTCCTTGGCTATGATGTTAAGGCAAAGCCTTGATATGGGCAGGGCATAGCGACGCCCTTCTACGGCCCGTTTAATAAAGTGTGACGTGAGTTCCATGAGGCTGCGTGAATTCAATTTATTGGGATTTTCGAGAGCAGTATCGATTAGAGTTTGTATTTCCGGCGGAAAGGCACCAATGTCGGTGACCTCATTGCCCAAACCTAAGCCGAGGCCGGCAATGCCGCGTGTCAACGCATCGGCGGACGATAACGATTTCGAACGTTGCAATGGATTTATACTCAAGGCGGCATATGGATCCATGGGCATCTGATTGCTGCCCATAATGTAGGGATTCATGGCATTCGCGTTCATTTGATGTTTGTAGCTCTGGTTCAGATTGTTGTTCATTTGGACCATATTCATCTGACCCTTGTTGTGATGAAATTTCTGAGGTTCTGGAGCGAATTTTACCCGATTTGTGGTAGCCGCTTGCTAAATATCAAAAATAAAATTTCAATTTATACATGAATCGAATACAAGGCAATACAACATACATGTAATATATTTCCACTGGATGGGGAGTTGAGCAATGGCACTTGTTGTGAGACACCTCCGTGACTCATGTGACCCATTTGCATGGGATGCGAGTGTGTCACCAGGATAGGTCGATGACCCCCTCCACCGCCGGTCATTAAGTGGGACTTGTGGTTCAAATTGCCCAATGGCATACTCCCCAATGAGAGGCCCGCCTGGCGTCGATTGACCATGGCATTAAATTGCATTGGTGGCTGGAGACCTGTGGGGGAGTTGACGGGAAAGATCATCGACGAACTGGAAGAATGTTGTATATTGTAGTTTAATTCTGGAAATGAGAAACAAGCGATTCAACATAATTGACATCACAAAAAATTACCGATTGTTCATATGATCTGCTGTAGTCGCTGAAGATGGAGTCGGCGAGACGACTTCCCGACCATGGAAACGGGCATCTTAGGTAATAACAACAACATATATCGGCAGGAAGGACATTCACACAAATACATACACGCAATGACAACACAATGAAGAGTATTCGATTTTTTGCATATTCAACATTTGGTAATATTTGCGTGCGAATTTCAAAATTGTACAAAAGTGAGAGAAATCATATGAAAAGAGAGAGAGAGAGAGAGAAAATAACGTGTCTGCATATAAAATGTCGTACGTATTTCGAATATGGCCTTGGGTTAATACAACAGCAGGATAAAGGTAGCAGTAGTATGCATTGCTGGCTCTCAGAACCGGAATGAGAAAAGCGCGATCTCAAGATCCAATCAAAGCCCAAAGTTAAATTGCTTAATTAATGCCCTGTACCTCGTTTTCGAACGAAATCCAGTCACTCGATTCGACTCGTCACAGAGGATTGTTATTATATTGTTATGACCAATTAGGTTAGTTTACATGTTAATCTATGAGAAGTTCATATTTCAAGCCGAAAAGGTCAAAAGTTGGTTTTTTTTGGAATAATATACCATTCAGGAAAGCATACCCATTGGCATGACTAGTTTCGAACTTCGTGCAAAGTGCATCATCAAATTTTTATATGAAATTGACACAAGAGCTGAAGACACTCTCCCCCAACATGTTCTTCGTTCGTCGTTCATTCTTGTAGAGTTACAGTTAGTATATTCAAAAAACCGGTCTTTCAAAAATGTCGGTTATCGGTTTCTTCGAATATTCCGATTTTGGCGTAACCGGTTTTCGGTTAAACTGTGGTTTACAAATCGGTTTTTATTACAAAATGGGCAACTATGCTTTTATACACATCGTTTATTTTTAATTCGACTCTTAGAATTTCGAGATCGACCAACGAGTGAAAATGCTTGTCAAAATACAGTTCGGAACCGGTGTAAAACTACAGGCCCCAATCACAGTGTGTAAGCCTATGCCTTCATGGGTTGTAAGGGTTGGCCAAGTAAAATTTGGAATTTAATTTCGATTTAAAAAATATTCTAATAGAAATTTTTTCAAAATTATGATTTTATTGGTAAGGCCCATTATTGATATTTATGAATGAACAAACCATCGTTCGAATGAATACAATAACTTGCTTTACGACACCTCATTCTCTCTACTCAATTTTGCAGTACATTTTCGAATGTTTGGGCCTCTATTTCGTACTTTAAGGCCTCTAAGGACTCGGGATTGTTTGCGTAACCCTTATGTTTTACGGCGCTCCATAAATAATAGTCTAACGGGTTCTTATCGCAGCTGCGAGGCGGCCAATGGACTTCCGAGTTTTGGCTGATTATGAGGTTTTCGAACACGGTGATTGATTGTGACGTTAGCTGTGTGGGTCGTACCGCCGTCCTCTCTACAACTTTTGGGAACAACAAATCGCTGGGCATGGAACGATAACGCTCGGCATTGACGGTTTCAGCGGCTCCTTGGTCAGCACCTGATCCATAACGGGCGGCTGCAATATAAATCCTGGCAGAGAGTAAAATTAAAAACCCCAGTGGAATATTCACAATGAGAATACAAAGGCGAATAAGAAAATGTACAACCCGCCTATTTGTCGACGGCGTCGTAAATGTATCAAATACAACGACCTACGGATATGCACCTGAAATTTAAGAACCCTATACAGATCCCATGTCAGTATTCAACTGGCAGATATCTTCGGAAAGTATAATGTTAAAATGACTGCTAACCAGGAAAAATGACTGTATATGTAGGAAGATCTATGAAATACACTACAACGGCCGTGAAAAAAAAGCGTGCATTTTGTTCCAGAGTTGTAGTTGGGAAAATGCGATGTAGTTCCTCGCTTAGTGACGGCGACACTATCGAGTATTTAGCCATGAAAAAGCTTCTCAAAATACCGTTCGGAACCGGAGTAAAACTGTAGGTCCCAATCAGTGAGTGTAAAACTAGAACGGGCACAATCCCTACATGGGATGTAACGAGAAACCATTTATTTATTTTTATACGCTTACGTATTAAACGAAAGCAAATGAAATCATTCAGTCTCACTTGAACATTCGAACAGGAAGGGGGATTGTAGCTTTTAGTTTGCATTGCACTGAGAGAAATGTGCAATGATGAATGGGAACGTGATTTTTATTTGCCGAAATTTTTTTCAATAAACCCGAATGTTTGGTTTGTTGGCCTCAGTGCAGAACACCAACACAGCGACAGAATTAACGGAGTTTGCCGGTCACTGGCTTACAGCCAGTCAGTGGCTCTCCGCATAAAACAAAATAGCCCAACATTTCGATAATTCTTGTATACGCTCTAACCGAAGTAAGGACGATGATACCTAGGATATGTTCTATAAGCACCTAGAAGAAACATATGACCGCTGCTCTGGCCATGACATTCAGACAGTTCAAGGTGATTTTAATGCCCACATTTGTCAAGAAAAATGTCTTGCAATCAACTACCGGTGAATTCAGGCTACATGAAAGCAATTCCGACAACGGAAAGAGACTGATAGATTTCGGTGCGCCAAAAACTTAGTTGTCAGTGCTACGAGATTCCAACATTACGACATCCACAAGGCTACGTCGGTAAGACCTGATCAGAAATCGCAGAAGCAGATTGATCACTTGATAATTGATGAAGGCACTAGTGTAATAGACGTACGTGTGATTCGAGGAACAAATATCAATTCGGATCTTTATCTGGTTGCAGCAAAGGTTCGAACAAGAATAAGCAAAGCTAAAACCGCACGAAAGTAGACACCAAAAAGAGAACTGAAAGTTGGAAAGCTGAAATTAACGGAGGTGGCCACAACCTACGAAAACAAACCAGCGTAAAGCGCAGCCCACTCCAGTAATTCTCAAAGCACAGCGGAAACACATTTCCGACTTTAACCGTGTTTATGAAAACCCCCCTCAAGAAAAACTAAGGTACGATGAAGAGGGTCGCATGGACACTAATTAAAGAACACTGCATATATGGCAATGCTTCATTCAGTTGCAACGCAAACAGCGATAGGGAGGTTTAAGGAGAAAAGGAGAGTGGTGCAGTTGGATGAACGAAGCAAAAAAAATCTTCCAAAAGGTAAAAATGCACACTAATGGAAGATGTAAACAGTATGTTTAGCTAAGGAACCCCCATATCTCTGCATTACTTATCCCAGCAGAATCCAATGCAGGTGGAGGAGATGAGTAAATATATGTCGATGGGGTTGGCTCCTCCCCCCAAATCCCCAAATCAAAACGAGGCCAGAACACCAATTTCCTGGTCTAGAAACAACAAAGATACAGGTGCTGGTTGACCGTCAGCAAAACTTTTCAAGCTGGCATGGTAGAAGCACCTGCTCATCGCAAAATTTGCAAAATTTGATTAGAAGAATGCATGGGCCGTCTTAGCGTCCTACGTGCTGGTGACGCGATTAATATGTGAAAAGCTAAAGACAATTATTGTAAATGTGATCGAACCTTATCAACCTTATCCTGAAAAATCCGAAACTTCACCCTACGCCAAATTCCGAAGTAACCCCAGGAAAGCAAAACGGCATACGCCATCCTCTTGTTGATTATAGGGCTGCCTTCAATGGACCGGTATTCTGGTATGGAAAAAACTTTGCGAAGCTGTTTCTGGACTTAGAATCCCTGTTAATCTGACACGCCTATGCAGAATGACACTGAACGACACCTAGTCTTCAGCGATGCTTGGAAAACATCTTACCGAACCATTTGATACCAGACGAGACCTCAGACAAGGCGACACCCTATAACATCTTAATGGACATCATAAAGAAGAAGCTGTAGTTAACTACAATACCAACATCACCAGCAAAACACACATCCTTCTCGCGTTTGCCAATGATCACTGTGCGAGAAGTTGCTGCGTTATTTCCAATAATCGACAAAGAATCAGCAAAACTAGGCATGACAGTAAATTAGGACAACACAGAATTGATTGTTTCCACATGCTCGGAGGATAGCGTGAAGTGGATTATTTGCCGTAAACAAAAGCAATATCATCAGCCTTGACATTAAGCGAAGAATTGTGCTTGCTAAAAGGTGTTATATCGGGCTGAGGTTTTCGTTGAACTACAAATTTCGGGAATGAATATTAACATTAATTTCGTAGGCTTTAGCCCCCATATACACAACGAAAAGCTAGCCAAGGCCAATCATGTGACTACCGATTTTTTATTCATAACACTTCAACTAAAGTGGGCCCAAAGAGCGGATACGAAGCGAACAAAAACATACTATCTTTTGACGAACAGCTGTCGCTTTACTAACAACAATCGTAACCATCATTCAAAATGGAATCCCTCTAACAGTTCAAAATACACCACCCTAATTTTTACACGTATTCTAAATAAATGTCAGGCTTAATAAAAATAATAATTGACACTATGTTGATTTACATTCAGGGTTGGTAAAAGATCGCGTGCGAGCTGCTCCCGTGCCAAAATCAGTCGAGCTTTCGTTCGTATTCTAGTCGAAAATATTTGATCTGGGCTCTACAGTTTTGTCCTTTCAAGGGGAACGGATACGTAAAATTTCTCTATTTTGAATGTGGTGTCATTTGCAAAAAAAAGATAGTCAGTCGAACGAATCCTTTTGACTTAGAGGATCCAAATTTCAGTCGAATTCGGCGACAGGGAATTAATGAATGTTCTATTGTTGCAATGCAAACAGGGCTCGCGTTGGCTCACTTGCGCAAGCCAACCTGAGGGCTCGCTGCTCGCGGGTCCCGAACCGGATCTTTATTTTCCGAGCTCGAGCCAGTTAAATTTTTTTTGGAATTTTTCGTATATGGAGGAAATAAAAAAAAAATTTTGGGGGTTCCTTAGGGGTTTCTACAAAGCGGTAAGTCTGGCATGGTGGCAGTGTTTTCCAAAAATCGCGAAAGTTATAAAAAAATTTCAACCGGCTCGAACTAATATTGGGTTACGGCTCAGTTTGACATTCGCAAAGCTGCGAGCCCTCAGGTTGGATTATGAACCCTGTTCACATTACAACATTAGAACATTCATTAACTCTCGAATTCAATTAAAATTGGTTTCCTCTGAGTCAACAGGATTAGTTCGACCGACTTTATCTTTGATTGCAAATGACACCACATTCTTAATAGAGAAATTTTACGTTTCTTTTACGAACCCTGAATGTAAATCGACATAGTGTCAATTATTATTTTTATCAAGTCTGACGTTTATATTTCGACAAGAATAAGAACGAATGTTCGACGTCCAAGAACAGACACTATGTTTACCTAGAAATATTAATGAATAAATTAACAGGTTTATATGGCAAAATGGTTAAACTTATATGTATTTTGTCCCTGGAAAGTTCACATGTTACTCTCCATAAACAAACTGATGTTTCATTCCATCTACGAGCTAACGATGGTTTTCCCTACTGGAAAACCATTTTATTTGCACCAATTAAGGACAATTATACCGGTCCCTAAAAAAGTAGGATCCCATAGTAGGCATATGCCTCCTGTCAAGAGCTAGACACGTGAGGAAAAGATGTTCAGTGGATTCTTCTTCCTCATTGTCACATTGAGTCTAGATAGAGACGGAATGTTCATAGGTCTCTTCCTATCTAATGTCGGCCACTTTTAGCTTGAGAGTAGACAATCTTTACCCCTCGTCCACTTTTATAGTATCATCATATAGGAGCGTTTGCACCGAAAAGGTAGTGATACTACGACAACAAACACATCAAGCCTACAACAATATGCATTTTGGTTGGTCTGGTACTTTTCCACAATCAAATTCAAGACAAATTTATTCCAAGAATAAAAGTAAACAAAAAGTATAAAAAAATCCAATGAGTGTTCGAACTCACGGGCGTTGTAATAACACCTTTTTGTTACACGGTAGCTGTTCGATTTCTATGAACACATTAGTAAATGTTACATTGGAAAGTAAAAAAACCGCGTTCAATCATATGATGACGTTACATTTAAATAATATTAATACTTAAAATTATTTAAAGACCCAGTGCAAGCACATGTGTCATTATTTTCTTGCTTAATACTTTTGATTTATTCCCACAAAAAAACAAAGAGAATGCACAGCAACAGACATATGTAAATACATACATTGTTATATTCGTACATACGCTACACAAGTTCACACAATTTTCGTTGCTCTCTTGCTATCTCATTTTTATATACGTATAACCACGTCATTATTCTCTTTGCTCTGAGAGTGCTCCGCACCCACACAAGACAACTATTCGTTGCCGCTACATCAGTGTGTGTTTTTTTCGCAGTCTGACAATCCGTGCTTCGCAGTCGGACAAATCTATTTCCTATATAGGGGTGGGTCACCCTTATCATTTAGGGATATGAAAAATAGATGTTGGCCGATTCTGAGACCTACCCGATATGCACACAAAATTTCATACAAATCGGTCCAGACATTTCGGAGGAGTTTAATGCCAAACAATCTATGATCGTAGTCGGACAAACTGTGTTTGGATGTATTCGCTTCGTGAGTTAAGTCCCTACCCGCGCCTATAGATGTTAACACATCAAAAAATCATTGCTCCGTATGCGGCTATAGAAATTGGTAAAACAATAACAGAATTACACAATCCTTCCACTTGGGAATCATTTATCATCCATTAAGGTAGAAGGGTAAGGAAAAGGATCTTCCACTTTACTATTTTTGAACCAAATATAAACAGAGTTGTTACAGAGTCATTGATAGAATTCGTGGCCCACGGTGGTGAAATGGTTATTGTGCAACTGATGCCTTTTAAGCTTCAAGTGACTTATGTCTTTTGAATATCAATTGATGTTGAAATACAATTTTCAGATTTCCTTAAATGTTTTTTGAATTTCAAATACAACTTGTGTTTCAAATGAATTGCTTAAATACTAAAGATGCACGCGTAAGTGAATTTACACTCATAATCGCGCACGACAATTTTCTCATGAGCCAAAAACAGATATTTTATTACTCACAATATTTCAGTACCACCCAATCGTTTCTAAATTTAAACATTTATTTTCCCATTGCATCCCATGAACGGACAAGGGAGAGCTACACACAATCAGTGATCTACAGTTTTATACTAGTTCCGAAGTATTTTCATGACTTATTTGGCAGTAATGTAAGGCCGAAGGAAATGTAAGGCGGCCTGAGTAGGGATCGAACCACCATTCTCATGTACACACTTGCCATTATACCACCATATTTTAAAACATGTTTATATTTATTGTTAAACACTGCGAGTGTTACGCATGACCTTTTCTTTCATTTTCTGGATTAGCTCTTATGAAAAGCTGTTATAAATAACACAATACGAGGGTCGATCAATAAGTAATGTAGACGCATTTGTTTTTTATAAAAATTTATAAAATTTTCAACGTAATGTCAAGTACAATATACTTTTCCCAGCGTTTCTGTCACTTCTTTAACCCCTCCAATAAATACAATTTGCCAAACCCTTCAAATTATGCTTCTGTCTCGAGGATAACCTCCTAGTTAGAGCTGAAGTCACGTTTTTATGTTGGCAATAGAAAGAAGCCGCAGGGAGCCAAGCCGGGGCGAGTACGGTGTGTGCAGCAGCAATTCATAGTGCAGATCGCAATTTGACTTGTTGTTATCCACTGTTAGGAATCTCGGCACCCATCGGATCGACACCTTTCTCTCGCTTAACTTATCATGTAAAATATTAATTGCCGTTCCGTACGACACGCCTATGGCCTCTGCTACTTCGCTCACTTTCGTTCGCCAAACAGCGAGAATCATGTCGTGGAACTTTCGAACGATTCCCTCGGTAACCACGTTTGCCGGGCGGCCTAGACGCCCCTCATTAAAAACAGATCTACGAACACGTTTAAATTCATTGAACCAATATCTTACGGTTGTCATAGATGGTGAAGGGTCTCCAAAGACAGCATCCAACTTCGCTTTTATTTCTTCGCATTTTGTTCCTCCCAAAAATAAAAACCGAATTACTTATCAATATTGTTCATTCTCGATTTTATCGAGAAACACGTGTGATACAAATTGCTGCCAAATACAAATTAACCTATGAATCAGTTTGAAATTTAGTATGTTCTCGTGTGACAGATAGCAGTATACGACAGTAATGCCAACTTCCCTCAGCAACGCCACATGTCTTCACATATGAATACTTATTGATCGACCCTCGTAATCCAAAATTTAGTTTAGCGAGTCAAAAAGAAAAAAGGAAATACACCTACTTCAAACTTACTAGATGACATTTTAGACACAGAGAGCATGAGTCGCGAGAGTGTTGCATTAGAGTGATTCGTGAGCGTGAATACCAAAAATTTCATTCACGTAAGTGATTGCGACTACTCGCGATCACATGATTGAATTGATTTTATAATTAACACCACAATTGTTTATCACTCGCACATCTCTATTAAATAATAACTGATATTTTTTAAATTACAACTACAAATGGGTAAACAATGGAACTATGAGGTCTAGATTTAAAACGTAGCAAAGCAGAGTCATCTGAAAACATCTGGCCGGTGTGAACGCAGTCTTTTTAACAGGCTTTGTCAACATATTTACAGTAGGTTAAGTAAGCAGAGGATGAATGTTGTGAAAACCCAATGATGCAAGGACTCCGTGGTGGAATAGCTCAGAACAGTCACCTACGGCTTTCTGTCATAATCGCCAGGGTTATCGGCTCGCAGTATTCTGCGACACATGGCGACAATGAACTTTATGGTTAAATAAAAACGAATCGTTCTTAGTACTTACTTGGTGGTCTGTAAATGTCCATTGTTGGTTTGCCACGTATTTGCCCAGCTTGATTGTTACCTCCAGTCTGGATGTTGAACGCTAAGCTGCGTCGTTTATTAATGTTCTGCAAGGATAAGATTCATTTACACTCGTATCGTCCACCGATTCATGTTAGTAACAATTAGTACCTGCTGGTTGGAAGTGCGAACGAAACTTCTCTCCCGCGTAATGCTGGCCGGCACAATCACCTGTTGTTGTGGCTGGAAATTCGGCGATTTGCGTATTTTGCGTCCATCGTTTTGATCACTACTCATTGAATGGGATTGCTCGACCTTATCAGCCATATCGTCCTGTGGACTATTGTAGTTATTCGTATTCCCAAAAATCGATTTAGATTCGAAGTTCTTTGGTGTAAGTGGGGCTGGCGGACGTTTGTAGATTCAATCGATACCTTGTAATGGGGTGGTGTATGCGGTAGAAGTTTGGGTAGGTGGGGTATAAAAAAATTGTCCTCTTTCTATCTTTCGACTTTTGATTTTAATGGATGTAAAATTGTAATTTCAAATATCACATTCAATGTTTCTATATAAAACTAAACAAGTAGTTTTTCTTTATTCCTTCTTGTTTATATACACAGTATATGTTTTCTTTTAATATTTAGTTTGTTGACGTTCCTTTTAGTCCTTTTTCGTATTTTTATTTCGAAGAGTATTGCAGATTATCCTGGAAAGAAGCAAATTGAACGTGTCATCTGTTAATAGATTTGAGTAACAATAAAGGATATATTAACATTATTTTCAAACATATAATCATCGGATATGGAAGATACCACCTGGAAGTGTACCTAGAGACTGATGTTAAAATGAAGCCGTAACCAATCCACACATGTTGTTCCTAACATTCTTTATTCATGAGTTTATTGGGCTATTCCCTGATAGCGAATAAGTAGCGAAGTTCCACATCAACTTTACTGAAGAAAGTTTACCGGTAAAAACAACCAGGTGTAAGTTATAGAAGGTCAAAACCTGTACAACCACACTCAGTAGAAAATTTTGGATATATATATTTTTTTTTTTGACTTGCACAGTGTGATTTTTCAATTAAAATGAAATATCATGGACACGGAAAAAACATTGAGCAACGATATAGGTCTATTGCCAGTTTGCAGTGTTGAGATTTTTTAATTTGCATTGGATTTTAATTTGCATTACTTTATCTAATGCAAATGTAAAAGAATTTCCATTGTTTGCAGACAATTAAAAGTTTTAAATGCAAATGCAGGTTGTGGAATCGGATGCCAATTGTAATGAAAATGACAATTAAAAGTTTCAAATGCAAATGCAGGTTGTGGAATCGGATGCCAATTGTAATGAAATATGGCAATTCTTTTAATTATTTTCAATTTGTTTGATTGCTGGCAATTCTGTTTATAAAGTATTTTATGTGTATAGGTTTGTGGCTTCGATTGGAGTTGCCTCGTTGTACTTTCAAATGCTTAAACCTTTACATATATAATATTTGAAAACCAAAACTGCCAGATATGAAAGAAATGCTTTGCAAATAAGTACAATTGCCAATGGTATTTAAATTTTTTTTGAATTTGCATTTGGCGAGGTAATTAAAATTAAACTACAAATTATAATTGCGATATAATTAATTTGCCCCATGTATGCCAATTTGAAATTCCAATAGTTGGGCATCAGAGGGATTATTTTTTACCAAGAAAGCTAAAATTTGATACACATCAATTTGAATGTTGAAATACATCATCTGCAACTCAAAGACATAAATTCAACTTTAACATACATCATTTCATATTGTTACGAATAAGTAAAAGCTTTCGCGTGCTGTTAATGACTCTACTAACAGTATGTAAATAACAGGCGGTTAGTGCTGCGCCTGAAAGTATGCATTAAAACAACGTACCAGCTCGCTAAACCAGTAGCATGAATTCACCTCAGTAAAGATAACTCCACCATTCGAGATTGTTCTGCAAAGATAAGCAACGACGACAATGTCTAGAAGGTTCTTGAATTCGCTAGATCTACCTTCATTTGAGTGTGGTGAGTTTGTATAAATAGCGGAGGTCTTTGGAATGGAGAGTTCAGTTTGTGATTAAACCTCGTAAAGTAAGCAACGCGAATTGATAGTAAAATACAAGACTTGTTAAAGTGTCATAAATAAAGTAAACTGTTGTACTGTATAAGTAAAATAAAAGGAAGTTAAACCGTTGTAATTATAGTAATTTAAAACGAACCTTGTTTTATTATTGGGAATAAAACAACGCAAAAAGGACGAATAAGGAAAATCGTAACATTGGTGTCAGAAGTGGGATTACGAATTAAGGACAACGATGAAGTTTGAAGAACTCAAAGTTGAACAACTAAAAAAGGAGTTGAGTAAATTGGATCAACCGACAGCTGTTAATAAGGTAGAACTGCAGAGGAGATTAATAGATGAATTTAAACGCCGAAACATCGACATTGACACGTATCAGTTCGAGTGCAAAGACGAAATGGAGGTTTGTGCAAAAGAAGCAAGTGGTAATCTAGATGTTTCTACAATGTTTGCTGCCATGATGGATAAATTGGACGAGAAATTTGGTGAAAATTCTAGAATTATGAACGAGAAATTGGACGAAAATTCTAGAATTATGGATGAAAAACTTGAAAAAAAATTTGGTGAAAATTCAAGAATTATGCAGGAAACATCAAACGCCACAAATGACAAGCTACATGAAATTTCAGAATCTATGAATAACATGGAGATACAGGTTAATGATCAATTCGGAAAGGTCGAAGAGAAATTCGAGGAATTTCAGCAGAAGATCGAACAGGTCGAACAGGATGTGGAGGAAAGATTCGCCGAACTGGAAAGAAAGATGAATGATCTCCAGTTGCAAGAAGGGCCAGTGCGAGTAATTTCTGAAGGCTCTAGTAGACTGAAAGCTCCCAGTTTCGATGGCTCCACACCATTCGACGTTTTTAAATTCCAATTCGAAATGGTCGCAATTAAGAACTTGTGGAACAGCAACGACAAAGCAGTAGAGCTAATTTTAGCACTCAAAGGCAGTGCAGCAGAAGTCCTTCAGAGCATTCCCGTTAGTGCCAGAAACAACTACGAGGATATACTGGCTGCGTTACAACGCAAGTATGGTGGCGATCACAAGAAGGATTTATGTCGCATGAAATTAAGAGGCCGAGTGCAAAAGCATAATGAAACACTTCAGGACTTCGCAACCGAGGTAGAACGTTTGGTGTTGATGACTTATCCTGGTGAGTCCCACCCATTCTTGGACCAATTTAAGATTGAAGCATTCGTCAACGGCATCCGTGATCCTGACATAAAATACGTGACTTGTGCCACACAAAAAGCTACATTCGCCGAAACCGTTTCGTTCGCATTGGCACAGGAGACAGCGAAATTTGTGTCCAAGCCTCAAATACAAAGAGTTAGACAAATTGAAATGGAGTCGGCGGCAGGAGATTTGAATGGTGCCATAAACGATCTTAAAGAAATCACCCAAACCCTCAGCAAGCCGTTACCAGGCGGAAGTAAGCCCAGACCAAAGTGCTACAATTGCGACAAACCTGGTCATATTTCACGAAACTGCAGAGAACCACGAAAGCGATCAAGATCGAGCTCACCCCAACGTGGAAATAAACGGGCAAATTATACTACACAAAATGAATCTCCGTTAAACTAAAACGAGCTAGCCTAGAGGGGCGTGGACTAGCTCCCACAACCGAGGGCCCCACGATCTCCATCTCAATAATACAACAGAAAAACAACAACCTCACTGTCTACGGAGCTATCGGTGGTCGGAAGCGCATATTGACTATGGACACAGGCGCGTCACAATCCATCATCAGATCTGATTTGATAAATGGCCCAATGGAATCGTTACATGGTGTAAGAGTCCGCACAGCAACGGGTGAACCAGCAACTGTACATGGTATAGTTAAATTGAAGTTAGCCATTGCCAACATGAGCATCGAACACGTGTTTATTGTCGCCGACATTGTGGATGAAGTGATAGTTGGCGCAGATTTTATGATTGCCCAAGGCCTCAAGTTAGATATGGGGTAGAAAGTTTTGACGTGGGCTAATGTGGAAATTCCACTCATTGTGGGATACGACAATACAACACAGATTAAAAGGCTGATCGCTCACAAAGATGTAAAACTGCCACCAAACTCAGAAACCATAGTATGGGCCCGAATGGAGGGAGATTGTGAGATCGGCGGCTTGTGGGTAGTTGAACCGGCAAGTATAAACAACTATAACATCATCACTGCCAAAGCTCTAGTAAAAACTAATAATGAAGGATACTTGCCTGTACGAGTTCTAAATTTGTCCAACAACGAGGAGGTGATCGGCGACCGCACAGAAATTGCTGAATGTACACCAGCCGAGGCGGTCATCAACTGTGAAGTTAATTCTGACTGCAGCAAACTATCAGAAAAGGAGCAGAAAGTACTTGAGTCGCATCTCAGTGAGTGGGTGCGAGAACTAAAGCCTTCTGATAGGAACAAAGCAAAGCAATTACTGTGGAAGCATGCGTCTGCCTTCGCCCTGAGAAAAGAATGCCAAGGTATAACATCAATGGTAAAGCATGACATCAATACAGGGGAAGCGAGACCAATAAAACACTTGCAAAAAGAGATGAGGTGAAGAAACTGGTACCTGAAATGCAGAAGGATGGTGTAATCGAACTTTCTTCAAGTCCATGGAGCTCGCCGGTGGTACTAGTTAAGAAGAAAGATGGAAGTACCCGATTTTGTGTGGATTATAGAAAGCTCAACGACGTCACCAAAAAGGACAGTTATCCACTACCAAGAATTGATGACACATTGGATACGTTGTCAGGAACAAAATGGTTCTCCACGCTGGACTTGCAAAGTGGTTATTGGCAAGTAGAAATCAGCGAGAAAGACAAGGAGAAAACTGCATTCAGCGTAGGGGATGGTCTGTGTGCAGTTTAAAGTAATGTCATTTGGACTATGTAACGCTCCAGCCACCTTCGAGCGATTAATGGAGTGCGTGTTGAAATGGCCAGGAAAAAGTTATTGGGTACTACAGCCGAATACTCTCAAAGCCAGAGAAAAACCACTGTGTTACGAGACGAGAGCTACTGGCAGTCATAGAGTGTGTCAAACACTACCACAAGTATCTGTACGGCCAGCCTTTTCAGTTAAGAACCGATCATGCGGTGCTAAGGTGGCTACTGCAATTTAAGAACCCCGAAGGCCAACTTGCTCGTTGGATTGAAAGACTGCAGAGCTATGACTTCAGCATTGTGCATAGAAAAGGAGGACAACACGGTAATGCTGATGCCCTGTCACGTCGTCCATGTAAGCTGGAATGCAAACACTGCTCAAAAGCAGAGGTGAAAGAAACATCATTAACGTACGTCTGCTTCGACTAGAATCCAACGAAGACTGGTCAACAGCACAAAGAAGCGACCCTTGTACTGGCAAAAATCATTTCTGCAAAAGAAAAAGGTGAAGGACCAACACGCAATGACATCGCCTCAGAGAGCCCCCTGATGAAAGCATACTGGGCCCAGTGGAACATCCTAAAATTATTGGATGGTTGCCTATGCCGGTTATGGGAAAGTGAGGATGGTAAAATAGTCAAAAAGTTAACAGTGGTACCTTCCTCCAAGGAAAAAGAGATAATGACAGAATTCCATAATGGCCCGAGTGGAGGACATCTAGGAATAACCAAGACCATCGGAAAGCTAAAGCAACGGTTCTACTGGGTTGGCTGTCAACAAGCGGTAGCCGATTGGATAGCAAATTGCACCCAATGCATGACAGCTAAGGGACCAACGCGAAGAAGTCATGGCCATATGCAGCAATACAACTCAGGTGCACCCTTTGAGCGTATAGCTATGGATGTGGCTGGTCCATTTCCAGTCAGAAGCTCTGAAAACCAGTACGTCTTAGTGGTTATGGATTACTTCAGTAAATGGCCCGAAGTATACCCTGTTCCAAATCCGGAAGCGAAGACTATAATTAAAGTGTTTGTGGATAACTGGATATGCCGTTTTGGTGTCCCCTCGGAGCTCCATTCGGACCAGGGTAGGAATTTTGAATCGACCATCTTCAAAGAAATGTGTGAGTCATACGGTATTCGGAAAACAAGAACAACACCATTGCATCCTCAGTCTGACGGAATGGTTGAAAGATTCAACCGAACTCTTGAAGAATACCTAAGAAACGTAGTCAGCGCAGATCAAAGAGATTGGGATGAACACATACCGAAGTTCCTTTTGGCATATAGGACGGCCACCAATGACTCCACTTGGCGGACACCCGCTAAAGTAATTTTTGGAAATGAGCTGAAGCTGCCTGGAGATTTGGAGTTTGGTACCATACCAGCGTCTGACCCTGCGAACCGTGATGTCAATTACCATGATACGGGGGATCTTAATGATCTCCATGAATTTGTGCGCAACAAATTAAAGATGGTCAGTAACAAAATGAAAGCCAGATACGACCGAGCGGCAAATTCAGAAGGATTTCATGAAGGCCAGCTAGTTTTACTGTTCAACCCACAGCGCAAGAAGGGTTTATCTCCAAAACTTCAGACTCACTGGGAAGGCCCTTACAAGGTTGTCAAACGAATAAATGACGTGGTGTATAGAATCCCGAAAAGCCAAAGTCCAAGAGCTAAAATGAAAGTCGTGCATTTGGAAAGACTAGCCCTGTATGGAAAACGGGGGGTTGAGCCTGCTCGAGACGAACAGGCTTAAGTGGGGGGCAGTGTTACGAATAAGTAAAAGCTTTCGCGTGCTGTTAATGACTCTACTAACAGTATGTAAATAACAGGCGGTTAGTGCTGCGCCTGAAAGTATGCATTGTAACAACGCACCAGCTCGCTAAACCAGTAGCATGAATTCACCTCAGTAAAGATAACTCTCCGCCCTTCGAGATTGTTCTACAAAGATAAGCAACAACAACAACATCCAGATTCTAGAAGGTTCTTGAATTCGCTAGATATATGTACCTTCATTTGAGTATGGTGAGTTGGTATAAATAGCGGAGGCCTTTGGAGTGGAGAGTTCAGTTTGTGATTAAACCCCGTAAAGTAAGCAACGCGAATTGATAGTAAAATACAAGACTTGTTAAAGTGTCATAAATAAAGTAAACTGTTGTACTGTATAAGTAAAATAAAAGGAAGTTAAACCGTTGTAATTATCGTAATTTAAAACGAACCTTGTTTTATTATTGGGAATAAAACAGCGCAAAAAGGACGAATAAGGAAAATCGTAACAATATTTTAAACACATCAATTGAAATGTATATGACATCAACAGAAATTCATCAATTGAAATACATCAATTGAAATTCGAAAAATTAAATTTTATATTAGTACATAAGATTTTTCAATTTCAATTGATGTGTTTAAACCTTCTATTTATGAGTGTTGAATTTCAACTGTTGGCTTTTAAAATTCAACTGGTATATTTTTAATTTAAGTTGGTACACCGCACAGTGGGATGGAAGGCTTCATACATTTTTGTGAAAAAACTATAAGGAGTGGTCCTAGATCATTGAAAGTTGGCACCGAGCATTATATTGACTAAATAAAAAAAAATTGAATTTCATTAAAATCGGCCATACCCATCGCCCATACAACCCAAGATGGATTTTTTCATAAAATGTTTCCTATCCAAGCAAATTACAAAGCTGCTTTCGATAGCCCCATACAGGTAAAATTGTACGAAGCTATGTCTGAACTTGGGTTTCCGGCAAAACTGATCCGCCTCTGTAGAATGACGCTGACCAAACCAAATCAGCAGTGAAGGTAGTAAAAGACCTCACCGAACCATCCTGTACCAAGCGAGGACTGAGACAAGACGACACAATTGCGTGCAATCTCTTCAACATCTTAATGGAGATAATAATGAGAAAGGCTGCAGTAAATACGAACTAGACCCTTAACACGAAAATCCATATGTTGCTGGAGTCGCTGACGCCATAGACTTCATCGGGCGAAATTTGCGAGAGGTTACTGCTGTATTTTCAAGAATCGAAAAGGAATCAGCGAAGGTGGGTCTTGCTGTTAATGAGACCAAGACAAAATTGATGGTGTCAACGACTAGAGAAACCTCTCGACTTGGTCCGCAATTGAACGTTGACAACCAATTTATTTTTGAAGTGGCAGACGAATTTGTCTACCTTGGATCCGCCGTGAACAAGAACAACAACGTCAGCCTGGAGATAAATAGGAGAATAGTGCTTGCAAATATAAGCTATTTTGGGCTCAGCAAGCAGTGGTGGTACAATGACTAGTGTGCGCGGGTCTTGTACATGAGAACGTGGGTTCGATCCCTGCTCAAACCACCTTACATTTCTTTAGACGACGGTCACCTCGCTTAGTGATGGCGACACTATCGAGTACTTAGCCATGAAAATGCGTCTCAAAATACCGTTCGGAACCGGTGTAAAACTGTAGGTCCCAATCAGTGAGTGTAAAACTAGATAGCGTACTTCTCACTGATTGTGAGGAGCTCTCTCCAATCCCTTCATGGGATGTTATGGGACACTATTTTTTTAAGCAGTTTAGGAACAACGCCCTCTCTCGACGGACAAAAGTCCAGCTATATCAGATTCTCATTTTACCTGTTGACATATGGCTCCAAAACTTGGGTCATATCGCAAGCGGATGAAAAACACCTGGGTCCTGTTAGGGAAAACGCGAGTACCGACGTCGCTGGAACCCAGAGCTATATAATCTGTATTCGGACGTGGACATAGCTAGGCGAATCAAATTAGGCCAATTGCTTTGGCCAGGCCATGTAATCAGAATGGATGAAGATGAGCCAGCGCGAAGGATTTTCGATAACGTACCCGATGGAAGCAGGAACCAAGACTCCGCTGGAATGGCCAGGCAGAAGAATCCCTCCGTATCCTTGGTGTTACCAACTGGCGAGAAAAGGCGAAGGATAGAGCCAGTTGGAAGAATATGTTGAAATTTGTTTAATTTATTTGTTTAATTAATATGTGTAAGACGTCTGACCTCATGACGTAGTAAAATAGTCAATAAAAGAAGTAAGTACCCAAGCAAAAGTATTTAAATTTGATTCATACACTTTATAGAATAAAAATAAAGATGCATGGCAAGTTCCATCCAAATCGACCACGCCCACCATACAAAATATAGATAAGATTTTTTTTAAATATTTTGTTTACCATTCGACAAAAAACTTTATTTATTCTTCATCTATCATTTCTTTGACTATTGTTGTTATGACTCATGTCTTAAGCTGGTTATGAAATGGTGCGATGAAACAAGAAAGCTACGAAAAATGTCTGTGTTCGTCGAAACTATTTAACTATCGCATTTCCCAGAAAATATTAACCTATACTTCCTGTATACTATATAATCTGTACTTATGAATGCTGAAACCAAATCAATTTAATTCAAAACATTTCCAATTAATTTAATAATCAAAATCGTTCCCAATTTCATTGTAATTGGCATCCGATTCCACAATCATGCATTTGCGTTGTCTAATGGCAAAATCAGGTCAAAGTGTTAGCTTTGGGAGTGATAGACATATTATAGTATGAGGAGTCGCAGAACAAAATGTGCCTTTTTGATTATTTCAAAATGTTGGGAAATTCAAGATTATTTTTTTCATCCGATTATAACATAAAATTACGACATTTTCCCAACTCTAGTTATAATCTCCAGTGTATGAGAAGAGAAGTAAAATTATCCATATACGATTTTTTTCAATACAACTTAATCAAATTCATGCAAAGACATCAAAAACCATTTTGTAAATAAAACCAACCCGTAAAACACATAGTTTTTGACTATAAATTCTTTATACAGGGTGTCCCCTAAACTTTTGTCTAAACTTAAACACGTGATAGCTGAGAACAAAAGCTACATTGTTTGTTCTTACGCCAATTGCCTAGGTGGCTTCGTTTTCGAGATATTCGTGTTTAAAATAATTGCATTTTTGAAAGCATTTTCAATAAATGCATAATCTACTTTTTAAATGAAAAAGAAATATCATTGAAAATTGCTTCAAAATTGATTTTAAATAATTTATTTTTTCGTTTGAAATGAAAACGAATTTTTTTTAAAAATGTTTTCAATTAACGAAAATTTTCAAAATGAGAGCCATAACGCAACATATGCACTTAGATAAGCGGTCCAAAAAAATAAAAAATAAATTATTTAAAATCAATTTTGAAGCAATTTTCAATGATATTTCTTTTTCATTTAAAAAGTAGATTATGCATTTATTGAAAATGCATTCAAAAATGCAATTATTTTAAACACGAATATCTCGAAAACGAAGCCACCTAGGCAATTGGCGTAAGAACAAACATTGTAGCTTTTGTTCTCAGCTATCACGTGTTAAAGTTTAGACAAAAGTTTAGGGGACACCCTGTATATGACACATGGTTTTTTTATTTTACACATTACTCTAGACACAAACTTTAAATGACAACCAATCCCGACCATATTTGCAGCAGATCTTAGAATATGTAAACCTAAACAACATACCTAATTTTGTTCAAATACCGTTAACAGGAGCGGAAATAATGGATTTTTAATTTGTGATTTGTATGTGAGGTACCACGCCCCTTTGTCCAATCCCGCCCATATTTTGGTTAATTTTTGTCGTCGCCATTAGTTTCCGCTCGATTGGATCACGGGAAAATGGTCAAAAATCAATCCAAAGTCAGGTGAAGTTCATATAAAGAATTTAAAAATACAAAAAGTGACGTTTTGTTCTGCGACTCCTCATATACCGTTGGAAAGGTAAACTCCTCTTCTACAAAATTGTTATCATAAACATCCACATTTCTTTAACACTTTTGGGGAAAATACGAAAAAAAATCTCAAAATTAATAATTTTGTGAGAAATCTTTTATAAATTTGATTTCAAGTATTGACAGTATCTTACTAATTTTGTTATACGTTATAGACCAATGCACGACCAATTAAATCCAATATTTTTCAAATAGTAAAAAAATTAGAGATTTCTAATCCCAAACAAATCTCTTTGAAAATTCGAATTTTTTACACATTAAGCTCTCCTGAACTCATTTCTGTGTAGGATCTCTTTTTTTTTTTGGCGTCTATTTAAGAACATTTCAATCTATAATAGAAATAAAAAATGTATGAAAAAAAAAAACTCAGAAAGAAATTTTTTTCAAACATCGAAACTGAAAAATTTGTTAAAAAAATTACACATTTTCAGAGAATTCTGACTGTTGGATGCATTTCCAAATGATCATAATTTTACATTAAATATATCTGATTTCAGAAAAATTTTAAAATTTGTATAGGTTTCTTGGGAAAAACTAATGAAAATACTGAATGAATCATGGTATGTTTTTGGGAAAATATTGTGTTTTTTACAGTTTGGAAAAAATCCAACTTTGATAAGTCGGCATTTCCAAACGGCTTGAAATACCACTTGTATCTAGATGACAGAAAAGCTATACCACAGAAAACTTCAACTCTGTGCGATCTTCGAACGATACTAATTCGCATATGTAGATTAAATATTTGAGTTTGTTTAGATACGATTGATGATCTACCTAAGGTATCAATTCAGACACATTAGTTAGGCATCTGATAATGAACTTGTCACGAACTTCGAAAGGATTGATACCAGTGTGCTTAACTGAATTGTCTATTATTCCAATAAAATCCAACCATTTTTCACATTATGTTCAGAATGTTCTTGTTCTTGTAAGCCTGTAGTATAAACTTCTCACACATTAAATTAAAACTAACAAAATCGTCATTAAACTCAAAAACTTAATTTTCCACTTCTACTCCACATTTGTACTTTATTTTCAAATTCAGACTTGGAGACACTTTCAGCAGGATCAAACTAAACCAATTTTAAACTTTCTTGGAAATCTACTGTATCTTCATCTTTATATATATAATTCTACTGCACGTGTTTTTGTGACTGAACTCCTCCTAAACTTCTGGACCGATTTGAATAAATTTTTTTGTATACGTTTGGGTGGCGCCCTGGGTGGTTTAGATTTACTATTCGGTCCAATTGGACAAAGGGGCGTGGTACCTCCCACACAAATCACTTGAAATATTATGCAGGACAACGTCTGCCGGGTCAGCTAGTGTTTATATAAAATTACACATAAAATGCTCAAGCTCGTACCTTTTAACATTGATCCGCTACGTTTTACGTTGTCCGTTCATATGTTTCAGCATTGTTTTTTTTACTGAAGATCTAAAAATTAAGTTACACAAATTAAAAAATATTTGTGATAATTTACTTCTTCTCGGAGGTTAAAATTAGGAAAATAAATAGTTTCGGTTTCTTTGACAATATCGCGAAGCGAAAATCCTATATACAGAGTATTTGCTGTGGAGCTGTGCAATTTCGGCGGCTGGGTTACACCCAGTGGAGGAGCCGTAGTACTATTATATAAAATGGTAGGCGGCGGCGCGCCATTTTGGGCTCTTAACTCTAGTTGTGTGAAAAAAAGTATACTTTTTATTCAAATACAAACAAACAATAGAAGCCGATTCAATGAATGCGTTAAGGGGCCCTTAAACCTGTGGATTAGTTGCTCGACTTCAAGTTGACATCAACTTCGATTTTGCCCTTACATTCTCAAACTAGTTGAGGCAACTACATTTTCTTGTCAGATGTCGAAATAAAAGGTGGTGAGCGCACTGCGAAAATATCACAAACAAATATCGAATAATACTATTTTTATTTTCTTTGAATACTTATAAATACCACTACAAATCATATTTATGTAGTTTATATTTGTCCGAAAATGTTTAATTTATTTATTTTTTGGTTCATTTATTTACATTTTGCAGATAATGTTTCCTCATGAACGTTTCTCATCGAAATGCGCATGAAAGTTGATGAAACTTCCCCTTACACTGCTGGATAAGTTGATATCAACTTCAAAAAATCAAAATCTATTTGATTTTACCTCAACTACACCATTTCCAATTGAAATTTGAAAAAAATCAATTGAAATTTAAAAATTCTATTTGAAATTTGAAATACATCAATTGAAATTTGAAAATTCTATTTGAAATTTGAAATACATCAATTGAAATTTGAAAAACATCAATTTGAATTTAAAATACATCAATTGAAATTTGAAACGCATCAATTGAAATTTAAAAATTCTATTTGAAATTTGAAATACATCAATTGAAATATAAAAAAACGTCAATTGATATTTGAAAGACATCAATTGAAATTTGAAAGACATGAATTGAAATTTAAAACACATCAATTGAAATTTAAAACACATCAATTAAAATTTGGAATTCATCAATTGAAATTTGAAATAAATCAATTGAAATTTGAAACACATCAATTGAAATTTAAAAGACATCAATTGAAATTTAAAACACATCAATTGAAATTTGGAATTCATCAATTGAAATGTGAAATAAATCAATTGAAATTTAAAACACATCAATTGAAATTTAAAACACATCAATTGAAATATGGAATTCATCAATTGAAATTTGAAATAAATCAATTGAAATTTGAGACACATCAATTGAAATTTAAAAGACACAATTGAAATTTAAAATACATCAATTGAAATTTGGAATTCATCAATTGAAATGTGAAATAAATCAATTGAAATTTAAAACACATCAATTGAAATTTAAAACACATCAATTGAAATATGGAATTCATCAATTGAAATTTGAAATAAATCAATTGAAATTTGAGACACATCAATTGAAATTTAAAAGACATCAATTGAAATTTAAAACACATCAATTGAAATTTGGAATTCATCAATTGAAATTTGAAATAAATCAATTGAAATTTAAAACACATTAATTGAAATTTAAAACACATCAATTGAAATATGGAATTCATCAATTGAAATTTGAAATAAATCAATTGAAATTTGAAATAAATCAATTGAAATTTGAGACACATCAATTGAAATTTAAAAGACATCAATTGAAATTTAAAACACATCAATTGAAATTTGAAATACACCAATTGAAATTTAAAAATCTAATACATAAAATCGGTTAATAATTTTTAAATTTCAAGTGACGAATTTTAAATTTCAATTGATGTGTTTTAAATTTCAATTGATGTCTTTCAAATTTCAATTGATGTATTTCAAATTTCAAATAGAATTTTTAAATTTCAATTGTTGTATTTCAAATTTCAAATAAAATTTTCAAATTTCAATTGATATTTTTCAAACTTAAATTGATATTTTTCAAAATTTCAATTGGAAATGGTGTAGTTTGTACAAACCACCAACTTCATCTTACACCATGGATAAGTTGATGTCAACTTGAAGTCGCTGCAAAGGCGAAGGATAGAGCCAGTTGGAAGAATATGTTGAAATTTGTTTAATTTATTTGTTTAATTAATATGTGTAAGACGTCTGACCTCATGACGTAGTAAAATAGTCAATAAAAGAAGTAAGTACCCAAGCAAAAGTATTTAAATTTGATTCATACACTTTATAGAATAAAAATAAAGATGCATGGCAAGTTCCATCCAAATCGACCACGCCCACCATACAAAATATAGATAAGATTTTTTTTAAATATTTTGTTTACCATTCGACAAAAAACTTTATTTATTCTTCATCTATCATTTCTTTGACTATTGTTGTTATGACTCATGTCTTAAGCTGGTTATGAAATGGTGCGATGAAACAAGAAAGCTACGAAAAATGTCTGTGTTCGTCGAAACTATTTAACTATCGCATTTCCCAGAAAATATTAACCTATACTTCCTGTATACTATATAATCTGTACTTATGAATGCTGAAACCAAATCAATTTAATTCAAAACATTTCCAATTAATTTAATAATCAAAATCGTTCCCAATTTCATTGTAATTGGCATCCGATTCCACAATCATGCATTTGCGTTGTCTAATGGCAAAATCAGGTCAAAGTGTTAGCTTTGGGAGTGATAGACATATTATAGTATGAGGAGTCGCAGAACAAAATGTGCCTTTTTGATTATTTCAAAATGTTGGGAAATTCAAGATTATTTTTTTCATCCGATTATAACATAAAATTACGACATTTTCCCAACTCTAGTTATAATCTCCAGTGTATGAGAAGAGAAGTAAAATTATCCATATACGATTTTTTTCAATACAACTTAATCAAATTCATGCAAAGACATCAAAAACCATTTTGTAAATAAAACCAACCCGTAAAACACATAGTTTTTGACTATAAATTCTTTATACAGGGTGTCCCCTAAACTTTTGTCTAAACTTAAACACGTGATAGCTGAGAACAAAAGCTACATTGTTTGTTCTTACGCCAATTGCCTAGGTGGCTTCGTTTTCGAGATATTCGTGTTTAAAATAATTGCATTTTTGAAAGCATTTTCAATAAATGCATAATCTACTTTTTAAATGAAAAAGAAATATCATTGAAAATTGCTTCAAAATTGATTTTAAATAATTTATTTTTTCGTTTGAAATGAAAACGAATTTTTTTTAAAAATGTTTTCAATTAACGAAAATTTTCAAAATGAGAGCCATAACGCAACATATGCACTTAGATAAGCGGTCCAAAAAAATAAAAAATAAATTATTTAAAATCAATTTTGAAGCAATTTTCAATGATATTTCTTTTTCATTTAAAAAGTAGATTATGCATTTATTGAAAATGCATTCAAAAATGCAATTATTTTAAACACGAATATCTCGAAAACGAAGCCACCTAGGCAATTGGCGTAAGAACAAACATTGTAGCTTTTGTTCTCAGCTATCACGTGTTAAAGTTTAGACAAAAGTTTAGGGGACACCCTGTATATGACACATGGTTTTTTTATTTTACACATTACTCTAGACACAAACTTTAAATGACAACCAATCCCGACCATATTTGCAGCAGATCTTAGAATATGTAAACCTAAACAACATACCTAATTTTGTTCAAATACCGTTAACAGGAGCGGAAATAATGGATTTTTAATTTGTGATTTGTATGTGAGGTACCACGCCCCTTTGTCCAATCCCGCCCATATTTTGGTTAATTTTTGTCGTCGCCATTAGTTTCCGCTCGATTGGATCACGGGAAAATGGTCAAAAATCAATCCAAAGTCAGGTGAAGTTCATATAAAGAATTTAAAAATACAAAAAGTGACGTTTTGTTCTGCGACTCCTCATATACCGTTGGAAAGGTAAACTCCTCTTCTACAAAATTGTTATCATAAACATCCACATTTCTTTAACACTTTTGGGGAAAATACGAAAAAAAATCTCAAAATTAATAATTTTGTGAGAAATCTTTTATAAATTTGATTTCAAGTATTGACAGTATCTTACTAATTTTGTTATACGTTATAGACCAATGCACGACCAATTAAATCCAATATTTTTCAAATAGTAAAAAAATTAGAGATTTCTAATCCCAAACAAATCTCTTTGAAAATTCGAATTTTTTACACATTAAGCTCTCCTGAACTCATTTCTGTGTAGGATCTCTTTTTTTTTTTGGCGTCTATTTAAGAACATTTCAATCTATAATAGAAATAAAAAATGTATGAAAAAAAAAAACTCAGAAAGAAATTTTTTTCAAACATCGAAACTGAAAAATTTGTTAAAAAAATTACACATTTTCAGAGAATTCTGACTGTTGGATGCATTTCCAAATGATCATAATTTTACATTAAATATATCTGATTTCAGAAAAATTTTAAAATTTGTATAGGTTTCTTGGGAAAAACTAATGAAAATACTGAATGAATCATGGTATGTTTTTGGGAAAATATTGTGTTTTTTACAGTTTGGAAAAAATCCAACTTTGATAAGTCGGCATTTCCAAACGGCTTGAAATACCACTTGTATCTAGATGACAGAAAAGCTATACCACAGAAAACTTCAACTCTGTGCGATCTTCGAACGATACTAATTCGCATATGTAGATTAAATATTTGAGTTTGTTTAGATACGATTGATGATCTACCTAAGGTATCAATTCAGACACATTAGTTAGGCATCTGATAATGAACTTGTCACGAACTTCGAAAGGATTGATACCAGTGTGCTTAACTGAATTGTCTATTATTCCAATAAAATCCAACCATTTTTCACATTATGTTCAGAATGTTCTTGTTCTTGTAAGCCTGTAGTATAAACTTCTCACACATTAAATTAAAACTAACAAAATCGTCATTAAACTCAAAAACTTAATTTTCCACTTCTACTCCACATTTGTACTTTATTTTCAAATTCAGACTTGGAGACACTTTCAGCAGGATCAAACTAAACCAATTTTAAACTTTCTTGGAAATCTACTGTATCTTCATCTTTATATATATAATTCTACTGCACGTGTTTTTGTGACTGAACTCCTCCTAAACTTCTGGACCGATTTGAATAAATTTTTTTGTATACGTTTGGGTGGCGCCCTGGGTGGTTTAGATTTACTATTCGGTCCAATTGGACAAAGGGGCGTGGTACCTCCCACACAAATCACTTGAAATATTATGCAGGACAACGTCTGCCGGGTCAGCTAGTGTTTATATAAAATTACACATAAAATGCTCAAGCTCGTACCTTTTAACATTGATCCGCTACGTTTTACGTTGTCCGTTCATATGTTTCAGCATTGTTTTTTTTACTGAAGATCTAAAAATTAAGTTACACAAATTAAAAAATATTTGTGATAATTTACTTCTTCTCGGAGGTTAAAATTAGGAAAATAAATAGTTTCGGTTTCTTTGACAATATCGCGAAGCGAAAATCCTATATACAGAGTATTTGCTGTGGAGCTGTGCAATTTCGGCGGCTGGGTTACACCCAGTGGAGGAGCCGTAGTACTATTATATAAAATGGTAGGCGGCGGCGCGCCATTTTGGGCTCTTAACTCTAGTTGTGTGAAAAAAAGTATACTTTTTATTCAAATACAAACAAACAATAGAAGCCGATTCAATGAATGCGTTAAGGGGCCCTTAAACCTGTGGATTAGTTGCTCGACTTCAAGTTGACATCAACTTCGATTTTGCCCTTACATTCTCAAACTAGTTGAGGCAACTACATTTTCTTGTCAGATGTCGAAATAAAAGGTGGTGAGCGCACTGCGAAAATATCACAAACAAATATCGAATAATACTATTTTTATTTTCTTTGAATACTTATAAATACCACTACAAATCATATTTATGTAGTTTATATTTGTCCGAAAATGTTTAATTTATTTATTTTTTGGTTCATTTATTTACATTTTGCAGATAATGTTTCCTCATGAACGTTTCTCATCGAAATGCGCATGAAAGTTGATGAAACTTCCCCTTACACTGCTGGATAAGTTGATATCAACTTCAAAAAATCAAAATCTATTTGATTTTACCTCAACTACACCATTTCCAATTGAAATTTGAAAAAAATCAATTGAAATTTAAAAATTCTATTTGAAATTTGAAATACATCAATTGAAATTTGAAAATTCTATTTGAAATTTGAAATACATCAATTGAAATTTGAAAAACATCAATTTGAATTTAAAATACATCAATTGAAATTTGAAACGCATCAATTGAAATTTAAAAATTCTATTTGAAATTTGAAATACATCAATTGAAATATAAAAAAACGTCAATTGATATTTGAAAGACATCAATTGAAATTTGAAAGACATGAATTGAAATTTAAAACACATCAATTGAAATTTAAAACACATCAATTAAAATTTGGAATTCATCAATTGAAATTTGAAATAAATCAATTGAAATTTGAAACACATCAATTGAAATTTAAAAGACATCAATTGAAATTTAAAACACATCAATTGAAATTTGGAATTCATCAATTGAAATGTGAAATAAATCAATTGAAATTTAAAACACATCAATTGAAATTTAAAACACATCAATTGAAATATGGAATTCATCAATTGAAATTTGAAATAAATCAATTGAAATTTGAGACACATCAATTGAAATTTAAAAGACACAATTGAAATTTAAAATACATCAATTGAAATTTGGAATTCATCAATTGAAATGTGAAATAAATCAATTGAAATTTAAAACACATCAATTGAAATTTAAAACACATCAATTGAAATATGGAATTCATCAATTGAAATTTGAAATAAATCAATTGAAATTTGAGACACATCAATTGAAATTTAAAAGACATCAATTGAAATTTAAAACACATCAATTGAAATTTGGAATTCATCAATTGAAATTTGAAATAAATCAATTGAAATTTAAAACACATTAATTGAAATTTAAAACACATCAATTGAAATATGGAATTCATCAATTGAAATTTGAAATAAATCAATTGAAATTTGAAATAAATCAATTGAAATTTGAGACACATCAATTGAAATTTAAAAGACATCAATTGAAATTTAAAACACATCAATTGAAATTTGAAATACACCAATTGAAATTTAAAAATCTAATACATAAAATCGGTTAATAATTTTTAAATTTCAAGTGACGAATTTTAAATTTCAATTGATGTGTTTTAAATTTCAATTGATGTCTTTCAAATTTCAATTGATGTATTTCAAATTTCAAATAGAATTTTTAAATTTCAATTGTTGTATTTCAAATTTCAAATAAAATTTTCAAATTTCAATTGATATTTTTCAAACTTAAATTGATATTTTTCAAAATTTCAATTGGAAATGGTGTAGTTTGTACAAACCACCAACTTCATCTTACACCATGGATAAGTTGATGTCAACTTGAAGTCGCTGCAACTTATCCACAGGTCTAAGGGCCCCTTTAGACTTATTAGTTCATTTCGATGAAAGCGCTAGCCCCACCGGAAACCCATTTAGTTTTCTCCACGAACCTCAACATCTTGCCTACGTCAATCTGAGATAATTCTCCCAAGGCCTTAAATAGGTAGGATCCAATAGTAGACAGTCTGCTGCCGGCTAGTGCTGGACATGTTCTAAGAAAATTTTCACTGGATTTGTCTTGAGCGTACACGGTCTGTGCCCCTCGTCCATCTCTCCTGCGTCATCATATGGCATTCTTGCAGGATTTGCTTACACCTTGCTAGGGGCATACCAACACGCTCCAACTCCTGTGGAGCCTGTAAGGTAGTCCCTAGTCTGGCCAGTTTATCCACTTCGCAATTCTTCGGAATGTCCCTGTGACCTGGGCGATCTAGTTAAGAGATCTGCGGCAGTCCTGTGCAGATGTTGAATAAGTAATAGTTGATGACAGCCAGACTCTCCGAGAAGACTCCCAGCCTATTATATTCAGCCTGCCACATGTTACATACAATGATCGGGTAATCTACGAGAAAGGGACAACCCTGGTTCGCTAGAGTAGACAATGTAGCCTACCTAATCATTCATTTTCGAACCATCCGTGAAGAATTTCAAACATTCCTCTTTGCCAGGAACTCATTTGTTCCAGGAATCCCTTTCCGGTATGAGAGCATGGTATCCGATCGAATAGTGGTTCCGCTTTCAGGAATGTTTAGAGTACCATCCAGCACTGTTCAATGACCGAGTCCTCATTGTGGGAGTTGCCTTATCCTGACGACAGACATGGAAGCAATCTGCCTGTCTGTAATGTATACCGGCCACAAGTATAACATTACATTCAGGACATCAGTGGGAGTGGTGCCCAGAGCAACCGTGATGCACATCGTCGCCATTCTCTGAACCCTAGTCAGTAGTGCACAATATGTGGGGGTTTCAAACACCTGCCACCACACGATAATCCTATACAGCATTATCTGCTGTATACATCCAGTTAACCATCCTCGGAGAATGTCCTGTTTACAACCTGTAACCCTCTTGCAGGTGTATAGGATTATCGTTACCTTTTTCGCTTTTTCCGTAATGTTGGGTCTGAAACTAAGCTTGCTATCCAAAATAACACCCAGTTACTTGGTACAATCTGAAAGCTTCATTTCAGAACCATCCAAAGTGATAGGTTCCACGGTAGGTATTTTATACCAGGTGAAAAGGACCAGTTGTTGGAGAAATCCCTTAGGGTACTGGAATACTTTCCCTTTATATGTAGCTATTTCCCCATCGACCGCATCAGCAACATTTTCGCACCCGCATTTTCGAGAGAGTGACCAGTATTCCGTTCAGCGCAAGGTTCCATAGCAGAGGAGACAGTCCCCTCCTTAAGGTGTGCCTCTGTTAACATACCTCGTTGAAGTCGAGGTGCCTAATACAGCTGTGCCACGCCTCTTGGTGAGCCGCATATGACCCACGTTAACCTTAAGAGCCGATAGCGCAAATTCCAAGGCATTAGGAGTGATATTATAGGCAGCACTATCAATGTCAATAAAGGCTATATTTTCTAACAGTTCAAGCAGTGCTCTCTCCGTAGACCTGCACTTGCAGTAAGCATGTTGTGCACCAGATAACAATCTCACAGCAACACTCGCCAGGAGGTCAATAGATCGGTCATAGTCATAGGATAACAAACCGAAATGCAAAAATAATTTCAACCATACACATGAAGTTTCACTTCTGCAGCTTGTCTTCATGACACACCGATTTTTTTTTATTTTAAATTTTATTGTCTCAGATGTTTACAAATCTGCAATGTCATCATCGATCACAACTATTCATCCAAAAACATGTCCTCTTCCAAACGCACATATATCGTTTAAATTTCAAAGAGAGAAAGTATAAAGTTTGTTGTCCTAGTTAGAGAGGCTTAAGGGAGTTTACTAATGACAGTTGCTTATAAATATTTTTGAAAACTTTGATCAATAGCACAAGGGGTATTTCAAAAGCTCGTACAGTAAAAAATTTTGCATTGTGAGTCTGTCTGTTTGTGGCCGTCGGTGGTGCAATGGGTAGTGTGCGCGCCTCTTGTACTTGAGATCCTGTGTTCGATCCCTGCTATGACCACCTTAAAATTTCTTTCGACGGCGGTCACCTTGCATAGTGACGGCGACACTATCGAGTATTTAGGCATGAAAATGCATCTCAAAAATACCGTTCGGAACCGGTGTAAAACTGTAGGTCCCAATCAGTAAGTATAAAACTTGAAAGCGCACAGCTCACTGGTTGTGAGAAACTTTCCCCGATTCCTTCATGGGATGTAATGGGAAACCATTTATTTTTTTGTTATTGTGAGTCTGTCTTCTAGTATATTTATGTACTTAGGGTGGCAATGAAATGTATGGAGCAATTAAATTTCTAAAACGAACGTGGTGAATCGGATAACTCTAAGCCGGTCCGACATGTGGTCAAAGTTTTCAGGTTTTGGCATTTTGGGTGTAAATTTGTATACACCAGAAAATATTCAGTTCTCAGTTCATTTGAATAAAAAAAGTGTACATTGATTTAGTCTGACCTGAATATGAAGTTGTACAAATTGGAGTAAAATCCCACAACTCTAGGGTTTCAAACTCTTAATTTAAAAAAATTGTCAATTTGTAGAAAAAATTTAAGTTTGGGGTTTTCGGTTTATTCCAAAAGTTGTATCTAAATGAAAAAAAATTAGTGTGAGTCCGATCACAGGGGAGATGTGTAAACATCTAGTAATGAAGTTGGAAGTACTTATGCTTTTAGTATATTTTTTTAATTAATCAATTAAAAGTATCAAAACTTTCAATATTGTAAATACATAGGAATTTGCTGGTTTTTGTTTGTTTTATTTAACTTATTTGGTTAGTAAATGGGCACACTGCAGTATATATGTACTGCATTAAAAATTACAGTAAGCAGTAAATTTACTGATTACTGAAAAAATGCAGTACATTTTTACTGATAATGAAATTTAATTTGCATTACCAGTAAAATCATAGGGCCGTATTCATAATAATCAGTAATCGGGCATTACTGATTACTGAAAATTCAATGCACCTCATCATAATCATGTAGGCACTTTATAAAAATTGCTGAAAAAAATTTTAGTAATCAGTAAAAATTTACTAGTTAAAGAATTATTTTTACTGAAATTTTAGTAGTACAGCATAGTGCCCATCTATGGTAAATGCCTTAAGTACAATTAGTTAATATTGGCTTATGGTAACTAAAATAAGAAACATATTTAAATTTTTGACTCGATTGTATTTAAAAATCTATGGAAAACTGCATCTATAGTAGTGGAATTGTTAGTTGTGGGGGTTTGTGGAGATTTGCTCATATGCAAGTGGAAAACGTCAAATAAAAATTTTGATAAAGCTTGCGACTGTGGGTTTGCACAATTTGTATTAAAATCTCCACCCATAATAATTGCCATGAGATGGAGATTGTTACCCAATTGTCGTGCACCAGTTTCAGTGTAAGGCAACAGTACGAAATGAAGATATGTTATAATCTTAATTTATATTGGAATCTAATAGAAATTTTATTAGAATTAACATTACCTCCATTCAGCTTTGATACACTTTGTGTTGTTTTATGTTCTGAGTTATAATTTTTTTGGTGTTTTGTAAAATATTTTATTATTTTGTATTTGTTGCGGTTGACAAGTTATTAATCAGCTGTTTACTGAAATGTAATGCATGTAGTTATTTTACAGCAATGGTTTTCGAAAATTAGTAGCTACTATTGCACACTAGATGGTGCTTATATGCAGCTGTTAAGTATGAATGACAATCTCAAAGATGAAGAAAACTTTTAGTTTTTAGTTTTCCTTATATTTGACAAGTTTAATTTTTAGTTTTCCTTATTTTGCTTTGTTTTAGTAAATTTCTTATTAAAAGTGCAAAAAAGCTTTTTAGAAGTTATTAAAATTAAATGTTTTTGTATTCATTTTATTTATTTGTTTTCATTTGCCTACGATAACATAATGTACGACAATTAGTGAAAATTAGTCGCTACTATTGCACACTAGATGGTGTTGAGTATATTGTATGCAGCGTATGATTACACTAATACACTCATACATAGCTCACACCGATTTGATAACGCTTTACGATTGGTTAACGATTACATCGCACATCTTACTCTAAATTTGTGATTGTATTGTGAAAAAGATTTTTACCCCCAGCGTATAGATGTTTACACATCAAAAATATTCAACTCGGATATCAATGCCTTCTAGTAGAAGTCTCTATGCGTACAATAAGGTATAACACGATATAGTAACTCAACGGTTTCAGGATCTGGTGCGGCAAAGTAGCACCACAGCCTTTACACGATGCCATTTTTTAACCATGCAATTTGCGTTTGTTGATAAGGGGTGTAGAGAAGCACGAAGGGAGGAAAAAAATGGCACAACGCGCCCCCGCACCGGGTTTCATGAAATTTTATTGCTTCTTTCTTTCATTCTAGTTTATCGTGTGTTGTGTTACATTGTTAGAGGTTACGTGAAATAATTAAAAAAAAAGAAAATGAAAGTTAAACATAAAAATTAATTAAAAATAAAAAAGAAAAATTTAATTTCTTCCTTCGAAAAAACTAAAAATGACGGAGAACAAAATTTGACCGCTTACAAAAATTAACAGCACACATAAGAACACTAACTAACGAGAAATGTCAGAAAAAATGGCAAGCACTAATATCATGAGATGGCAACGTGTAAAGGCACGAAGATTTACGCTGCAATTTCAAAAGAGAATTGATAAAATTCGCAGCTAAAAATGGCGTCGTGTAAATTGAGAAAAATTCGCCAAGATGACTGTTAGCGCCACCTATAAAATCCCCATAGTTTTGGCAACGATCTGGCAACACTTTTATACATTAAAATTTTTCAGATTATCAATTCATTATTTTTTAACGAAACCTTTTAAATGTCAATTTTCAACATAAAATTACTTAAAGCAAGTTGGGTAAATACGCGGTGCCTCAGAGATAAATAGTTAGTTCAAATTTTGTAAATATTTTTTTCATTTTAAATTCTTATAGTTTGTTTGTTACATGTATAGGAATTTTAATATAAATACATTTTGTGGAATAAATCAATCTATTTATTAAACAATCTGTGTTTTATTCAAAATTCCCGTGAAAGCCACTAGCTCTGGCCAATCCGCCTTCTCAACAATGACCTTATAAGGATTCCAAATCATAAAAATTGCAAAGGATGAGCTCAAAACATAAGTATGTGCTCAAATCGATTCTATAAAATCGGATATGACAACTGGTTATAATAACCGGGTTTCAGGAACGCAGTTGTAGAAACCTGTTCCAAAAACCATATTTCAAAATCGATTGTATTGTATAAACAGATATGACAACTATGAAACTAGATTTTAATGAACCAAACCATAGAATAATACATACCATTGAAACTTTTATTCGCTCAATAAATTAAACGTCATAGGTACGATGCAAAGTAAACATTGGATGACGCAAAACATGGGTTCAAAAATACCAGATAGTGGCAATAGTATACAACGATCAACAAAGGAACAACAACCGCATATCGTTTTTTTGGGGCAAACTAGTTGTGCTAAATACAATACAAATGTATACCAACGATAAAAGTCAACAAAAAAGTGCAAAATACATATACATTTTTCAGTTCTACACCAAAACGACATGAAAAAGTTAAGTTAACATATTTTGTAACTCCACCTGGTGTAAGGTAATTTTAAATTTAATTGCTCTAATTTCCACAAATCTACGACGAAGAGTGTGAAATAAAACGTCAGATGAGAGAATAAGTTTATCTATGTATGTATTATTCTATGAACCAAACTGTTTCAATAATCAAAAACGATTGTCATATCTGTTTACACAATACAAATCGATTTTGAAGTATGGTTTTTGGAACAGGTTTCCACAACTTGTTGACCACAAAACTTAAATTTTCAATTCATCTCTTGCAATTGTTTGATTCCGCGGTTGTTAAACCTGGTTTCAAATACTGGAATAAAAGACCGGTTCCAATAATAAACTCTGGATTGGTTAACAGTTTTATGCAAACTGATTTTTAATTGCGAGTGTTAAACCCGGGGTTTGAAACCGGCTTCTAAAAGCGGTTCTTGTAACCAATACCCATATCGATTTTATTGTATCGGTTTGAGCCCATTACTTATGTTGTTAGCTCATCTTTTGAAATTTTTATGATTTGGAACCCTTATAAGGTCATCTTGGCGATTTTTCCTCTACATGGCCTAATTTGCCGCACCATATCATCCTGAATCCGTTGAGTGACTATATCGTGTTATACCTTATGGTAAACGTATAGACTTCTACTAGAATTGGTACCCGAGCTGAATATTTTTGATGTGTTAACATCTATAGCGGCGTATAGGCACTAAATCTATCAAAGTCAGATTTTATGCTGCTGCTAAAACCAGATTTTATGCTGCTGCTAAAACCAGATTTTCTGCGACTGCGAAAGAGAATAATGACGTATTAAACAAAAATGAGCGAGCAAGAGAGCTATGAAAGAGTGGTGTGGCAGGGGTGAGGCAAACGAAATTGTGTCTACAGCGTATGTATTAACATAATAATGTATGTATGTACATGGGTCTGTTGCTGTTGTTGAACGGAGATATAAAGCATAGCCACGCAAAATTTCATTTGCAAGCTTGCGCAGTCGACGTTATGGTGACACACTAATACGTCAGCTACTTCGTACAAAGTATGTGTGATGTTGTGTGTTTGGCTGTTTCGTTGCTGTTGCTATGGCCAAACAAAGCGAGTCATTTGATGTTCAGCATTGCCCGGTGTATACAAAAAAACTATTATTTTTTTATTTTCCAATGTAACATTTACTAATGTGTTCATAGAAATCGAACAGGTACCGTGTAGCAAAAAGGTGTTAACACATCATCCGTGAGTTCGAACACTCATTGATTTTTTTTCATTTAGATTCAACTTTGGGAAATCCAAATTTAAATTTTGAACCCCTAGAGTGGCGGGATTTTACTCCAACTTTTACCACTTTATACCCAGGTCAAACTAAATCAATGTGCATTTTTTTGAATTCAAATGAACTGAGAAATGAAAATTTTCTAGTGTATACAAATTTACACCCAAAATGCCAAAAGCCGAAAACTTTGACCACAAGTCGAACCGACTTAGGGTTATCCAATTGGTCTCAAATTTTCACCACGTAAGCTTTAGACCCAATGTCATAAGAATACACTTGGTATTTACCAAAAATCCGAAGTTTATTTTCATTGCCACCCTAATGTTCATACATGTGAGAGATGAGCACATGCCAATTTTTTCATTTTCTACGTCACTGTAGCGTTCATTGGTATCTTTCGTAATTATGTCGAATTCTAAAGTAACATGCACACAATTTGTTAACTGTTTGCTGATGTCATAAAAATGTCAGTTGAAACATTGAAAAGCAACTCCCACGCGACCGCCGACAAATGATCTGAACGACAGATACTTGTACTATTTCGATTCCATTTGAAAATATGTGGCCAATATGTATGTTCGCATGTATATCAGCATTTCATTTGCTCACATGATGCGGAACATGTGGCGTAGTTGACAAGTTGTTTATTTCAAATGTGGAAGTACAAATTTTATTACTTTAGAAAACAGACATATAATTTATATTATTTATTGCTGGCTATAATACACAAAAATATATAAGTACAGTTTATTGGAACAAGTGGACACGCGGCATTAAATATGTCGAGGTTACATTTGCATGGGATGAAATTGAAATGTGGGCATTAAAGCCATGTTTGACGATTTTCGTGTATACAAAGGAAGTTTGAACCAAATTTCGTGAATATTGCTCTTGTTGCTGATGATCAATCGGGTATAGCACGACCTCTTGGTAAAGAGTCCTGGAAATATTTAAACAATTGTTTTTCTCACACATCTGTGTTTGCATTTTATAACATAAAATTGGTTTCACATGTTCTCCTGCACTGGTTTTTGGAGGACAAAGATGAAAGTCTTCAAAATCCCTGGGAAGGTTTTCTATAGAAGTGTAACACAGACAATTGGAGCACAGGTCACATATATATTTAAGTTACTCTGCCCACTTGAATCGTTTTTATTTGCCAATTAACCCTTTTGAGTCCATAATGCGACTGCATACTCGCATATCGAGTGATCATGAGCACCCTTAATATTTCCTTTCCGGGAACTCTGATGTATATTTTTAAATGTGATTTCGCCGTAAAAAGTTTATCCCAGGTGCTCCCGATCCCAATGAAATAAGTCCCAAGGCAAACAAATAATTCTCAAATCGTTGGAACTTACTTCATTTATTTTGAAAACCATTTCCTCTTTGCGTTTGGGATTTATTTCATTACGAAACAACTCCCAAAACTGTAAAAATTAAAAAAAAACAGCAGACAGTTGTCCGAGGCCTTCGGCCACGGACTGTCCCTGCAGGCTGTGTCAGAGACACGGCCATTAAGTTTAACGTAGAATACGCCATCCGATAAGACAGAAAACATATATAACAAAAAATGATAAATTACATAAACAAATGAATTTATTTATTTGATTGTTACTTTTAATAATATACATAAGCTTATGGTAGGAAAAATAGGATAAATATGTTTTTAAATTAAAAGAGTAAGGATAAATGATAAATAACAGACGCAAATCAATTTGATTATTTGAAAGTTATATATTTTAATTTACTAAACGTCAACTGACGGCTGCTGTCAAACAGCATCAAGCAGCATTGTTATTTTGCTTACTTGGCAGCACTTTCATTTAACATAAAAATGTATGAATTAATTTTTTTATATATTTTTTATAATTATATATCCATGTTAAATTCAAATTCACATTTAACATTTTGTTTCACTTAAATACATAAGTAAATATACGAAATTTCAATATTTCATCAATCAAAACAACAGCCGAAGGTTTGTGTCCACACTGAAACAGCAGCATAGTTTATGTTCACGCTACAAACTCAAACACTCAGCCAAACACCACACATATGTTTGAGTGTATGTGTTTAAACAATTTTCATTTGAGAAATTTAAGATATCAACCAATATGAAATATATATCAAACGAAAGATAACATCTTCATTTACCTACAAAAACCCCAAGTTATTCCATATCTGCTCACATTTGAAAGATATTTAAGTTTGAAAAAATATGATTTTATCAGTTTCGGTTATTAAGTCCTTTTGTAAAAGGTTCAATTATGTTATTCTGTTACGCCTTTTACAAAAAGACGTGATTTTTGTTACAAGTTTTCATATATCAATAATTGCGAAATTTTTCATTAAAAAGTTTCGATTGCGTCTATGTTTCTCCTTGTTTAACAAAAAATAGGTCCATTTTGAATTGGCGTCATAAAATGTCATGTCGTGGGCGTCTGGGGCATAGAGTAATGTCACATAGAGCTGCTATTCTTCTCATCTGACGCTTCATTTCACACTTTCGTGGTGCGGTCTGTGCGAAAGAGAGTTATTTGACGTAAATTGATTTACACCAGGTGGAGTTACAAAAATTGTTGACATAAATTGTTCATGTCGTTTTGATGAAAACCTGTGAAATTTAAACGTATTTATTTTTTATTGTTAGTATATAAAGGGTTTTTCAATATGAGTAATAGAATTTCTTTAGAAACGAATTCGATGAACCCAATTTTCGAGCACTTTTTCCACTAAATCAAGTCGTATGTCATGAATAGCACGTTCAATATTGACTTGTAAAGCTTGATGACAGTCTGGTTTATTGCTAAAGGCCAATGACTTCAAATAACCCCACAAGAAATAGTCCAATGGTGTTAAATCACAACTTCATGGAGGCCATTCAATGTCACAATTACTTGGAATAATCGAATCTCCAAACTTTTCTCGCAATAATTCGGATGTTGTCAAGATATACTTCTTCCAATTTCGGCCATAAAAATTTGGTCATCATCGATCTATACCGCTCTTCATTGACAGTAACAGCTACATTTCGAAAGTTCTTTTTATTCTTATTAGCAGTTGAACATTATGTAAAGAAAATGTACGCTCGTAATTTGCAACAATTCGACGAATTAGGAGCACAGATGGACGATTATTACGACCATAAAATGGCAAAAGCGCACGAAAACTTGCAATCGGAGAACGATTATTTTGATAAATAAAATTTAATAATTTTTAAACTTAGGTCTTGTGTATATGTCTCCATGATGAAATTGTAAACATTACTGAGAAAAATGACAGATCATGACATACTATCACTCAAATTGGAAAACCCTTTATTTGTGGTGTATCTTCAAAAAAATTTGAACGCACAAACCGAAATGCCGTTGCTGTTGTCTTGTTGGTTGGTTTGAGCCAATGCCTCTATCTGGTATTATTAAACCAATACTTTCCAACATGCAACATTCATATGCAACCACACTTCGTAATTTTACCTAGACAATAGATCGCTACTATAGATGTCATTACTCTATGGTAGGTGGTGCAATTGTAGTTTAGCGCGGCTCTTGTAAAGTACATGAGATCGTGTGTTCGATCCCTGCTCTCAACACCTTAAATTTCTTCCGACGTCGGTCACCTCGCCTAGTGACGGCGACACTAACGAGAATTTAACCATGAAAGGGCTTCTCAAAATACCGTTCGGAATTGGTACAAAACCGTAGCTCCCAATCAGTGAGTATAAAACTAGAAAGCGCACAGCTCACTGGTTGTAAGGAGCTTTCCCCAATCACTTCATGGGATGTAATGGGAAATCATTGTTGTTTCATAAAATGTCCAGCAAATTATGTTATCCAAATAACGGGCTATTTTTTCGGTTGTATGCTCTGTATGTGAACTATATTTTTTAATATTGTACCTGAAAGTTTGGAATCGATGTGTCTTTAATCGTCCAGCACATAGTATTTCAAGGTTAACCGGTTGTTTTGCCATTAACCGTGTGCCGGCATTTTAAAAAACGTAATTTTCGAACAAACCAGAAACCGGCTATTTGACGTCGGTTAATCGGTTTTTACTTAATTTGTGTTAATATCCTTAAAAATTATATGATTTTCGTTTTTTGTGCAATTTTGGAATTAAGAAACAATTTGAACAAACAATTTTTGTTCAAAATGATTTTAATTAAAATTAATTAAAAATGAATTAAGAATTAATTAATCTTTTCAAAATTTTTTTTTCAAATTTCAAAATTCAAATTATTTGATAACTAAATGTTTTAAACATAATCGGTAGGGATTCATTTCACTTTTTGGGGGTTATTTAATCCTTTTTTTCCATTTAATTTTCATGTATTTCATTGGGAGATATTTCTCACCGCATTTTCTCCATCCTTCGGCGTATGATTAACAAAAATTGTATATTTGTCTGCCATCGTAGCCTAGGAGCAACGAGGTGGGAATCCGTAACTATTCCTGCAGAAGTTTGCCTAAATAGTTACTTACAATTTGATTGCTTTAATAAAGCAGTATTGGATTGAAATGTACACATCTAGTCTCAATGCGTTTATCTCAGTTTTGGAAGCAGGACTCGATTTCAATTTGCATTAAATTATACAATAGCACCGCAAAAACGATGTGGTCTAAAGTTCACATTATCAGTTTTATAACTTCCTTCATTTTACTTTTTTATTTTATTGTTCAAGCTCAAGACCATTCTCTTTTGATAGATACATCGTCGGTTGATTTTGTGCGTTCTCTTTCCGAATCTGTTGTCATATTTTTGATATATTTTACCCTAAATATTGCTACACACAGAGAAGAGATTCGTTGTCACAACTATATTTACAGCGGTTCCATGGACTATCACATTATTCAGTTGTGATTACCAATAATTGTGTTCTTTGTCACCAAATGTTGTGCATATCAATTGATTTGTAATTCAATTTTGGTTGCAAGACCAGAAACATTTAGTTGAAGCCACAGCAACAAGAAATAAATGTGATCTCTCAATCTAGTTTTAGTTCTAGCAATAAAATTATCTTGTAGTGATGAATATTCTATTAGTTGGATGAACGAAAAATGTAAAAGCTAATTCGGTTGTATCAAATAATATATTGGTATTCTCAACTAAAGTAATTACATGAATTTGATGGCTGGTTGTGATTGTGAATTTTATAGAAAAAAAGTAAAAACTATAATTTTTATTAAAATTGTTTATTTTATATTTAAATATAAACAAAATTATTATTATTTATAACCAGGGTTCGTATTTCGTGCCCATTTTTGATCGAAAATATGAAAACAAATTTCTATATCTCGAAAACGGAGCGACCAATCGAAAAAATAACAAATTTTTACGAGTTTCTAAGGGTTTCTCACAAAGTGTTCCAATTCGCATGAAATAATTTTTGATGTGTTAACATCTATAGCGGCGTATAGGGACTAAATCTATCAAAGTCATGATTTTATGCTGCTGCTAAAACCAGATTTTATGCTGCTGCTAAAACCAGATTTTCTGCGACTGCGAAAGAGAATAATGACGTGTTAAACAAAAATGAGCGAGCAAGAGAGCAATGAAAGAGTGGCGTGGTAGGGGTGAGGCAAACGAAATTGTGTCTATAGCGTATGTATTAACATAATAATGTATGTATGGACATGTGTCTGTTGCTGTGTTTGAATGGAGATATAAAGCATAGCCACGCAAAATTTCATTTGCAAGCGACGTCGACGTTATGGTGGCACACTAATGCGTCAGCTACTTCGGACAAAGTATGTGTGATGTTGTGTGTTTGATTGTTTCGTTGTTGTTGCTATGGCAAAACAAAGCGAGTCATTTGATGTTCAGCATTGCCCGGTGTATACAAAAACAAGTAGAAACGGTGTTAAGTTCGGCCGGGCTGAAGCTTATATACCCTCCACCATGACAATTTACACTCACACTCTCCACTCTTTGCATTCCCTTAACAGTTTTTGATGTGTTAACATCTATAGGCGCGGGTACGGCCTAAATTCACAAAGTGAACACATCCAAACACAGTTTGTCCGACTGCGCTCACACAGATTGTCCGACTGCGATCACACAGATTGTCCGACAGCGATCACACATTGTTTGCCGTTAAACTCCTCCGAAACGGCTGAACCGATTTGTATGAAATTTTGTGTGCATATCGGGTTCGCTACATCAGGCAGCGAAGAGTTGTATTGTATGGGTGCGAAGCCCTCTCAGAGCAAAGAGAATAATGACGTGGTTATTTCTACATATATAAAAATGAGATAGAAACAGAGAAACGAAAATTGTGAACTTGTGTCGCGTATGTACGAACATAACAATGTATGTATGTTCATGTGTCTGTTGCTTTGCATTCTCTTTGTTTTTTGTGGGAATAGAACAAAAAGTATTAAGCAAGAAAATAATGACACATGTGCTTGCACTGGTCTTTAAATAATTTTAAGTATTAATATTATTTAAATGTAACATCATCGTATGATTGAACGCTGTTTTTTATTTTCTAAGGTAACATTTACAAATGAGTTCATAGAAATCGAACAGGTACCGTGTAGCAAAAAGGTGTTAACACATCGCCCGTGAGTTCGAACACTCATTGGGTTTTATTTTTCAAAAAATCGCCAAAATAAGAAAATCGCTAAAATAAAAAAATTGCTATATCTCGGAAACGGTGCGTCCATTCGCAAAAATAATACATTTTTTACCTCAGTAGGAGGCTGTAACCAATGGGTGTCTTGTTAAACAAATCGCTAAAACTACATTTTTTTGAATAAAACATCGCTAAACCGCCATTATGTATGCATACATTTCGCAAACGGAGCGAGCGTTCAATCGAAATATACCGAATTTTTTTTGGCTTCCTATGGGTTTTTCATAAAGTGGTCCAATTCGTATGGACTTTTTTTCTTCTAAAAATCGCCAAAATAAGTAAATCGCTAAAATATCGATTATTTTTACGATTCGACGCACCGTTTCCGAGTTATAGTAATTTTTTATTTCAGCGATTTTGAAATTTTGATGATTTTTTGAAAAAAATGTTTTCCATACGATTGGACCACTTTATGAAAAATACTTAGAAACTCGTAAAAAATAGTTTTGTTTTTGATTTCCGAGATATTCGCATGATTTCTGATTCCACAAATTTTAGTTTTAGCAATTTTTTAAAAATAAAAGTGATGCCGTATTGAAGACATTCATAGATGAAAACCTCAGATAGAGGTAAAAAAATTATTATTTTTGCGATTGGACGCACGGTTTCCGAGATATAGCCATTTTTTTATTTTAGCGATTTTCTCATTTTGTCGATTTTTTGAAAAAAAAATTATTGCATGTGAATTGGAACACTTTTTGAAAAACCCTTAGAAACCCGTAAAAATTTGTTATTTTTTCTAAATTTTTCACATTTTCGATCAAAAATGGGGATGGGTTACCCTGGGTATCATATCGTCATCCTGAAGTTATCTTCACGTATCTCCAAAAAATATTTTTTTGGGAAATTGACTCTAAAGTTTCAACAATTTGTATAAAAAAATTGGTGTGAAAAAAGTGGTCCAACATTTTTGCCAGTAGTAGTGCCTGAAATTCTGCATCGATTGGAGTAAAAATATTCAAAGTCATTGATGAAATTTTCCGAGTTATGGCTATTTTTATCTCCAAAAAAATTTCACATTTTGTTGTATACGCCACCTTTTGGGAAATATTTTTTTGTTTATTCAATTCAAAATTTTCATATATTTTTTATTGTATATCCACAATAATGTTTAATACGGTATCATAACGTGTTAATTTTTTACCAAAAGTGGATATAAAAGAAAATGACTTACATAGTATCTCTGAAACCATAAGAGATAGGGACCTGGGGATTAAACAGATGGAAAGATCAAAAAAATGTATCCCAGGAAATAGTGTTATCTCATTTTTTTTTTATTTTGTGATATTCGTGAAGATAACTTCGGGACGACGATATGTATGTTTAAGTTAATTTGTGTCATCCACAATAATAGTTCTTCCAGCCAAGTGTCCACAATTGTTTGCATGTGTTTGTGAAGGCGTCAATAGTGGCGTCAGATTCAGCGATTGTGTTTAAAAGTCTCACTTCACCTCAATTTATGATAGTATGAATCCTTCGCAGCCTGATATCTATACACTTTATTGTTTTTTCACAACGTTGTCTATCATTGTCTGTTTAAAATATTAGTTTTTCTGTAAAGTCCTCGTGTAACATTCAAATATGCGTAGTTTCTCTTTAACAACAAAACCTCGTGTGAAAAATCGAATACATAACTTTGTAACAAGGGTTTTTGCAACTGAAACTAAATTATGGTTACAGTGACTAATATTTGAACACGAACTCTAATATTGTACTTTTTATTAGTTGTATCTTCCATTTCAGATGAATGGGGTTTTTGAAATACTCAAATTGGTTAATACAACTTAATTTCTGTAGTAGCTTGTGTTTAGTAAGACCTATTTTTAATCTATCAATATCATCGGCAAATAATTCTGATGTATGACAATTATGAATTATAATCAAAGTATAGACTTTAGCATGGAATTTCCAATGCCTGAATTAATTTCCAACTAATCATTTCCCTGTGTGTAGTCGGTACTAGTGGTATAGTTGTGAATATTGGTATCTCCGTTTCAAACAATTGGCGTTTACGACAAAACAATAATAAGTCGGCGATATAGTTTTCAGATGCATTATTGCATTGCAGTTTTGCAAATGCATTCTATTGATTCCTGGCAAACCGTATTTGGCAAACCGTGTTTGATTGAAATGATGCTATTGAAAAAAAGTCATTTTAATTGAGTATTTCCAACTATGCACGTGTTCGAAAAATATCTCAAGCAAACCTCACTAGAACACAATTGTAAAAACTCCTTTCCATCTCCAGAGAACCATCGGTTCCCATTAGACATAATTTTTGTTGTTGCCTAAAAGACAACACAGTTCTTACATGCAATAACGATTGCAGTTCATTTAATCTGATGGAGTTTATTTGAAGTAAGATGTCGCCACATAAAGGTTAACGCTTTTCGATTTCAACAATTATTTTTTACCTCGATTGATAATTGATTCAGTTGTGGCAACTAAATTTCCAATTATTTTCGTTCTATCAACAATTTTTTTTTATAGTTTCGGTTGCAACAACCGAATTTGGAATCAATTCGTTTAAAACAACCGACTGTGCCATTAATTCGGTTGCAACCATCGATTTGATATCAATTCGGTCCCGACAACGGAATTAGGCTTTAAGTCGTTCGCAACAACCGAATTTTTGGTTCCTGCAACCAAATTTCTTACTATTTCTGTTGCTACTGATTGTAATTATGGACTTTCCAGTAGAACGTCGTATTTTGCAGACAATGTCCATAGATATCAGTGTGAAGTAAAAACAGATGCCATCGGTTCTGAATATTTTCAAGGTGGGTCGTTTAAGATGTGCTTATGTATACGCCAAATATAATGTAGTATACCATCATCTTTATATAAAACGGTCGAATGGGCACAACATATCATAATTGTAGCTGTGACCCATAACTTCAGAAACGGTCGCAAATGGAATGTTAAACTGAATTTGTTTCCTAAAGATTAATCCCTATAAAGTACGTTAGTTCTTCGTTTTGTAATTATTTTCGAGAATATGGGAAATTAAATTATCAATAAAACATTTAAACCTTCTCACTAAATGCATGTTTGATAAATAGAAAACACGCTTGATTAGGTTGTGATAAACTCAAAATTTGGTTGTTATAATGTTTCAGTTCGGTTGTGACTACCTCTAATGCGGTTATCACCACCATTAATTCTATTGTCACAACACCTAATGCGGTTGGTACCACCACTACTTCGTTTGTGACAAAGTCTAATGCGGTTATGAGGGTCATGATGACCTCTAGAAGGGTTGTGATAACCTCTACATCCACTTACGGCTAATTCGGTTGTGTCAACCAATTTTTTCTGTGTGGGCACACGGGTGTTCCTTATATGACTTTTGAAGTAGAATACGACTTACCTTACGGTATGAGGAGTCATGTCAGGTTTTTATTGTTGTTATCTTTATTTCATTGAATTTGAGGAAACGGCTAGATGAATTTTTTTTTAAATTTTTTTTGTAGGTAAATGAAGATGTTATCTTTCGTAATAATTTTTAATTTTGAATTTTCGATCTAGAAAAAGCATTTAATTTATTTCTAAATTATTCCAATTAAATTTGACACTGGTAGTTTCACCCGGTTTCAAAATGTGTTTATCACAATGAAACGTTTATGTGTTTCAGATAGGAAAATAATTTATATGCCGTTGGATAGGTGAAGTAATGATGTGTTTGCGTTGTCCAAAATCTCTTATAAATTAATCCATAAATTCAAATTGAGGTATTACCATAATTGTCCAAAAATACGGGTTTATGTAAAACACTTTTAGTTTGAGATGTGATAGTACTTTAGTAGTAAAGGGGTTTCCAATAGTTACTTGACAACTTTGAATTTAATTTGTGAAATCACTATTTCACTGATCATCTAACTGTTACTTTCCCTTTTTTCACTAAATTCAACATTTTCCTCGTGGTTAAACTACACGAACGAACAACGTATGCAAATTATAAAAATGTACAACCGAAATTCGGAGCCGGTGACCGCAACTTTAAGAGCGTTAACTCCAATTTTCGGTTGTTATTCACGCCCTAGTAGACAAGCAATAACAAGTTTAGTGCAAAAATTTTAGTTTACATATTCATTGTATGATGCTGCTGTGCCAGTGAGACAACGGGTTGGTCAAAGTGACGAAAATATCGCTGCCGTTCAGGCGTCCGTAGCAAAAAGATCCAAATCAGTAGATTCCGCGGCGTTCTCAAGAACTGGGCATCGCCAACCTGACTAAAGAATTGAAGCCGATGGACCATTTGACGCGACGTACGTTCTCCGTTCTCCGCCAAGATGATGAATTTCATCGCAAAATCATCTTCAGTGACGAAGCTCATTTTTGGCTCAATGGGGTCGTCAATAAGCAAAATATGCGTTATTGGTTTGGTGAGAATCCACATGTGCTACATGCATCACCACTTCATCCACAAAAAATAACTGTTTGGTGCGGTTTGCATGCCGGCGACGTCATTGGGCCATATTTTTCATCGACAATAACTATCGTCACGTTACTGTGAATGGCGATCGTTATCTCGCCATGATTACCGATTATTTTTGGCCCGTATTGAAAAACATGGACTTGGACAATGTGTGTTTTCAACAGGACGGTGCCATAAGCCACACAGCACACGTTACAATCGATTTATTGAAGAGTAAGTTTGGTGACCGAGTTATCTCAAGAAATGAACCAGTCAATTGGCCGCCTCATTGGTGCGATTTAACGCCTCTAGACGTTCTTCTTTGGGGCTACGTCAAATCATTGATCTATGCCAACAAGCCGACGACGTTGGAAGAACTCAGAGCCAACATTAAATGCGAAAAAGCGGCCGTTACGGCCGAAATATGTGACCGAGTCATCGAAAATTGGGTCCAACGAATCGACCGCTCCCGACGTGCCCGCGGTGGCTATATGAACGAAGTCGAGTTCCATTCATAAATGATTGTTTTGATTGTTTCAAGTCGATCATAAAGTTTTGGAAATATCTCAAATGGTTTGCGTTTTATTTAAAAAAAAGTTGTCAAGTCCTTATTGGAAAACCCGATAAAAGTATAAAGTATAAGATTTTCCAGGATTTTGCCAAACTTAGCTCTATGAATGTTCAACAGATCGAATAATACATTTTGTTGTCATAATAACGAAAACAACGTTTTAGATAAAAACGTAATTTTGACCCGGATATTTCAAAACCCGGATCAAATTTTTAACGATATACATACGTATGTATATCATGCAATTCGGCACAAGTATTGTGCGAACAAATACCAATGTCAACATTAAAATTTCAGATAGACGGCCTGTGTCAATCAGTATCAAAGTAAAAAAAAACAAATTTGTATGGTGAGAAAAATTGTAATTGTTGCTGTGCCAATCGATATCTTATTTGACAATAGTAAATTTTGACAGCTTCACCTTAAAAAGAACACTTAAGACGCTGTTGAACTATAATTTTGCTCAATTAATATTTTTAGAAACTATTTGCCATTTTTTGCAAATGCGATCTTTACAATCCATGGATATTTTCTTTCTTCAAGCAGATGATTAAAAAAACTTTTAAAACGGAAATTATATTATTAAATATAAATATGTATGTAAATACGAAAAAACTGACAAATATACTAACTACTAAAATGGATTGAGTCATCGCAATTCAAATTAGAATCTGAAAAACTTCGGCGGCGCCTAACCTCAATAAAAATATCGGCGGCAGCGGCAAATTGGTTTCGCTCTACATAACTTGTTTGTCCGCTGGTGACTTTTTATTAAACTTCAAAAATTTCCATCAACTTGTCACTAGGTCACATGGCCTAGTGAAATTTTATTAACCATGCAAATGTCATGCTTGTACTAACCTGTGTGTGTACTTTGACACCGATTGGCACAGGCTCATACCATGTGTTGCATAATGCCAAATTGGTGATTCAAGACGGCCGGTTGATGTTGATGGTGCTGCCGTCAGATGGAGAATTAAGTAGCGTTCACAATGGCAGCAACGAATTTGTAATTCAAGCCCTCTCGTTCCCACTCACAGTATTGCATATAATGCCCTCTCATGTTTTTCGTGAAATTGGAATTCAAATTTGTCATAGAAGTAGGTTCTACTTCTACTTCAAATTGGAATTTGTTCGAATCAGTTTATTCTACTGACCGCTAGGGGCGCTCTACTTCGAATTTTGTTTTAAAATGAATGAAAGTTTAAACATTTTGTATCAAAACAAACATTTTAATAAGTAATATAATCTGTAGAATCTGCCAATAACAATAATTTCATATATAATTATAATTTTTCATTACCAAGAATACAACACTGTCGCTGGCTTTCGAACAAATCAGCTGATGCAAATGTGAAATGTGTAGTTGTTTGTAGTAAGTGTCGTTTGCGCCAATTTTATTAATAAACAAAAGAAAAAAGTTAAAAAAAGCTGACATTTTCAGGTTTATCGAAACCGTCCAAGGCCATGACATATTATGGAACATAAGTTTCTAAACATTTCTATAGAAAAATTTGAAAACATTTCTAAAGAAAAATTTGAAAATATTTTTATAGAAAAATTTTAAAATATTTCTATAGAAAAATTTCTATAGAAAAATGTTAAAACTTTTCTATAGAAAAATTTGAGAATATTTCTAAAGAAAAATTTGAGAAGATTTCTATAGAAAAATTTGAAAACATTTCTAAAGAAAAATTTGAAAATATTTCTATAGAAAAATTTTAAAATATTTCTATAGAAAAATTTTAAAACTTTTCTATAGAAAAATTTGAGAATATTTCTATAGAAAAATTTGAGAAGATTTCTATAGAAAAATTTGAAAACATTTCTATAGAACAATTTTAAAACTTTTCTAAAGAAAAATTTTAAAACATTTCTATAGAAAAATTTTAAAACTTTTCTATAGAAAAATTTGAGAACATTTCTATAGAAAAATTACAAAAAATTTCTATAGAATAATTTTCAAACAATTCTATAGAAAAATTTTAAAACATTTCTATAGAAAAATTTTAAAACTTTTCTAAACAAAATTTTAAAACATTTCTATAGAAAAATTTGACAACTTTCTATAGAAAAATTTTAAAACTCTTCTATAGAAAAATTTGAAAAGTTTTCTAAAGAAAAACACTTAATACTTTTTGCTCCGGGTAGTGGTACAAATCTGAGGTCCGTGTCTCACAGTTAATTTTTCTATTTTTTACTGTTTGCTTTTTCGTTTGTATTGCAATTCTCCATGGTTTTCAATCCCCAAATATGTATACTGCTGTATAATGTAAACAATGTTGCCAGTCAGCTGTTTTTTCGAACTTATTCGAACAAATTTGTTGCTTGCATTGTGAACGCCTGTTGAATTTGTTGCTATCATTGTGAACGAGCCTTTAACAGTGTGTTAACAGTGACAAACTGTAATACGTGTACAGTGTTACTACAGAGAGTCAGTCAACATTGTAAAATTGTATATCCCATTTGATCGAAATTGTACTTAGAAGGCGTTTTCTGCAGGGTATTGTTGTGTTTATGCGCTCAATTGACTTTGAATGCAACGCATTGTTTGTTACTTCATATGAAATAAGTACCAAATTTTTTGAGGTTTATTTCTTTTTTTCGGGCTGATTTCATTTTCCAATTGGGGTTTCTAAATTAAGATATAAACCCCAATGAAATATCACCCAACAATATTTTAAATTTGGGTGTTATTTCATTTCGTTTATAATTTGGTTATTGTTTCATTTCCCTTCTTCATTGGGGGTTATTTCATTATTTTGTTAGAGGTTATTTCATATGACATAACTCCCAAATAATGGGGGGTTAGTTAGTTATTGATTTTAAGTTTATTTCATTTTTATTTGGTTGTTATTTCGTTGGGAGTTATTTCATTTTCTTAGGGGCTTATTTCATTGGGGCTTATTTCATTTCTCGTTTGGGGGCTATTTCACTCGGGGGTTATTTCGTAGAGCCGTTTTTTCATATTGTTGTTTTTCGAATATCGAATAACCCCGATAAATTTTGTCGAAGATCGGTTTTTTTGGAATTGTGTTTTTGTCATTTGTCTTTAAATTTAAGGTGTTAAATTTTTAAACGAAGATTTTAGTGTTGCGACTGAAATAATTACTTCATGCTTTTATTAATCTGTTTAAAACAATTAAACCTTACAAATTTAAAACTAAAACAAATTCAATGATATTTATGTCTTTCAGCGCTCTGACCACCTTCATTTCGTTCGGCGACTGCCACCTCGCTTAATGACGCCCACTCTATCGAGTAATTAGTAATGAAAATTATTATCGAGGCATAACCATGCTGATTCATAGTAAATCTGTCGCTTCTGATCAGTGAGTACAAAAATTAGAAAGTGCACGGTTCGTTGATAATTCGAAGTTCCCCCCCCCCCCATCCCACCAGGTGATGTCATAGGAAATGTTGTCAAGTTTGCTCTGACGTTTTTAATATTAAAAAAAAATATTAGTCTAATGCAATTAAATATTTTGCATTATGAATATAATTAAAATAAAATAAATTCTTATTTTGGCATCGTCATTTAAAATCCAAAAAGGCGTAACTACATTTTCATCACTTTACAGGAAAGCCATAAAATGGGAAGACATTATTTTCGAACTTTGTCAATAAAACTGTAATTTTTGGACGAAGAGGGCTACGATTTTTGTGTAGTTTATTCAATTGTAAATATATTCACTTTAAAACCTTGATTTATAATCAACTCATTTATCAAACACAGCGCAAATGTAGTCAGACATCAAATCAAATTTAAACAAAGTGCAATAACCGAATACATTTATTCTGTTATTCTTATAACACAACCTGTAGTAGATGCACCATTATATGTACAATTGAATTGTTACAGTTTTTTTATTTGTTTACACGAAAATTTTAAATTGTAGGTGTTTTTGGTGTATAGTAAAAAATCGGTTAAACCGCGTAATTATGATTTTCAAAAAAGGAAACGGTTGTTTTTTAATTCAAATTTTCGAATAGTTCGAAACTCTATTTCCGAAAAAACCCGGTTTCACCCTAGTTTAGTTGCTCCAAATTTAAAAATTCTGCAGCTGAATATGAAATGAAAATGCAAAACGAAGCTCCGTATTGCTTTCTACTTTATATAAAGAGCAAAGTTTATGTCCGAGCAAAGCGAATTTCGGAAGCTATATATGTATGTACCGGGAGAAGATGAATTAATGCAAGTAATGTATAGAGTCATAGATGCATTTTTTTAAAGTGTTATTAATTTTTTCTATTTATAAGGCTAAAAATATCTCTGCCCTCTCTATTTCATATGTTTTCCTGTCTACTGTTTAACATTTATTAAATTTAAAAAATAATAGTTTTCCCCTTACATCCCATGAAGGAATTGGTGAGAGCTTCTCACAACCACTGAGCTGTGCACTTTCTATTTGTATTCGTCTTTTATTCGATGATTTACGACCCTGGGACACGAGTCACGACTTACGATGCTTCAAGGTAGAGGGGTAGCATAAGAGAGTCACGAATTGGAAATTCAGGGGGCATTTCTCTTTCACCTCTTTCGTTTCTTGAGAGGGCGGTAAAGCAACAGTATACAAAAAGTGGTGAACAATTGTTTTGAAGCAATTTCTTAATAAATTAAAACAATTCAATTGCAATTTTATCAGCCATTGTTCATTAATGTTTTAAAATGTTGAATTTGAGATTATTACGAAAAAAAGAAAAAGAAGATTAACCGACAATACTTCACAAAGAGTCACGCATAGTTGTATACAGAGAGTACGAAGCGTTACCAAAATAGAATGAGCACAATGTCCAAGGGTCATAAGTCATCGTATAAAAGACGAATTATACTCCCTGATTGGGACCTACAGTTTTACTCCTGTTCCGAACGGTATTTTGAGAATCTTTTTCATGGCTAAATACTCGATAGTGTGACCGCCGCCGAAAGAAATTGAGGCTCGCACACTAACCATTGCACCTTTAAATTTATTAAATTTTACAGAACTGTGCTTGTTGGAAATTTCATTAATCAACTTGATTTGAGTTTAGGCGTTGGCGACAACCCTTCTGTTATGTCAAACATATTGTGCCGGGCAACGACCCGGACTTAATGTGGTTCAGTTTAATGTAATGGGTTAAAGCTTGATTATGATTAGATCAGTTTATGAAACCCCCAGTGTTGGTATTAGGCCTGTTTTGTATCTCCTGCTAAACTGATTTTCGGTCACTCTATATTGGGAGCTAAGCATTAGTAAGCGATTGTAAGCGAAGTCGTCGAAAAATTAGTTTAGCGTGGATTAAAAAAAACACGCCTATTATGTATGTATGTGTGTAACAGAGAGATGGTTCCGGCATGTATCGAACAGCCATTATGATATTAGGGGTTGAAATATTTCCATAATACGACCCGTAATTAGGTTTTTATGAAATGTTCATTACCATAAGAAGAACGGTATAAAAAAATAACGAAAACTTCATGAACCGAAAGCTTCTCTCACTTTTCATTTGCTCTTTTCACTCACGGTACAAATATACGGTAGTGGCATTAGCATTGTTGTAATTTTCGTACCCATAGAGGAATTAAGGATAGAGTAATTTATTCTCTCAATATTTTTAAGGTCATAGAAATGATTGCAAGTGCATATTGGATGGGTTTAATAATACCAGATAGCGGCAATAGTACACAACGTCCAACAAAGAAACTACAACCGCGTTTTATGCTTTTGTGGCAAAATTATAATGTTATTAGAAAAAATTTAATAAAAAAAAATCCAATGAGTGTTCGAACTCACAGGCGATGTGTTAACACCTTTTTGTTACACGGTACCTGTTCTATGAACACATTAGTAAATGTTACATTGGAAAATAAATAACAGCGTTCAATCATATGATGACGTTACATTTAAAGAATATTAATACTTAAAATTATTTAAAGGCCAGTGCAAGACCAAGTGCTTAATACTTTTTGTTTTATTCCCACAAAAAACAAAGAGAATGTAAAGCAACAGACACATGAGCATACATACATTGTTATGTTCGCACATACGCTACACAAGTTCAGACAATTTTCGTTGCTCTCTTGCTATCTCATTTTTATATACGTATAATCACGTCATTATTCTCTATGCTCTGAGAGTGCTCCGCACCCACATAAGACAACTATTCGCTACCGCGACAACAGTTTGTGTTTTTTTCGCTGTCTGACAATCTGTGTTTCGCAGTCGGACAAATCTGTGTTCTACTACCCGAAATGCACAAAAAATGTCGTACAAATCGGTCCAGCCGTTTCGGAGGAATTTAACGCCAAACAATCTGTGATCGCAGTCGGAAAAACTGTATTTGGATGTGTTCACTTTGTGAGTTAAGTCCCTACCCGCGCCTATAGATGTTAACACAACCAAAAAAAATACTTGTGTTAAATACAATACAAAGGAATCGGTCATTTGAGAAACATCAACAATGTAAACTTCCGGGAAATCAAAAAAAACCCCAGCTGGTCCATAATTTAACATCATATATTTTTGAATTTGTTTATGTTTGGTAAGCTAATTCTGCCAAAATAACATTTTGCTATTTTTAGTTTGATATCTAAAATATGTATAAAAGTTGTTGGATAGGGGTTGTTTCTCAAATGGACATGAGGTGTTTCTCAAATGACTGATTCAAATGTATACGAACGATAAAATTCAAGAAAAAAGTGCAAAATATATTTAAATTGCACAGTTCTATACGAAAGTGAAATCAAAAAGTTAAGTCAACAGTTCTCGTAACTCCACCTGCTGTAAGTTAATTTTCGTCGAATTTGTATCATTCGCACAAACCTACGACGAAGAATGTGAAATGAAACGTCAGATGAGAGAATAAAATACTCTATCCTTAATTCCTCCATGTTCGTACCCAGCTATTGTCAAAATCATAGACTAATTATTATACAAGGCTTAACATTTCTCTCACCAATTGGGCCTGGTGTGATATAACATTGGGCCTGGTGTGATATGAACGTTGGATGTTGAAAAGAATTACTTCAATAATACCAGATAGAGGCAATGGTTCAATACAACCAACAAAATAACAACAACGGTATTTCGTTTTGTGTGTTAAATACAACACAAATGTCTGCCAACTATAACAATCAATAAAAAACAGCAGACAGTTGTCCGAGGCCTTCGGCCACGGACTGTCCCTGCAGGCTGTGTCAGAGACACGGCCATTAAGTTTAACGTAGAATACGCCATCCGATAAGACAGAAAACATATATAACAATAAATGATAAATAACATAAGCAAATGAATTTAGTTATTTGATTGTTACTTTTAATAATATGCATAAGCTTATGGTAGGAAAAATAGGATAAATATGTTTTTAAATTAAAAGAGTAAGGATAAATGATAAATAACAGACGCAAATCAATTTGATTATTTGAAAGTTACTTTTGATAATATGGGCTTATGATAGGAAAAATAGGATAAAAAAAAGTTATCTCGCCGTTTCCTCATAGTCAATGAAATAAAGATTACAACAATAATAATCTGACATGACTCCCTATACGGCAAGGTAAGACGTATTCTACGCCAAAATGTATGAATTGATTTTTTCATATATTTTTTATAATTATATATCCATGTTAAATTCAAATTCACATTTAACATTTTGTTTCACTTAAATACATAAGTAAATATACGAAATTTCAATATTTCATCAATCAAAACAACAGCCAAAGGTTTGTGCCCACACTGAAACAGCAGCATAGTTTATGTTCACGCTACAAACTCAAACACTCAACCATACACCACACATATGTTTGAGTGTATGTGTTTAAACAATTTTCATTTGAGAAATTTAAGATATCAACCAATATGAAATATATGTATATCAAACGAAAGATTAACATCTTCATTTACCTACAAAAAAATTTTTAAAAAAAGTTATCTCGCCGTTTCCTCATAATCAATGAAATAAAGATTACAACAATAACAATCTGACATGACTCCCTATACCGTAAGGTAAGACGTATTCTACGCCAAAAAGTGTAAAGCACATTTAAAATTTTACAGTTTTTCACCAAAACGACATGAAAAATTAAAGTCAGAAGTTCTTGTAATTCCAACTAGTTAGTGTAAGTCACTTTTCGTCAAACATCTTTCTATCACACCGACCGTGTGGAAGGAAACGTCAGTTGAGTCAAATATTCTCTCTTTAAAGATTTACTCTATGGTCAAAATTAGCTGATAAAAATTTTACACATACATGTACAATTGTGAATATAGATAGACGAAATCAACCCAGTTGGTAAAATCGTCACACATCAACCTGTCTTTAAAGATTTCGTACTGACATTTAGAAATTGTTCACACAAGACATAAATTCATTAAACCTGCATTGATGCACGAATAAAAAAAATAGTCTTTCACGACCAGCTACAAGACAAAAAAGCAATAAAAAGATATAAGTCCTCTCTGACGACAGACTAAGTGACAAAAATTACATAATTGGTGCCATCGTTCTCTTTTAACGACAAGCTGAACGACAAAATATTGATATTGTTACGTATTTATCAAGCAGATTGATAACATTGTGCGACGGCCAAAATCGGCGGGGGTTCTGACTACCGGGAAAAGTTATATCGGTCAAAACAAAGTTTTGTGTGTCTCGGCGTTTTGCTGGGTCACGTCTAGTAATCGAGATATCTCCATTTGAAATTAGTAAGTATCCTATAGGTGAATTTGTCACGTTTGGGACTAATTTGTTTGTTGACATAACTCGAGAACGACTAGTCCGATTTTGTTGCAATAAACTTAGAAAATTTAAGAATTATAATTCCTTTAGTCTGTTGGTATACTGTTTCTCTACATAGCACTGTGAGACAAAATTAGATTTTTTTCCAAAATGATGGGGTTCTGTCAACGGGTTCTGGTAGAAAGGTGTAAAAAAAAATATACGTGAATCAGCGTTTTGCCAGATCTGATCAGAATTTTTTAACGTAGAATACGTTATACGGTAAGGTAGGGGTGTTGATCTGGAGGACAAAATTTTGAGAAATTGTTTGTCACTTTCATTATAAGTTTTTAATACTTTATGCATGCATTGAAGAAAATTCAAGTATGGTCGTAACATATTTAATATGTCTTCTTTTGATTTGTATTTAAATAATCATATTGCTACATACAATTTTTTTGATTCTATAAGTAAATCAAAATTTAACTCCTTCAAATTTTGTATTAATTTTCATATGCTTTGTATTTTATGTATTATAACATCATGTGTAAGAGCAGTACGATTATCTGTGTGTTCATCACAGAACCAGTGTGAGAAAGAGAAGAAGTATAATGACAATGCATGTTTTATGTGAACATTACAGAACCAGTGTTGCCACATGCAGTATTTACACTTGTTTTCAAAAGTGCATCGAATTGATATAAAGTGTACCCAAATTTTGTTAAAAACTATCCTAAATTTTTAACATAAAAATTAAAGATAAATTTGATAGATTTAAATCATTTATCAAAAATTATATTTAATTCATATATTTTAATTGCAAAATGACTAACGTATTCTACGTCTGACCTATGCGCCCGTGTTATCTAAACAGGCTTCATATTTTTTTTTAATGCGGGTCAAAGTTTCCGCCCTTCGGAACTTTTCTGCAACATATCGGCATGCAAATTTGTATGTTCCTTATTTCTGAGGTACGAACTATTTTCAGAAGTTTTATAGAATAGATTCAGATAAACATATTTGTGGAACAAATTAACCCTCTAACTGTCACGTATAACCATAATTTTTACTTTTTTTGAAAACTCGCAAAAAACTGCTCGAAAATGACGGGGGGCGTGGTCAAAATGTTCTCCAAAAATGATCACCATAAAATTTCACTTTATGTGTCCGAACACTCCAAAATACAAATCTGTTAGATATAAGATGAAATATGACAAAATTCATTATATTATGTGGACTAGTTTTAAGGGAAACAACAAAATGACAAAATTCATTACTAACCCTTAGAAGGCAGTTAGTTTTTGCTTATTATAAAAAATACCAACTTGTAAGAAATTTCACATTCTTTCAGCAAGTGCTTTTGTTGTGGTGAAAACATTATTAACCGGTGAATAAATTGAAACTAATTCAAGTCCTCCTTGAGGCGGACTCAGGCTTTAGGGGTCAAAACAGAAATGCATGCATTAGAGGGTTAAGTGAAGGTACCTCAATTTGACAAGAATATTGATTTTTTGTTTCAATGAATATAAGATAATCGTACTGAATGAATTTAAAAAATATGCTCGAGGATATGTACAAAATTCTTTCGAAAAAACGTTGATGACTTTTTTATGATTCTCATAATTAAGAAAAGTTATAAACACTTGTTTTATGATTGCGGTAGCTACTCCATTCCCATTCAATTAAAAGGAAACAAGAGAAGTGCACTTTTTTATTGATGTGTGTTTTTCCGTTGGATACTTGTAACGGATGATTTTTTTACAGAAATTCCATGCGCATTTATGAGTGCTCTTTATTTGGCAAGTTTTGAAAAATTTGAAACGCACAAGCTCGTAAACAAAATCAGAAATGATGAATGAACCCACAATAATAAAATGTCTGAACCCTGTTTTTAGAAGGCTGAATCAGGTGCAAATGCTCCCTTAACAGATGCGTCCATTCATAAGTTCCTGTCAGTTAAATGTTGAAAAATATGTAGTATTTATAGGTGTTCATTGATCGATTTTTGTCATTCAACAAGTGTCGACGAACGCGAAAAGTACAAGTGATTTTTCTCCGAATTTTTAAAAGTGAATAACTAGAAAAAATACTGAAATAATAACAAATAACGAAAGTATAAAATCGAAATTCGTGCAAAATGTCCAGAAAATCTCAATTTATTCTAATACGTTTTTGGTAAAAGGGCTCTATCAACAAATACTGGATCATTCACTGAGCAAGTGGAGCGTGATTTTAAAATTGTTGAACCGAGTACAACACATCTTTAAAACTGCATTAAATTATAAATAAAAATTAATTATCAAATTTGTATAATGTACATGGCAACTCTTTATCCGCTTCTCTGCCATAGTCGAGATAAGCTTTCACTCATATGGATAAAGAGTTCCCATATTAAGATATTTTCCAGTCCTGCATTTTATTTTCCTATTCATATTGTTTTACGATTGAACTTCACTTAAGTGATCTTTGGCGAAGCGGTAAGAAGCTGGTGGAGAAATAAAATTGTCAATTATTTGAATTAATTATATAATTGTCTTTTATTTCTTGACTTTGACATTTGGGGCAACCCTCGATTTACAATCCTGTGAGTTCCATTAAATACAGTCCACTTGCAGAAATTCGGTCACAGAATTGTACAAACTTTATTTTGATTCCAAAATAATTCGCGGCGTTTCGTGGGCCCCAGACAAAATTTGTAAAACGTGCTACAATCCTCTTTCCATGTGGATCCAAGGAAAACACAGTGCACATTCTTTTGGTGTACCAATGATTTGGTCCGATCCAGGAGAGCACAATTCCGACAACTGTTATGCTTGTGCAAACCAAATATGTGGAGTAAATTGTAAAGGCCACAAACAAAGATTACATCTCTGTTAAAAGTGCACAAACACATCTTCCGCATTTGGATCAAATACCAATTCCACTGCTTCCAAGTCTTGACAGAGAAACTTATTTTTCTATTGCAACAATGGATCAATAGGATTTCACCTATGAAGCAATACCAGAAGCCGGTCCATCGAACAAAATAATTCCAATATCACAAGAAAGATTGTTGGAGAACTAAACTTGTCTCAACGTGAAGCAGAAAAACTTGTCCAGCTTTTGAAAGAAGGCAACAATTTGAAGCCTAATGTCAAAGTCACCAGATGTCGAAGACGACAATTGCTTTTCAAACGATACTTCACACTCAACGAGGGGAACACTTTTGTTTATTGCCATGATATAAAGGCGCTGCTGGAGGTGATAAGCATTAATTACGTCGCAGGTGATTGGCGAATGGTCATTGATTCTTCGAAATCAAACTTGAAAGTTGTTTTGCTACATAAACATATCAAAAAACCAAGCATTCCCATTGGCTACACTACAGATATGAGTGAAACATACGATTCCATGAAAATAACTTTGGATAAAGTTTGCTACACTGATCACATGTTGCGGATCAGTTGTGATCTGAAAGTCGTGGCGATGGTAAGAGGTCTCCAAGGAGGCTATGCGAAACACATGTGTTTCTTGTGTCTGTGGGATACCCGATTTAAAGGAAACGCATGACTGGCTTGCTCGAGATTCAACGGAGAAGGTCACAACTGTGTAAATGATCCACTCGTGCCAATGGAGAACGTTCTCATGCCCTCTCTCCATGTCAAACTGGGAATCTTCAACAATTTTATCAAGGCTTCACAATGGCCTTGAAAAGGCCATTGAAGGAAGGTGTGGAAGGTGAAATTGAAGGAAGGTGTTCTGAATGGGCCCGATATACGGAAGCACATGAAAACAAAAGGATTTAAAGACGCTTTAGTCGGTAAATGATTACCTTGCATGGAGGGCCGTGAAGAAAGTCATACGATATTTTTTAGGAAGTAAGCGAGCTCACAATTACTGCGCTCTTGTGACCAAGATGTTGCAATACTACCAGAAAATTGGAGTGAATATGTCTCTAAAAAAGCGCTTCTTGCATCACCATCTCGAATACTTCACCAAGCAGCTAGCCTCAGAATAGGATGAGCATGGTGAGCGTTTCCATCAAGTGGCCATGCTCATGGTTTGGATCGTGGAGAATTCTTCGTTTGACCACAGTGGACCAAAATCTTGCACAGGGACCTCACACAGAAAATCTCAAATTCTGAATTTCTGAAGGTCCTTGGGAAATTCTAGATTTTATATTTCGAAGACACTCCTTAAGGACTCTCGACTGCCATATGTTTGGTTCGTGGAGAATTCTTCATATCACCATATTTTGCTTTAATAGTCCCACTATATGTGACATATTTAAATACCAATATTTGGGATTTGGTTGCACATATATTAGTTTGTGCAGCAAATATATTTAGCTTGGAGTGTGTTTTTATTAATTACTGTATTTTAAATTTCTGCATCGATAATTTAATTGAAAAAACCAATAAATTGCCGATTTAACTTTAAAATAAAGTGCGTAACAGAGCTCTGTTAGTTGCATAACCGAGCTCTGCTAAGTAAATTGGTTTGTGTCTTTGTTATTTTAAATACGAATTTATCTTCACGCACATCACTGTTGGGTGATTTGTACCGACCTCAAGATTATTGTCATTCACATGGGTCTTAAAGAGGGTTTCGCATAACACCAATGCTTTTTGTGTCTTTGGAAAGGTCGGCGCAGAGATCTTCATTACGGCTCCATGAAATGTGGCCCCAGTGAAAAATTACTCCAAACCCAAAATGAAAAATGACCCCAATATTTTGTACTACCTACAACAATACGTAAGTAAAAGGCCCAAACTTTGTTGTTGTAGGTAGTACAAAATATTGGGGTCATTTTTCATTTTGGGTTTGGGGTAATTTTTCACTGGGGCCACATTTCATGGAGCCCTTCATTACACCGACCACAAATGCCAGCCACGTATCGGTTATTGACAATATTCCACTCGTGCCGTCATATCTAAAATAATACTTCCACCCACCACCTTCATATTAAATTGGGACTTATTAGAAATTTTGTTCATGCACTCGACGTTGACAGTGAAGCTATTGTGCACTTGAAAAACATTTTTCCCAAACTAAACGAAGCGAAGATTGACGCCAGCAGGTTCAATTGTTAAAATTATTGTTGTAATGAACTAAGTTTACTTGTACGCATTAAGGTGTTTTTAATGGACCGCAACTAAAAAAATTGTTAAATTGTTAATTTGCAAGAAATTTCCAGACCTTTTAACATATACTGAAAGAAATAGTTGGAGAAGTTTAAATGGCATAATAGAACGTTTCTAGGGTAATACAAAAGCTGAAAACTACGCAGAAATCGTCCGCAACCTCGTACGCAATTTCAGTGAAATGGGTATAAATATGTCACTGAAAATGCACTTTTTAGATATTAATCGTATCGTAATCATATACATATACAAACTCAATTCTGCAATTCACATTTGCGAATTAGTATCGATCGAAGATCCCTAAGTACGTTGGAATTATAGGCCTTTCAGTGATGTTGATACTTAGGGATCTTCGATCGATACTAATTCGCACATGTGAATTGCAGAATTGAGTTTGTATATATACGATTGATGATACGATTGATGGTATCAATTCAGGCACAGTAGTTGGGCATCTAATGATGAACTTGTCACGGAGTTCGAAACTAGTCATGCTAGTGAGTGTGTGGTTGAACTGATTTGTCTATTATTTCCAACAAAAACCAAAAATTTTTATTAATTAGAAAAATGTTCATGACTTGTAAGCTTGTAGTATGAATTTCTCACACATTAACCAAAAATTATTAGAAATTTGTATATCCTTAACACTTTGAAGTCCCCTTTAAAAAGGAGAAAAGATCACAAAATGAAAAACTGAGTACACACTTTTTCTATATACGGTATCTAGTTTCACGTGTATATGGTCTTGTTCCGTTGGTGGTGCAATGGGTAAGGTGCGCGCCTCTTGTACATGAGATGCTGGGTTCGATCCCTGCTCTGACCACCTTAAATTTCTTTCGGCGGCGGTCATCTCGCATAGTGACGGCGACACTATCGAGTATTTAGCCATGAAAAAGCTTCTCAAAACTACCGTTCGGAATCGGTGTAAAAATTGTAGGTCCCAATCAGTGAGTATAAAACTAGAAAGCGCACAGCTCACCGGTTGTGAGAAGCTCTCCCAAATTCCTTCATGGAATGTAAAGGGAAACCATTTTTTTTTTCTTTGAACGAAGTTCCTTAACGCACGTTGCGGGATGGGGGCTAAATGAAAAAATGTTAAACAACTTTTTTTTAATCGTATTATGCTACAACCCAGTATACAACCAAGTATTATTCTGCATACTTTTAGGATTTGGTAATTATTACTAGATTTGTACAGTCAGGGACGTATATTAGGGTTGTGTTCTTTCATGTTGGCTTTGTGATAGTCATGCCATTGTGAAGTGTGCTGGCGTCAATGGAAGGCATTATAACATAATTACGGCTAAGGAAAGCGGGCTTCGCTGAACATGTTGGAAGTGAAACGAAATTCGATGTTCGATGTTCGATTCGACTTTTTTTAGGTTATTGCCTTCTGCGTTATTAACAGCATTGCCCCATTCTGTGTGCTTGCAGTTCAAGTCTCCCGCTGATACATGGTAGTTATTTGAATTTTGAAGATTCATAAAATCAAATAGTTTTTGCAAGTCTGCTCGTATTGAATTTATATTGCCGGCCGGATAGTACGCACATGGAATAACTAAAAAGTTGTCGCAGTCAACGGGTATCTTTATGGCGCATGCGCATGTCTCTAAAGCATCTAGCGAATATCTACTTTTGTTACCGTGACTGTAGTATTGTATGTTATTCTTGATTAATATAGCAGTTCCCCCACCCCTTGTTCCATCAATTCCATATTTTCTTATTAGTTTATAATTTATAAATATGTATTACATTGTATGATGGTTTAATTTTGTCTCATTTAATAGGACAATATCTACTATCTACCTACTCTTAAAAATTTACCTATTCTTGAAAAAAGGACCAATTCTAAAAAAATACCATTTCTTAAAAAAAAACCTTTTCTTCAAAAAAAATATCTTGTTATAAAAAATACCTTTTTTTACAAAAATTCCTTTTCTTAAAAGTACGTTTTCTTAAAAATAAAATATTACCTTTTTTTCTTGAGATACGTAGGCTCTCTGAAAATAAGTAAATTTTGTTAAAAAAAAATAACCCTGTTCTTACAAAAGTACTTCTCTGTAAAAAAAAGGTCATACTCTTTTGGCTTTTTCTTACAGTACTTTCTATCCTTTAAAAAAAGGATATTTTCTTAAAAAAAATCAATGAGTGTTCGAACTCACGGATGATGTGTTAACACCTTTTTGCTACACGGTACCTGTTTGATTTCTATGAACACATTAGTAAATGTTACATTGGAAAATAAAAAATACTAGTTATTTTGTATACACCGGGCAATGCTGAACATCAAATGACTCGCTTTGTCTGGCCATAGCAACAACAACGAAACAGCCAAACACACAACATCACACATACTTTGCACGAAGTAGCTGACGTATACGTGTGTCACATAACCACATGTTTGCCATATCAACAGCAACGAAACAGCCAAACACACAACATCACACATACTTTGTACGAAGTAGCTGACGTATTAGTGTGTCACCATAACGTCGACTGCGCAAGCTTGCAAATGAAATTTTGCGTGGCTATGCTTTATATCTCAGTTCAACAACAGCAACAGACACATGTACATACATACATTATTATGTTAATACATACGCTATAGACACAATTTCGTTTGCCTCACCCCTGCCACACCAATCTTTCATTGCTCTCTTGCTCGCTCATTTTTGTTTAACACGTCAATTTTCTCTTTCGCAGTCGCAGAAAATCTGGTTTTAGCAGCAGCATAGAATCTGGTTTTAGCAGCAGCATAAACTCTGACTTTGATAGATTTAGTCCCTATACGCCGCTATAGATGCTAACACATCAAAAACATTACCTTTTAATAAAAGAAGTACCTCTCTTTAAAAAAATTACCTACATAATACATATTCCGGAAAATATAATTCATATTCTTACAAACAGGCCCAAACAATATAATTTTTTTTTTAAATACATTGCAGAAAAAAAATTTCTTAAAAAAAGTTTTTAAGTCTTCTTAAAAAAAAGTACAAAAAGTACCTTTTCTTAAAGAGGTAGGCGCTTCAACGGGCGCTTTATACGTTGTGGAACTAACTAGTACATAATATATATCGAAAGAAACGTCGTTCCAACCGGGTGTCCCATGACACCTCATGGGATTTTTTTATGGTCTTGTTCAAGTCCAAAAGGTACTGCCAAGAATTTTTCCAACCTTGATTGCTGTGCTGGTCAAATATTTTTTTTTTTTAATATTAGACTAATAATATAATTTTTTGTTTAGGCTTAACTAATAAAGCTACAGGAACAAAATTTAGCTATGTGAGAAATTATGCATAAGGTTTCAACATATATTTTTTTGAGAAAAATATATTGGAAATTGTCAAGGATATGAAAGGATAACATTTTCAAAGGCCTTTATTGACTAAATTTTTTCCTGAAAAATTAAAACAAAAAATTTTCTTCATTTCTACAGATTGTCCTCTTTCATTTGATACCCATGTTGACATAATCTAGTGGGTAGAAATAGTTAAATAAATTTTTAGAAATTTTTGTATCCTTAAAATTTTGAAGTCCTTTAAAAAGGAGACAAGATCACGAAATGAAAAACTGAGTACACACTTTTTCTATGTACGATGTCTAGTTTCACGTGTATGTGGTCTTGATCAGGTCCAATAAAAAAATTTTAAATTGTCTCACGGTGTAATAATTTCGTCCTTTTAGTAATAAAAAGCTAGACCGGCAGGAATTTTAGAGCATTCATAAATGACTGTTTAATGATTCCAAAAAAAAAACTCTAAAAAAGAAGGAAATTAAATTCCCTGGTTCAATTTTGTTATTCTTTTCTGAGTCATAAAAGAATTATTAGAAAGAAGCGACACTTTCAAAAGCAAAACCACTCTTATTGAAGGATCTGAGACTCTATTTTGACTCTTTTCGGACTCAGAATGTTGTCTGGGGTATAATTTTAAAATTCTGTATACGCCATGACAGTACAAACCGGAATGTCGGTAGTGATAGAAAAGAATAACCAAGCAGAGGAATCAGTTGACAATAAAGATGAAGGACAGGATGAAGGTAACGAATCAAATGAACAATATGTACTTTCCAAAAGTTATGACAGCTAAATCCGATTAGCATCCGATCGTTTGAGGTGAGTTCTACTGTGTTTGGATTCAATCATTGATATTGTGTGTATCCGCAGTTGATACTACAACGTATCAATACTTTTCCCGAATACCTATTTTAGGTGGGCGGGCACCAAAATTTATATCTATCGATCCTTCCCAACGTATAATTAATGCACATTACTTATACGCCTTATACAGAGACAATCAGCAGCTACAACTTATACATTCTAATTACTTATATTTACTTATTATATAAATAATTAATAATGAATAAAATAATTACCTTTTAAGTCAGGATATATGGATGTGTGTGTGTGAGTGAGTGAGTGAGTGAGTGAGTGATGTCCGGGTGTGTGTGTTTTCGGTGCACCGATTCTTCCGGTTCTGACGCGCTTTTTAGCTTCGTTTCTCTGTATAATCGAAGAAGTATCGTCGTTTTTCTCAAACAATCAGCTATCTAATGTTGAATGGTTGATTCGTCGTCAGGTTATCAGGTTGTCAGGCTTGTTAGTAAACAATGGTAGTAGCAGTTGGGCGTTTTGCGAACGTTTGAAATTTTAAATTGGAATTTAATAAATAATTAAAAAATATATATTCGTGTTTATATGATTAATTGTATCTACTTTAAATCGTAGAGATGAAGTGATTCGTTTTGTTTTTGTTTTTCTGGTTTTAGTTTTAATATTATTTCGATTATTATTCAAAGAAATCCACTTATTCTGCCGGTCGATTGATGTCGCTCGTCGCCTCTTATAATTCACAAGTTATTGTGTTGAGGGCTTTTGCTAAATACAATCGTGATGCAATCCAACGTGTTTTAATTAATCACAATGCAAATGAGGGGATTTGCTGCTCCCAGGTTGTTGATGTCGTCGTCGTTTAATCGGTTGTCTCACATATGACGTTTCAATCTGAAGGGAGAGGGGGGTCTAGCGCCAAATTTTCACACGTTATTATTATTGTTATTGTTATGATGAGGGGCTCTTCTTCTCCGTTTTGCTGTTCGGCATCGGCATCGGCGTCGTAGTTTTTTGTTTATTTGTTGATTTTTCTCTGTTTTTCTTTGAGTTTTCTTTTTATTTATTTTCGTTCGTATTTGATGATCGATCGCTCAGCGAAATCCGTTGAATTTCTCTTTGTGTTTTGTTTTTGCTTTTTGGGTTTTCGTTCGATAAAGATTCTCTTTCTTCTCTTACTGTTTGGGTTTGTTCAATTAATATGTTCTCTTTCTCTGATAATAGTTGGCGGATCGAGAGAATTAGTTTGGAACGACTCTCTTAAGGGAATCGTTTGTAGGCGGTTTATTGATGTTGCGTGTGAGTAGTGACTTGTCTGTCGGGTGGTCGGTCGGTTTTTGCTCCACTGGTTCTGTTGTGTCTCGGGTTAATTATAATTGTAGTTATTGCTATTGTTGTTGTTGTTGCTGTTGTTGTTGTTGTTGTTGTTATTAATGTTGTTGCAGAGTAACTATAGGCTGAATATCTGTTTGCTCTTTAGTCGGTGCCGTCTGTGCAAGTTCTGTTGCTTGATAATTTTACTTTGAATTCATTTATTTTCGCTAGATATATCATATGAAATATTTCTATAGATACATTTGAATCTTTGTATGTCGCATCGAGTGAGTGTTTGTCTGTTGGCCAGAAGAATCTATGTATGTATCTGCAAAATAATAGATAAAAAGAAAAATATTGTATATGTTTTTTCACATTTTCATCAAGTTTTCCCGTTGATGGCCGGCCACAACTACAGATCAGATCGTTGATTTCATATTAGTGTCTCTTCCGTGTCGCTTCTTGCTTCTTCACTCTGTTAATTGTTTCCGTTCATTTATGATTGTGTTGATGACACAGCAATGACGCGTTTCTTGCAAATTATTTCACACTTTTCATTTTTTGGTCATTTATCTTTTCTGTTTTTGTATTCGGTTTGTTGACAAACTATTGCGATGCAGTTGAATTAGAATTGTAAGAAACATTTAATTTCGACAACAAAAATTGCACTTTCCCAATATCCGTCTTCGGTCAAAATCAATGAAGATGAGATAATTTCTTTCCAAATGATTCACAGCAGGAAGTTTCTTTTGCGTGTTTGTATTCAACATTTGATTTAATTGCACTTGTTCAAGAACAGTTTTGTTGTTTTCGTTTGCAATGATCATAAGTACATACATTTGTATGTTTGGATCTTTAAACAGTGGCCGTCAAAAATTAGTGTTTGTAGTTATCCTCTCCATGCAACTTTATTACATACTTTAGTAATTTATAATTGAGTTAACTAAACGCATTTGGAGTAATAATTGTAGCATCAAAAGTATGTAACATTAAAAATCACCATCTTTTGATTACACTAGGCAACACGTTTTACATGCACAACTATCAATTTAGTTTTGTTGTTGTGGTCTGGGTAACCTAAAGCGCACAAGATGCGTCCATGGTGGTCACCAGGAAAAAGTTTACCGATTGGGACTAGTGCCAAACTACAGCTATTGGCATCTGTTTAAATTGTTTAATATCCTTGTTTCCAAAGGTGTCGTCAGAATATCAAATTCGATCAATTTCAATTTATTTCATTTTTCAATTGCGTCCTTGGTGGTCACCAGGAAAAAGTTTACTCATTGGGTCTAGTGTCAAATTACAGCTATTGACTTCTATTTTCATTGGTTTGAAAATCTGAACAAATTTAAGAACTAAAACTACAAACTGTTATTCTAAATATACCCAACCATATCAAACAACGATAGTGACAAATCTGGCCGTCGGTGGTACAATGGCTAGTGTGCGCGGCTCTTGTGCATGAGAACGTGGGTTCGATCTCTGCCACATCGCTTAGTCACGGCGACACCATCGAGTACTTAGCCATGAAAAAGCTACTCAAAATACCCTTCGGAACCGGTGTAAAACTGTAGGTCCCAATCAGTGAGTGGAAAATTATGAAGCTCACTAGTTGTGAGAAGCTCTCCCCAATCCCTTCATGAGATGTAATGGGAAACCTTGTTGTTGTTGTTTGAAAGATCTGGATGAAATTGTAGTTATTTTGCGGTTTGCTTTTGTGTTATAGAAATTTATTTACGGATCTGACGACAGTCATTCTGTTTGCCACCGCTGAAAAAATTGACGTTAATATCGTCGCTTAGCTATTTTAGTTTAGATATAGTGAAAACATGCCAACGGCCAGGCCGGGTATATAAAAGTTCTACGTCCAAAGGCCGGGTTTTTGTAAGTTTGATTTTTTGATTTGAAAAAAATTCACTTGTTTAAAACACCCAAAGTCCTAAGCACTAGTGATTCACAGGAACCGACCGGACCGGGGCTAACAAGAAGTGAAAGATGGGTCCAAATGAAGCGAAAACGGTTCTTTAAGGAGCAAAAAGCGGTACCAAAAAAGTCGAAAAACAATTCTACAGGAACTGAAAAATGGGTTGAAAAGAACCGTAAGACAGATCTTGAGTAAGAGGACATGTTTCCAAAGAACCAAACGTGTTAACCTTTGGGTGGGGTTACGAAAATGTATATTTTTATCAAATTTATATATATTTATATATATATAAATAAATTATATTTATATATTTTATCTATTTTCTGAGAACCGGAACTGGTCCAAATGTGCGAACCGGTCCAAATAGGGGTTCTTCTCGGAATCGGTCTCGACAGAAAATGTATATTTTTGTCAAATTTTATATTCTTATAAGATATTTCACTTAAGCCTCTTTGGGGCAGCAATTTGCTGAGAACCGGAACCGGTCCAAATACCGCACATCACTACTAAACACACTGCAATCGAAATCTTGTGTTTGGAGAAACAATAATCAGCTGATAATTTACTCGAAATCTCGAAATTCGAGAATTCTGTTACAGCGTGAATGCAGCATTAAATCATTTGTGATGAATTCATTTCAAACATTTCCTTTTTGAAAACACAAAATTTACACAAAATATACATTTTAGAGCAACGGATGGAAGATGTTGAAAATCTGAAAAGTGCGTTCACACTTGCCACATCTTACATCTTTCAATTTCACGAATTGACAAGTCACATCTTCGTAAGCATAAGTTTTGTGGCAAAAATAACAATTAGAAGGATTTTAAATATAAATACTATAATGTAAATTTATTATCTAAAATGAAGAATGACTTCAAACATAGTATTAAGGGATTTCGTATTCATTAGCGGTCTCCATGAAAGCTCGAAAGAACCTCGTAAACTCGAAAACATCGTAAACTTGCACAGCCAACGTCAAAACAAACAAATTTCCCATACAAAGCGACTTGCTCAAAAGTGGAAAGTTTTCGAGGCAAATTTGCTGCGCAAACGTGGGATGGAGAAACGTGTAAACTTTTGACATTTCGTTGTCATCTGACTAGGATGGATAAATAAGGTGATAGCACTAGAACAGTAGAAAAAGTACACATACATAATACATGCAATTGCTTCTGCTACCACCTTATGTATCCATCTTGGTCAGCTGATATGGTTTTGAGCACAACTACGCTGAGCAACTTTACCTGGTGCCTCATGCAACGGTGCGAGGAAAACTTGCGCTGAGCAAAAGTTCTCGGCTTTCACGTTTGCATGAATACCGCTATTATATTTGGTTTCTTCTTTTCTACATTTGTTTTATCAAGATGTATTTTACCAGGTGGTTTTATTACGACAACAACAACATCCATTTAATTTTTGATTAGTTGCATTTCACTGTCAAATTCACCTCAAACATATTGCAACTATACAAGTAAACAAAAAATGTAAAAAATCAAAATACGTATGAATCATAGAGTAATGATATTAGAGCTGTCTTTCTTCTCATCTAACATTTCCTTTCACACTATTCGTGGTGCGGTCGGTGCGATAGAGAGCTATTTGACGTAAATTCACATACACCAGGTGGAATTACAAAAATTGTTGACTTACATTTTTCATGTCGTTCTGATGAAAAACTGTGAATATTAAACGTATTTTGGACTTGTTTGTTAGATTGTATTGTTAGTAGAGACTCAAAGATTTTAACGGACAAAACAACACGCCGTAGCTGATATATTGTTGGTTGGTTTGAGCCAATGCCTCTATCTGGTATTATTAAAGCAATACTTTCCAACATCCAACCGCACATCTGCAACACACCAAATGTCATCAGTTTACTGAGAGACTTGGATACTCTACGCGTCATTACTCTATGATATGTATTTTAAAGACAGGTGAGGCAACGGTATGATAAAAAATTAAGTCAACTGTTGTATTGCTACCACCACCTATAAATATATCTTCTGTTTTGCATGTTTTTTTAAATTGTTTGTCACTTTTTCTAGTAATGGACTTAAAATTATGGAATAATGTTGTGTGACATAAAATGAGATAGGACCATTTTGCACAGATTTTAAAAGATGTTGATCTTCAAAAGTGTCAAATTTGTTTGGGGAAATTTTAGAAATTATATGGAAATGGAAAAAATTTATTGAAGATGTATGATGTGGCCTAATGTGTACAGGCTATAATTCACACATAGACTAAACATACCTAGAGGCACCATCTCCCTCATTCGATATTTCATTTCACACTCTTCGTCGGAAGGCAGGCGCATGGGGATTCGATGAAACAACTGCTCGACCTCCTAGCTACAAATTTGATACAGGATAGAATGTGAAGGAGAAACCCCTGACATTAAATTCGATTTTATTAGCACAAATGGGGATTAAACAACTTTATATGCAACAAGAAAGAACGAACACAAAAATTTTTGTTGTTGTTTTTATTTGTATTAAGCGAAGCGAAGTCAAGCTCAACAGGGTCTTCTTTCCCCACTAAGTATTCCAAGCCCGTTCCCTTGGCTGTGGTTTCGCTGCTCATTCATGAGCATGAGCTTGGTCGATAACTTTTTATCTGACTGATCAGTTTGAAAAAATATTACCAAAAAATGTTGTGAACATGATAGTCATGCGAACAACTCCGATTACAATCTTAATTGGTATCAACAAGGGCGGGGAACCGACAATAAACATCAACGATAGCTGATGATCATACTCATGAATGACCAGACTGTGGTTCGCTTTACGTACAAATACTGGAATAAATAAAAACTGTATGAAAATATCGTTAGCTCAGTGAATTTTGAGGAGAATGTGGTCGAACTGAAACACTTGTGCACACTCTTTATCTTCACTTCACTTTTGCACTTCTTCCATGGAGGAACGAACTTCTGTCAGCTGTTTTGTTATTCAATTACAACAAATTGTGCAAACTTCGAACAAAATCTCCATTTTTAATTTTGTGCATTCACGATGTTCATATATTTATATATTTTGAACATTCACAATAACAATTTCAGCTGTGTTTATCAAACTTCAGCTACAGAATTCCTCTCTTGACGTTAAAGCTTGCTACTTCCACAAGTTCGCTCCCCTTCAGCCAATACACCGATGAGCGAGTTGACAAATCTATGTTTAAATGAATCTTTGGGTGCCATAGAGGAGGCATGTTCGGCGAAAATTGACGTACAAGAATTGTTGACTTAAATTTGTGATGTCGTTTGGGGTGGAGAACTGTGAAACTTAAGTTTATTACGGATTTTCTTTGATATATTTTTTGTTAGCATACATTTGTGTTGTATTTGACACAACAATTTTAACACACAAACACGAAATGGCGTTGCTGTTTTCTTGTTGGTTGTTTTGAACTAATTCACTTCAACATCCCACGTTCATATGCAACCATGCCTAATGTCGCAAATTTACTGAGAGAAGTAATCCCTCTAGTTATATTTACTCTATGAAGCCGCATACTTTGATTGTATGAGTTTCACACAAAGCTCCTTAAATAATGAAAATACAAGCGTCGGAATATGGTGAAAATCTGAACTTTGACAGTGCGGAAGTGGAAAAGAGATAAATATACTTTGACGATTTGTCCGCAGCCGGCACAAGTACGCATTTAGATTGAGGCCAAAACTGCGTCAGTGTTACAATACTATCATGTGTGAATTTTGTACAGAAAGATGGGAAACGTGTGGTTTGATTTTAGACAAAAGATGAGAAACTGAGTTTTCTTGATGCAAATATAACTCTGGTACAGACTGGTCCTTGATGTCAAATGACTCATAAATAAATAGAATCCCAAGAAGCGATGGAAGAGAGCTTCTCATAATCAGTGAACTGTGCACTTTCTAGTACACTCAGTGACTGGGAACTAGAATTGTACACCGGTTCACCCCAAGGGTCATTATCACAATATCTAGTTAGAGCTAACTAACAGTTAGAGCTAACTAGCTTTAACTGTATCACAAGTGGAGATGATGATAATGGGGGGTTAACAGTTTAATTTGAGTCCGACTAAAAATTAACTCAATTTTGTGAAAAATGTGTTGCCAGGAACAATTTAAAAATTGATATTCGTTCCCAACAGACTCATAGAAAGGAAACGTGAGTATGTTAGGCTAGGTCAAAAATAAACTTGGAACAGTTACCCCAAGTTTAAAAGGGTATGTTAATAACAATTTCATATCCAAAAATAAAATGTTATTGTCCTTAAATTTATTTTCTCATTTTATTCCGTTTTTCACTCAAGTGACCGATCGACATTCCCATATTCATGAGTTAAATTTTCCTCATACGTTAATTTGAGTTCTCTAGCAATTTCAAATCTAGTTTGGGTCCAACTGTGGTATCTGCTCCAAATTACTAGCCCTGGTAGCACTTTGTAGCCAAAGAAAAGTTATAAGAGCTGCGGCCCATATTTCACAAATTACGGCCCCCATTTTTAGAGGTATTTTTGATGGGCCACAGATTAGGCAACTCGTGAAAAATCCTAATTTTGCCAAATCAATGACTGAAGTCGAATTCAAAGCTTGGAATTAAATTGTTTTGGTTATGAGTAATTTCCTAGGCAAAAATAAATCTAACGACCATGTCGAGCTTGTTGAGTACATTCTATCGAACTTACAAGTGCTACGGTGCAACATGAGCATACAAATCCACTTTCTGCATTCGCATTTAGACCGATTTCCACAAAATCTGGGTGAATTTTCGTGAAGAGCAGGGTGAAAGATTTCATTAGAATGGAAGAGCGTTTTCAGGGAAGATGGGACTCACATATAATGACAGACTAATGCGGGAGTTTGCAACGAGATCTAACTAAAGTCATTCATTCAAGGAAATCTTATAAAAGATCATTTGATAGTGTTCGATAGAAATTTTGTTAACATATTGTTACGAATAAGTAAAAGCTTTTGCTTGCTGATAATGACTCTACTAACAGTATGTAAATAACAGGCGGTTAGTTCTGCGCCTGAAAGTGTGCATTGTAACAACGTACCAGCTCGCTAAACCAGTAGCATGAATTCACCTCAGTAAAGATAGTTCTCCTGTGTTCGAGATTGTTCTACAAAGATAAGCAACAACAACAACATCTAGAAGGTTCTTGAATTCCGTAGATATACCTTCATTTGAGTATGGTGAGTTGGTATAAATAGCGGAGGTCTTTGTAATGGAGAGTTCAGTTTGTGATTAAACCCCGTAAAGTAAGCAACGCCAATTGATAGTAAAATACAAGACTTGTTAAAGTGTTATAAATAAAGTAAACTGTTGTACTATATAAGTAAAATAAATGGAAGTTAAACCGTTGTAATTATCGTAATTTAAAACGAACCTTGTTTTATTATTGGGAATAAAACAGCGCAAAAAGGACGAATAAGGAAATTCGTAACAATATGTATTAATTTTGTGTATTTTTTTTTTGTCAAAATAATAAAACTGTATATCTCAAAAAGTAAAGCTGTTAGCAATCTCCCAGTATTTTTTCATGGTCAGGGCCATAGAAATACCCAATAGCACAAAAAAAATTAAAGGAATCAAGAATTGTGTTGATCAGTGTAATTAGCGTTATCAAAAAAAAATTGTAATTATAAATTTTTCGAATTTTTTTGACCTTAAGCCAAGTGTCGACTATAGAGTTTTTGCGTACAGCTAGAGAAAAATATCACGTAGAGAAGTGTATATACCCCATAGAGCGCTCTAGATCAGCTAACTACAAACTCCACGCTAGAGTTTTATGTCCTTATTATGGATTGACAACTAAACCGAAACTAGTTGTAATTTGAAGACTAGTTGTAATTTCGGTATTATGATTTACAACCAGTAACACAATTCGTTAGTTTTCAGTTGTGTTGTCATTTTGTAGCTATTATGAATCACAACGGTTGTCATTCACAGTTGTTGGATATTATATAAACTAACGAATGGTGTTACTGGTTGTAAATCATAATACCGAAATTACGACTAGTTGTCAAATTACAACTAGTTTCTGTCTAGTTGTCAATCCATAATAAGTGGCTAAATGTCAAAAACTCTACAGTGTATACTAAATTTTTTTGTGTTTGGTAGAGCACTAGATAATAAGCTCTATGCTCTATCAAACTGATTTGATAGTTGTTTCTCTCTACAGTAGAGTTTTAATGAAAAATGTATGACATTTCTGTTTATTTGACTTCCGATGTCTTTCAAATTTAATATTATTGTACTTTTGTTTTCGTAAATTTAAATTGGAACTTAAATTTAATTGAATTTATTATTTGTTTTGATTTTAACAAATAAGTTTTCTTCACTTGTACTATTGAAAATGTCAAAACCGATGGAGCTCTACAATGCGACACTACAGTAGAGAAAAATATGTATGCAGTGTGTACAGCCTGTAGAGCTCACGGTAGAGCTCTACTTACATTTTCTTTATGACAGCTCTACGTAGAGCAGTAGAGTCCCGTTGTAGTGTACTACTCTACCGAAAAAACTCTATAGTGGACACTTGGCTTAAGAAATTAAAATTTCTTTTATAAAAAAAAATTTAGAAACATTGGCAATTTTTAAAAACTCCACATCCGGTATCTCGGTAGCTTTGCGAGTTATCGAACAATTTTCTTTAATTATCTTTTTTTATAATTTTTTTATTTTCTACTCGTATTATAAAAATCATTTATTTAAGGGGAAAGTGCAGCACCCGATTCTCGATAACTAAGCAACGTATCAAACCGTTTCATTTAAGATTTGTTTTTGATTTGATTTTTTTTAAAATAAAAATATATTTTTGATTTGTTTTTAAAAATCCACATGCCATATCTCGATAAGCGAGTTACTGAATAATTTAATTTAATTGTTTCCATTATTGTTTGATTTCCTATGATAAAAAATTATTGATTTTTTTCAACTAAAACTACAAATATTCGATAATTTCGAAAAATTCTAACATCCGATATCTCGATGACTAAGTGGTAATCGAAAAAGTTATTTTGTTTGTTTTTAATTTTCTATAAGAAGCTTTATTTTTGGAAAACAAATAAAAACAAATGGATATTTTTCAAAAAGTCAGCTTCTGATATCTTGGTAACTAAGTCCCAAGTTTTGACTGGTTATTTAAATTGGTAATCAGTTGATTTTGATTTATATTTGATCTGACTTTAAATACAAAATGAGTTTTTCAGTGCTTTGTCAAAATAATCGTACTACCATGTGGCTATAGTGGCAAATGCTACAAAAAATATCCGGTATTCATATATTTCTAGGCTAATCGTTACGATGCATCAAACTGACGCCATTTGCAAAACAAACGCGAAGTGATAAAATACATAATATTTAATGAAATTAGAGAATATTTGGACAGAAATAAAGTTCTAACTGCACTACGAGTTAAATGATACGTTTTTATTGTTATTTCAACTAGGATAGTGATTATAATTGTTCACATTAACAACTAAAGAAGATTTGTATTTGTTCTTCTTGTTGTTTTCTGTCAACATCATATGGTCACTTGATCATAGATTAAATGTCCAACTTTGGCTGTTTAAACAGCAATTAACTATTAACCTAAAAAGTGAATTCAGAGTTTAAATTATGTTTGATCGTTGATATGATATGATTTTCCACTCAAAAATTAGCCCTAAGAGTCTATTTTTTGATTTTCCATAATCTTTTCTTGGAAAGATTACAATTAAATACCGATATTTTTCCAAAATTCAACCTCTGATATCTCGGAAACTTCGACAATTATCAAAAAAAAAAAAACCTTTACGTTTCTTATTTGATTTGTCATAAGAAAAAATTCAAAATATTTATACTGATTTATTTCATCAGGGATGATTTTTGTTTAATCGGCCTTTTAATTGGTTCTTTTCAATATTTTTGTTCAAGCTCGAGGCCATTCTATATCTCTATTAATAGAGATATATTTTTTTAAAAAAGGAGTTTTGCAAATGTTTCCCTATGATTCCAGGTAAACCATATACATAGCTATTTCAGATCTAGCCACAGATCTTCATTAGCGGCTGTTTGGAGCTATATGGTTTTCCAGGAATCATAGGGAAACATTTGCAAAACTCCTTTTAAAAAAAAAATATATCTCTATTAATAGAGATATAGAATGGCCTCGAGCTTGAACAATAGTATTAAAAAATATCGATTTATTTTTAGAACTGCAACATCCGATATCTCGTAGCATTTTTATTTAAGTGTTTTCGTTTGCAGTTTAATTTGTACTTAATATTAACTAATATTTTTCAAAAATCCACATCCTATATCTCGGTAACTATGCTAGTTATAGTTATATTTTTTTTTATATGATTGGAAACATAAGCGAACCACAGACTTGTCAGTCGTGAGCATGAAAAATATTAGCAAAAAATTTTGTAAACATGATAGTGATGCCAACAACTTCGATTACATTCTTTTTTTGTGTCAACAAGGGCGATAAACCGACAATAAATGTCAACGATAGCGGATGTTCATGATCATGAATGACAAGTCTGAGTTTCGCTATAAAGTCATTTCTTTAAGGAAAACTTTTTGCAAGTAGGTACTCGATAATTTTTAAAAATTGCAACATCCGTGAATATTAATTTTAATTGTTTTTCGATTATTTTGACTCGTTTTACACAAATGTCAATCGATCGCTCCCGTATATCCAAACTCTGAAGGTCCATAACTCTGAGAATATGAGTTGTCGGCAACAATCTTATTTTAAATTTGTTGCTTAAAATAGTGATTTTTGTTTTGGTGTCTAAATAAAAACAAATACTTCTTCGTTCAGGTGAGGAAACATGTTACCAATAATCAGTTTGTTATCGGATTTTAAAATGGTCCATGGAGTGGTTGGCACATGGACAAGGTTTGTCGATTGAAATTCAGTATTTAGGTTGGACGCTTCCAAATTTTTTGTTTGATGGGTGTAACTCAACTTTTTGTACAATAACCGACCAACATATCTCTAATGCGCCATTAGCACTTATTTTTGACGTCGACTGTTTATGCACACACATACATATGCAACTATACATATCTATATATGTATGTATATGTATGTATATCTACATACAATAGAAAATTGTGTTAACCACAAATATACAGATTTGTATGTATGCTCACATACATCCATACATATGTATAATTTAATTTATTTTTAGTTTTCCATTTATTTTTTTCGTATAATTTTAAAAAATATTATTTCACTTTTTTCGTTAATTTTTCAAGTTAAAAAAATATATCGGGCATTGTTACCGTTTAGCTATTTTTAAACTTTTAACCGTTTCACGACAAAGAATCAAATAATTGACGTAATTCGTTTCGTAAACTTTAATATTTCGTTTTGTTTTTCTTTTCGCAGATTGTATAGATTTATTCTTTTTCTTTCGTTTTTCTGAATTACTATAAAGTAGATATGTATTTGGGAAAAATCACTTTGCTTCGTTTTCCTTTTTTAGAACAATAATTGAACCGTTTTATTGTGTCGAGATGGTAGAAACTCTTCTTCTTCTTCGTACTTAAAAATATTTAAATTTAATCATTGGGCGATCAGAGATAGACTGATTTAGAAATTTTGTCAATTGTTTCGCAATGCCTCATCGTCGAAAAAGTTTGCTCATTTTTGTACGTTTCTTTTGTTTGGGAGGGAAGAACTCTCTTTGTGTGTTTCTTTTTTTTTTGTTATGTTTTCTCACTTAATTTTGGATAAAGAGTAGATATTGTATACCTACGTACATACAAACATACATACATAGTATATGTATCTTAACATATAAATAGTATATTGCAATTTACAAAGCCGTTCGTTATCCGCTGGATTTGTTATACTTATTATGTTCGTGTCGATTTATCTGAAGAATTAAATGCGAGTCTGTTGCTTTCTTCACTCTCAGAATTTGAATATACGAGTACCAGTCAAACTGCAACACTTGATCCAGGGAGGGAGAGTGGTAGTTGTCGGTTTGGTTATTAGCATTTACTCGTTTTTCTTTCTTCTTGTCCAGTCTCTGCCCCCCCCCCCCCCTAGAGATTCTAAATAGGTAGTAATTTAGTAGGTACTGGTTGTGGGCATATGATGAATGAAGTAATCGTTCATGAGTCATTGATTGCTATATGATGTTAATATTTGTTGTTGTCACACTCTGAAATCAGCGATATTCTTGTGAAGCAACGCAACACACTCATCGCACAGCAATGTTCAAGCGCTCTCCCGGTCTCTTTCGCTCGTGTTGTGTATCTTCTCTTTCCTTTGAACTGTCAATGATCGGTTACTCTTCTTTTATTTTTTGCTTTACAATTATTTTATTGCAAATTCTCTCATAAAAGAAAAACTAAAACACAAATTTTGAACTGGGTGTGTTTCTATGCATAGAATCGAGATTAAAAAAGAAAAACAAAACAGAAATAAAACAAATGCGTGATTTATGAATTTGATGAAACATTTTTCGAGCCACTGTTTCTTTTTGTAGCATCACGTTTTTGTTTTAACAAAGTCCGTACATTGTACAAAAAAAAAACGTTCATTAAATAATGTGTGACTGTGTGTGTACATATGTATGTACATCCATTCACATTCGTGTGTCACCGCTTATCTACATTTTAAAAATACAGTCCGTGCTCAATTTAGTGAATGGTCAATCAATTTCGATTTTAGTTGAAAATCGATTTTGGACTTTTAACCCTGGACGGTTAGTGTTCGTCGAGCTCTTTTTCTAACTAGGCAGGGGTAGGTACTGTGACCTTCACTATACCTCTCTAATTACGTTTGTTAAGGAATGGCCGGTCGGATATACAGTGGCGAGCAATACCGGTCGGATGTTTTTCAAACTACGACTTAAGTTGCTGTAAAATATTAAATAATAATTCAATTTGTTTAAAATTTTCAAATTTCATTCTTTATTTACTTATCTTAAAGTAAAACAATAAAAAAAATATTTAAAAAAACATAAACCATTAATTTCATAGAAAAGGAAAAGAACTCAATGCGTCCAGTTTTGCACGCCGCTCGCAGTACACAAAAATCATTAATTACACTAGCCAGCAGTCGTTTTGTTATTTGGTTCTAGCATAGTTTTTCTCATTGATTTTGACCTACTGAACACGAAAATGAGTTTTAAAAATTTTTCTGTTGATTGGTTTTCGAGATACAAATTTTTGAACTTTTTTTTTAAATTTTTGGAGGTACACTTACAATTTTGAGCATATCTTTCGTCTTCTTTGACGTATTTGATCCTACTACTACTCAAATTAAAGCAAATTGAGCCGTCTACAACTCATTCTCAGAAAATTTTCAAATCGGGTGAGTAGTTTTGATGTTGGCGGCTTAAAAAGGTTAAAAAACAGCGTTTTTTTAGTAAAAATGTGGCAGAAAAATTCATATAAAATATAAAACGCGATGCTAACAGCGATTTTGGTTCTTTTACGTATAGCTGGCATTTTTCCAAAGAAAATAAGCACTTACTTAACAAAATCTGACAACAAATGGCGGACTTATAATTTTTTTGGTAAAACACCGAAATTCCGCTATTTCACGATATTTTGATTTTCATTATTTGCACAGCTTACCTACCCAACGCAAACGAATAAATACATTTGAACTTAATTTAAAATAAACAAATTAGTCTTAGTATATTATTTTTTAATTTATTTAGAGCACTACATACTCAATGTATGGCACAATTAGAAATGGACGTGCCAGGTTAGCTAAACTAACGAAATTAACCAAATCAACGCCCATAAAAAATGAGTAGAAACAAAGATATAACTGTACATTTTATGCCATGTGGAAAAACAGCTGACTTCTTCTTTGTTTTTTGTATTCGCTGCAATTGGTCTCACGTATTAGGGTCCAAATGTAGTCACCCATCATAGCCGTGTCATAGATGCCCTGATAGCGTCGTTCCATAGCCTTCAATTCCTGATGAAAGCGCTCGCCGTGTTCGTCGCTCACGTTTCCTAAATTCTCAGGGAAAAAATCCAAATGAGAATGCAGAAAGTGTATTTTAAGTGACATGTGCACTCCTACCCAAAAATGAAAAAAAAACGAGAATTAAAACGCTATTTAAATTAACATTTGTTTCAAAAAAAACCTACCCATTGCTTCATAGTTCTTTACCAGATCCTCAACTATGTCCTTATAATTATGGCTTTTGTTGTTTCCTAAAAAGTTTTCCACAACAAGCCTGAAGGAATTCCATGCTGCGGCTTCGATGGGTGATAACAGCTTCGGGAATGTTTCATCTTTCAACATTTTTTTTATATCGGGTCCTGCGAAGACTCCTTCTTTAATTTTTGCCAGCGAAAGGTAAGGGAAAATTGACCGTAAATAGGCAAAAGCTTCACCTTCTTTGTCCAATTTTTTGGCAAAATTTTTTATCAAACCCAATTTTATGTGCAGCGGCGGAAGTATTATATTTTCACGGTTCTCTATTAGTGGTTTGCGCTGAACATTCGCTTCTCCAACTACAGGTTTCGTTCGTTCCGGCCATTTTTTTTGAATATAATGCTGATCATCAGCGCGGCTATTCCAAAGGCACAGAAAACAGCAATGTCGCGTATAGCCTCCTTGGAGTCCACACAGAATGGCCACAACTTTGAGGTCGGCGCATATTTTCCAATTATATTTGCTATACTCTATGCATTGATTGGATATTGTTTATTGACAGCAACAAAGAGAGCTTGAAGGCAGTTCTCTTACATAATGGGAATGAAAAGCCATCTCTTCCTATTGCTCATGCGGTTCATTCAAAGGAGAACTATGAAACTATGAACATTTTGCTGAAATGCATAGAGTATAGCAAATATAATTGGAAAATATGCGCCGACCTCAAAGTTGTGGCCATTCTGTGTGGACTCCAAGGACTCCAATCGCTGTTAGCATCGCGTTTTATATTTTATATGAATTTTTATATGAATTTTTCTGCCACATTTTTACTAAAAAAACGCAGTTTTTTAACCTTTTTAAGCCGCCAACATCAAAACTACTCACCCGATTTGAAAATTTTCTGAGAATGAGTTGTAGACGGCTCAATTTTCTTTAATTTGAGTAGTAGTAGGATCAAATACGTCAAAGAAGACGAAAGATATGCTCAAAATTGTAAGTGTACCTCCAAAAATTTAAAAAAAAAAGTTCAAAAATTTGTATCTCGAAAACCAATCAACAGAAAAATTTTTAAAACTCATTTTCGTGTTTAGTAGGTCAAAATCAATGAGAAAAAGTATGCTAGAAACAAATAACAGAGAAAATTTTGTTATTTGTGACCTAGTGTTATTTTAAAATTTTAATATTTTGACCGAAGACCTTTTCTTTTTAAAACACTCTTGACTCTTTTTGGCATACTTTCCACTAACTTTTCAATTGTGCTGTGTGGTATATTGCTCCAGGCAACCTTGACCCGCTCCCATAGCTCGTCCAAATTTTTTGGGGGATGACCATGCTGGGACAGTGTTCGCTTGACAATAGCCCACAAATTCTCAATGGGGATGAGATCTGGGCTTTGGGCAGGCCATTTCAACGTATTAAATTGTTGACTTTCAAGCCACTCTTTTACTATTTTAGCAGTATGTTTTGGATCTCCATCCTGCTGAAATATGATTTCCTCTATAGGGTACGCAGATTTATCAACAAACTCAGGCACATATGTTTGCAGAATATTAAGGTAGTCCTCCTTTCTCATTATTCCGTCTATTTTATGTATCGGACCGAGGTGCCACCAAGTGAAACATGCCTACACCATTATACTACCGCCGCCATGTTTCATTGTTTGTTTAACTTGGTGTTGCTTGAGCTGCTCGTTGGATCGGTGCCAATAGTAGGACTTACCATCGGATAGGCAACGATTGATTTTCGATTCATCAGACCAAATAACCCGTTTCCAGTCGTCAACAGACCAGTTTTTGTGTTCTCGACAAAACTGTAATCGAGCTGCTATGTTTTTTTTTGGGAGCGCTGGTTTTTTCTGTTTAACAGACGCGATTAATCCAATTTTTTTAGTGCTCTCCTGGCTGTCCATTCGCTGACTGGTTTGTTAATGGCCTGTGTAGCTTTCTTGAGTGTTAATTTGGAGTTTTTGCGAAGCAATAGTTCCATGTGACGAGCATCACTGTCATTCAGTATCCTTGGTCGACCTCCAAAATTGCCCGAAGATGATAAATTATTTCTATTCTGCACTGCAATAACAGTTGATTTGCTAACACCAGTCATTTCTGCTATTTTTCGTGTACTATTTTTATTTTCCAATAATACCACAATACGGTTTTCCAAATCGTTTGGAATTTTTCTCATTTTTTTTTGCAAATAAAAACTTTGTTTCAAAATTTTGCTACTAATTGTAAATTTATGATCTGAGTTCTTGAGCGCAATATATAGAAATGGCAAACTAAAGTTTGTAAAACAAACAAAAACCCATGGTTCTTTTTCGGAAAGTAACGGTAAATCAACTATTATTATATACTGAGAGTGGCGTGCAAAACTGGACGCATTATGTTTTTTGTTTCCGTATGAAATTATTGGTTTATGTTTTTTTAATATTTTTTTATATTGGTTTACTTTAAGATAAGTAAATAAAGAATCAAATTTGAAAACTTCAAACAAATTGATTTATTATTTACTATTTTGCAGCAACATAAGTTGAAGTTTGAAAAACATCCGACCGGTATTGCTCGCCACTGTATGTAGCATACAAAGTGTATGGAAATGTTTACAAATAATCTTTGTGTTTTGTCTTCGTATCTGATACACAGAAAAAAAAGACGACTGTAAAATGTTAACAAACAAATTGGAACGTGAAAAATCTCAACACTCAATTACATTTTCCATTGATATACTGACAAATGAAAATCATTAAATGGTACCAACAAAAAACTTCATAAGAAATACCCCAATATTTAACGAAGTAAATACGATACAAACAATCACATAACTACAGTTAGAGATAAATAAGTTTGTACAGGCAGTCAGTCGGTGGCGTAACGGTCTAGACGCTGCCCGAAACGACGATGTGTCACAAACATCGAAACTATCTTCCAGGGGATGTGAGTTCGAATCCTACCGCGGCTGTTTCATTTTTTTTAAATAAACAAAATTTCTAAAAATACTTCGGATCGCAGACAAAACGAAAACTGAGATACAATTTAGTTTGTTAATATGTCAAATTCTTCATCGACTAAAATTAATATTTGAAAAATTAACGATTGAAAAATAATATTTGTCCAATAAAAAACCTACAAATATGGTAGCTGATATGTGATTTTTTTATCACAGGATTTTGAATTAATATTTTGTTTGAATTTTCGATTTTTTTAATTGAATTGAAAAATTATTGTCTTCTGTGTATACAACCTTTACCTGCATTGTTTATTGTAATGCTTACAATTTCAATACAATTCTGATGAAAATGTATTGCAGAAGGACCTACAGTCGAATTAAATTGTATGTATATAGAACCGTTTGTAGCGTAGTCCTCAATGCTGAAGAGAAAATATAAATTTCTGTGTACAACCGCCCATACCACTTTATATACCATATATTCCGAGGACAATGTATGCTAAAGGGGCCCTTAGACCTATGGATAAGTTGCAGCGACTTGACATCAACTTATCCATGGTGTAAGGTGAAGTTGGTGGTTTGTACAAACTAGTTGATGTAAAATCAAAGTCATTTTGATTTTTTGAAGTTGATATCAACTTATCCACCAGTGTAAGGGGAAGTTGCATCAACTTTCATACGCATTTCGGAGAGAAACGTTCATGAGGCAACATTATTGGCAAAATGTAAATAAATGAACCAAAAAATAAATTAATTAAACATTATCGGAAAAATATAAACTAAATAAATATGAGTTGTAGTGTTATTTATAAATATTTAAGGAAACGAAAAATGATATTTTTTCTTAAAATTTGTGATATTTTCGCAGTGCGCTCACCACCTTTCATTTCGACATCTGACAAGAAAATGAAGTTGCCTCAACTAGTTTGAGAGTGTAAGGGCAAAATCGAAGTTGATGTCTAGTTATCGAATTTGATGTCAACTTGAAGTCGAGCAACTTATCCACAGGTCTAAGGGCCCCTTAATGTTTGCCAACAAGTATAATATTCAATCAAAATTATCAGCACATCGAATAAAAAATTGTAAGCTTCGTCAATGTACGCTTTTTCAGTAAACAAAGTATTTGAAGATGTATGAAGTTGAATTAGAGACGAACAGAAATTTGTCATCTTCGTAACTGTATATGCACTCTATATACAAAGAAGATGTGTGGAGTTTAGTGTATTCCAAAAACCGCGTTTTCAAAAATTTCGGTTTTCGGTTTCTTCGAATATTCCGATTTTATCGAAACCAGTTGTCGGTTAAACCGAGGTGTATAAACCGGTTAATAACGGGTTCGGTTTATATGACAAAATTGTAAACAATGTCGCTTGTAAACGTCGTTTATTTTTAATTCAGTTTTTTGCATTTGGGGGACCGACTACCGAGCAGATAGCCATAAAATAGTTACCAAAATAGCGCTCGGAACCCGTGTAAAACTGCAGGCTGTCCCAATCAGAGTGTGTAAGCCCATGCATTCATGACATGTGATGGGAAACTAAAGTTTGAGCCATACATAATTTGGAATTTATTTCGCTTTAACAAAATACTAATAAAGACACAGTACCTCATTCGAACAACATAATTTTTCAGTACAAGGCCGGCTATGCCGAAGCCGCGAGGCCGGTGTTGGACCCACCCCAGAGCAGAAAATGCCAAGCCCGACCGAATGACTTCCACGCAGAAAACCTTAACATAAAAATACTATGCCGAGGCCGAGGGTTAACAAATCGTTTGTTTTAATTGGCCTACAATGGGTTAATAAAAATAAATATGTTTATAGACAGGTTCGTACAGTTTAGAAAGACCTTTATAATATGTCCATTTTAACAAGATTGGATGATAAATAGCTGAGTTATGCCCGATTATACTTTCAATCATTGTTTTGATCACCGTTCAATGCCCTACCAGGCGAAAAAACCAAACAAAAAGGTAATTTGCTCCTAAAGTAAATTTGCCCCTTAAAATTTACCAGTGAAATTGTGCGTTTATTTAATCATTTCGGTCTTCATCCATTAATTAAAACAATTTATCCATCTTATTATCAATGACGATAACGGTGCTTAACATGGGTGCTAAGTAGCCATACAAAGCCAACAAAATTGTAGGAGATCACTATTATTCAAGATGAATTCGTCCATCAAACTGCTCCTATGATCCTATTTCCTATTCTTAATATATTTGATGCCAAGAAAGTCGCAGAAAAGGAATATATCGTTGGATGAGGTGGAACATCAATGCCTGAATACTCTGCAGTGGTACACCCGAATAAGAATGACGCTCCTTATTGAACATCCAACTCATTCAGAAGCAACGCTTCCATACAAAATTGCTCATCTCCAACCATGGTTTATTCAACGAATAGTGTACCCGATATTTGTCTTAATGGACCCAAAACTAGTAATTCGCTTTGTCTTTGTAAAACACTTTTTCCTATAGAAACACATCCGTTTAGAAAATACTCCTATCTCAAAGAAATGTGAAGTAAAAATTTAAAATAAAGACAAAATATAAGATAAAAAAGATAAATTTGTTTCTTGTATTGAGGAATATTTGGTTTAGATTGTATTAGGCATATCCAGCTTCGCAAACGATAGGATGGGTCATAACAAAATGGGTTGGGTCACAACAAAATGCAATATCACATTGTTTTTCAAATATGAGATACTAAAGGGTCCGCAAAAAATAACTTTTTTTTTGAAAATGCTATAAAAAAAAACTACTGAATATTTTCTCAAATTTCTTTTTTTATTTGAAAGTACAATCCTTCCGGTGAATAATGGAAAATAATTTCATTCAAATGGCTGCCTCGGCTGGCCATGCAGTAGCCTACACGATCGGTCCAATTTTTAAGCACATTATCGATTGTGTGCAGCTGTATTTCACCAATGGCTTCACGAATATTGTCCTTTAAAGCGTCAATTGTGTCTGGCTTGTCGGTGTACCACTTATCTTTGAGGGCACCCCACAAATAATAGTCCAACGGTGTCAAATCGCAGCTCCGAGGTGGCCAAACGATATCAGCTCTGCGGCTGATAATGCGATCTTCAAAAACAGGGCGCAAAACATCGAGTGTAGCTTCGGCTGTGTGGCACGTAGCGGCGTCCTGTTGAAACCAAATGTTGCCAATATCCTCCTCTTCAATTTTTGTGAACAAAAATTCGTTCAACAACGGCCACTCCTTGCTCATTTTCGAAGAAAAATGGCTCAATTATGCCTCTGGACCAAAATCCGCACCAAACAGTGACTCGTTTTGGGTGCATCGGCTTTTCAATGTATGCGTGCAGGTTTTCTGTGCCCCAAATGCGACAATTTTGCTTGTTTACATACCCGCCAAGATCAAAATGAGCTTCATCTGGAAAGATGATTTTTTTTTGGCAAAATCGGCATCTTCTGCAAGTCGATCGCAGGCCCATTTTTCCCATATTTCCCAGCGTTGTTCAAGCGTATACACAACCATATTCGTTCAGCGGAAGGATATCTGTCAAATCAGACATAGGCTAAGTGTTACCATTTACGAAATAAGCACTAGTTGAGCACGTTAGATGGCGGACCCTTTACAAATTCCGACAATTGTAAAGAGCAAAGCTTTTCAAACGAATCCTCCTAGCCTAAACCTAAATTGACATGCTTCAAATGGGGCTGGTTCCTTTCAGAGCTTCGTCAAATCGAATGCGCTAAAGGTTTTTACCAGACTTATGTAAATATATTTCTCAAATATGTAAGTCCAAAACGTGTGTACATGTATGTATGTCAACAAATGTTTTAAGTTTTTATTTCAATTTTGTTTACAAATGAATTCTGACAGGAAAATAGATAAAAAAAAATCCTCAGATTAAAGTGCTGCCTAGTCATGCATTTTTCAGCGGAATGTGATTCTTTTGTATCCTATAGGATACAAGGTGGCGCAAAAGTAATCCTCCTATCAGAAAATGCTATAAATTTTGCGATTGGCCCCTAATGTCAGTTCTGTTTTGACATTTGTGTAGTAAACACATGCGAAATACACGTTAATAAACAATGTTACGATACACTGCTCCAGAACGCGGAATATTGCTGACTATTTATTTGACCTATAATCGGTCGGTGACCGATTGATCAGAGCAATGATCAACGAGTTCTTTTTGCCGCAACTTGATGAATTGGGATTGGAAAACATGTGGTTCCAACAGGACGGTGCAACGGCACATACTGCACGTGCCACAACCGATATGCTGAAGGATGCATTTCCCGGGCGCCTAATCTCCCGTTTTGGCGATTTGCACTGGCCAGCAATATCGCCTGATTTGACCGCTCCAGACTTCTTTTTGTGGGGCTTTGTGAAGTCGCGGGTTTATGTCAACAAGCCTCAGACTCTTGCAGCTCTTAAAGACAATATCCGTCAAGAATGTGAGGACGTATCGCCGGAAGTTTTGGCCAAAGTGATGGAAAATGCCATAAAAGGGGTCAGATGACAATCAACTGTGGCGGCGGCCATTTACATGACATCATATTCTCTACTTGATGTAAAAAAAATTAAAAGACCAAATAAAAATAATCCACAAGAAGGAATCAAAGTTTTTCATTTTTTTTTAAATTACAGCCAAAAAACATCGGAAGTTTACTTTTGCGCCACCTTGTATGTTACAAAAAAAACACAACCTATATTTCTATCGAACTTTTTTCATGGAAAGTTTTAATATTTCAAAATTGTCTTCCAACCTTTTTCTAATAATCTACCACTTCATAAATATCATTGTTATGCATTTTTGCTAACACACAACCTGTGTTGTCATTCGTTCCGGAACTTTCATCTAAATCGGAGTTGGTAGATATGACTTCTATTACCTTGGACAACTAACTTATTTCAGAAAACTATCGGCGAAATAATTCGTTGGCAAAGTAATTTGTGTCTGTCTGATGGGGTTAGTAACCATAGTGTGCTATGAAAAAGGATTTAGATATAATTCTGCACTGTTATAGCAGTTGTGTAAAAGCCGAAAACCCAGTTAATGTAATTGAAATAACCGGTGATACCGGTTCTTCGAAAATAGCACTTTAACCGGCAGGAATTCGGTTAACCGATTTCGGTTTTGAATACACTAAAGGAGTTGTTTTTTTTGTCTCATACTCAATCTCTGTATACTTTCTGGCGTAATCGGGAAAAGTTATATTTGGAACGCTCGTTGATGACGAAAGCTTGCTATTAATTTTTTTTAAAGTTGAAATTCACAGGTGTGTACTCGTCGCAACGACGAAGAGTAACTTTAGTATGTCTTATTGCGTTTATAGGGTAATCAATTTGTTGTTTTATATTGTGAAATATATTTTATTTTAAACAATTTATTATTGTTTATGTTAAATATTTTTTAAGTTTTTTTTTAATAGAAAATGAGATCTACGAAAGTACTACCAGACGCTGACATCGCTGAAATTGTTGCAAAATTGTGACGACGATGATTTCAATTTCAAAATATTATACCTAATCAGGAAAGTGTCGAAAATGTTGATAAAGAACCAAAATAGCGTAAAATTTGTCACCTCTGCTTTTCATACATGTAATATAACTACATGTGCATGAAAAGCAACTGTGGTCAACACAGAGTTGCGTAAAATACGTCTAATAACTAACAATATTCTTTCCTTTGTATTACTTGACTGATTACACTGTGACACAAATGAAAGGAATTGGTTTCGGGCCTCAACCAAACCAAAAAATTGTGAAAGTACTTAGACGTGATATCAGAAAACCCCGCTCGGTTTTGCCACTATACGTAACAATTTACAATTTACAGGCCGAAGAAAATTTTGGAGGTGGGCTCGGGCCCTATTTCAGGGTTTACTTCAATAAATCATAAATAGTTTGAAATATTGCATTACAACATTTGACAATATTGTAGCGATTTCCCCCATAGCGATTTTCCCATTTCTTAGGAAAAGTACACTGTTAATCGATTATTTCACGAAACGTCATGAAAAATTTCACATATTTTATGCTTTCACATTTCTTGCTTAACGGTAAATAAATTGCGGTAGCTGGGTTCAAAAGAATTGTAGCTTATAAATATTTTGATCATATACTTTAAATTTTCATCCATATGTATTCAATATTAAACAAATTGATATCTTCTACGAAGTTGGAGTGCGTCATATACTGAACAGTATAGTCAAATGAACAAAAATGGCATTTTGGGTACCAAAATGATTGTACCAATATAGAAATTTAAATTTATTTTAAATTTTCGCTTATAATTTCTATACTATTAACACAGGAATGTAATAATGTTCTCCAAAGTTGTACAACTTAAGGCTTTCGATAAAATTACCAAATACATCAACGTCCTAAAATGTCATATATGATCAAACAATATGATCATATAAGATATGTGAAATTTTTCATGATGTTTCGTGACATAATCGATTAACAGTCTACTTTTCCATAGAAATACATTAGAGGATATTGTGAACTGGGAAAATAACTACAATACTGTGAGAGGCTACAATGCAATATCTCAAGCAGTTTAGGATTTACGTATAGGGGCAAAACCGAGCGCGGTTTTGTCGTACCAAGTCCAAGTACTTTCACAATTTTTTGGTTTGGTTGAGGCCCGAGACCCACTGTTGCACAGTGTTATCTTTAAAGGCTGTGTATGAAATAAATCATTTCTATTTTTATTTTAAAAAGTTAATTAATTTGGAAAAACAAAAAAAAAGATTTCAAATCCGTATCGAATTTTACGAGAGAAATATAATTTTTATTTTATTCTTTATTTTAAAAAAAAAATGCGTAACTAAAATTGTTTATTTTTTACTTTAAAATTCGTTCCGCTGGAATTTTTTTTGCAAATACTTTGTCGATTCGACGAAGAGTAAACTTAATGTACTGAAATGAAGAACAACCTTCCAGGGGTAAAAATAATTTTTTGATTTTCCAATGGAGTAATCGATTTTTTGGTCCCGATTTTCGATACAATTGTTCAGGATTTCTTTTCACCCCCCAGAACATTGAAGTTGATTAATTAATCATTCAGATCGAATGAGTAAATTGTGCTCGAATCGGGAATTTTGTTTTTGTAACAAGCGGGCAACCCAGTGGGTAAACCTAATTCGAGGACGCTCAATCCAATGGTGCTAACCGTTCTTCTAGGTTGGCTCTTGTTTTCGAGATATTTAAAATTATTGTTCCAAGTAGCTAAAAAACGATATTTTTCTCAATTTTCTGCCATTTATTGAATTGATTGATTTATTGAAATATTGATCGATGTATACCGGTGCAAAAAGCATCGGCATCTTATCGATAAAAATGCAGGCATAATAGACAAATTTTAAAACATTAAAAAAATAATAAAATTACAAAAATTTAATTTGTTGCAAATAGTTTCTTTTTAATATAGTAATTTCATATAATGCTCAGTTTAGCAATTCCAGCATGAAGCCACATCTGTTATGAATAAAATGAGTCAGTTGCTTTCAAAATCGATGCATACATTTTGATATTATTCTCAAATCTTTTTTATTTGGGTTACATAATAATGAGTTAGAAATGAAGGAGTTTTAAAAACTGATGTTATGTACAAAATGTACGATTCATGTACGATCATTTTAAGACACGTTTTTCAACAAGAGCGCTAAAACCGGTTTTAGATACCAATGAAATTCTTTATTCCTGTGAACGTACGTTCGATGACATTATGTATGGAACTCGATTTCTTTTGCATGGCCACCACAGGCACGCTTGCAGAAGTCCAGACGCTGAACCCAATTTTCGACGGTTTTCAAGCATAAATCGTCCGATACTGCTGCAATTTCACGTTCGATATTCGTACGAAGTTCATCAATCGTTGCTTGCTTGTTGGCATAGACCATAAACTTGACGTAGCCCCACAGGAAATAATCTAACGGCGTCAAATCGCACGACCGAGGCGGCCAATCGACTGGTCATTTCGTGAGATAACACGTTCACCAACGTTTATGGCCGCCGGCCCATAAACCGCACCAAACCGTATTTTTTTCGGGATGCAATGAAGACGTGTGGATTGCTGTCTGACCAACAACGAATATTTTGCTTATTGACGAAGCCATTCAGCCAGAAATGAGCCTCATCGCTGAAGATGATTTTCCGAAGAAAATCCGAATCAATTTCAAGTTGTTGCTCAACCCAATTCACGAACATACGACGCTTATGGCGGTCAAGCGGCTTCAGTTCTTGCGTCAATTTGAGACGTGTGAGATACACATTTGGGCTTTCTTGAACTGAAGCCTCAGCGGCAGCAATATTCTCGACACTACGGGCACTTCTTTGTCTCACTGGCACAGAAACATTTTGTACTGTGCCTGTGGATTCAAATTTTTCCACTAGACGCTCAATTGTTGATCTGGTAGGACGATTATGACGACCATAAATTGGACGTAGCGCTCTTAAAGTTGAGGCCACTGACTCCAAATTTCGGTAGTAAATTTTAATAATTTCGACTCGTTGTTGGCTCGTATATCTTTCCATGATGAAATGGCAAACCTTACTGAAGAGAAATGTCAAAAGAGCGGGAAAAAATATGGCGTCGTTTGCTGTCCCTATCGATGTACTTTTGTAGCGTCTCTGTTGAAAACCCCTTTATATATATAAAATTCGTGCGTTACTGACTGACTGACTGATTCATCAGCGCCCTGGCCAAACGACTAACGGTAGGATAATGAAATTTGGACTGTATACTCCTTTTGGGGTAGATATGCGAGATAAGAAGGGATTTTTTTAAATTCGTACTCTAAGGGACAAAAATGGGGCAAAAAGGGATAAAACTGGTACTACACCAAAATCCAAATGGCTAAAGACAGATAGAAACGTGGGGAGAAAGTGGCTTTTAAACATTTGTACTTTTAGGGAATAAAACGGGGCAACACGGCACAAAATTCGTACTACGCTAAAATCCAAGCAGCTAAAGGCAGAATCAACTTTGTGTGTACCGCATACAAACGGTGGGGGGAGATAAGTGACTTAAACATTTTTGCTTTTAGGGAGAAAATATGGCAAACCGGGACCAAAATGGTACCACTGTAAATACCAAACGGCTGAAGACCGAATCATGAAATTTGGGCTGCACACTCCTCTCATAATGCAGACATACGAAGATACATGATTTTCAAGATTTAAACTGTTGGAGATACAAATAGGGCAAAAAGGGGAAAAGTATAGTACTTTCGTCAAAACCAATCGGTTGGAGATGGAATTATGAATTTTGAGGACTACATTTCAAAATAGTAAATGGTATTTTTTTATATACTTCTAATATACTTTTTTTCGTATCGTTTTTGGTATTTTTTTGGTACCATTTTTAGTACCTTTTGCTTCCTTCTGTGCTATTTCTCTTATAGTCTGTTTGTAGTCCTCTGTATAGTCTGTTTGTAGTCCTCTGTACCTTTTTTCGTACTTCTTATGTACTTTTTGGTACTTTTTTAGAACTTTTTTGTTCCATTTTTCAACATCTATGTGATCACACTTGGCTTTTCTGGGTATCTTTCTCCGTTCATTTGTGGTGTCAATAACAACTTTTTTATTTATTACATTTTAGTACCTTTTTGGGTACTTTTTTTGTTGATTTCATCACTTTTTGATACAATTTGTCAGTTGTCACTTTGTTGGTACTATTTTTGGTCCTGTGTTTGTAGTTTTTTGGGTACTTTTTTGGTACCATTTTTAGTAGCTTTTGCACCGTCTTTGCGATTTCTCTATGATAGACAACCAAACAACCACTTGCAATAATAAGATATCAGACCAGATTTGGCAACCTTCACCTAAAAACTCTAGATTTTGACCCAACTTCTCATTATGGCCGCTGCTGCAACAAGTAGTAGATAGGGGCAAGATATGGGTCATTTTCACTGTCTTCATTACATACAAAAGTGGATATCTCTGGGTAAATTTTATTTACAATTTTTAAAGTATCATGTTGGTAAAATCACGAAGGTAAAAAAGTTCGAAAGAGTCAAAAGATTAGGTTATTTTTGAGGTTGGATGGCCTGTTTCCGAACTTCAAGCATTTTTTTAATTTAGCACTTTTCTTTTGTTTCCCATGTGTACGAAAGCTCTTATTTTTTTTTTTGATTTCACACACTGTATTTGTAGATTAATGTATCACAATGGGTAGTTGATTGAGTGTCGCCATCTGGTGGCGAATTTAAATATTCAATCGTGTGATACAGTGTTGCCAGTTTAGCACTTTAAGTGCAATTCTAGCTTCTTTTTTTTGGCTTCTGCACTTTTTTATGGAAAAACATGCTAAATGCTTTTTAGCACTTTTTTGGAAAATTTTCGCTAACTTTTGACTTTTCTTGCTTAATTTTTAGCATTTTTGTCGATAAATTGCATTTTTTTCTATAATCAGCCTTATTACGAATGTCGTTCTCGTATTTCAAAGTATGTTGGTCTAGACTTTTTATTAGCAATTTCTTTAAATTTGATTTGACTAAAAAACAAAAATTAATTTTAATTTGCCCCTAAGTATATTACTGGTCAAAATCGAATAGACGGTTTAACTTTATTACTTTAATAGGTTTAAAACACGGAAGCAGCTTTCATTAAAGCGGTTAACTTGGTTAATCGCCCAGCTTTTTTATGAGAGGGCGTAGTGACTTTGTCTAATTAAGTACAAAGTTACTGATTAATCAATTTCAGTCTACATGCTGACAGTTCCGACAACGGTATGAGACTGATTGACTTTGCCACGGCAAAAAAAATGGTCACTAGTGGCAAAAAATTCCAGCATAAAGACATTCGCAAGGCTACTTGGGTATCCCATGATCAAAGAACGAAGAACCAAATTGATCCCGTGGTAATTGAAGGTAGCCACTCATCCAGTGTAATGAACGTACCAGTGATCAGAGGAGGTGACATCGATTCTGATCACTACCTGGTAGCAGCAAAGGTTCGCACAAGATTAAGTATCGTGAAAATCGTGCGAAACTGGACGCAGAGAAAGCTATACACTGGAAAGCTGCAATTACCAAATGTAGCCAAAGCCTACTCAAGGAAACTCTCGTAACTTTTGGCATAAAGCGCACCTCTCCCGATGACATTCTGAAGCGCAGTGGACACCCATTTCCGACTCTACAAAAACCGCCGCAACAACCTACTTGGTTTTGAAAAACCGCATCGCAACAAACCTTGGTACGATGAAGACTGTCGCATAGCAAATGATAAAAAGAACGCTGCACGTATGGTAATGCTTCAGTCAATTGTAACGCGAGCTGCGACTGAGTGGTATAGCGAAAAAAGAAGGAGGTAAACCGTCTTTTTAGGCGTAAGAAAGGGAAGTGGAGAAAGCGCGAGTGAGAAAATTGAGACATACTGAAGGAAAAACGAAGCCCGAAAGTTCTACCAAAAAGTCAAAAACGGAAGTAATGGACATGGTTCAGGACCCCCTTCTGTAAAGACAAGGACGGAAATCTCATTGCAAATGTGCACAGCATGTTGGGGATATGGAGATATAATTTCTCTGCGATACTGGTATCTGAGATATCCAATGACGATGCGACAATTTGTGTGTGCGGTTTCATGTCAGTTTGTTCGGATCATTTTCGCAGTCACAGTTAGTAAATCAGTTTAGAAAATAAAAACCAGCCAGCAATTTTAAACCCTGATCAGAACACCCATTTTCAATCCCAAACAAAGACTGGTTAAATAATAGGCAATGACAAAATTTCATTGTAGTCATTAAAGGTTTACGGCAGTTACCATGTAGACCAGCCAGCATTGTATACAGATAGACGGGCGTGGCTCAACTTCTGACTTCTGCTATGCGTTAAAATTTTTTCGGTATCAAATGATATATACTCCTATCCCTATGGGTAAGGGTGTTCGAATATGGATGCTTTATGAAATTGTGTTTTTTTTTATCGAATACAGGCCGTAAAGTGCCGCGGTACTACAATTTTTGATTGTTTCAGTTTTAGCACTTTTTTTGCAAATTGCACTTTTTTGGCATGTTTTTTTTTACAACTTCTGGCAACACTGGTGTGATATCTTTCAATCATATTTTAGATACCATGTTGTCAGCACTGATCTTTACCCCTTTGTAAATTTTTTTAGAAAATGATATTTACAAAAAATATTTTTTAAAACCGCTATTGTTATACAAAGGAGAAAAAATACAGATTGAAAAAGAAAATAGATTAACTTATAAAAAACGCGGGATGAGTTTTATTTTCTTTGGATTACGATTCATATCGTTTATTCCATACCAAACCGAACGTTTTTCGTAAAAAAAATGCATTCACCACTCACATTTTTTTGACATTATTCAGCCATATTCGTCTGCTAAAAATATTTTGTGTGTTTTGAAAAAACAATATATTTTTTTTAATTCATACCCAATTGAAATGGAAAATTGATGCAATAAACAAAAAAAAATTGTGGTGAAGGGGTTTTCACCAAATTGATTCAAATAAACTGTTTTCTTTATATACACGTCAGTGGCCACCTCGTGGTGATAGGTATTCAATTTGGTTATGCCCCTATTGTACCCTTCTTTAAAAAGATTTTATTTTGAATCAAAAAGTTTATGAAAATCGGATAAAAAATATAAAAGTTATTAAACCTTTTAGGCGCAAAAAATAAAACTGATCCGGGCCTTTTTAATTAATAACCATTGTTAATATAAAAAGAACCCTATTCTCACTTCTATTTTTAGGCAAATACAATTGAAAGCTTATTTAGTAAAAAATTGTATAAAGCGTGGTCGTCGGTGGTGCAATGGGTAGCGTATGCGCCTCTTGTATGAGAGATCGTGGGTTCGATCCCTGCTCTGGCCACCTTACATTTCTTTCGACAACGGTCACCTCGCATAGTGATGGCAACACTACCTAGTAATTAGCCCTGCAAAAGCTTCTCATAAATAAATAATCCGTTCGGAGCCGGTGTTAAGGTGTAGGTCCCAATCAGTGAGTCTCAATATAAAAAGCGCATTTCAGCATTTACCCTTAAGGAAAGTATTTGTCAGATAGTTATTTATGGCTTTTGTTACAACTCGAAAAATTGTATTAAAAACCTGACCAGCCTTACGAACAGGATTTTTTCAATTACTTGAAAAAAAAGGATGTAGTACTAAATATTAAAAACAATAATCTGTTCAAGTGCATCAAAATAATAAGCACTTTGATCTGATCGAATAAGATAATATCGTATCTAAATCAATACCTTTGTAGGCAGGGCGAAGTCTGCCGGCCCAGCTAGTATTTAATAAATGGTAGGAAAATTAGAAAAATTGAGTTGTTTAGATACTTACTATTTCTTATATCAAATATCTCGAAAACAAGAGCCAACCTAGAAAGTGCAACCATTTATAACCATTGCCTTAGTTGACAAACAAAATTTGAAACATTTTCTCTGTTATAAATCATCCGAACCGAAATTGTTGAAACGTAAGAAATGCATTACATACTTTTATTCAAACTCGTAAATGGCATGTACATACATATGTATGTTCCTTATATCCCGATAAACACCTGAATTCAAAAATAAGCTTGAAAGCATATAAAAATGTTTGGACGTTTTTTGGACACTACGAGGTAGTTGCATTCTGTTAGAGTCTCAGTGATTAGCCATATATGTACATATATACATTTCGCTATTGTTGATTATATTGCGAACCGTGTTACTTCACTGGTTTCAAAACATAGGAAACCTTATTCTATCTGTGCAAGTCTACGATCTAATGAAGGGACTAGTGTAACAAATTTATTGTAAAATTGTATGGTTTTAATAAAACTGTTTAAAACACTACATTCCATATGTTTTTTATTGATTACACAAGGGAACAAAATGGAACTTTTTGTGTGGTGATTGGAATTTTAAATCCAATCTCCATTTTTCTCCATCAGCTCGAATTTGTAAGTTACAGGTACTAATAACTTTTTCGACCTTTTTAAAAAAATTTAAAGTTAAAAAAAATCATAACTTTTCTCTTCATAAGCCGATTTTCAAAAATTTTTAAATGATTTAATGATATAATTGTTACCTTTGAAAAACCTCAAATTTTCTTAACATCCCACAAAAAACGGCTGGGTTATGGCTGTTTTAGTAAAACAAAACAAAAAATTACACATTTTAATTTTCTTCACGCTCAAAGTTGATCGGTTGGGAGCAAATTGTGTTTCTTATTAGCTTTACTGAAAATCATATTAAAGTAGCTTTCTAAAACATGTATGTGCATAAAAATCGATTGAAAATTGAATGAGTTATGCTAAGTTACCTGATAACATATTTTTCGCCTTTTTTTTTTTGATTCTACCTAAAAAAAATATATTTTTTATTTTTACAAATAATGAAAAATTAAAATCGGAAATAAGTGTCAAGTCTAAAGTTAATTAAAGGCAAAAAAAGGGAAGTCCACATTTTTTGGATATGTGTTTTTCCGTTGGGTACCTGCGTACTATAAGCCCTTCGAACATAAAACTGCACTCGCGGCCCACTGTACTTTAACTGGACATAAAACTAACTTTGGGGAAGTCGAAATTCTTGCTGAAGAGACAAATTACTCTCGACGTCTCTTTCAAGAAATGTTACACATAATTGACGTTGTAACGGAGAAACTTTTTATTCCCTTGAAAATAGAAGGTATATATTTATTGTGTTTTTTGTTTATATTGTTTATATTGATTTACTAATGTATAAAATACTTTGCGTTTTTTTTGTATTAGATCGTTGAAAATGACCAACGAAGTTGGTCGAAATATTGGAATTAACTAATAGAATTGTGACGAAAAGGCAATCCTATTCATTGTTTTATTTTTCACATATGACCTCAAGCCGAAACAAATCTGAACACAATTAAATAACAACAAAAAAGTAAAAGTGCAAATCCACAAAAAATATAAATCATTTTAACCTTGAACATTTAATTTTTCTGTGCAAACACATATTATTTATTGAAAACTGTGTTACTTTGATATATACGTCAAAATTGTGCAATGGCTACGTCAAGAAACACGTGTAAAATCAATCCCAGCTATTTTTGTAATATATGCGGGGAATACACGTTTATTAAAAATAGAAAAAGTGTGCCAGAGTTCATTAAACAAGTGTATTTTGATTACTTCGGATTTACCATGGAAACCTTTGACAAGTACTGGATTTCTAGTACTGTATGTATCAACTGTGTAGAGTATTTAAGGTTATGGGCAAACAAGAAACGGACCCATTTCAAGTATCAAACACCAATGATCTGGCGGGAACCTTCGAATCATCATGATGATAGTTATTTCTGCGTTGTCGACATACGAAACTGGCATTAACAAAACAAACCGGTCTAAATGGATTTATCCTAACTTGTTGTCTATTACGCGACCAGCCCTTTACTCTAGTGATGATTCAGAACCACAACAATCTACATCTACACAAAATTATCACGATTTACGACAAAATATAACAGCAGCAAAGACACGTATTAAAAAATGTTATTCTGTATGGAAATCGCGATTTTTATCAATTCAGTTTTCTCAGTAAATTGTTGACAAAATCAAAAGTTGTGCATCGATTTCAATGAAATAAAGCTGATTTGATTTGAAACTAACTACTTTTGGTGCAAAACTGTAATTTTTGTCGCATTTTTTTCTTTGTATGAATTTTTTAAGAACAACAAATTTTTTTATTTTTTTTTAAATTGTTGTTTTTTTATTAACTTCAACTATATCTCTGAAACTACTGGGTAAAATTAAAATAATTTAGGCACGGATTAAAGATAATTTTGTTGGCGAGTTTAAAAATTTTTTTTAACTGAATATGGTGAACCGTTTTCAAGTTATTCCAATGTATGTAGTGGAAGTACCTTCATTTTTGACATAACGGTATATCGCGAAAAATCGAGCTAATAGAAAAAAACCCAAGTGCAGATTCGGATTCAGCGGCCAAAATTACCATAAAAACAACATTCAGTTCTTAATCAACAAATACCTTGTTCCCTGGTGTTATCAGTGGCAGTAATTAATACTCAAATCTGCTAGTTTATTTTAACTAAAAAGCGTAGTTAACTTCAACACAACTACTCCGTAGTTATTTATTACCACGGACCTGCTAATATTGCGTCTTTTAAAATCAATTAGATAAAATCAACCACGTATCGTTGACAAGAACCATCGATTTAGTTAAAACGTTTTTATTTTCACAGAAATAGTTATCAGCTTTCTTCCAATTCATATCAACTACGTAATAGTCAGGGGAATTTCACCTATGCCGTTGTTGAAATTGTGGATATTATCAACCACGGTAGATACGTTTGGATCTTAGCAGACCTAATTATACAGAGAAAATTACTCAAGGTTAATCTGCCTTGGTTACTTAGGTAAACTTTGTTTGTATGATACTTACAAAAGTAAATGTTTTTACCTAAGCTTTTAGACAATTTTCATGTCTGGTTAAATTCAACATATCAAAATAGGTAAATATTTTCGAAATTTGTTTTGATTTCAAAATGTTTTTGAAGGAAAAAATCCGAAAATATATATCGTTTCGAAATTATTGAATATATTGAAAAATCTATGTTGAGATTCGAAAGATCAGAATTGGATAATGTAAGTAAGTTTTGAATAACTACCTACCACATACTAGATAATGGAGTAACGTTTGTTGAAAATCTATATTTTGAAGAAGATATCCACACGAGAGGAATGAATTCTGACCATTGGGAGGGTATCTCTTAATAATAAACCAGGACGATTGCACCAAGTTAATGCTAAATATTAGAGCGAAAGGGTAATATTCGTCCCATTGAGATTACTTGTGTTTCATCATTTCCATATTACTTTCATACATATGTTCCATTTCCATTCCTTATTCGGTGCCATACGCAATAAGATCTGGACCATACAGTTTTCCCCCGGACGGATATCGTCGTTTTAACAAGCGGTATAGCAGCGTTATTATCTTGGGACACAAATCCAATTTATTGTACTATATGTTTGTCTTTATTTAATTAAGGACCCTTTGCTAAAATGCAGCGTATGCATGTGTATTTGAATCTCATTTGAGAAACACTCTATTTATTTAACATTTGATAATTAATAATTGCATTTGGATTTCTACATTTGTTCAAATTTGTACTTAACAAAATAGCTAATAAATTAAGCTAGAGTCACTAAATTTTTCGATAAGTTAGCGAAATTGTACGTGTAAAATTGCAAATAAGCTGTAGTTAAATTTCCAAAATAAATAAGTACAAATACCTAAAATGTTAGATGATTTTTCGAACATAAAATATACCTAAGTTTATTTGTGATATTACCGTAAATCTTAGCAAACCCGATGCTGCCTTAGCACTTAGGTAAAATCATACAATAATTTTCGATAATTTTACTTCGATTTTTCTTTCTGTGTAGATATCATTAGATCCGAAAAATGGCTATATCTAATAGGACAACATTTGATCATAACGGTTCTACCAATATCTAATAGGTCCAATTGGATCTAAATTAATCTAAAATTTGATCCGACAGTTTACAAATGTATTTTGCGTGAGATATAATTAGATTTAGGTTATATCTAGGTGCAGATGTAGCATATCTCATGTGATATAATCAGACATTTGGCTAGATATAACCGCATCGTGCCCCAGACCTACCCAGAAGGACACAGTGTCTGTGAAGCCATTGTCTTCAAAGACGTATTTAAGAAATTGTTTGCATTTGTATGTTAACACGACATTATGGCCGACGATATCTTGTACATTGTCGTCGATAAAACTTGTTTGAGTAGTTCTCTTTTAAATACGTTACAATTTTGGGAGAAAAAAATTTAGAAACATTTATAATATTGTCTGCAGCCACAAACAAAAATCAAAACAAGTGAAAACAAAAAAATGTAGTTGAATAATAATGACAAACTCAAACGCAGCAGGACGATCTATACTTATATTTTTATTTTATTATAATTATTTTTTTTATATACTTTCCTATGTAATAATTGAATTAATGTTTATTTTTATTCATTTTTAAATAGCAAATACATTAATAAAATAAATTACTATTTGAATGTAATGAATTAAATGAATTGAAAGTAGTATACAAGAAGACGATATGGCAGAAATTGTTGGGTACTTTGTCGTCAACGATATGGTCATTCACAATGTCGCTTACTTCATCGTGAACGATAAGATTATTCACCTTGCCACTTAGTTCTTCGTGAACGACAAGATCAATCACAGTGTCGCTTACTTCATCGTGAACGACAAGATCATTCACAGTGTCGCTTTCTTTGTCGTCAACTACAAGTACATTTACAATGTCGCTTACTTCGTCCTAATCGATTTTTGCGACAAACGTAATGTAAAATGTCTATTTATTAGGAATGTCCTCAGTAAGTCCTACAAGACTTAACACGGCCGTCCACGATTCCTTGATGATATCTTCAAGACCCGGCCTACTGGGTAATTACATCTCGCGTTATATGTATCTAATAATAAAGTACATAATTAATTATATTATAATTATAACAATTTTGCAGAATAATTTTAAGATCTAATTATATAGATACAACTAGACCTAATTATATAGTTATAGATCAGTTGTGATCTAACCTGATCCTTTTAGATATAACCGTTTTTCGGATCTAAGTAGGTCTGCAATGATCCTCTCATATTTAAACTGTTTTAATGGAGTATAAATTTAATGGAGTTGAAATCTCATATTTGGGCTGGGGCTCCAGCGTCCGCCTTGGAACTTCTAGACCGCGCGTAGAGGAGAGCGTTGAAACTGATAGGCAACAGCAGTGTATACAGCACTGTTGCCTCCTTGGAACATCGACGAAATGTTAACTGTGTCTCGGAATTGTATAGGTATTTTCATGGAAAATGTTCCGCCGAGTTACATGGCCTCATTCCAGAAGTTAGGTTATATAACCCTACGACGCGGGTTTCAAGTGGAACTCATCCCTTTTCTGTTTCATCCCTTTTCTGTTCTTCAGCCGAACAGTCCGTATGTGGTATAAGTTTCAGGCAAGTGTATTTCCCACTTCTTACAACATCAGCAAGTTCAAGTCAAACATTAACAAGTACTTCTCTCTCTTTCCCCCTACTCCTATCCCGTTTTTCTAAGTTCAATGCATTTATAGGGGGCATCCTCTGAGTGTTGGTCTTCGCGAAAAAAAGGAGGAATTTTTGCAAATTTTATTTGGGGGAAAATGGGGCAATATGTAAGGAATTGCCGTTATGACCAAACGCGTCTTCTTTTGGTGAGGATGTTCCCCTTGGGAAATAACAAAAGTAAATTCAGGATTTTTTGAACTTCCAATTGAGGGCAGCAGTGGAAATGGGCGTGGCACTAAATTAAATAAATTGGCGCTATGATAGAACGCGTCGTCCATTCCCCTTAGAGAATGCAAATTAATAAACTCATGATTTTCCGAAAATCCAATTAGGGGCGGTGAAAATGGGCTTGAAATATTTGCGTTATGGCCGAAGTTTCTTATATGTTCCTCTTAGAGAATGGAAAATAATAAATTCAGTATTTTTGGAAAATCTGATTGGGGCAGGTCGAACTGGGTGGGGCACTAAATAATATAAATTAATGAACTTTGGTAAGCATTATTCGATCCATTCATGAAGTCGATTTTCAACTTTTCCTATACAAAAATTTTGCCAAATTTTCAAATTTAAATTTTTAAATATTTAAATTTTGTAGCGAGTTATATATATTATTATTGGACTATTATACTAAATGTACTTATGATTGTATTTTCAATTATTACCATTAGCATTTTATTTTATTTTGTTTCGATACACCCTAATATTGAGAACACTGATATTTAACCCTTTTGTTTAAAACGAATAATTGAGAATAAATAGTAACAACGTCTACTCAACGAAACTTTGTGTAAGAGCTTTGACTCACCACCGTACACATACACACACTTGCCTATTTACATGTGTTTACAACTCTCTCAGTTGAGTGCTTTTGCATGTTTGGTGTTGTAATAGTTTACAGCTTTTGTATGATTCTTCGTTGTAATAACTGAGTGTGTACGTTGATGAGAAGAAGTTTACGATCGTTGAGAGTCGACAGTATTTGTTTGAGTATCGTTAAGTAACGTATAAATAGAGACATATTGTTAATTCTAGAGTCAGTTGGTGTGCTACCCTGGTTAGAACAAAACGCAATATTACTAGATATAGTGATAGCTTGTCAGCACTATTTCGTTTTGCTCAAATTCAAGGAAATACATTAAATTGTTACCAGATACGTTCTCAGTGTCGGTGGCAAGGATATATTTATTTGAATATATCAGGTAGCCTCATCAGCTATTCAGTAAAGGAAGCAGTATATGTTGAATTTTGCCAATAAAAGGATAACGTAATTTGTTAAAATTAAACTTTTGCGCGTTTTCCTTAATAAATATTAGGCATTACTACCGAAACGCTTTACCGCTTCCCTACATTGGCGCCCATCTTTGGTAGAAACCACAAACCAAGGATCGGTTTAGAAGTTTATGTCCATCGAGACTCCACGGAGAAGTAAGCGGATAAAGAATATGGCTACACCACCAGCTCTTACTGCGGAGACGTTGGAGAAGATTATGCGGACAGTGGTTACCGCTAACATCAGGTGTGGTTCTTTTAGTAATTGTACGGCACGGTATGGTGGCGAAGGTGATACTGCGAAGCTAGAAGAATTTTTATCTGCGATTACAACGTTTAAGATGGTGGAAAAAGTCAGCGATGACGACGCTATTAATGGAATGCCGATGTTACTGCTGGGTGATGCTTCGGAATGGTGGGCTGGAGTCAAAGGTAAGGCAAAAAAGTTTGATGACGTCGTGAAGATGCTCCGGGACTCATTTTGTCCTCCGAAACCGGCGTGGCGGATTTACGCTGAGATTATCGAGGGAAAACAACAGAGAAGCGAGGCTACCGACGTATTCATAAGAAAGAAGAGAGCTCTATTTGCGAAATTGCCAAAACCCCCATCGGAAACAGATCAAATGGACCTTATATTTGGAATGTTAAATATGCAAATACGCGACAGAGTTTTTCGTCACAAAGTTTCAAGTTTCGATGAACTTTTAAAAGACGCAAGAGAGGCTGAAGAATGTCTTTCAGAACGTGGAAAAATGGACAATTCAAAAGGCACAACTGGTGGCTCAGTTCGTTGCTCTTTCTGCCACAGAAGAGGCCACAAAGTAGAAGTTTGCTTCAAAAAACAAAAAGTCGAGGAAGAAGGACGACAAAATGCAGTAATAACGGCCCAGGCGAATACTTTGAAACCAAAACTGGCATGCTACGGTTGTAATGCTCCTGGCGTCGTGCGTGCAAATTGTACAAATTGTAAAGCGAAGAAAAATAAAACTGATGATCAAGGTGTTGCATATTTCAACAATATTTCAATAAATTTGACAGAAAGTGAAATCCCGATGGTTAATGTTAAAATGTTTGGTGTTCCTGGACAGGTATTTTTGGACACTGGCGCACGCATGAGCGTTGCTAGCGCAAATTTAAAGAAAGTGATGGATTTTCATGGCTGCGTTTACGATCAGATGCGAATGGACGTGTGTTTGGCTGACGGCAGTAGGTCCATTCGAAATTGTTTGTCTACCGTATGCAAAATTGAAATTGGTGGAAAAGTGCTGGACATACAATTCGTGATTTTACCCGATGCCCAATATAACCGTACTCTTCTTGTTACCAATTTTCTTGAAAAGGCGGATATGGTTTTAAATATGGGACAAAGATATTGGCATTTTGAGCAGGATCCTCATGTTCACTTCGATTTTGCGAGTCCGTTGCCCACAGAATTAAATCTTATTGAGACTATTAAAGTGGCAAATAAAGTCGTAAATCCGGATGAAATTCGTGCTGCTACCTCTGGAATCGGAAAAAGGAAAGCAGAGGAGCAACTGGTTAACGATTCAAAGCATCTCAGTAAAGATCAATTATCGGATTTCGAGTATTTTGGTCCAGAAATAGGTGGAAATGACTATTCACCACATTCAATTCATGCAATTTTTAAAGATAGTCTCCCATTACATGAAAGAGATACACCTGTACGAGGCAATAATTCAAATAATCTAAGCGAAAACTTGTTTGCAAAATCGTATAATGACGCTTTTTTTACACCAATATTAATGGTAAATTTTAAAATTTTAAAGGATACTGATGCCCAGAATGTTTCAGTGAAAGATAAAATGCAATTAGACCAGCTATTACTTAAACATTTAGAAGTTTTCGGTGAATTACAAGAGCCAACGCCGTATGCAGAACACCGAATAAATACTGGAGACCATAAACCTATCTCATCTGCTGCTTACAGATTGTCGTTTATGAAAGCCAAAGAATTAAAGTGCGAAATTTTGAAGATGATGGAATTGGGCATCGTTGAAGAATGCGAGTCGGCTTGGGCCTCGCCAGTGGTCATGGTTCCAAAACGAGATGGAGGAATAAGGGTATGCGTTGACTACCGAAAGCTTAATTCTATTACGGAACCTGACAGATATCCCCTGCCTAGAATTGATGACTTACTACAGGCTGCGAAAAGTACAAATTTTATGACCACCCTTGATTTACAAAGTGGTTACCATCAGATTTCTGTAGCGGAGGAAGATCGCGATAAAACTTGTTTTATTACGCCGTTTGGTCTCTATCGTTTTACTCGAATGCCATTTGGACTTAGAAACGCTCCTGCAACATTCCAACGTCTCATCGACCGTGTAAAAACTTCAGTTCCAGATATGCTTGTCTTGGCTTATTTGGATGATTTGATTGTATGCTCTCCAAATTTTCAAGAACATCTTGTTGACCTTGATAAAGTTTTTACCAAGTTGCAAAAGTTCAAGCTGCGTGTAAACAATTCTAAATGTCGATTTTGTTGCGCAGAAGTTAAATATTTGGGTCACATTTTGACGCCGAGTGGTATTGCAGTCGACCCTAACAAAACACTAGCTATATCTGCAAGGAAAGAACCTCGTAATGTAAAGGAGCTCATTTCTTTTATTCAGACATGCTCCTGGTATCGAAAATTTATAAATAATTACGCAGAGATTGCCAGACCTTTAACCGACCTCACAAAGAAAAATACCCCATGGACATGGAATAAGCCTCAACGCAAAGCTTTCGAAGAATTAAAATATAAACTAGTTTCTTCACCCATATTGAGGCAAGCTCAAGACGGTTTACCTTTTATTATCAGAACCGATGCTAGTTCGTTTGCAATGGGGGCAGTTTTGATCCAGGGGGAGGGTACAGAAGAACACCCTATTGAATACATAAGTCGTTTGTTCACTACGGCCGAAAGAAACTACTCAACCACAGAAAGAGAAGCGCTCGCAATTGTATGGGCCTGTACCAAGTTTAGAGGCTATATTGAAGGAGCTGAAATAATTTTGATGACAGATCATCAACCATTACGTTGGTTGTTGACTATGAAGTGTCCAGTGGGTCGATTGGCTAGGTGGGCCCTACAGATTCAACAATATAATTTTCGAGTTGAATACATTGCTGGAAAATCAAATTCTGTAGCGGATATGCTCTCTAGACCTACAGGTTGCGAACCTGAGATCACTGATATCAAAATTTTATCTTTTCAAATCGACTTTCCACACAAAAATCCATCAGAAGTTCGTATGGAACAAATGAATGACGATTATTTGAAAGATATCATAAATTCTATTGAGGCTAACGATGAAAATGAGAGCCGCTGGACCAGTCGTGGATATATTGTTAATGATGGTGTGTTATTTTGTTATAACGACGAGGAAACGGATGAAGCACAGTTGGTAGTTCCAGAAAATGAACGTGCAGAGATTTTAAAAATTTATCATGACTCTAACACTGCCGGTCATTATGGCGCAGAAAAAACAATTAGAAGAATCGCCAGTCGATATTTTTGGCCCGGTATGAGAGCACAAATCACTAGGCATGTAAAGTCTTGCATTGAATGCCAACGCTATAAGGCTATGAATATGAAACCAACTGGCTTATTGCAAACTACTAGTTGCAAACAACGGTTTGAGGTACTGTCTGTTGACTTGTTTGGTCCTTTACCTACCACAGATGAAGGTTTTCAATGGATCCTTATTGCTGAAGACGTAGCTACACGATGGATCGAGGTGTTTCCGTTGCGAGAGGCTACAGCCGAAAATTGCGCCAAAACACTGATAACTGAAGTTTTCCTACGATACGGAGTCCCAAGACGTCTAAAAACGGACAATGGAGTCCAATTCATATCAGCCGTGATGCAGCAAGTTGCCTATTGCCTTGATATACAACAGATGTTCACTCCAGTCTATCACCCGCAAGCTAACCCAGTGGAACGAAAGAATCGTGACATGAAGACTCAGCTATCTATTCTTGTTCAGTCACATCACGCCGCATGGGGAGCTCATCTTAGTGCCATACGTTTTGCGATGAATACAGCGAAGTGTCAGTCCACTGGGTTTTCACCTGCCTACCTTACCTTCGGCCGTGAACTACGTACCGTCGACGATGTTCATCAAGATTTCCGTACAATCATCGAACATGAAAATTTTTTACCGCAAATCACGCCATACCTTCAAAAACTAGCTCATGTTTTAAAAGATGCTAAAGAAGTAGAACAACGTCAACAAGATACTAATAAGAAGGCATTTGATGTCCACCGTAGACCACAGCCAAATCTGAAGATTGGAAGCCACGTTCTGGTCAATACCCACATTTTATCCCAAGCTTCAAAGGGATTCACTGCCAAATTTGTACCGAAAAGGGATGGTCCCTATATCATCACCAAGAAAGTTGGTTCTACATCGTACGAAGTTGCGTCACCCGCCAATCTTGCTATGCCTTTGGGAACATATCACTCATCAGCCCTGACTATCTACAGAGGAAGTAATGATGCTATCCAGCCAGAGCCTGTACATCCCATAAAGAAGAGAGGTAGACCCAAGAAGACCTGAGATGTTGTCGTGCCATCGTGGCGATGTCGCACTCCAAAGGGGGAGTTTGTAGCGAGTTATATATATTATTATTGGACTATTATACTAAATGTACTTATGATTGTATTTTCAATTATTACCATTAGCATTTTATTTTATTTTGTTTCGATACACCCTAATATTGAGAACACTGATATTTAACCCTTTTGTTTAAAACGAATAATTGAGAATAAATAGTAACAACGTCTACTCAACGAAACTTTGTGTAAGAGCTTTGACTCACCACCGTACACATACACACACTTGCCTATTTACATGTGTTTACAACTCTCTCAGTTGAGTGCTTTTGCATGTTTGGTGTTGTAATAGTTTACAGCTTTTGTATGATTCTTCGTTGTAATAACTGAGTGTGTACGTTGATGAGAAGAAGTTTACGATCGTTGAGAGTCGACAGTATTTGTTTGAGTATCGTTAAGTAACGTATAAATAGAGACATATTGTTAATTCTAGAGTCAGTTGGTGTGCTACCCTGGTTAGAACAAAACGCAATATTACTAGATATAGTGATAGCTTGTCAGCACTATTTCGTTTTGCTCAAATTCAAGGAAATACATTAAATTGTTACCAGATACGTTCTCAGTGTCGGTGGCAAGGATATATTTATTTGAATATATCAGGTAGCCTCATCAGCTATTCAGTAAAGGAAGCAGTATATGTTGAATTTTGCCAATAAAAGGATAACGTAATTTGTTAAAATTAAACTTTTGCGCGTTTTCCTTAATAAATATTAGGCATTACTACCGAAACGCTTTACCGCTTCCCTACATTGGCGCCCAACTTTGGTAGAAACCACAAACCAAGGATCGGTTTAGAAGTTTATGTCCATCGAGACTCCACGGAGAAGTAAGCGGATAAAGAATATGGCTACACCACCAGCTCTTACTGCGGAGACGTTGGAGAAGATTATGCGGACAGTGGTTACCGCTAACATCAGGTGTGGTTCTTTTAGTAATTGTACGGCACGGTATGGTGGCGAAGGTGATACTGCGAAGCTAGAAGAATTTTTATCTGCGATTACAACGTTTAAGATGGTGGAAAAAGTCAGCGATGACGACGCTATTAATGGAATGCCGATGTTACTGCTGGGTGATGCTTCGGAATGGTGGGCTGGAGTCAAAGGTAAGGCAAAAAAGTTTGATGACGTCGTGAAGATGCTCCGGGACTCATTTTGTCCTCCGAAACCGGCGTGGCGGATTTACGCTGAGATTATCGAGGGAAAACAACAGAGAAGCGAGGCTACCGACGTATTCATAAGAAAGAAGAGAGCTCTATTTGCGAAATTGCCAAAACCCCCATCGGAAACAGATCAAATGGACCTTATATTTGGAATGTTAAATATGCAAATACGCGACAGAGTTTTTCGTCACAAAGTTTCAAGTTTCGATGAACTTTTAAAAGACGCAAGAGAGGCTGAAGAATGTCTTTCAGAACGTGGAAAAATGGACAATTCAAAAGGCACAACTGGTGGCTCAGTTCGTTGCTCTTTCTGCCACAGAAGAGGCCACAAAGTAGAAGTTTGCTTCAAAAAACAAAAAGTCGAGGAAGAAGGACGACAAAATGCAGTAATAACGGCCCAGGCGAATACTTTGAAACCAAAACTGGCATGCTACGGTTGTAATGCTCCTGGCGTCGTGCGTGCAAATTGTACAAATTGTAAAGCGAAGAAAAATAAAACTGATGATCAAGGTGTTGCATATTTCAACAATATTTCAATAAATTTGACAGAAAGTGAAATCCCGATGGTTAATGTTAAAATGTTTGGTGTTCCTGGACAGGTATTTTTGGACACTGGCGCACGCATGAGCGTTGCTAGCGCAAATTTAAAGAAAGTGATGGATTTTCATGGCTGCGTTTACGATCAGATGCGAATGGACGTGTGTTTGGCTGACGGCAGTAGGTCCATTCGAAATTGTTTGTCTACCGTATGCAAAATTGAAATTGGTGGAAAAGTGCTGGACATACAATTCGTGATTTTACCCGATGCCCAATATAACCGTACTCTTCTTGGTACCAATTTTCTTGAAAAGGCGGATATGGTTTTAAATATGGGACAAAGATATTGGCATTTTGAGCAGGATCCTCATGTTCACTTCGATTTTGCGAGTCCGTTGCCCACAGAATTAAATCTTATTGAGACTATTAAAGTGGCAAATAAAGTCGTAAATCCGGATGAAATTCGTGCTGCTACCTCTGGAATCGGAAAAAGGAAAGCAGAGGAGCAACTGGTTAACGATTCAAAGCATCTCAGTAAAGATCAATTATCGGATTTCGAGTATTTTGGTCCAGAAATAGGTGGAAATGACTATTCACCACATTCAATTCATGCAATTTTTAAAGATAGTCTCCCATTACATGAAAGAGATACACCTGTACGAGGCAATAATTCAAATAATCTAAGCGAAAACTTGTTTGCAAAATCGTATAATGACGCTTTTTTTACACCAATATTAATGGTAAATTTTAAAATTTTAAAGGATACTGATGCCCAGAATGTTTCAGTGAAAGATAAAATGCAATTAGACCAGCTATTACTTAAACATTTAGAAGTTTTCGGTGAATTACAAGAGCCAACGCCGTATGCAGAACACCGAATAAATACTGGAGACCATAAACCTATCTCATCTGCTGCTTACAGATTGTCGTTTATGAAAGCCAAAGAATTAAAGTGCGAAATTTTGAAGATGATGGAATTGGGCATCGTTGAAGAATGCGAGTCGGCTTGGGCCTCGCCAGTGGTCATGGTTCCAAAACGAGATGGAGGAATAAGGGTATGCGTTGACTACCGAAAGCTTAATTCTATTACGGAACCTGACAGATATCCCCTGCCTAGAATTGATGACTTACTACAGGCTGCGAAAAGTACAAATTTTATGACCACCCTTGATTTACAAAGTGGTTACCATCAGATTTCTGTAGCGGAGGAAGATCGCGATAAAACTTGTTTTATTACGCCGTTTGGTCTCTATCGTTTTACTCGAATGCCATTTGGACTTAGAAACGCTCCTGCAACATTCCAACGTCTCATCGACCGTGTAAAAACTTCAGTTCCAGATATGCTTGTCTTGGCTTATTTGGATGATTTGATTGTATGCTCTCCAAATTTTCAAGAACATCTTGTTGACCTTGATAAAGTTTTTACCAAGTTGCAAAAGTTCAAGCTGCGTGTAAACAATTCTAAATGTCGATTTTGTTGCGCAGAAGTTAAATATTTGGGTCACATTTTGACGCCGAGTGGTATTGCAGTCGACCCTAACAAAACACTAGCTATATCTGCAAGGAAAGAACCTCGTAATGTAAAGGAGCTCATTTCTTTTATTCAGACATGCTCCTGGTATCGAAAATTTATAAATAATTACGCAGAGATTGCCAGACCTTTAACCGACCTCACAAAGAAAAATACCCCATGGACATGGAATAAGCCTCAACGCAAAGCTTTCGAAGAATTAAAATATAAACTAGTTTCTTCACCCATATTGAGGCAAGCTCAAGACGGTTTACCTTTTATTATCAGAACCGATGCTAGTTCGTTTGCAATGGGGGCAGTTTTGATCCAGGGGGAGGGTACAGAAGAACACCCTATTGAATACATAAGTCGTTTGTTCACTACGGCCGAAAGAAACTACTCAACCACAGAAAGAGAAGCGCTCGCAATTGTATGGGCCTGTACCAAGTTTAGAGGCTATATTGAAGGAGCTGAAATAATTTTGATGACAGATCATCAACCATTACGTTGGTTGTTGACTATGAAGTGTCCAGTGGGTCGATTGGCTAGGTGGGCCCTACAGATTCAACAATATAATTTTCGAGTTGAATACATTGCTGGAAAATCAAATTCTGTAGCGGATATGCTCTCTAGACCTACAGGTTGCGAACCTGAGATCACTGATATCAAAATTTTATCTTTTCAAATCGACTTTCCACACAAAAATCCATCAGAAGTTCGTATGGAACAAATGAATGACGATTATTTGAAAGATATCATAAATTCTATTGAGGCTAACGATGAAAATGAGAGCCGCTGGACCAGTCGTGGATATATTGTTAATGATGGTGTGTTATTTTGTTATAACGACGAGGAAACGGATGAAGCATAGTTGGTAGTTCCAGAAAATGAACGTGCAGAGATTTTAAAAATTTATCATGACTCTAACACTGCCGGTCATTATGGCGCAGAAAAAACAATTAGAAGAATCGCCAGTCGATATTTTTGGCCCGGTATGAGAGCACAAATCACTAGGCATGTAAAGTCTTGCATTGAATGCCAACGCTATAAGGCTATGAATATGAAACCAACTGGCTTATTGCAAACTACTAGTTGCAAACAACGTTTTGAGGTACTGTCTGTTGACTTGTTTGGTCCTTTACCTACCACAGATGAAGGTTTTCAATGGATCCTTATTGCTGAAGACGTAGCTACACGATGGATCGAGGTGTTTCCGTTGCGAGAGGCTACAGCCGAAAATTGCGCCAAAACACTGATAACTGAAGTTTTCCTACGATACGGAGTCCCAAGACGTCTAAAAACGGACAATGGAGTCCAATTCATATCAGCCGTGATGCAGCAAGTTGCCTATTGCCTTGATATACAACAGATGTTCACTCCAGTCTATCACCCGCAAGCTAACCCAGTGGAACGAAAGAATCGTGACATGAAGACTCAGCTATCTATTCTTGTTCAGTCACATCACGCCGCATGGGAGCTCATCTTAGTGCCATACGTTTTGCGATGAATACAGCGAAGTGTCAGTCCACTGGGTTTTCACCTGCCTACCTTACCTTCGGCCGTGAACTACGTACCGTCGACGATGTTCATCAAGATTTCCGTACAATCATCGAACATGAAAATTTTTTACCGCAAATCACGCCATACCTTCAAAAACTAGCTAATGTTTTAAAAGATGCTAAAGAAGTAGAACAACGTCAACAAGATACTAATAAGAAGGCATTTGATGTCCACCGTAGACCACAGCCAAATCTGAAGATTGGAAGCCACGTTCTGGTCAATACCCACATTTTATCCCAAGCTTCAAAGGGATTCACTGCCAAATTTGTACCGAAAAGGGATGGTCCCTATATCATCACCAAGAAAGTTGGTTCTACATCGTACGAAGTTGCGTCACCCGCCAATCTTGCTATGCCTTTGGGAACATATCACTCATCAGCCCTGACTATCTACAGAGGAAGTAATGATGCTATCCAGCCAGAGCCTGTACATCCCATAAAGAAGAGAGGTAAACCCAAGAAGACCTGAGATGTTGTCGTGCCATCGTGGCGATGTCGCACTCCAAAGGGGGAGTTTGTAGCGAGTTATATATATTATTATTGGACTATTATACTAAATGTACTTATGATTGTATTTTCAATTATTACCATTAGCATTTTATTTTATTTTGTTTCGATACACCCTAATATTGAGAACACTGATATTTAACCCTCTTGTTTAAAACGAATAATTGAGAATAAATAGTAACAACGTCTACTCAACGAAACTTTGTGTAAGAGCTTTGACTCACCACCGTACACATACACACACTTGCCTATTTACATGTGTTTACAACTCTCTCAGTTGAGTGCTTTTGCATGTTTGGTGTTGTAATAGTTTACAGCTTTTGTATGATTCTTCGTTGTAATAACTGAGTGTGTACGTTGATGAGAAGAAGTTTACGATCGTTGAGAGTCGACAGTATTTGTTTGAGTATCGTTAAGTAACGTATAAATAGAGACATATTGTTAATTCTAGAGTCAGTTGGTGTGCTACCCTGGTTAGAACAAAACGCAATATTACTAGATATAGTGATAGCTTGTCAGCACTATTTCGTTTTGCTCAAATTCAAGGAAATACATTAAATTGTTACCAGATACGTTCTCAGTGTCGGTGGCAAGGATATATTTATTTGAATATATCAGGTAGCCTCATCAGCTATTCAGTAAAGGAAGCAGTATATGTTGAATTTTGCCAATAAAAGGATAACGTAATTTGTTAAAATTAAACTTTTGCGCGTTTTCCTTAATAAATATTAGGCATTACTACCGAAACGCTTTACCGCTTCCCTACAATTTTCAAATAAAGCCAAACACAAATATTATGGGTTTTTAAGAGCTAGAAGGCTGAAAATTGGTACATGTATACTACTAACGACGAGGAAGATCAATTTGGAGTCGGACTTTAATTTTTCTGTTTGGGGACAGATGAATTGGCAGATGTGTTTTTAGAGCTAGAAGGAAGAATACAAATTCGTACATGCAGACACTGACGACCGGGAAGAATGATTTGAAGCCAGATTTTAGTTCTTCGGTTTGTGGGCGGATAATCATGGCAAAAGTGTTTTTTTTAATGGAAGGCTGAAAATCAATGTACGATACGCTTATACGTTGGCCCAACGTATAGGTTGGGACAGCGCGTTTTCTCAGAGATTTTTAAGTGTAGGCGCGTATAATTTTTGTCGAGTTTTAGTCTCTATTGTAGAAAACATTCCATGTTAGTTTGTGGAGTTGAATAAAGTTTTCAATTGATATTGTACATCCTCACGAACATAACAATTATCATCAGGAAAACATCCAAAAATTGTCGAAGTGTGTTATGGATAGAGTAAACTTTAATATCCGCCAACGATTTCGTAAGTAGCGTTACAAATAAAAACTTTTGTGTTATATAAAGAAATGAAAAAACCTCGACCCATATAATTTGAGACAATTTCCCCGTACAGGTTGGGGCGCCATTTCTAACACATAAACGCATACCTAAATGTGAGGTTATTTATTAGAAATCAGAAAAACTTTTGTAGGCAGAACGAAGTCTGACCTGTCCGCTAGTAGCTATTTATAAAAATTGCGGATTCACAAACTAATAGTTTGAAAAGAGGTTGCGGCAACCGTAAATTCGTCTGTTGCCACCGAATTGAGGCTGTCAGGATTGAATTTAGTCCACACAACTGAAATTCGGTTAAAGCAACCGGTTATTACAACCTACATTTCGGATGTGATGACATCTAATGTGGTTGCGACAGCCTCTGAATTCGGTTGCTGCTAATTCTGTTAGTTTTGTCTGTGGGTATTGCAGAGACTCAACCAAGAAAAGATTTTTGGAATTTGTATTGAGAGAGAAGAAGAAGGCGTGACACTAAATCACATTAATTTTCATTCTGACGAAATAAATTATCGTAGACGCATTAAATTAGGAGTAATTGGTCCTACTATAAAGAGCTTAGGAGCGGAAGAAATGGGGCCTTGATAATAAATAAGATTAATCGACATCTTGACCAGATGCGGGGAGTTAGACTTACAAAATTTGGGATAAAAAAAACAGCAGACAGTTGTCCGAGGACTGTCCCTGCAGCCTGTGTCAGAGACACGGCCATTAAGTTTAACGTAGAATACGCCATCCGATAAGACAGAAAACATATATAACAATAAATGATAAATAACATAAGCAAATGAATTTGATTATTTGAAAGTTACTTTTGATAATATGATAGGAAAAATAGGATAAATATGTTTTTAAATTAACATTCAAATTTCTCGCAAAAACTAAGTCAATGGTTGTGTTATCAATAGTTGTGGGAGCATCGTTTCGAAAATAATCCAAATTAAATGTATTGGATTATATTCGAAATCCAATAGTCCAATAGAATAGTTTTTATTTTAATTTACTAAACGTCAACTGTCAGCTGCTGTCAAACAGCATCACGCAGCATTGTTATTTTGCTTACTTGGCAGCACTTTCATTTAACATAAAAATGTATATTTTCATACATTTTTATAATTATATATCCATGTTAAATTCAAATTCACATTTAATATTTTGTTTCACTTAAATACATAAGTAAATATACGAAATTTCAATATTTCATCAATCAAAACAACAGGCGAAGGATTGTGTCCACACTGAAACAGCAGCATAGTTTGTGTTCACTCTACTCAAACACTCAACCAAACACCACACATATGTTTGAGTGTATGTGTTTAAACAATTTTCAATTGAGAAATTTAAATATTAGGAAGATATCAACCAATATGAAATGTATATCAAACGAAAGATAACATCTTCATTTACCTACAAAAAAATTTTTAAAAAAAGTTATCTCGCCGTTTCCTCATAATCAATGAAATAAAGATTACAACAATAACAATCTGACATGACTCCCTATACCGTAAGGTAAGACGTATTCTACGTCAAAATGTATCTCTACATTTTAGCTCAGAAAAGGTTTCTCAAATTCGAGGAGGGGCGTCAGAATTCACTGTCGCACTGACTCAGACTATTAAGCGCTATGACTGAATGCGTGATCTTAGAATCATAATATTTGGGGAGCATGTCCTCTTAGGATGAAGAACTGAACCCAAAAGGGTTTCCCCTAATTTTTTTATTAAGGCAGCTTGACATTAAAAAAGACTATTTAGCGTTCTGACCAGACACGGAATGCGATACTTATAACATATGAAGTATTTATTCCGTTTTCAGAATTGACTTCAGATTAGAAGAGTTGTTTCGAAAACTTGTAATTGCGGACAGTAAAATTTAGCAGTTAGAGGTTCAAACGGATTAATGACAATTATGAAATTTGTACCAGACCACCAAGTAGGTAGAAATGGGTGTCACACTTAAGCAAAGCAATTACCGTTGTGATTAAAAAAAACTTGAGCTAACTAGAATCATAACACTTTGAGAGTGTTCTCTTTTTATGATGCACGCCTTCGCTAAATAGAGAATTCTCCAACAGAATTGGTGGCGTAGAAGTAAATTTTGTTATTGACAGTTCTAAGAAAAACTCGAGACGCTAAAGTTGTTAAACAAGGGGTGCGCATTCACTTAAAGGAGCAGACGACATTTTTCAATACTCGAATTTGGGGCTGCGGAAACGAATTTGGGTCGGTAGAATCGAGGCATGACATATTATTATTATTTCAATCATATTTGATATAGAGCTCTGACCAAATATGCGAAGCTAGAATCACGCAATTTTGGAAAAACTTTGAAATTTTAACATAGACTTTAGCCGTGTACATATTTTGGTAAATTTACGTCGAGCCGTAGAACGGTGGCGTGGGACACAATCACAAAAATTAAATAGACGTATGGAATGGTAAATGTACCAATAAAATAAAATCTTCCCTGATGAACGTATAGCACCACAAAACTGCCTGTAAAAATTGTGCTGTCGTTTAGACAACTACAAAAATCATTTTTAATGAGGACCGAAGGTTCTCTGGAGATGGAAAGAAGTTTTTTGAAAATGTTTTCTTGTGTGTTTTGCTTGCGATATTTTTCGAATACTTGCATAGTTGCATTCTCAATTGAAATGAGTTTTCGTTTGCTAAATGCATTTTACAATAGCGTCATTCCAAACAACCGCTGATGAAGATCGGTGGCTATACCTGAAATAGCTGTACGGTTTGCCAGGCATCAATTCAATTCAATTCAATACAATTCCATTCATTTCAATTCAATTCAAACCGTAAATAAAAATTAACCGGTTTCATCGGTTTTTTTCATTCTGTGAAACCAAAAACCGGTTTCCCGAAAAGTTATTTTTCGAATAAACTGAAAAGCGGTTATTCGATACTGTCGGGTTTTTGAACACTCTAGAATATAGAATAAGGAAGATATTCTCGTTAGAACAGCTGATTTGCACATTTAATTGATTCACGATTCGAGACCCATCATTCTGTATTTTCAGAAAGCCAAGAACAAAAAATCTGCAAACTATAACACAGGCCGGTCATCTAAAATGCTTTCTGTAGCACAAAAATCACAAAGAGAACGTTGGATACACTCCATGGATAAAATAACTAAGCCCGGCTAATCTGGAAACAAAGCGAAACCCAATGTCGGAGCTACACCAGCGTTGAAAACATCCATGCCGAAGACGGTGTTGGGCCCGCGACAGTGAGAAACCCTAGGACATAAATGCTGTTAAATAAAAAATTCGCTGGAACCGAGAAGCTGTTTTGGACCTACCCAAGGGGATAAAATCACAAAATCCCAAAGCGAGTCACGAAGAAATCATAGTTTCTTTACTACTTTAATTTGATATTACAACTTTTCATATCTTTGCCATAAACGTTGCGACCAGTTTGAAATTTGAATTTTTTTATTTTCATACAATCTGTAGCCCAACTTCAACTCATGTAGAACTGTCAAAATTTTGTACAACCATATGTTACGTGTGTTGGCAGCATAATATATTTTTAATTTTGACATGTAAAATTATTGCGCACAAAATCAAAATTTTTTAAAAATTACAAAATAATATCTTCATTTTATCTTCTGGGAATTTATCTAGCGATATATCCCTTATGTCTTTCATGTGATGATACTGGTGTTATCTGTAAATTGTCTTCATAGTAATTATACGGGATTAAGGGAGAATTGCTTGTAAATATCGCTTCTTGGCAAGAGTTTTTCCCGATATGCGAAACTTGTGCAATACGAAAATGATTATTGCCACAATACAAGTTTTCTCCCAGGCAATATGATGGCGAAATCGCTGTGTTTGTTGGGATATTCAAAATTTTATTCTAAAAACAATTTAATTTTCTTTAAAACACCAATAAAATACTTTAAAAGTCGTTAGCTACACATTTAATTTTGTTCCTCCGAAATTGATACAAATATTAAAGAAAATGACTACAGAAATAATTGCTCTGGATTAAGTTGGCTAGTAATGGCCAGTTTTTCAGTCAGTGGTGATCTTCGTTTCTTAGTTAAATTCTGGTTAAACATCGAATTGTGTTTTTTAGTCATTGTTTAACTATGATTTAACCACCCAATGTTGGTTGGTTAACTTATAGTGAGAACCATATTATTTTGACAATCAAATTACTGATGAAATGAAAATTGTACAAAATACATGTTTCAGATTTGCGTATTTGTACACATACGTTGAGTCTAGATCGTTAAATTGTTGCTCCTATATGGTTTTTTACACATTTTTGTTAAAATGACTTCGATTTTATGCATCTATTTCTTATTGTACATAATTCCATTTTGTTTGTTCCCATTTGTTGTTTTGGTATTTATCACAAAACACGCGTTTTTTCCAATAATAATACAAGGGTTGCCATATTATTTGACAATATGGCGACTTACATTAACTCACCACTGAAAAAAAAATGCAAAGTTAACCTCTAATTAACTTAGAATTAAGATTAAGTAATCCCATAGTTAACTGCCCACTTAAAAACTGGCCATAAGTGTAAGTACAATTGCTGGAATTCTGCTAAAATATCAGTGTAATTGCATATAAAAAAAAACCGATGTAAAAAACCGATGTTTAAATCCGAAAACTGTTTAAAAAAAAAGTAGCATACGAGAAAACGGAAAGCGAATTTCAGTCATACAAAACAGCTTCTACACAGCATAATATCGTATACGGTCAAATTCATGTGCAACACAAGCTTTATAAAAGTCCAGCAGAAGAGCTTGTTCAGATTGTTTTTATTTATATTTGAGGAGGTTCTTTTCAAAACTTGGAAAAGTCAAGTTCAACAGAACTGATTTTGTAATTGTTTTTTGTGTTTGCTAACATTGAAATGAAAACTCTATAATTACACCGGAGAAAAGGATAAAAGTCATTTTCGCCAAAAGTTGCATTCCTAAAAAAATATTTTCTTAAATTGTGCAAAAACACAAAAAGTGGAATAGTCAAGTTTTGAAAAGAACCTCCTCATTTAAGCACTCACTCATGCACTGATTTTCTTCCATTCGTTATTTTAAATCTTCAAACACTATCACTTGAAGTGGTGACTTAACGTAAAGTACAATTCAAGCAAACAATTTCACGCGCTGGAATCGGTGCATAACCAAATTTTTACTCGTAATATTATCATACCAAGTATCTCGAAGCGGACCTTCTTACATTACCAGATCTGCACGACCAACAAGAAGTCCGCTCAGACTTATCGATCAGTGTAAAGCTATATTGAGGTATACCGCGATTTCGCAATTTTTATTATTTCAAATAGATAACCAGTTGTTTTTGTACGGAAAAACATATGTTGGGAGTGTTCAAATCTCAAAAACATTAAAATCGGGGTATACCTGAACGCCGCTTAAATTGAAGTTTACGGTCTGACAAATACCGTGCGGCAAAATCCAAACAATTTTGACTTTTCAAATGTCAGTCTGACTTATCTATTAGTGTGTGGAGAGGTCAGACCAACATTTCTCATTTCGAAGCGAAATTTCAATATAAAAAGGTAAACAACAAAAATAGTTGTGATTAAATTTATCGAATAATGGAGAGTAAATAAAATTGTAACTGTATTTACAAAAAATATATAAAACTTCAATTATTTTTGGTACAACAATTTCACCTTTCACACCCTCCAGTTCGGCAATAGCAAACTCGGTGACTAATTACACTGTGCTAGTTGAAAAACGTAACAAGCAGGGCACCAAGTGGGTAAACCTAATTCGAGTACGCTGAATTCAGTGGTGCTAACCGTTTTTCTAGGTTGGCTCTTGTTTTCGATATAATTGAGATCGAAAATTATTGTTCAAGGACCTACAAAATTAATTTTTTCTCAATTTTCTATTATTTATTGAATACAAATCGAAGTATATCGGTCGATAAACATGCATACAAAACATACAAAAAATATAAAAAGATTAAAAAAAACTACATTAAAAAGAATCTTTTTCCAAACATTAAAAGTCGAATAACCGGTTTTTTCGGTTTACTGATATACCTGATAACAACCCTGAATTACAAATCTAAAGCCTTTTTCATAGCTCACTATGGTTACCAACCCCATCAGACAGACACAAAAGACTTTGCCAAGATTTATTAATTCAGGTTATAGCAGCAGCTGTTGATGAAATTAAAATGTCTAGTATGTCAAAGTCAGCTGATGTAAACACAATGTGAAAATTGCAATTTATTTGCAAATGTGTTAAATTTAGTGTTTATAATTAAAATTCAAGTCGATTTTTGTAAAGCCCTCTAATATATAACAAATTGTTTTCGCAAACAAATCCATCTTTGAAACTTTGTGAACACACAAATTATCTCAACAATAACAGAAATGTAAACAAAGTTTGACGTATTAGGCACGAACAAAATGAAAACAATGAAATCAGCTGTGCTTCTGCCGTAACCTGAATTAATAAATCTTGGACTTTGCCAACGAATTATTTCGTCGATAATTTGCTGAAGTTATGGAATGGCAATGGAAGTTATACCTGCCAAGTCCGAAATAAATTGTGGATCAACTTGTGAACCGAGTTCGTCAATCCGGGTCCGTATTGGACAAAATAACTCGTGTACGTCCTCGTCTATTGCCGCTGTAGCTGAAAGAGTGTTCGAATAACCATCATTTCTCGCACTTCCTTTCACAGAATTTTGTGCGCTTTTACGGCAAATCATATTTTCCGATGAAGCTCATTTTCCCCTGTGGCTAATGCTCCCATTTTTTACAATATTTAATCTTTGTTTGACCTTACCAAATTAGAGCGCATGCGTAAGCAAAGATAGCGCCGTACGTCGAAAGAGTTACCAAACTGCAGTTTTACCAAATTGCTATTTCAACGGGTTTGTCTGTGCAATTTTTAGAAAAATTTCATAACAAACTACATACATAACATTAGAACAATAGAAATATTTTGGGAAAACATCAAAAAGTTCGTAACTCAACTTTTTCGCCAAATATCCCACACATTTTTGTATCCCTCCCTTTATCCCTTTTATGTTTGAAAATCCAAAAAAATTCAATTTATCCCTCGGGTTGGCATCGCTAATCATAAGTCCAGTTTTCTTCGTCAGTCGCAAGGGGTATCGTGCCAAGTTCAGCGATTTTTTGTCCCCAAAACGTTACAACGTTACAATCGATCGCTTGCACACTGCCTAAAACGGAAGTCCATTGGCCGCCTCGCAGCTGTGATTTGAAACCTGGAGCGCCGTGAAATATAAGTGATACGCAAACAATCCCGAGTCCTTTGAGGTCTTAAAACACGAAATAGAGGCCCAAACCATCGAAAATGTATTGAAAAATTGAGAAGATGGAATGAGGTACTAAGGGTTTTTCAATAAGAGCGCTACAAAAGTTTTTTTAAATAAAACAAACCCGGTTTTAGATACCAATGAAATTCTTTATTCCTGTGAAAGTACGTTCGATGCCATTATGTATGGAACTCGCTTTCTTTTGCATGGCCACCACGGGCACGGTTGCAGAAGTCCAGACGCTGAACCCAATTTTCAACGGGTTTCAAGCATAAATCGGCCGATACTGCTGCATTTTCACGTTCGATATTCGTACGAAGTTCATCAATCGTCGCTGGCTTGTTGGATTAGACCATAGACTTGACGTAGGCCCACAGGAAATAATCTAACGGCGTCAAATTGCACCAAAATTCACCAAACTTGGTTTCCAATAAATTGATTGTGGCATTTGCTGTGTGGCTTGTGGCGCCGTCCTGTTGGAACCACATGTCCTCAAAGTCTATATTATCCAATTGGGGTCAAAAATATTCGGTTATCATTGAACGGTAGCGATTCGCATTCACAGTAATGTGCCGGTCTTGATCATCACGGAAGAAGTACGGCCCAATGACGCAGCCGGCCGATAGACCGCACCAAACCGTAATTTTTTCGGGATGCAATGATGACTCATGGATTACATGTGGATTCCTGTCTGACCAATAACGCATATTTTGCTTATTGACGAAGCCATTCAGCCAGAAATGAGCCTCATCGCTGAAGACCATAAATTGGACGTAGCGCTCTTAAAGTTGAGGCCACTGACTCCAAATTTCGGTAGTAAATTTTAAAAATTTCGACTCGTAGTTGGCTCGTATATCTTTGTATGATAAAATGGAAAACCTTACTGAAGAGAAATGTCAAAAGAGCGGCCAAAAATATGGCGTCGTTTGCTGTCCCTATCGATTTACTTTTGTAGCGTCACTGTTGAAAAACCCTTTATAAAGCTATATAGTTTACCATTGCTCCCCATGAAGGCATAGGCTTACACACTCTGATTAGGACCAGCAGTTTTACGCCGGTTCCGAACGGTATTTTAACAAGCATTTTCATGGCTATGTTCTCGATAGTTGATCTCAAAATTCAAAGAGACGAATTTAAAATAAACGATGTTTATAAAACGCATAGTTTTCCATTCTGTTATAAAACCCGAAACCGGTTATTAACCGGCTTCTACACCTCGATTTAACCGAAAACCGGTTTCGCCAAAATCGGGATGTTCAAAGAAACCGAAAACCGAACTTTTTGAAAACCCGGTTTATTGAATTCCCTATTTGGCATGCATATATCGATTTATATTCAACAAATGATGGAAAATTGCGAACCATAATTTCGATCTCAAACATCTCGAAAACAAGAGCCAACCTAAAAGAACGGTTAGCACCACTGGATTCAGCATACTCGTGCCCCCTGGGTGCCAAAACAAGGTATGGGTATTACAAAAACAAGGTTTCCGATTCGCGCACAGCGTTATCATCAACGAAGTGAACAGTAAAGCAGAGGGTGGCGATTTGCCCCTTCCTTTGGCATGCACATGCATCATTCGCCAGTCAACTTGAACGAACAGACTTTGTGTCGCTCATGCAGATGTGTTAGTGTACGGTCCGTTTAAATACTCCGCTTTTTTAACTTTAGCAGTGGGGAAGAGAGAAAGAGACAGAGTATTCAAAATCCTGGTCCATCCCGGGTATTTGCTTGTTTCGAAAAATGGTTTAATACTAGTTTCGCTAAGTGATGGCGACACTATCGAGTACTTAGCCATGAAAAAGCTTCTCAAAACACCGTTCGGAGCCGGTGTAAAACTGCATGTCCCAATTAGTGAGTGAAAAATTAGAAAGCGCACAGCTCACTAGTTGTGAGAAGCTCTCCCCAATCCCTTAATGGGATGTAATGGGAAACGATTTTTTTAATGGTGAAATGTAAAATTTCAAGATGTTTAAATCGAGCTACTTTATTTACTTCATTAGTTAATATTGTATGTAATTTAGATGTAAATGTATACATACACGCTCCGACTACTTCTTTTGTAAATAAAACATGTTTATAAATATCTATTTCATAGTTGTTTACAACGCACTTCTTAACACCCTTAGCATTTTTAACATCTTTCTCACCTTCAACTGTATACGAGTATACTTTAGGCGCTAGACCTACATATGTATTCTGTGATGAATTTGCCTTCAGTTTCATCTTTCATCATTCCCAACACTTTCTTATTCAAAAGATGAAAATTGAAAGGGTTATTTTCGGAGTAGGCGGAGGCACAACGGGAGCGGTAGGGGCCGATTTCATAAAAAAACTATAAAAAATAAAAAATGTATATAGGACCACCTTAAGGGTTGGAGATAGAGGGTATATACACATGTGCTGAAATAATTAAGCCACATGTAGGTTACTGAAAATTGTTGTTTTGTTTTTAAGCAAGTGACAAAAGTTCATTCCAAAAATGTTAAAGACTCCATACTACATACATTTACACTTTTAATTACAATTTAATAGTTTTAAATAACCGAAAATGAACTTTAAAATCGGTTTTAATCTGCACACATAATTAAGTCCTCTGAAAGTAATCTTTGTATCATAAAGATTAATTTTCAATTTCCTAATATTACCTTATGCTAAGTTAGTACTCTGTTGGGTATCCTTTTCGTAGTATGACTTATTTACGTCTCTTACTCATAGAGCCAACAAGATAAGCACACTGTGCAGGAGTTATTTTGTTCCATTCGTCTTTAATTATTTCCCATAACGACGCTTTGTATACAGGATTTCTTGCTGAAACTGACCGTTCTATAATACTCCATAAATTATCTATGACGTTTATCGTAAATCTGGTCTTTGGGTTGGCCACTTAAGTATTTTTATACAACTAGTGTTAATCCAGTCCTTAACAATCAGTGAACAGTGTTTCGGGTTGTTAACCTGCTGGAAAGCTAACGATAAATCATCCACAAAATCACCAACTAAATTTTCCTCCAAGATATCCGTGTATATTCTACCCCTCATTATTCCGTCAATTAATATTGGGCCTACGCCAGATGCAGTAAAACACCCCCACTCCATCACTGATGATCCACCGTGCTTAACCGTCGTTTTCTCAGTGAATCTTGGGTTAAGTTTTTGTAGTGGGGGACGCCTGGCCAAACGTCCAGATCCTAGAATTTTGGATCTTTTTGCAGATATTGTTTTGCGAAAGTCAATCTTTTTTAGAAACATTGGGGTTTCTCCTTGCAATTCTGCCGTTTATAGAATTTTCTAGTACGCGTCTTCGGACTGTTTGTGCCGATATTTGTACTGCATGATACTCTTCCATTTGGGCTCTGATCTCTGTAGAAGTCAAAAAAGGACCGCATTTACTTATCCTGACCAATTGTCTATCATCAGCAGACGTCGTGTTCCTTGGCTTTTACGAGGCAAATTGTCAAAAGTATCATGTTTTTTGAAATGCTGTATGGCATTATACACTTTTCTTCTAGAAAAGCATTCCCACATAATCTTCCTATCGCATGGGGTTGATCTCCAATTCTTACCCATTATTGTTAGTAATGAAAAAAACCACTGAAATTAATGTTTTTCTTATTAAACTCCCTAAAAAAATATTTAAAATAATTCATTATCGTTTGTAAATTTCTTATCGCCCCGGTTTCAATTCCAACGTCTTAATTATTCGAGCAGGTAAAAGCGAATTTCGGACACAGAATGACATCCAGACCGCAGAAAACCCAATATATATTTTCTAACCGCTTAAGCCCGGTATTCAGTTTTTATGAAATTTTCGTATAAAAATTAACGAAAATTTAATGGACCGAAAATTTCACTCACTTTCATTTGCTTGGTACTCTGATCTTTGCAAAACTTTCGTAGAGAAAATCAATTACAGGGTTGTTACACCAAAGTTATTTCGTACGAACACAATTGTTTGATAGCTGTTTGGGACCGGTATTTTGACATTTCGATCATTTTAATAACCAAAAGTAACACCACATGGATTAAAAATAAAATGGAGTGCGTAGGGGAAGTATAAATAAAATATTTGCAAGGTAAATCAAAGTTAGGTGGTAACTCTCTGCAACAAAATTTTCCGTTTAGAGATAAATGACGAAATCTCGTACGAAAATTTCGCAAGAACTGAATACAGGGCTTAATGGAAGAAAAGTGTGACCAATATCGTATATGTATCGATTTTGCATGTGAATAGGTGCAGCGATAATAATTTCATGTTTGTGAGCCCTAAATGGACTGTCTCTAAAATAATATAGTTTAAAAATACACCTACAAAATTCCATAGTATCGTAGCGTAGGTTAATCATTATTAATTTTTAACCAACCGCTTTTTGTTTTGAATTGTCAAAAATAAATAATTACAACTGATACAAAAACAGATGAAAAATGTTCATACTCAAAGCACTGGTTTGAAAATGTACACAGCTTTTGAATATATCGGAAAGATCAAAATATCATTATGTATCTGGCAAACACGCCAATATGTTTGGTACAGCAATAATTTGATATCCTGTAAGAAATGTAATATATATGTATATTATAATTTTATTTTGTATTCTAAGTAATATTTACTATTTATATAATTTTTATAAATTTTTTGAAACATTTCCAACTGAATACTATTAAGGATTGTAGCTGTGAAATAAATAAATAAATATTTCACCACGCTATACGCCTATATCTATGCGAATGCAACACGCTCTTCTACAGAAGCCACCCAGTATCATCCAGTAATCCGGAAGATCCGGAAACCACCACACTTCCAATAACGAAATATGGTCATACCAAGTCGGCTAGTAAAATGCAACCTACAACAACAACATCAAATACCACCAGACACAGAACGTTCACCGCCTACAAATGTACACGCTGAAAATTCTGTCGTTTTTTTGTTTGGATGCAAATATAACGTTTGTTTGGAGTTCATTGCAAATATAATATACTTGTGTACAAACAAATTGTGTTTGCTATTCAATATTACATGTTTGAGACACAATGATTAATATGTTATAATATATGTGTTTGCGACCCAAATATATATGTGTTTGTGATGCAAATACAGCTGTGGTTGTTGAACTGTTTATGCTCTCTCGATAGCAAGAGAATAAAAGAGGGACAACGAGAGGGTCTATCTTGTGTGTATCGGTGTTTTTGCACTATTCTCTCAGTGAGTGACTCATAAATATGCGTGCGTGTTAATTGCAGATGAAATTTCATGCATTTAGTCGTCAATGTTTCATCGGTCAGAGGATATCAAAAGCGCTTGCTCAGTGAAGAAAGAATAAACAAAGGCTCGGACGGTTAAATGCTTTGTGATGTTGGTTTGGTTTTTGTGTATGTGTTTCGTATATACGAATGTGTGTTACCAAAGTGAGCAACGATTTCGAGGAAAGAAACTGGAAAGGGCAACAACGTGAAGCCCTTTGTCTGACCAAGCCTTTACTGGGAAAACCGGAACGGCGGAAGACTTGTGAAATATAATAAAAAACACACACACTACTGACTCTGTCGGTGGTGCAATGGTAGTGTGCGCGAATCTTGTACAGGAGATCGTGGGTTCGATGGATGCTTGGGATGAACAACGCATATGTGTCCACGTAAAAGCATGCATGTTTGCCAGTAAACATGCTACTGTTTGCATTTAAATTCAAGCGTGTTTGGGACTTGCAAACATATAAATGTTTGAAGTGCGTTCGAAACATATACATGGTTCCTGTACAGTGTTACCATGTTGGCATAATTTATGCCGTTTTGGCACAATTTTTTTGGGTTTGGCACTTGTTTTTTGAAAAGTTATGCCAAGTGCCGTATAGCACAATTTTCTCAACATTTTTCCAATTTTATTAATTTTAGTGCAATTTTTTAGCACAATTTTTTTGCAAACGGCACAGTTTTTCGTATTGAAAGTTTCTCCCTTTAATTTATCTGAAAAATCTATTTTTACAGCATATTTATCAGTATATCATTATATTTTTGCTTGGTACTCACTAACCTCTTCGCGAAAATATCGTGAACAAAGTCAATTACAGGGTTGTTATGCCAAAGTAATTTCGTACGAAATCAATTGTTTGGTACAGAAAATTTGATATTCCGACTACTTTGTCAAATAAAGTAACTCCGTAGACGTAAAAGCAAAAATGTAATTCAGGAAATATCAGAAATAGGTTGGCCATTTCAAATATTTCCGTATAGAGATAAATGACAAAATTGCTTATTAGGGATGCCAAAATGCTTTCCTGAAATCCGGAGTGAAAACCCCGATGTAAAACGTACGTTTTGTACGTGGTGTAAAAATATGGGCGATTATTAACAAACTTCAATTTAGTCGTTTTGGACCGTACAGTGCAGTGCCTTCAATATCATAATGTGACTTTTGTAAAACGGTCTAAATCCGATAGAAGTTTTTCTCGAAGCTCAAGATATAAACTCCAGGGGAATTCTACGGGTTCATTATGAGAGTAATATCTAACAAAGAAAATTATGAAGTACAGACGATTTCTCTAGGATACGTGGAACGGATTCAGAAAGAAATTATTCAAATTTTGGGAAATTTTATTCTAATGCCATGTCTCCACTGACTGCTCAATTTCAAATTTGTTTCAGCCCGTCCACATCGAACAATTTTAATTTCGTTTGACATATCGTTGTTTATGCGTAGTACTCAGCTGAAACTGAATTTTAGGTGTGCATATAAAATATAACCACTTGCTTTTTTACATAAAGCTTGTTTTTTTAATTCCTGCTAAACTAATTTTTCGACGACTTTGTATGAGCAGCCGCTTAAAATGGCTTAGCTACCCATACAAAGTGGTCGAAAAATTAGTTTAGCAGGGAGTAAAAAAACAGGCTTATAGACTTCATATGGAAACCTGAAATTCAGGTTTATCTGAATACTGGGATTAAAAAGTGGAATTGATACACAGGGTGTTTAGTAATTTATTTTTTATGCTCATTTCAATGAAAAATTCATTGAAATGAGCTAATTTAAAATTTCGATTTTGTATGGAAAATGTTACCTAATTTCAGCGAAATTACAAAAATTGCTCGTAATCATCCAGTGGAGATGCCTTATAAGGCCTAATTTTTGACTGGTCAATCATCTTTGATCACCGATCAGACATAATTTAAACTCTGAATTCACTTTTTAGGTTAATAGTAGATTGATGTTTCACCAGCCATAGTTGGGCATTTAAACTATGATCATGTGACCATATGATTTTGACAGAAAACAACAAGAACAACAAACATAAAGCTTCTTTAATTGTTAATGTGAAAAATTATAATCACCATCCTAGTTGAAATAACAATAAAAACGTATCATTTAACTCGTAGTGCAGTTAGAATTTTATTTCTGCTCAAATATTCTCCAATTTCATTAAAATATTGTATTTAATCACTTCACTTTTGTTTTGAAAATGGCGTCAGTTTGATGCTTTGTAACGATTAGCCGATAAATACCGGTTAAGCACTGAAAAACTCTTTACGTATTTAAAGTCAGATCAAAAGCAAATCAAAATCATCTTATTACCAATTTAAATAACCAGTCAAATATTAGGCCTATGGTGATTAACAAAAAATTTTTAAAACAATGGATCTCAACAATTTTTGAAGATTTATTTAAACAATAACGTGATACTTATTGGAGCTGAAAATCAGTCATAGTTTGGCTTTCGTTGTTGTTGTAGAAATTCTTAAAATAGTTTAAATTAGCGTTTTGTTTGAAATTAAGGTACAGGCTATACAAAATTAAAACCATAATAATACTTCTTTTTAAGCTGAACGGTTATACAACATTCGCACTGACATCGTTTATTGATTTGAAGCAGATTTTGATTTTAAGCAGAAATCAGGAAAACTTGCTTGATTTTCCATACGTTTTGACAGAAGACAAATCGGGTATTTTTTCTTATTTTTCTGAGAATCAGGCAAAAATGCCTGATTTGCTTTATGCAACGCTGTTTTATCGCACACTATGCACGACTAGTACGTTTGTTTACAACCATTTCAATCAAGGCGCATTGATGTGGTGATACTACTGGAATAGCCGAGTTATTTACTTTTCAATCAAATCAGGAAAAATCCCAATGCGAACACTTCGGATTTTGTTAGGGCATTTACTGCGAAATCCGGAAAATATTTTGCAGTGCGAATGAGCTATTAACGTATAACAGCTGTTTAAAGGCGAGATGAGCACCCATTTCTTAGAGGGTCTGTAAGTATTCTGGGGTCAAAATTCCAATAAAGACTAAAAAGTAAATTTTAGCACAATGATTTTGCAAACAGCACAATTTTGAGGACATTTGGCATAATGTTTTAGTCGGTCTCTGGCAACACTGTTCCTGTAGAATATATTTGGGAGAATATATTACGTATAAGATGTCAACAATAGCCCAATGGGGAAGAACCTTTTGTATCGTCAGTACGTCAGTAAACCATCAATTGCCAAAAACCAAAAATTTGCAAGAAAACCGTTGATGTAGTTTTACCCTTTGGTACATACATTGTAGTTACATTACATATCTACGGCATCAGTTGTCCAATTATGACGTCGTTGGTTCACCAGAGTTTGCTGAATGCCACTGCACATTATTGCTTTCCATGTTCTTTCTAAATTTCGGTGATATGATACATAAAATATCAAAACACTCATCTTTAATTATATCTCCCATTGTTAATTTAATTTTCACTTTTATTTGTTTACATAAAACAGCTGATTTGAAACAGCTGTTCTATCTTAGCCAACCAAAATTTGCAAACTCTCTAACATCGAACTGTCAAAATTTACGTTCTCTAGCTCTCTTTTGCTGGTTTTTTTGGAGTAAACGAACAGAAAACTAGCAACAATTTGCAAGAATTTGCAGGTAAACGAACACACTTAATAGTGGTCCTCATGCAAACTCGAAAGAGCCTCGTAAACGCGTAAACCTCGCAAACTTACGCGGCAAATGTCAAAACAAAGAAATTTCCCATACAAAGCGACTTGCACAAAAGTGGAAAGTCTTCAAGTCAGATTTGCTGCGCAAACGTGGGATGGAGAACCGTGCAAACTTTTGATATTTCGTTGTCAGCTGACTAGGATGGATAAATAAGGTGATAGCACTAGAGCAGTAGAAAAAGTACACAGACATAATACATGCAATTGCTACTGCTACCACCTTATGTATCCATCTTGGTCAGCTGATATGGTTTTGAGCACAAATACGCTGAGTAACTTTACTTGGTGCCTCATGCAACGGTGCGAGGGAAACTTGCGCTGAGCAAAAGTTCTCGGCTTTCACGTTTGCATGAATGCCGCAAATATAAGATCGCTGTGATCGATTGTAACAGTGCGGGAGATTTCCTATTGGACGGTTCGGACGAGGACCATGTTGTGGACACATTTGTGACATAAATTTTACCACATTTACTATTTCTTCGTTCCCGTACTTTTTTGAAACTTGTTTTCTCAGACATTTGGTTAAATTCTGTTTACCTGGTTTTACTATTAAAACAGTACGGGAACAAACCTATTATGAACCGGCACACTAACAAAGGGAGGCTATCATGGTAAGCTTACTGATCAGAAGTAAAATAAACGTTTGGATTTCTTGCTCTCCCCGGCCGGGAAAAATAAGAACGAAAAAGGAGGGAAAAAAAACTTTGGAGGAGCAGTAGAATCATATCCCATATAAAGGTTTCTCCAATTTGAGAGATATGATTTCTTTAAAAAAAATCAATGAGTGTTCGAACTCACGGACGATGTGTTGACACCTTTTTGCTACACGGTACGTGTTCGATTTCTATGGACACATTAATAAATGTTACACCGGAAAATAAAAAAAAATAGTTTTTGTACTGAAGGCTCTTTTGCTATTGCACTTTCTTTTTCCTTACATCTGCTTTAACATTAGATGTAATATTATTGAAATAAATAAAGCAATATTTACCTCATTGAAATAATTGTGTTTTTTTTCATAAACAGAGCGACGACAAAAAGTATTGAATAGTATAGAGAACTTATTCCACTCTTTCTCCGCTCTTAGTCGGAGTAAAAGAGCATAAACTATATTTCAATATAAATTCACCATTTCGACAATGTTATTACATAAAACAATACAAAAAGCACAAATATTTCAAAAGTCATCAATGTTTCACATCAAAATTATGAATTGACCACGTTATGACAAAAAGAGAGTAATACGTTTTGAATCATTCGCCAGATGTCATACAATTCGCTCCATGAGTTCTCTATACTATTCAATACTCAAGATCCAATTTCGGTCATAAAAAGTTGGTTATCATCGATCTATACCGCTCTCCATTGACAGTAGCGGTATTACCAGCTTCATTTCGAAGAATTGCGATCTTCAGCAACATGGCAGCAATATTTTCATTACTTCGAGCGAGCACAGGTGGACGATTATTACGACCATAAAATGTAAAAAGCGCACGAAAAGTTGCAATTGGTGAACGATTATTTTGATAAAAAAAATTTAATAATTTGTAAACATTGTTCTTGCGAATATCTCTCCATGATGAAATTATAAACATTACTGAATAGAATGAAAAAAAGACAGAGCACGACTTACTACAAATGGCCGACACGTCACTTAGAAATCATATCATTCAAATTGGAAAACCCTATATACGTAAACAATATATTAACAAATGATGAAGGATACATTTTGTATTTCATCGAACTGTTTTCTCTCACTGATCGTGGGAAGCTCTCCTCAATCCCTTCATGGGATGTTATGGACACCACTTTTTTTATATTTTTATAAAATATATATTAATATTTATTATTTCCGATAATTAATTTGAACTATAAGCGTATATGTGTTGAGCAAGCTCCATCAGCGAAATCGTAGTTCATTTCAACTCGTTTGTTGCCACTGACTTTATTGAATTAGATATTTGAAAATCATTGTCGTTACGTATCGTCGACTACACCTGTATCTAATATTTCCATTTTTCATAAACGTAGTTATCATTAACCAATTTATATTAACCAACTACGCAATAGTCGGGTATATTTCAACTACGACATGGTTGACGTTTTGGTTATTATCAACTATGGAATTTTTTGGGTGTACAAAACAAACAAAAGGAAAATAATATAAAATTGCTATAACTTAACTAAATATATTATAATTCGCATCAAACGTAGTATGTTTATATTTTAATTGGCGACCAATAAAATATATCCTCCATACACAATTGATAAAATGTTTGGAAAATTTCACCATATAAGTAGACATATAAGAATAGTACGTAATATCAGCAAAATTATGTTTGGGCAGACCTTTTTGCCCTAAGTGTTAGAGCGAGTTATATTTTCAACTTTTTTGACTATATCGTTTCGAAATAAGACTTTGATATAAAATATAAATATCGCCGCGTAGTGCGATTATTCGAGATTTTTATTTATTGCACAATTGATAATGAATTATAATTGTATTAGGTTTTTGGTTTTTCTGAAAAGTAGATATTAATTTAATACAATTTTTAAAATTATTATTTGAATACATTTTTTTGATGTAATCAATTCTCTATGTTATTACCTTAAATCTATAATTTTTATTTAATAAAATTAAAACACAAATACAACGGTGTCGCAATTTTTAAAATTTATAGAGCCGATTATGATATACTTAGGCTGTGGGTGGATTGGTTCAAATATTTTGCACCGAACAAAATTTTGAAGTTTGCGTGGTGAATTTCTAGTGTCAAAAATTAGAATAGCACCAAGGCCCATAGACGAATACATACATAGATACATTTATGATCTCAATAAATTAAACGTCATAGGTACGGTGGAAAGTAAACATTGGATGGTGGAAAACATGGGTTCAATAATACCAGATAGAGGCAATAGTAAACAACGTCCAACAAAGGAACAACAACCGCATTTTGCGTTTTGTGGCAAACTAGTTGTGTTAAATACAATACAAATGTGTACCAACGATAAAAGTCAACAAAAAAGTGCAAAATAGATTTAAATTTTTCAGCTCTAGACCGAAACGACATGAAAAAGTTAAGTGAACACATTTTGTAACTCCACCTGGTGTAAGTTAATTTTAAATTTAATTTCTCTCATTTCTACAAACCTACGATGAAGAGTGTGAAATGAAACGTCAGATGAGAGAATAAATGTATCTATGTATGTATTCGTCTATGCCAAGGCCTAACATAAATTTTGGCAACGAACCAAATAATGACATTTGTTTAACCACGGGATGTATTTGGTAAGGTGATAGCATCAACAATGCTGATTGGTTTTGTTTCATTCATTTGTCCAACAAAAATTGTCAAATGTTGTTAAACAATTGTGTTTGCATTGTTTAAAATTAAAAATATAAATATATGAAATTATAAGTAATTTTTATAGTTTTACTTTCATATTAATCAGGTCATATTAAAACCAAAGTTTGATATACAGCATCAACATCTGCTGCTCCCACCACCTTATTGAATCATTTCAACGCCACCACAAAAATTGGTTAATAATCTGTCAAAATTTCATCACAAGAATCCACACAGCAAAATGACAAAATTGTATCTACCATATCAAAATTTATTCCGCCAATTTTACCACGTACTAAAAGAGTTCGATCCGCCCACAGCCTTAGGTATAACTCGATTCCGTAGTTTTCGGTATTTCATTTCATTAAGCAGCTGATTTTTGTTAGGCCAAACATACTATGTTTGTTAAGTTGAAATCTCGAAAACTTCGAAATCGCTGTATACCTGACCGAAGTTTTAAATCATTCTGTGGTAGGTATCATATCATAACTGTGATGGCATAGCAGAACATATTGATAAAGGTTTGGTGACCAATTGAGCAATAATAACTAGAAATTGGAGTTTCGGATATTGCAACTATTGACGTTGCAAAAATCTAGTTCGGATTTTTCTTAATGTTTTAGATGATGTTGCATACATTTGTTATTCACTGTACTTCCACAGCCAAGTATATATACATACATGTTTGTTTGTACTTACGTATATGTACAGCAATTTGTTATGACTATTATGTTGAAGGTCATACCCATGCACTAGATACTCGAACACTGATTGCCCGGAGCTTTCAATGCCATTTCCCATCGCTTTTCGGCCTCCAACTGACAAATGAGGCAGAATATCATCATCATTTAAATTATATGTACGTACTAGCCCATTGTACAGCTACCAGCAAAAGTATATCAAGCAGTTTGCAAGTACATATTTCTATAAAATATATTAAGCGTTTTCCAAAAACATTAAAACAACAGCGATTCGTTTACTGAATTGGGAAGATTAAAACTGTGTTGTGTGTGTACAATTTAAAAGCAAAAGCAGATTTTGTTGTTTACGCAATTGATGAAAGAGTTTATGACTGAGAGTAGGATAGTAAACACCGCGGCCAATCTACGAAACCGTTTCCACCAGCCTTTAAATATTTCGGCATTTATAACCAGATTTTATGAATTGAGTTTTTTTCGTTTAAAAAAGGTAAACCAGTCATTAACAGGGAACAGGGATTTTACTGGCGGTTGCTTGAAAATCGGCAGTCGGTCGATACCCAAAAAACCGGTTTTCAGAATCGCGTTTTTAAAATGTTCTATAGACCATCTAAAACGAGTTATGGCAAGAAAAATAAGCTTTCGAGAGGTATATGGTTAGGTTTACCTATTTTGACCAATTATTATTTATTTTTGATCGAAAAGCGGGATGTGAATTCAAATCCTGCTTGCGACTGTTGAAAATTTTATATTAAGAAAATTTAACTTCCAAGGTAAATTTTAGTTTACTATTTCTAAAGACAAAAACGTCATAAAGCGGGACTTCTCTGTAAACAGCGGAGAGATTTAGAAAAGCGGGATAATCACACAAAACCACGGTGGTCAAATGCGGCCAAAACTCTGTAACTTTGTTATTTCTTAACACGGCGTCTACACGAGAGATAAAACGTAAAATAATATGAGAGATAACGTCGGCAGAATAATGAAAAAATATTGCTTCTGTTAATGGTAATGGTAGATAAGGCGAACACGTATTTACGTTTATTTTATGAAATTTCACAATTGTCTGACTCTCATAGAGAACACATGTGTCCTTTGCTCGAATACTTTTAATTTAAATTTTTAAATGCTTTTGTGACATGTATTTTTATTTTAATTTTTAATTTTATTTCACTTAAACAAATTGTTATCACCTTGCCTATGTTTTTGTTCACAATGTTTACCTTTTTCGCGCTGTTGTTTACCTTTTTGTATCGATTGCCAGTTTTGATTTCATAAAATGATTGCCATTAAAAATTGCTTCCAAGAGTTTTCATAATATATATTATGAAATTTTTTTGGAGTCTCTACGTTTGCTAACATAAAAATTTTACGTTTTATCTCTCGTGTAGACGCCGTGTAATGGAAACAATTTCTGGTGCATCTTTAAAATGTGGACGTAATAGGTTTTAGCCCCGCCCACTTTTTTATAAATTTTGATAAATTTTTCTTTTATTTTTTAACACAAATCGATGAAATTAGTTTCAAATTCATTGTATTTGTTCAAATGGGCATGATATATCATAAGTACGCCCATATTTCCCATTTTCTAATTTTTGTTTCCCAAAAAGAAATAAAGTGTTGATCAGTAAAGAAGAACAATTATTAACGATATATTTTCAAATAGACGGAGTGTGCCACGCCCAAATTTTTTGTGTTAATATTGCATACATTTAGAATAATACTCTACCTCAAAATTGTCGCGTAGTCATACAATTCCAAAAAAAAATCTTGACTAATAGTTCATTTTATTGTCCATTTAATTAAATAAATTACTAATTTTAAATTACAGCATAACATTTTATAATTCAATAACCAAGTCGAAGGCTTCCTCCATCATCTCTTGTTTGTTTTTTATGTTTTTATACGGATGCTACTTATTAAGAGATCCGAAGATATAAGGAGGTAATGGAAGACATCTTCATTGTTCAATTTTCTGGAGAATGCTCTGCTGTTGTTGCGCCTAGCCGCTTTGAACATTTTATTGGATGCCTCTTGAGCTTCCTCTGATAGCGTGCCAATTGGGATACCAATATGCTCAATAATGTCTGCACCATGTATTAGCACTTTATGCACTGTTGGAGGCATATAATACCATCCGTAAACATTGACGAAAATTTCAGCAGTTTCATTGCAATAATTCGTGAAGTTACTTATATGGACTTCTAGGCCTGATGCCAGTACTTGCAAGATTCACGCAAAACGTTTTACCAAATTATGATCAAGGTTTAATAATTCTGCAATTAAATCATAATTTTTGAAAAAAGTCCTTGCTACGTTCCCAGTATTTGAACTGGCGGTATCAGGTCTTACATAATCTACACATATTCCCAATCTTTTTCTAATTTCCGTGTGGACTAGGTTTTTTTGGCCTCTTTTAAGTGAACGTTTTCCTTTGTGACAGATGTCTTCTTAAAATCAAGATTATATGAAATGTGAAGAAGGCACTCCATAAACCGCATCCAACAGTGTAGAGTGCTTAACCCAAAATTGTAATTTGTTGCGTCTGGTCTCATAGCTTTAACATATTCCAGCTTATTCATTTCCGTTGGTTTTGCCTTACATATGTTACAACACCTTGATGATGCCTGGTTTGTAAGAATATTAACGACTTGCCCATCAACCATTGTACATAATAGTTCCAATTCCAATTCCACTTCAGTCGGCGATAAATTTTTGATTTGGTCACAGATATTTGCGTACTCTTTTTCCACATTGTCTTTATTTTCTTTCACAAACTCAAATTGAATTGGTCTGCAATATCGAATAGATGATGGTCTCTTATTTTTCCAAATAACCTTCTCAGATTGTATTGCGACAAGTTGAAGAGGAACAAATGAAATCATAAATACTGCTTTTTCATCAACATTTTCCAAGCATTCCTCATTTTGCCATTTTTGATTAAATATTTGTTGACCTGTTGTGCCATCCATTCCCCACTTTCCAATCAGTTCGAGTTGACTTCCATTTACTTCTTTTAACTCCGCATTCGCATCCAATGACAATAAAATTCTTTTTTAGGTGTGGTTCAAAAGTGATTGAAATGTAACAGACGCACCCTTTTTGTCAATGATTAGGTTTTCGGGATAGCAGTCTTTTTTCCCTTCCACTATTTTGCTATATGCAGGATAAAACTTTGCTCCTAGCAGCATTTCATTATACGACCTTAAATCTTCATATTTACTTTTCGAAAGATTGAGGTCCATAAATAGCGCCAAAGCGCCATTAAACAACGCAGAATCTTTACAGGACGATTTGCATTTTATTTTGCTTAGTTTTTCTGAGGCCTTGTGAACTAATGACGCATCATGCGTGTTACAAATTTCCGTAATTTTTCGCCTTTTACTTCTTTTTGAACAATCACTAAAGGATTTTGATGGCCTGCCGCTGCTACACTGTTTACTTGTTCCGGCATCCTATTATATTAAAAGGTTATTTTAAAAATTGTCTACAGTTAATACCAAATCCGCTAATATTATCGCGCAATAATAATATCAACACACATAAAATATGATAACAAACAAATATTATTTCACATTTCGCCGGATTTGGTGCAGGGAATATTAATAAAATTTATGTAAACTTACACAATCTTCACATCCTATATAATTGAAATTCATTTTTAACCAAAGCAATTCTCGTTCTTCAAAAAAACTTCTATTCCTTTTACAAAGTGCCCACTTTTTTTACCGGATGAAATTAAACCCACAAGTTTTCCTTTCAACTTATCTTCTTTTAACATTTTCTTTGTGCGGGATTCTACAAATTTCACCATTATTGTCCTTATTTCATCACTAGTTTTCGTTTGATGATTTTGCCAAATATCAAAAAGTTCCCCATTTGAGATCGAATAGGTCACTATAATTACACTGGTTAATAGGCTAGCACGAACTAGCAGCTGAATCTTATGATACTTACGTATGACACTTAGTAGCTTGTAACACTATAGCGACTCAACCCCTAAAAAGTCCTAAAAATTTTGTAGGTCTTACTATGTTCACGCTTTTTATTTTTCTTAAATTGTCAAAAGTGATTTTATAAACACTCAGATAAAATTTGTAAATTTCTTTTTGCCAACCAGAAGAGCACGTGTAGCAATGAAGAGGAATCACAGTTATTAAAAATCCAATGAGTGTTCGAACTCACGGGCGATGTGTTAACACCTTTTTGCTACACGGTACCTGTTCGATTTCTATGAACACATTCCTAAATGTTACATTGGAAAATAAAAAACAGCGTTCAATCATATGATGACGTTACAGTTAAATAATATTAATACTTAAAATTATTTAAAGACCCAGTGCAAGCACATGTGTCATTATTTTCTTGCTCAATACTTTTTGTTTTATTCCCACAAAAGTCAAAGAATGCAAAGTAACAGACACTTGTACATACATACATACATTGTTATATTCGTACGATATAACCGAAGATCAACATAAAATACTTTTTTAATATTACTCCAAATTAATACTCCAAATTAAAACACTTCAATCTCGGCTCGCCGATATCGGATCGCCTTAATTTTTGGCCTAAACTCTTCGTCGAAACCCGCACTAGCTTTTTCATCCAAAAATTAATAAAATCGGCTATGAATTTCCGGAGAAAATCGCGTGGGAAAATTATATGAAAATCGCCCAATAATCACTTTCAATTCCGAATGCCAAGCAACGAACAAACAAACGATGATAAGACAAAACCGAAGATCAACATAAAGCACTTTTTTAATATTACTCCAAATTAAAACACTTAAATCTCGGCTCGCCGATATCGGATCGCCTTAATTTTTGGCCTAAACTCTTCGTCGAAACCCGCACTAGCTTTTTAATCCAAAAATTAATAAAATCGGCTATGAATTTCCGGAGAAAATCGCCCAATAATCACTTTCAATACCTACTGCCAAGCAACGAACAAACAAACGATGATTTACTCTTACAAACCTAACACTTGCGTATGTATTAAATTTATAGTTTACTGCCCTAGAGGCTCGCGTATAGATGTTAACACATCAAAAATAAATGAAATTTTACAACAACAACTCAAGAACACAATAACGTGGCCTACTTTGTGTTCATGTTATAAATGTAGATTTTTCCCCAACATACTAAAATTTCAAATATGTTGCAATTTGAATTACTACCAATTGCAGAGTAGCTCATCAACCAGTAAAAAAATTATTAAATCATATGACGTGGGGTATTTACTTTAACTTGGCATCAAAATTTTGTAAAATTTCAAGAATATAAAAAAATTAATTTTGGCCGCATTTGACCAGTGTGCAAACGCGGAATGGTTAGGTATTCCTAACCTGACCAACCATCCCGCTTTTCGATGTCTCGTCTCGCCTTCAATTTTAATCACACTTTTACAGAGAAGTCCCGCTTTATGACGTAGTTGCCTGTAGAACTAATAAACTATAATTTAGCTTGGAAGTTATACTGGAACGAAGTTCTTTATCGCCCGTTGCAGGATGGGGGCTAAATGAAATAAATTAAACAACTTTTTTAACACTATTATGCCCATTTATACTATTATACCCATTATTATCAACTATATTGGTTACTTTTGCCTAGATTTTGTTTTCTGGACTAACTTTGTCTAGACTAACTTTGTGGCCGTCGGTGGTGCAATGGTTAGTGTGCGCGGCTCTTGTACATGAGATCGTGGGTTCGAACCCGGCTCTGACCACCTTAAAATTTCTTTCGGCGGCGGTCACCTCGCATAGTGACGGCGACACTATCGAGTATATAGCCATGAAAAAGCTTCTCAAAATACCGTTCGGAATCGGTGTAAAACTGTAGGTCCCAATCAGTGAGTGAAAACTGGAAAGCGCACAGCTCAGTGATTGTGAGAAGTTCTCCCCAGTCCCTTCATGGGATGTAATGGGAAACCATTTATTTATTTATTTAACATGTGTTGGAAAATTTCATGATTCATGGGAAATTTTCTAGGTGGAGCCTGTAACCAATATTTACTATATATCGTAGTTTTGAACCCAATAAAAAAGTAAATTTATAAAGAAAGTTTAAAAAAGAAGAAAGTTTTCTTAAATAAGTGCCTTTTCTTAAAAAAAGTAAATTTTCTTACAACAAATTAATTTTTACGATGTAATGTGGAGATGTTTACGTAAATCTGTGCCAAGGGTATCTTAAGGAGATGAGAATTGCTCACCTCCTTGGTCTTCTAAATATTTAAAGCAGTTAAAAAATGCCAGGAGTAGATTACATAAAAAGTTTAGGGTATCAGGTAGATCTTTTGATTATAGTAAGTACACTATTGCCAGATGTCGTTACGAGGCAGAATCTCGCAAGTGTTATCAATCTTACTTGTCCAAGGTTGGTAAGAATTTTGGGAACAATCCTAAAAGTTTTTTCAACTTTGTTAACACTAAGCCTAAGTCTATTGCCAATTATTTTGCTGACTTTTTCTCATCTGTTTACTCGGTTAATTCAGTCTCGACTACCTGTGACTATCCTTATGATATTCGGTCATTAGATCCGTTCGGGATAACTTCTATGAGTGATACGTGGGTCCAGGAGAACGTTTCGTCACTGAAGCCCACGAACACTTATGGACCTGACGGGATCCCTAATTCTGTGCTAAAATACTGTTCTACGACATTGGCTACACCATTGACTATACTATTCAATGCATCTTTGAAATTTAGCTACTTTCCGGCGGTCTGGAAAAGCTCGTATATTGTCCTTCTTCAGAAGTCGGGCAGCATTACAAATGTGTCAAATTATAGAGGTATTGCGAAACTGAGTGCGATTCCAAAACTTCTTGAGAAACTGGTCACTGACATTATATCTTACAAAGTTTCCTCTATTATTGACTGTAGTCAACATGGTTTTCGCAAAGGTCTATCTACAGTTACAAACTTACTTCAATTTTCTTCTCACGTAATTGATGGTTTTATTTCAGGAATGCAAACCGATGTTATTTAAACGGATTTTAGTAAAGCTTTCGATAAGGTTAACCATCGCCTCCTACTGAGTAAATTAAGCGCTATCGGGTTTAATAGTAATATTATTGAATGGGTTTCATCTTACCTTACGGGTCGCGAAAAGAATTTTTGGGTATTCGTTATCTAGACCTATCCAAGTGTCTTCCGGCGTTCCTCAGGGAAGTCACCTGGGTCCTATTTTATTTCTCTTGTTTATCAACGATTTGCCTAATTCTATAGCTGAGTCTAATGTGCTTATGTACGCGGACGATGTGAAAATATTTATGTCATATAAAAATGTTTCAGATTATATTCTACTTCAAAATGATCTGGATCGGCTTGTGAGTTGGTGCAATCTTAACCTTATGGAGTTAAACTTGGGTAAATGTAAACATATGGCGTTTTACAGATCACGTATGATTACCTCCCGGTATTCCATAGGTGGTTCTACATTAGAATTGTTCAATTCATTCTTGGATTTAGGTTTTTTACTTGATAGGAAATTGTCTTTCAATAGTCACATTATTGCTACTGTTAATAAGGCTTATGGCGTACTTTCGTTCATGAAGCGCTCGGCGAAGGAATTTTCTGTTCCATATATCTTTTTACATCCCTTGTGAGGCCCATATTAGAATATGGATCAGTGGTATGGGATCCACAATATGACTTTTATGTGAATATGATAGAATCGGTACAGAAACAATTCCTTATTTTTTGTCTTAGGAACCTGAGATGAGATCCTAACGTCCATCTTCCTCCATATGTCAGTAGATTGTCTTTAATTAAATTACCTACTCTGGCTAGTAGATTCGATTAAAATATATAAGATTCTCAGGGGCGATATACGCTCTGAGTATCTTCTAGGTCGTATTTCGATAAATGTTCCTTCGAGAACTTCTAGGAACTATAAACCCCTGTATATTAGTTTTCGACGCTATAATTATGCTGTGAATGAACCGGTTCGGAGAATGTTCACAGATTTTAATGATGTTTATCAGTTTATTGACTTTTCTTTATCACCGGACACGATAAAGTCTTTTATTATAAATCATCTAAATAGCTAGTGTGTAGTATTTTATGTACGAGTATTAATGTCGTATTGATAATTTATGTTTTAATGTTTTAAGATTTATTATTTTTCAATAAGTATATAGTGGTAATTTGTAGATTTTATTCCTCTTTTAACTGGTATTGCTTTAATCGGCTGTGAAGTTTTATGTAGCCGTTACACGTTTTCCTCTCGGTTACTCCCCGCTACGGATCGGTCTGTGGTGTGTACGTTATCCCTACGTCATAGGGATGTGGCCCCCGCGGTCGGTTGGGGCGGGTGTGAGTGGCGGCGATGGGAAAAAAATTGCCTTTCCTTAAAAAACTTACTTTTCTTTAAAGTGTACCTTTTTTATTGTCCGAAATGTGCAGGATGAATGGGGGCTCCCGAAAGTTTTTCCAGAGGGTAAGAAGATCGAATAACGGGCCTAATAATGGGCTGCCCTCCTGCAAGAACGAGAATGGGAATCTGGTGACTGAGAAGCAGTGTGTGCTCAAAATGTGGAGAGACCACTTTTCAGCACTACTCCACTCAGATTCCTCCACTGAAGATCAGGAGGTAATGATAGTGTAGATTATTATTGTCAATTATTGGAAAGCTGATTGGACCTTATCAGTGTGGTTTTAGACCAGCCAAGTCCACAACTGACCAAATATTCACGCTACGCCAAATCCTGGAAAAGATAATTTTGAAGTTGTAGATGAATTTGTCTACCTTGGATCCGCCGTGAACAGGGACAACAACGTCAGCCTGGAGATAGATAGGAGAATTGTGCTTGCAAATAGATGTTATTTTGTGCTCAGCAAGCAGTTTAGGAACAAAGCCCTCTCTCGGCGGACAAAAGTCCAGCTATATCAGACTCTCATTTTACCTGTCTTGACATATGGCTCCGAAACTTGGGTCATATCGCAAGCGGATGAAAAACACCTGGGAGTTTTCGAGAGAAAAAAGTTCTCCGTAAAATATATGGTCCTGTTAGAGAAAACGGCGAGTACCGACGTCGCTGGAATCTCTATTCTGACATGGACATAGCTAGACGAATCAAAGCGGGCCAATTGCGTTGGCTAGGCCATGTTATCAGAATGGATGAAGATGAGCCAGCGCGAAAGGTTTTTGATAACGTACCCGATGGAAGCGGGAAAAAAGGACGACCAAGACTCCGCTGGAAAGACCAGGCAGAAGAATCCCTCCGTATCCTTGGTGTTACCAACTGGCGAGAAAAGGCGAAGGATAGAGCCAGTTGGAAGAATATGTTGAAAATTGTTTAATTTGTTTGTTTAATTAATATGTGTAAGACGTCTGACCTCATGAGGTTGTAAAATAGTCAATAAAAGTAAGTACTTTTATATAGATAAGTACCTACTAGGGTAACCATTCAATTAATCATTATTCGGTTAATCAATTAATCGTGTTATAAAACTAACCGAACAGTTTAATAATTAATTTTTCGATTGACGATTAACTCGAACAAATCAGTGCAATTAATCGATGAATAAAATACAAGTAAGTGTTTATTAACACACATTTCGAACAGATTTGATAGATTGTTGAGAGACAACGTCGCATAGTACTTTGGCCAGACATAAATCAAAAAAACAACCCGTAAAAAACATAGTTTTTGACTATAAATTCTTTATATATGATCACGCCCCTTTGTCCAATCCCGCCCATATTTGCAGCAGATCTTAGAATATGTACACCTAACCAGCGTAGCCAATTTTGTTCAAATACCATTAACAGGAGCAGAAATAATGGATTTTTAATTTGTGATTTGCATGGGAGGTACCACGCCCCTTTATCCAATCTCGCCCATATTTTGATCGTTTACTTTTGTCGTCGCCATTAGTTTGACTGCGAAGTTTCAGCTCGATTGGATCACGGGAAAAGGGTTAAAAATCAATCCAAAGTTTTATCGGCATCCATGCATACAGACAGGTGAAGTTAATATAAAGGATTTAAAAACAAAATTGTCTCAAAACTGGTTTATTAAATTGGGTGTAATAGTCAGATGAAATTTCAAGACCCCACTGGTACCAAAAAGCCTGGTCCGATTCTGCTCAAACTGTGTACAATAAGGATAAAGTCAGAAATTTATGTTTTGCAAAATTTGTTCAAAATTAATCAATCCAATAGGGTGTTATAGTGTGATATAGTTTCAGAACCCACCCTAGCCTTTTTATGGGAGGTACCACTTTTGGGTCCCAACTTTGAGATTTTCTTAATTTTGCCTTGGTACCAAGTCATGTTTCTGCAACTACGATTTGTGAATTGTACCATAGATAAATAAAAAACCATAGATGGTGAAACATAAGTGGTGGATTTGAAGTAAAGGGAAATTTTCTAGATGGCGCCGGGAGCAAAAACTATTGAAACAACTATATAACCATGCTTTTTTACCTTTGGTATTGTGAACAAATATCAAAAGCGATATGGTTTTCCATTATTTATATTCTATTTTCAAATTTAAACAACAGAATCGAAATAAAAATGATTTTTGAGTGAGTTTTCGTCGCATCCGAGTGAAAAATGGTGAAGATGGTGATTAAGCAAATGAATCATCTATGGTTTTTATTTATCCATGATTGTATATTCATATATTTTATATAATGAAGTTGCTTTTGCTACGTTTTGTTTTCTTTTAATAAATTTGCATAGTACAATGTTTGAACACTGTTTTCTTTTTTTTGTTTTATTTTATTCGAATAATCGAATAATTTGATTGCGTTTTGTTCGGTTAATTGTCAGATTGAAATTTTCGATTAACGATTAACCGATTAATCAAAAAACCCGATTAAATTGGTACTCTAGTACCCACTCTTAAAAATGTAGCCATTCTTGAAAAAATTACCAATTCTAAAAAAAATTCCCATTTCTCAAAAACTACCTTTTCTTCAAAAAAAAAATACCAACTCTTAAAAAACTACCATGTCTTACAAAAATTCCTTTTCTTAAAAGTAGACATATTTTCTTAAAAATAAAATAATAAATTTCTTTTCTTTTCTTGAGATAAGTAGCCTTTTTGAAAATAAGTACATATTCCTAAAAAAAAAACCTTTTCCTAAAAAGGGTACCACTTCTTTAAAAAGTACTTGTTCTTAAAAAAAAAAGTACTTCTTTGTAAAAAAAATTCATACGCTTTTTCTTTTTTTTAACTTAGAATTTTCTAAATTTATTCAAGCTCAAGACCTTTTAAATTTAGAAAATTTTTAAAAAACAGACCAACTAAAAAACTCCCTCAAGGGAAATGATGAATATACCTTTTCTAAGAAAAAAGAAGTTTTAATAAAAGAAGTCCCTTTCCTTAAAAAATTACCTTTAGGGAAAATATAATACATATTCTTACAAAAAGTACCTAAATATATACTTTTTTTAAATACATTCTATAAAAAAAAAATTTCTTTAAAAGAGTTTATCATTTTACAAAAAGTATCGTTTCTTAAAGATTCATTTAAATTATAGTATTTTTCAAGGGCGCCTTAGGCGTCTTGGAACTAACTAGTACATAATATAAAGCGAAAGGAACTTCGTTCCAACCGGGTGTCCCGTGACACCTCATGTAATTTTTGTCTAGATCGTTTATTTTTTTGCGCCTACAAAGTTGTACATATGCACATACATCTGTTATTGTTCAATTAATTCCTCGATATGCATTTATCACAGATTCTTTTCTAATAACACAGCATTTGCACTGGCATCGATTTTCTTGATTTTGCCACTTTTGTTGATTTCAAGCAGAAATCAGGAAAGTTATCTTGATTTCCCATATGTTTTGACAGACGACAAATCGGGTATTTTTTCTTATTTGTCTAGGAATCAGAAAAAATGCTTGATTTGCTTTATGCAACGCTGTTTTATCTCAAACTACGAACGAATAATACGATTGCTTGCAACCATTTCAATCATGACGCATCGATGTGGTGGTACCACTAGAATACCCGACTTATTTTTTATCACATTTATTAGGTATTTATTGTTTCTCAAACATATTTGTTATACTTTTTTGTTTACTTTTATTCCTGGAATACATTTGTGCTGAATTTGATTGTGGAAAAACCAGACAAAGCAAAATGCCTATTGTTGTCGGATTGGTGTGTTTGTTGTCGTAGTAATACTACCTCGTCAATGCGCCTTGACTTTAAATAAAATCAGGAAAAATGCCAATGCGAACACTTCGGATTTTGTTAGGACTTTTGATACGAAATCGGGAAAATATTTTGTAGTGCGATGAGCAATAAGATTGTAAGAGTTGTCATGATATTAAATAACATGACTGCTTACACGTTACGGCTTATTTGTTATTTATAGATATTACAGTTTTCTTTTGGTCGGTAACTTATAGTGAAATTTTACGTAGATTATTTTTTCAATACACACCAACCCCCTAAAAAGCAGTGTTGTGGAACATTTTAGCGTCAACTCGGAATAAGTGCGAAATTAACCCTGAAATGGATTATCAGTTTTGATTTATTTTACTTATTAGTTTGGACTATTTTTATTTAGGTTGAGTTTTTAGCTTTGATATGTTAAGAAACTTATAGTAGAATTTTATGAGGAACAGTTTACCCCGTTACACCCTTGTTTTAGGGAGGTTTTTTACCCTTTTCAACAAAAATAACAAACAAGATTCATATATTGGGGCGATAGAGGTTAAAGTATTCCAGAAAACTGTTTTTCAAAAAATGGTTTATAGCAACTCTGTAGCAAATTTGAAATTGAACGACAGCTATACGTATTTTAACATATGCTTTAACCCTTTGTGGCAAAGCTTTAGCTTTGTGGCCGTCGCAGATGCAATGATAGTGTGCGCCGCTCTTGTGAATGACAACGAGTGTTCGATTCCTGCTCTGACCACCTTAAATTTCACTCGACGGCGGTCACCTCGCTTAGTGACGGCGACACTATAGAGTATTTAGTCATGAAAAACTTCTCAAAATATCGTTCAGAACCGGTGTAAAACTGTAGAGCCAAATAGAGCCAGTTTTCCAAAAAATATCTAGAGGCAGTGAGAGTTCTCGACAATTGATTTTAATAGACGGACTGAAGAAGTATAGAACCATTAAAGTACATACATATGTACATATGTAAAAAATACCCTGTCAATATATAAATATTGTCTGTGTGAAGTTTCACAAAATTTGGACAATGAAATCGATGGTCAGCCAATTATGAGTTAATGAGTAAAATGGCTAATATTTGTTAACACTGTTAGCTGGTTTTTTGACCAATAATTGAAGAGATAGGGAAATTTAATTTCTCCTTCACATAATTTAATGGTAGAAATTACTTTTATAATATACAGGTAGACCTCGCTTAACACGTGCTTCTTATAACACGGCCTCGCTCTAACACGGTTTACGTTTTGTGATCATTTTTCGTTTAACACGCTAAATGGCCTCGTTCTAACACGGTTCCGGAAAAAAAAATTTTTTTTTTAAAGTCAAAAAATATTTGATATTAAGATGCACTTGTGTGTGCATTAAAATACATTTATTAAAAAAAAACATTCATGTTTTAACTGATATTTTTTAGTTCTAAGTCGAAATTTGAACACCATCTACTGCTAAATGGTATAACATATTTTGCTGGAGCAGAAGCAGACCTCTTTTACCGACAAACATTATGAATTCATATAAAACTCGTAGGTCATAACATGAAATGTTGTGAGAGAGAGCGAGAAGAAATGAGTTACATAATTGTTGATTTGTTCAGTGCAGCTTTTTATACATCGTTTGTGTTTGAATATGCAATGATATCACAGGAATTCCCCGAATTAAGTCTAGCAACGCGATGTTACAAACAAATTTGGCAGGTTTGCTCAGTATGTAAGTGCTCATACATTTGATTAAGTGAGATAAGTAAATAATTTCAATTCAATAGGTATGTATGTAGAATATGCTTCAGAATTCCTTATTTAATTTTGAAGTCTTAATTTATAAATTGGTTTTCCAGTTTATTATCATGTCGGAAAAGATACCGCTTAAGAGGAAAGTTATTTCTTTTGAAACAAAAATTATAATTATGGATCGTTTATGCCTATGAGAAAAAATTGCTGCTGTCGCAAAAAACTTAAAGATAAAAGAAGCGTCAGTGCGGACCTTAAAGAAAAATGAGTCGGCAATAAGAAAATCAGTTGCTGATGGCTCCTTAACCTCCATAAAATATTCCAATCGACTACGCCCACCAATAATGGGAAAAATGGAAAATGCGCTTAATATTTGGATTGAAGATAACTGCCAAAAGCGATTTTCTTTAAGCAAACACATCATCAAAGAAAAAGCTCTGAGAATTTATGAAAACCTCAAAAAGAGTGGAGAGCCTTCTGTATCCGCAGAATTTACTGCAAGTAATGGCTGGTTTGAGCACTTCAAAAAACGATGTGCTATTCATAGCTTAAAAGTTCAAGGAGAGTCAGCTTCGGCTGACTCCCAAAAAAAATTCAAAAATATATTGACGAAATATATTAATGCTGATGAAACTGGACTTTGGTGGAAAAAAAATGCCTAACAGAACTTTTATTTCAAAAGATGCAAGGAGTGCACCTGGATATAAGGTATCCAAAGACCGAATAACTCTGCTTTTGTGCGGAAATGCATCCGGTGATTGTTTAGTCAAACCATTGCTAGTTTATAAGTCACTAAATCCACGTGCGCTCAAAAACATAGACAAGAGTACATTGCCAGTTTACTGGTGAGCAAATTCGAAGGCTTGGGTTACCAGAGATATTTTCAGTGATTGGTTTTATAATTGCTTTGTTATAGAAGTTGAGAAATATTTAAAGAAGAGGAATTTGGACTTCAACGCTTTGTTGCTTTTAGATAACGCTCCAGGTCATCCACAAAATTTGACTCATCCTAATGTCAAAATTATGTTCTTGCCACCTAATACAACGTCACTGTTGCATTAAAAATGTACTATATCCGAAGATCTTTGCAGTGGATTTTAAATTTAACAGAGTCGTCATCTGTGGATGTAACAAGCGCTTGGAAGACGTTTTCTTTGGAAACAAAAATTATAATTATGGATCGTTTATGCCTATGAGAAAAAATTGCTGCTGTCGCAAAAAACTTAAAGATAAAAGAAGCGTCAGTGCGGACCTTAAAGAAAAATGAGACGGCAATAAGAAAATCAGTTGCTGATGGCTCCTTAACCTCCATAAAATATTCCAATCGACTACGCCCACCAATAATGGGAAAAATGGAAAATGCGCTTAATATTTGGATTCAAGATAACTGCCAAAAGCGAATTTCTTTAAGCAAACACATCATCAAAGAAAAAGCTCTGAGAATTTATGAAAACCTCAAAAAGAGTGGAGAGCCTTCTGTATCCGCAGAATTTACTGCAAGTAATGGCTGGTTTGAGCACTTCAAAAAATGATGTGCTATTCATAGCTTAAAAGTTCAAGGAGAGTCAGCTTCGGCTGCTGTAGAAGCTGCTAACACATACCCAAAAGAAATTCAAAAATATATTGACGAGCAAGGGTATGTGAGAGATCAAGTTTTTAATGCTGATGAAACTGGACTTTGGTGGAAAAAAATGCCGAACAGAACTTTTATTTCAAAAGATGCAAGGAGTGCACGTGGATATAAGGTATCCTAAGACCGAATAACTCTGTTTTGTGCGGAAATGCATTCGGTGATTGTTTAGTCAAACCATTGCTAGTTTATAAGTCACTAAATCCTCGTGCGCTCAAAAACATAGACAAGAGTACATTGCCAGTTTACTAGAGAGCAATTTCGAAGGCTTGGGTTACCAGATATATTTTCAGTGATTGGTTTTATAATGGCTTTGTTATAGAAGTTGAGAAATATTTAAAGAAGAGGAATTTGGACTTCAAAGCTTTGTAGCTTTTAGATAACGCTCCAGGTCATCCACAAAATTTGACTCATCCTAATGTCAAAATTATGTTCTTGCCACCTAACACCACGTCACTGTTGCAGCCAATGAATGGATCAAGGGATAATTTACACATTCAAAATGTATTATATCCGAAGATCTTTGCAGTGGATTTTAAATTTAACAGAGTCGTCATCTGTGGATGTAACAAGCGCTTGGAAGACGTTTTCAATCAAAGACTGTATCCAAATAATAGCGAAATCATTAAAGGAGCTGAAAAAGTCAACATTAAGTGGATGTTGGAATAAAATATTGCCGTCTGTGGATGTGGAAGAAGAAAAAGGAGTCGCATCTGAGGAAAACGGACTTACCGAAATTTTAGCAGTTGGACACTTAATCGATGGTGACGGATTTAAAGATATGGTGGCAGAAGATTTACAAGATCTACTGCAGGAAACCAAATTAGAAGATTCCGATTTAATTCAAATCATATCGGAAAGTCCTAATAAGCAAAATTCTGATAACAGCGACACTGAAGACGATAGCGAAATTCATGAATTAACGGTTAAGGATCTTCAAAAAAGAATGAGTCTAGCCAAAAACTTGGAGTCGTTTTTTTTTAAATGCCGATCCTTCTGCTGAAAGGCGATTAAAGTTTAAAAGAGAACTTGAAAATTGTATGTTACCATACAAAGAAATTTATAAAAAAAACTGTCAAACAAACAGTCAAACTAACAGATTTTTTAAAAAAACAGCCCCAAATGGATGCACCTCAAAAGCGCGCACGATTGACCATAAGCAGCGATGAAGAACAGATTTGAATTGCATGATTGTATTTTGATAAATTTTACATTCCTTTAGTTACTTTATTTTTTTAAGATTGTTAATCTTTTTAATTATACAAACAAGTAAACTTTTGAATGAAAATCAATTTTTTTTTTTTTTTTTAGTTATAACTACAATTAAAATTAATAAAAAGTAAAAAAACGGCTTTTGATGTACATATTTTTTGATATCCTGGAACGGAACCCTACTTTTTGTACTGGTTTCTTGTTTCACTTAACACGGTTTCGCTTAACACGGTATTATACGGGAACGTAACCCCCGTGTTAAACGAGGTCTACCTGTATTTATGTAAAATCGAATTTGGGTTGATATAAACCACCTCTAGAAAACTAATTATCCCAATGCGTATGATTATTTTATTATTATAATAATTATGGATAATAAAATTTGTTATTATATAATTTATAATGTTTTTATCAAATTTGTATTTTATCAAATTTGTACATTAAGACAAGATCACAAGTCCACTATTTTGTGAAATGCAGTGTATGTCCTGTAAAAAAATCCCATGTCTATTTAAAGTATTTTTGTAGTTATTGTACCAAAACAAATCTTTCTATGTCCAAAACACCCAAATGTGTGGAGCAAAAAAGACCCAAGTCCCTAAATATTTTTCTCTATTTTTGCTGCAAAAAAGGTCAAGTCCTCAAATTCAAAGATAATACACCCAGCAGAAAAAACAAGTATTTCATAGCCTACTCAAAAATTTGTTATAAGGGGATTTTCCAATACATTTGGTATGATTTGATTTGAATTTGCATTAAGGGAAATGATCATTATTGAAAGTTGTTAATGTGAAAAGGTTGAGCTTTTATCTTTGCTTTAGAAAAAATTAATTCCAATAAAAATTGTGAAATAAATTTGTGCAATCCCAGTACTTCAGCAGCAAACTCCACGGAATCAAATGGTATTTCCTGACTTTTGTAAATGATGCTGTAGATCTTAAAGTTAAGTTTGTATTATATTGTTACGAATAAGTAAAAGCTTTTGCTTGCTGTTAATGACTCTACTAACAGTATGTAAATAACAGGCGGTTAGTGCTGCGCCTGAAAGTATGCATTGTAACAACGTACCAGCTCGCTAAACCAGTAGCATGAATTCACCTCAGTAAAGAAAATTCTCCTGTGTTGGTGATTGTTCTACAAAGATAAGCAACAACATCTAGAATGTTTTTGAATTCGCTAGATATACCTTCATTTGAGTATGGTGAGTTGGTATAAATAGCGGAGGTCTTTGGAATGGAGAGTTCAGTTTGTGATTAAACCCCGTAAAGTAAGCAACGCGAATTGGTAGTAAAATATAAGACTTGTTAAAGTGTCCTAAATAAAGTAAACTGTTGTACTATATAAGTAAAATAAATGGAAGTTAAACCGTTGTAATTATCGTAATTTAAAACGAACCTTGTTTTATTATTGGGAATAAAACAACGCAAAAAGGACGAATAAGGAAATTCGTAACAATATGTTTAGATATTCAAGAATCAATTCCTGGATGCAGTAAACAAAACATTCAAAAAGAATGGGATGAATCAAGCCTTGACCAAGAATCAGGATTATATACCTGAAAACAACAAAGAATCAAGCGATAATGATAATGAAAAAGAGACCATGATTTTGGAAGCACCACAAGAATCTACCGCAGAAACAACCAAACCACTCACTGAAAAGAAAAATAGAAGGTGGAGAAAAGAGTATCCAGAACTATGGAAAGAAATATAAAGCATGCCGATATTATACGAGGTAAGAATCCCAAGCATTCAAATTGTGAAAAATTTCGTTTCAAATGCAAGGACAAATTTACTGAAGAACAGCGATTAAAAATGTGCAAGGACTGTGCAAGGAAGTTATCATATCAACGCCAAAAAGATCTTATTTTAATGCAAAATGCTAAAATAAAAACATACCGAGTAAGATCTTCAATCAGAAAAGTCAACCGTAACGTAGCGAGGTCTTAATTTTTTGAAAAGGAAAACTTCAATGTACAGGTCTGTCGCACCTTTTTTTTGGAACGCTAAGTATTTCATATAGTACAGTTAAAACGGCATTTAAACATAAAGTACCAACTGGAGTTTTTTCTAAAGAAGACGAAAGGATCAGATCAAAAGCTGCAAATAAAACAGCGGATGAAAATATAACACGTATTAAAGCCTACATCGAAAGCTTCCCAACTGTAGAGTCCCACTACTGCCGAAAAACTTCAAAGAGGATGTATTTGGATGCCAATCTGAGTATATCAAAAATGTATTCCTTATTCTTAGACAAATACAAGAGTGACACGTCAACAAAGCTACCGTCAGCGACCGCCTACAGGAAAGTTTTCGGTGAGTACTACAATTAACCGTTCTTCCATCCACAAAAAAACCAGTGTCAAGCATGCGAAAAAGGTAAAGAAACCCAAAATGAAGATTATCTAGCCCACTTAAAGTGGAAAGCCGAATGTTCGGCTGCAAAATCCTTGGACAAAGAAAGGACCATTAAGGAGCTTAATTTCATGGCATGTACATTCAACTTACAATCTGTGTTACAAATTCCATCAAGTGATGTAAGCGTAATGTACTACAGCCGGAAATTATGTGCATACAATTTAATCATCTACAACCATACTTTCTGCCATTTTTGGACAGAAACTGCTGGTATAAGAGGAGGTAATGAAATTGGATCGTGCTTGTATAAGTACTAGCATCAACTTTCACCGGAAATAAAAGAAGTATATTTTTTTCTAATACTTGCAGTGGCCAAAATAGAAACAACAATATTTCAATATTATTTCTCCATTTGATTCAAAGTTTAAATGTGGATATAATTGAACACAAATTTCTTGAAAGTGGGCACAGTTACATGGAAGTTGATATCATGCACAATGCTATCGAAAAGCAAAAGAAGAATGTTCCAGTATATACCATTCAAGACTGGCTAACTATATTCAGACTCGCACGGTCCGAGAGACTTAAACGTAAAGGAAATCCTCATAATATAACCCAAATGCGGTATACTGATTATCTGGATTTATCAAAGTTATCGGAAATTATAAAAAAACAAAAATTTCGACGAAAACGGAGATAAGGTGAACTGGTTGAAAGTAAAATCTTTTAGGTACCAAAAGATTAAACCTGGTGTGATGGAGAACAAATATGACCACAATGAAACCTATAAAAAATACGTTTTGTTGGTAAAGGTCGGCCCATACATTTAAAAGAAATTAACATCAAAAAGATCTATAAAAGCAACCTTCCTATACTTAATGAAAATAAAAAAGATTTACTTAATCTTTGCAAGACAGGAGCCATCCCGGACGAGTTTCGTCACTGGTACAAAAGCTTGTTAACAAGCAAAACCACCAGAAATAAGGCCCCAGAAACCGATATAAATGATGATTCGCAATGAGATTAAGATTAACAAATTTAAAATAAAAACAACACATTTTCATAAAAAAAAACCATGTCTATAATTTTTATATTTTTTTTATATATTTTTTCCAAAGTTTCATTTCATTTTTGTATAAAAAAGGTTAAATAAATAAAATTGAATTACTTTTTTCACTTCATCTTATTTATAAATGCTTTAACTATCAGATTTTAATATCGATTTTCAAATCAAATCTACTTAATGATTTTTCCAGCGGCCATAAACTTTAAATCATCAATAACTCAGAAACACAATTATATGACTTGAGATATTTTTGCAGGATTCCGACGATATGAGATATACTTGTAGTTTTATGTATTTTAAACATATAACTATAATATATTGATTTCATTGCTTTGTGTAACTTTTCTTTACCGCATTAATTTTCAAATTTCCTATTAGAATTGCAGTTTTGAATGCTGGCGATTTTTTGACGATTTCTGCACCTCCAATTGGACGATTTTTGAACAACGTTATCGGCAACACTGGTTGTAACTGTCGTTTCCTCTATCGCTGCCAATGCCACCAACTAAAGCCTCAACCATGATACAAATACAAGGTAGTAGCGTCAGCCCATATGGTTTCCTTTGTTTACATTTCATCGTACCCAGTAAATGTCAAAGTTGATTGTGTGAGTGCGTTCTCTTTTGATTTCATCTATCTATGTTCACAATTGCATATGTATGTGTACATTTTTATCAGCTGATTTTGACAATAACTGGGTATTGAAATTACAACAATGCTAATGCCACTACCTTGTATTTGTATCATGGCCTCAACACAGCCATTTCTCTGAATGCAATTTAACTGCTGGTATTGATTTACTTAATGAAGGGAGCACTTAAAACTATACTGTCTACGGTGTCCTCATTACATTACCTCCTCTAATTTAAAGTTTCATATGACGAAAATTATTATACGGAGTCTTGTTCGTACAGAAATATTTCGCCAGTATACGCATTGCCTTGGCCATGGTGATAGTTTCTATTTTATATCACATACATACGCCTTCTCTGCTGGCTGTCAGTCCAGCAATTAATGTTTCTCCATATTACTCTCAAATCTATTGACCAAGCGTCCGATAACGAAACGTATCGTTCAAATTATTTAAAATAGCAAACTTCATATGGTGAATTTACTGGGATATTTTCTTGTTCACCAAAACATGCAGTATTTGAGTCATAAACGGCGTCATATACGTCCATCGAAGTCTCGTGTCAATTCATCGTTCCCTGCACCTCAGCAGGTAGTCCGGAGTCAATAACTTTCAACTCGGAATCCATATTGTTGTGAAACTTAACTACTCGTACTTTTCTGGATTAAATAATTATTAAATACCGAATTAAATAAAATAATTGAAGAAGGTACAAATGAAAAATGTTCCTCGCGTTCCTGTTTCCATTCATTGGAGTTTAAGTGTTTGGTCAAGTTATCGATAAACAGTTAGACGTCGTCATCTCATGTGTCGATGTGGAATGTGGAAACGAAGTGATGACATAAAAACGACAACGACAACCGCAATAACTCCGAATATTCTCTGTTTGTTATTCGATTTTTGTCTGTGTAGCGTTCCCACATAATAAGAAGGATTATGGATATAGCTCCGAAAGTAGTTTCATTTGATACCAAGCATGATTTTTTGTGATGAGTACACGATGCCGTCGCAACAGCCCCTGCGTCATGTTGTATCTGCGCCGCAGCTTACACAAGTAACGGTAATGATCAAGATTTATGTATGTATTACAGGTTGTAGCCGAAGCTGTTGTAATTCAAGGAAACAACAATACACTTTTTTAGTTTGGGCCGAAGCTGTCAAATTCAACACAATGTATACCAACAATAAAAAAAAAGACAGTGTTCTGACGCGTTTACCTGGTAGATAATTCTACCATGGTTTCAATGAACAGATCGTTGTGATGTCTCAGTAAGATTGCACTTTTTAAATTTAGTGTAATTTTTTTTTGTTTAAGTGGCAACTCTGAAATTTGGAAGCTGTCACATATGTTTATTCCATGGTTAAAAGACAAGGTTGTATCGTTAGAACACCTGATATGATTTTTTTCATTTGACGCACTTGGGAAATGTCAAATTTGTTTATATTTGTTGGCTATAAGTTGTTTACAGACGCGGAATTAAACAACAGACGCGAATACGAGTTAGAATTTCACACCGGGAAAAACCAATTCAACTGCAGCATCAAACAATTTCAATTATTAATTTCAATCTTCATTAATTTGGCAAATATTTCTTTCCAATTATATCACAACTGATTCAAAAATGCACATTTTGTTTACATTTTTATCAACTGAGTTTGACAGAAGCCAAGTGTGATTTTGCACATGATTACACACATATTTACTGCTACATACTACCGTTATTAGTGTGCCCTGGTTTATTCCGATTATTAAAAATGGAGCGCTTAACGAAAGAACAACGCGTAATAATTGTCAAAACTTATTACAACAATTTGGAAAGTTATGCTGAGACCACTCGCAAACTTCGAATAATTTTCAGTCGATACCATTCCAAGAGTTGTCAAAAAATTATGAGAAACTTGGTCGGAGTGTCGCGAAAACCCGAAAACATCAATTCGGCATCGCTCTCAAAAACATTAAATTTCACAAAGCACTACGCATCGAATTTTGACAAAAGACCTCCACCTTTATGCGTACAAAATTCAGCTTACTCAGGAGCTCAAACCAGCAGTTCATGGAAATCTCCGGCAATGAGTAGTGAAGCAAAGTGAAGTCATCTGAATGGCTTCGTGAATAAAAAAATGGCAAAAATTCAGGACATGGGGCAGGCAAAAAAAAATTTTTTAAAAATAAACCAAAGAAAAGGAAGGTTTAGAGTGCTCCTTCTGAACACTCAACACCACGCCCCTCTTTTCGAACTAACTAACTAACTAAAGAAAAGATAAAGAATGTGAGAAAATGGAAAACTAGCCCTTGCAGGGACCTATGTTGCTTGTACCGTGTGGTACAACTTTTGGAAAATCGTTAAATTTATATTGCATTAAATCGCCCGGCCGGGCTCAGGCTGGGGGGATAAAATTCCCTCTGTACCTTAAGTCGATGTGTGGCAAAATCGGGAAATTCACTCGATACTTTTAAAAAAAATTTATTTTTCTGGATGAACCAATCTCATGGTTACTGTACGCACAAAAGTGGACTTATAAGGACTTACAGACATCCCACGAAAAAAAGAATGACACCACGGAATTCGTGACACAAATACCTTTCGTTGAAGTACCCACACTAATCCATACCCAAATGTCCCTGGGTGTGACGGTTTTTTGGACCCTGTGGGCCCCATAGGTCCGTGCGACGGCTAGTTTTCAATTTACTCACATTCTTTAATAGTTCTTTAATTTTGGTTTTTTTTAAATTTTTTTTTTTGCCTGCCCCTGGTCCTGAACTTCAGCCAAAAAAATTATCGAATTTGGGGCTCAGATAATCCTTATGCAATCCATGAGAAACAAATACACCCACAACAAGCAACTGCCTAGTGCGGATTTTAGTCAAGCGGCGTCATTGGGCCTTACTTTTTTGAACATGAGGCCGAAATTGCAGAGGGTGTGAAAGGCATTCGTTACAGGAACATGATAACGGAGTTCATGTGGCACGGACATGATCTGGACGACATGTTATTTCAGCAAGACGGCGCATAGAGGGATTTTGCCGGCAAAAATACCCTTTTTCGAGTGTCAAATATCAAAAATGTAATGATGCAGTTTTGTAGAGAATTGTTTAATTAAGAGAAATAAATCATTAGTTTTTTTTCAACAAAATTTGTTTTTGTACAAAAAAAAAGGCGGCAAAGTCAACAAAATGAAACTCTGCAGTAACCTGCCTCAGATTTTCATGCATTTCAATGGGCTGGAAACATAACTTCTTTTTGTCGTATCGATTTGGAATATGTATATTTGAAAAATATGGTATTTCTACATTAAGTTTTAAGAAAAAATAATTGAATAACAATAGCAGATTAAAATATATTCATGCTTTTATGATGACACTCAAAAAACTAAGTGTTTTTAGTTTTTCTTGGACTAAAAAAAGGTGGTCGTTATCGATCGTTGTGGTCTGGTTGCTAAAATGTGAAAGGTGGGAGTGTATTCTTTTGATTTCATAAATAAAATTCCCATAATATTTTATACTGTTGAACAAAGTTACATTTTATAAAAAAAGTGCCACGAAATTTCATTACAAAAATGGATGAAAACACCATATAAAATGGTGTATACTTGTAGGCATATGTGAAACGTTAGTTAAAGTTTTTTTTACAGCGGTTGTGTTTTATATATCATATCCCTAAAAGTATGCACTGAGAAATGCTGAAAAATTAATAAATTTCGATAATTTTATAGTACAAATTTGACTTTTATTTGGAATGATTGGTTAATTTAAAAAAAAAAACGGTAAACTATGGCCCCCTAATTTTTTTTGCAAATATTCAGCTAACATATTAGGCTTTAGTTATTTATATAGATGTAAGTGCTGATTTACATCTATCACAAACTACAAAGAATTATATCTGTGTTTTCGAAAATTTTGAAAAATGAAAATTTGTATATGGGCGTTGGGCGTGGCACTTAAATTTTTAATATAATTGAGGACTCAAATGCAAGCACTGGCAGTAATTTTTATTGACATAGATATGAAAATGAGGAAAATACAACGATTTTTTATTTTACGTTATATGGGAGGTAGGCGTGGTTGTGGGCGGATTTGAACAAAAACTTGTTTTTCTTTCTAATTTAGCAATATGAGAGATGTGTGCGAAATTTCAAAGCCCTAGCTCGATTCCTTCTAATTTTTGCCGCGGCTTGTATGAAGAAATCCCACTGTGCGATGCCACCAGCCATACCGCGCATGAAACAATCGATTTATAGCAGCAACCATTTCCAGAAAAAATTATCTTGAGAAATTCTGATGTTAATTGGCCACCAAGATCACGCGATTTAACGCCGTGCGATTTCTTTCTTTGGAGTTTTGTGAAATCTCGAGTTTCTGCGAATAAACCAGAAACAACTCCTGAGCTCAAATCCGAGATACAACGAGTCATCGGTGAGAAGCAGCCACATCTCTGTGAAAAGTCGTGGAAAATTTCATAAAAAGAGTAATGGCCTGTCATGCGAGACGTGGGGGCCATTTGACAGATATTTTATTCCACACTTAATCGGAACATGTCTTCTTTACAATCCAATAAAAAAATCACAACTATTTCAAAAAGTACGAGTTTTTATTTTAAAATGAAAAGGTGCATTCTTACTGAGACACCCTACTTTCGGATCTCTAGCTATAATTCTTCGTATTATGTATGTGGGAACGCTTCACTGACAAAAATCGATTAACAAACAAAGAATATCTGCGGTTTTTCTTCTTTTCCGTGGTTAAGCTGTCAAATATGGTTTTATTGCTTTTGGTAACGTTTGGTTTATTGATAAAATTCAAACGGTTTTAAATAAGATGCAATTTAACGCGCAGATGTTGTATCAAGTAAGACAAGAGGATTACAATTTTTACATTTTGTTTAGGAATATAGTGGTTTTAATTAATTGGCTAATTTTGACCACTTGAACACGGAATTTCTAATGTAGATAATACCATGATTGAAACCGTTAACTTGTTTGTGCTCGCTTACTGCCAAGCCCACCACGATTACCTATTATTTTTCGATTCTCGAAAATATCGCAGTGATTTATCTTATTATCCGCCCAATGATATCTATATCATGTACATAACTTTGACGCCTTTTTTCTAGTCCTCGCTTGATAGCAAATGGTTCGCAACGATTTTCTCTGATTACTCTGTGTCGCTTAGTATTATACTGCAGAGTCGTGTCAGCTTGGCAGGTATACCAAGTTTAGACGTACTAGCTTCCGTATCGGGTTATCGAAGGCAGCCTATTAATCATTAAAGTAAATGTCGATTTGCTTTTCATGGTTTTGTTCGGAATCCTTTTTTCAAAAGCCATAATACTTTTTTTGGGCCCAACATTTAGGAGATGACCCCCGTAAATTATAGAGTAATTCATATATAGAGGGAAATTTCTCTCTTCTGCCGTTTCATTTCACACTCTTCGTAGTGAGGTCGGTGTGAGAGAGAGCTGTTCGACTCACACCAGATGGAGTTACAAGAACTGTGGACTTAAAGTCTTCATGTCGTTTTGGTGAAGAACTGTGGAAATTAAATATATTTTCCACTTTTTGTTATCTTTATTTGTTAGTATACATTTGTGTTGCATTTAAGACAACTATTTTAATACACAAAACGGAAGTTTTGTTTTAACGCCTCTCTGTCATTACTAAAGCAATTCTTTTCAATGTTCACATCACACCAGGCCTAATGTCAAAAATTTGCTGAGAGAAATATTCCCTCTAGGTATGTACTTACTCTATGCCATAAATTTGGTGGATTGTATTGAGCTTAGTAAATATGAAAGGGGAAAGTATCTGTTCATGTGTTATGCTTATTGATATCATAAGTAGCGGAGAATACACTCACCGAAATCTTATTCCACATAGGAACTACACTGCAGAAAATGAATTATATCTGTAGTGTGTAATTAAATCTAATGGCCAAGGGACAACAAATGGATGTGAATCCCTCACCAACCTTGTTGGGTGGTTAAATACCCAATACTTCCCATTGAAATATCGATAGAACAGACTAACACACTGCTCACAATTCGACTATGTTCCAGGGCCATTCCTTCTATCATCTGTTAACATCATCGGTCTCGTTTGTACATAGTCTGTGAACTCTCAGTAATGATTTCGATACACCTTTGTATGGAACTTTAATAATGACCTTAAATAAGTAACAAGCAACAACGCCAATGAGTAGAAACAAAAACAAATACATTTGATCTCTTTTTCATGCACCTTCATGTCGAAAAGTTGACACTGTTGAGCTTCCGTCCCGAATACAGGTATTCTTGATGCGCTACATCGGCTATTACCTCTTCTCTTATTTACGCATAGTTGTCAAAATAATATAGCTGTAATTTTAAAGATCAAAAACAGCAAAAAAGTACGTTTTCAACTTTAAAGTGTAAAGTATTCCACTTTTATTGCATACTTCAAAGGTTTTTCCGCAACATGACATAAGCTATATTTCACTATCTTTACAATTTTGAAAATACAACCCATTATATTAAAATTTTCCATAATGTAAAATTGCATTTCATTTTTTCTCCAAGTGCACTGCGGGTGGTTAAATCCTCGTATTCAGTTGTTGCGAAATTTTCGTAAGAGTTTGTCATTTATTTCTAAACGTAAAATGTTGTTGCAGAGAGTTACAACCTAACTTTGATTTGCCTTGCAAATATTTCATTTATAATTCCTTTACCCACTCGATTTTATTTTGTTACTTTTTGACCAACAAAACAGAATTTTTTTTTCTTAATAAAAAAAATAAAATAAACAATTATTGAAATTAATCAATAAATAAAATAAAATTAAAATGTAAACATAATTTGAACTTGTGTGCATCAGACGCTTTAATGGTGCAATTTTGCAGAAAGTTTGTACATCAAATGATGCATTGTTGCATTTACGAACATTGGCGCGTGTAGTATTGCTAGAGTTTGCATTTACGGCCGAGCTGCGTACTAGTTCAGAGCATTGTGGTGGACGTTGGGGTAGAGTGCTCTGAGGAAAACAATTAGAAAATTTTTCAACAATCGGTATCAGTCATGTCTCTCCTAAGGACTATAGGCCAATCAGTCTCTCATCCTTTCTGTGGACAATTTTGGAGAGAATGATTGATTTGTACATTAGAAGCCAAATTAGCCGGTGCTACTTGAGTGGTGGACAGCATGCCTACCTCAATGGAAAATCTGTGGCGAGTGATCTGCATGATGTTGTAGGCTATGTTGAGCACAACTTGCTGTTAGCAGATTTGATTTTGGTTGCCTTCTTAGATATAGAAGGTGATTTTAACAATGTGTCATCCGCTATCGTGATACCTCTTCTTGTCGAATCGATTTCGAATATGCTTTGGGACAGCAGTATTAATCCGACTCTGGGTGCGAGCTCTGTTCGGAAGCTAACTACAAGGCGCACAACGCACCGTGGAATACTATCCCCTCTGCTGTGGCTTTTAGTGGTAGACGGCATACTTAAAGACTTTTAATTGAGAAACGCTGGCCATTATCCTGAAACTTACAACTCCAACTCGATTGAGACACTTAAGTCTCTGGAATCCACGGAACGAAAAATAACCGATTGCTACGAGAACTGTTCTCTAAGGCCCAATTTTTGACTGGTTAATTAAATTGGTAATCAGTTGATTTTGATTTATATTTGATCTGACTTTAAATACGAAAAGAGTTTTTCAGTTCTTTGTCAAATAATCTTACTACCACGTGGCAACAGTGGCTAGAATGCTACGAAAAAATTTATCGGCTAATGGTTACAATGCATCAAACTGACGCCATTTACAGAACAAAAGTGAAGTGTTAAAATACAAAATATTTACTGAAATTGGAAAATATTTGAGCAGAAATAAAGTTATAACTGCACTACGAGTTAATTGATACGTTTTATTGTTATTTCAACTAGGATGGTGATTATAATTGTTCACATTAACAATTAAAAAAGCTTTGTGTTTGTTCTTCTTGTTGTTTTCTGTCAAAATCATATGGTCACAAGATAGTTTAAATGCCAAACTTTGCCTGTTTAATGGTCAGTTTTTCAGTCAGTGGTGATCTTCGTTTCTTAGTTAAATTCTGGTTAAACATCGAATTGTGTTTTTTAGTCATTGTTTAACTATGATTTAACCACCCAATGTTGGTTGGTTAACTTATAGTCAGAACCATATTATTTTAACAATCAAATTACTGACTGTCAAAGTTAGAAATGAAAATTTTATAAAATACATGTTTCAGATTTGCGTATTTGTACACATACGTTGAGTCTAGATCGTTAAATTGTTGCTCGTATATAATTTTTTACACATTTTTGGTAAAATGACTTCGATTTTATGCATCTATTTCTTATTGTACATAATTCCATTTTGTTTGTTCCCCTTTGTTGTTTTGGTATTTATCACAAAACACGCGTTTTTTCCAATAAGAATACGAGGGTTGCCATATTAGTTGATAATATGCCGACTTACATTAACTCACCACTGAAAAACAAAATGCAAAGTTAACCTCTAATTAACTTAGAATTAAGATTAAGTAATCCCTTAGTTAACTACCCACTTAAATACTGGCCATAAATAGCAAACAACTATTAACCTAAAAATGAATTCAGAGTTTAAATAATGTTTGATTGTTGATCAGAGATGATTGGTCAGTCAAAAATTGGGCCTAAGTGAGGGAAATCAATTTGTAAATTTTTAGTGATTTTCATCATGATAACTAAGGATACAAATAACATTTCAGTACCAGCGACAATAAATAAATATCAAATAAATACTATCTTACACAGCGTAGCAAACGTTTTCTCATTGAGTAATGTCATATACGAGGTTGAATTTTATGTTTCGGGATTAGAGAACAAAAACAAATATTAATCATCGAAAATAACTTTATTGTTTTTCAAAATATTCCCCATAAAGATTTATACACTTTTGCATGCGTTTGAACCAATTGTCGAAACACTTTTGCCACTCTGATTGAGCAACCGCTTCTTCAGGTGACGAAAAACGTTGACCTCTCAGTTTGTTTTTTACGTACGGGAATAAAAAGAAGTCATTCGGTGCCAAGTCAGGACTATACGGCGGATGACAAATCAAATCGATGTTTTGGGTGCTCAAAAATGCAGTTGTTTCAGCCGATGTGTGAGAGCTCGCATTGTCGTGGTGAAGAGTGATCCGTCTTCGGCGGTTGGTTTTCCTGATTTCTTGGAAGACAACTGGCAAACAAATGGTTGTGTACCACTAAGAATTCACTGTTCTGCGTTGTTCTAGTGGTACGGTTGCGACATGTCCGGTTTTTCCGAAAAAACAGGCTTGGAAGTGCTTCAGGCGCGAACAACTTTTTTAGATTTGGCTCATGTTGAAACACCCATACAGTTGACTGCTGTTTACTTTCGGGCTCATACGCGTAAATCCAGGATTCACCACCTGCCACAGTGTCATAGACGTACACTGCACGTCACATGAATAGGTGCAGTGTTTAAGCAATCATTTTAAGGTTGCTGCTCTCAAGATAATTCATGGAGAGAATTATGTTGTACTTTTTATTAAAGGTTTAACAATTGAGAAAAAGAGTGTAAACAAAGAGAAGTCGAAAAAGTTCCGTTAAATGTAATCTGAGCTTCTTTTTGTTATTTGTCAAATAAAATGTGTATTATTTTTGCGTCACTTGAATAGGTGCAGTCAAATGTTTATGCAATATTGAATATATGCTGGTCCTACTAATGCCTAAGGTTGTCTCAATCTCACGATAGGTCACATGACGATCTTGAAAAATCAGTTCGCGCACAGCATCAATGGTTTTCGGAACAACAGCTGATTTTGGACGACCTTCACGAAATTCGTCTTGGAGTGAACTACGACCACGATTGAATTCACCATACCATCGATAAACACTGGTCCTTGATGGAGCTTCATCGCCAAAAATTGAATTAAGTTCATCCATGCACTGTTGCTGAGTTAATCCACGTCGAAAGTTGTAAAAACTAATCACACGAAAATGTTCACGATTTAATTCCATTTTTGGGCCGAGATGAATCTTTTAAGTTACTGTAAACAACACAAATAGTGCTCGTATGTCAAAACGTTCTGAGTACGCATAACCTCAAAAAATGCTGTCAGTTGCCGGATGCCACTGGAGTTGCCAAATCCCGAAACATAAAATTCAACCCTCTAGAGCTGCCATTATTCTCATCTGACATTTCCTTTCACACTATTCGTGGTGCGATAGTTATTTGACGTAAATTGACTTACACAAGGTGGAATTACAAAAATTGTTGACTTAAATTGTTCCTCTCGTTTTGATGAAAAACTGTGAAATTTAAACGTATTTTGAACTTTTTTGTTATATTTTATTGTTAGTATATATCGGGTTTTCAATAAGAGCGCTACAAAAGTTTTTTTAAATGAAACAAGACCGGTTTTAGATACCAATGAAATTCTTTATTCCTGTGAAAGTACGTTCGATGCCATTATGTATGGAACTCGACTTCTTTTGCATGGCCACCACGGGCACGCTTTCGACGGTTTTCAAGCATAAATCGGCCGATACTGCTGCAATTTCACGTTCGATATTCGTACGTAGTTCATCAATCGTCGCTGGCTTGTTGGATTAGACCATAGACTTGACGTAGCCCCACAGGAAATAATCTAACGGCGTCAAATCGCACGACCGAGGCGGACAATCGACTGGGCCATTTCGTGAGATAACACGTTCACCAAACTTGGTTTCCAATAAATTGATTGTGGCATTCGCTGTGTGGCTTGTGGCGCCGTCCTGTTGGAACCACATGTCCTCCAAGTCCATATTATCCTAGTGGGGCCAAAAATATTCGGTTATCATTGAACGGTAGCGATTCGCATTCACAGTAATGTGCCGGTCTTGATCATCACGGAAGAAGTACGGCCCAATGACGCCGCCGGCCCATAAACCGCACCAAACCGTAATTTTTTCGGGATGCAAAGATGACTCATGGACTACGTGTGGATTACTGGCTGACCAATAACGCATATTGTGCTTATTGACCGAGCCATTCAGCCAGAAATGAGCCTCATCGCTGAAGATGATGAAATTGGACGTAGCGCTCTTAAAGTTGAGGCCACTGACTCCAAATTTCGGTAGTAAATTTTAATAATTTCGACTCGTTGTTGGCTCGTATATCTTTCCATGATGAAATGGCAAACCTTACTGAAGAGAAATGTCAAAAGAGCGGTAAAAAATATGGCGGCGTTTGCTGTCCCTATCGATTTACTTTTGTAGCGTCTCTGTTGAAAACCCCTTTATTTGTGGTGTATTTACACAAAAATGTTAACCCACAAGACTAAATGCCGTTAGTATAAATATGTATGTTAGAACTAGGAGAACTGACTGGGTGAAATTTCATGAACTTGTCACTAGGCTGTCGGGGTTGGACTTCAACCCCTGCACCACAAGTGACCATGTTAATAGGAAAGTTTACAAAGTCACAGATTTTCTCTATAAATGTTTTATTGATACATGCCCTCTTACCTTCCCAGGTAAGAGGAGGCAGCCTGTGTGGTGGACACGCGAGTTGTGTACTCTGCGTAAATCCAGTAGGAGACTCTTCACTAAGGTCAAGAAATCGAAATGGGAATCGGACTGGACTGTGTACAAAAACAGTTCTAATCATAATCAAGGTAAATGACGCTGCGCGATTTCGTCGCGTGTTGTCAAGGACCCTAGAGTCCTCGGCGACATTAAGAAATCCGATGGGTCATAGACAACTCCGGAGCTGAGACACTTGAGCTTCTTATGGAAACTCACTTTCCAAACTGTGTGGATACAGACTCAGCGGAAAGGAATCACCTGGCGACTTCCACTCCAGATATCTCGCAACTGGGAGTGATTGAGGACATAGTTGGCGAATCGAGGTTGTTTTGGGCTATTCATAACTTCAAGCCCTTTAAATCTCCTGGTTCTGACCGGATCCCGCCGGTTGTGCTGCAGAAATGTGACGCTTTTATCACCCCTCATCTTCTCAGTATCTATAGGACTTGTCTCATACTTTCCCTGATACCAGACAAATGGAAGGAGGTACTAGTCGTTTTTATTCCCAAGCCAGGAAAGGATAGTCATGTCTCTGCTGAGGACTACAGACCATTCAGCCTCATCCTTTCTATTGAAAGTTTTGGAGAAAATGGCTGTCTTGTACATTAGGAATCAGATTAGCTCATGTTACTTGAGTGGTAGACAACAAGCCTACCTCAATGGTAAATATGTGAAAACTGCTCTGCACGATGTTGTGGGTTATCTTGAACGCAACTTGAAGTTTGAAGATTTTACTTTGGCTGTCTTCTTGGATATAGAAGTAGCTTTTAACATTGTGTCATCTAGCGCTATCAGGGAATATCTATAATCCGCTAGGGTGACTCCACTTCTTGTCGAATGGATTGCAAACATGCTTAGAGATCGCATCGAAAATTCGAACCAAGGGGTGAGATCAGTTCGGAAGCTAACTACATGGGGCACACCGCAGGGTGGAGTTTTATCCCCTCTGCTGTGGCTTTTAGTAGTTGACGGCATTCTTAGGGACTTTGAGAGGACGTAGAATAGTTGTCTATGCGGACGACGCTGTTATTCTTGTCGGTGAAAAATCTTTGCCTACGATCAGTGACCACATGCCTGGGTGATATCCCGGCAAAGACGGAGCTGGTTCTCTTTACGCGCAGGCGAAAGATTGGAGGGCGTGGAGCCCCCTCTATCTTCTGAGGCGAAATATCTCGGTACCGTTCTTGATCAAAATCTAAACTGGAAGCGAAATGCTGAGGAGCAAATGAAAGGATTTAACGTATTCTACGCCTGTAGGAATTCGATTGGCAAAAGCTGGTGTCTGTACGAAAGTCGTGCATTGGTTTTTTACGGCTATCGTCCGGCCTATGGCTGCGTAGTCTGGTGGAACGCGTTGTGGAACAGCTACCAGTTGAAAATGCTCAGTAAGGTTCAGTGCACTGCGTCGGTGTGTATTAGTGGGGACAGCAGAAGCACTCCGCAGGTGGCGCTGGATATAATCCTGAATTTGACCACTCTTAATGTCTACGCGAGACGGTGTGCTGTCAGAAGCGTCCAATATTCTCCAGGAGTTGATTGAGACTACTTGCTGCCGACTGCAGACTTTGGGCAATGCCCGTAGAGCATGATGCCAGATAGGAGTGGCTGTGTGGGAGGTATACCTTCCTCACTCTCTGGTCTTTACAGATGGCTTCAAAATGGAATCGGGCACAGCGGGGATTTACAGTGAGGACCTTCAACTCGGACTTTCGATGAGATTGGGTGTGAATTGTAGTATCTTCCAAGCGGAAAGCGTTATGTATCGTTAGTCGATTATTAGAGCTGCAATTGAGATAATGGACTCATGCTTGTATCCATCGGGCGAATTAGTCATATGCATTGATAGTAAGCCAGCCCTCAGTGCGATCAGGTCACACATATGTATATCCAAATTAGTTAGGGAGAACTAAGTCGCTTCTTTTTTTTTTTAAGACTTTATTATGATTTATTGAATCTGCTCCAAAGGAGGCTGACTTACGGCTCCTCATTGGGGTGATCAAGGGTCACAGTGATGCTGGAGGCTTCACTAGCAACTGAGTTGTGAACGGGGTTGATTACTGACATGCTTACGGTGCTGAAGAGGTGGAAACCATTGAGCATTTTATGGAATTCTCGCGGGGTCTGCCATGGATACATCGATAGCATCATCTGATGTCTTGTCTATTGGTTCTTTCTACCCCACTGTGAATGCGGAATGGTAAACCTTGACCAGCACATGTGGATCCTCATCTTGGATGGTATTGAATGTATTGATCAGGGCTTATCAGGTGATGTATGTATGTATGTATATATACACTGGGGATATAATTGAGTGGTCCTTTTTTCTGTCCTACGTCTATCTATCGAAAATGTTGCACTATTAGTAAGGCTGTCCCCCCTCTCTACTTTCTCCTCATATATATATGAACAATCACAATGGGTCGACCGACCTCCGAGTGTAGTGACGATAAGTGTATACTGTCTCTTATTGTCACGTGTTCTAAACCTAACCTAACCTATGCTTTCCGAAAATGTTGACTTTTGGTGGAAATGCTGAACTTGGAGTCGGACTCGTCCAAATTTTTACGACTTCAACTCCGACTCTACTACACAGCAATGGCTGTGCGATTTTGTTGGTTGTCGGGAAGAGATGTGTGTGGCGTTATTGTTGTCCTTTCACTTATTTCCACTTTATATATATATGTATATTTCACTTTATTGGTGATATTTATTGTTATTTTGCAGTTTCGTTTTGTATGTTATCTTTTTCTGCATTTTTCTTGAGGTTTTAATTTATTTCAACAAAATTTCTTGAGAAAATTAAATTTCTTGTTACATAAACATTCCACAAGTCTTATAAATATGGTCCTGAGTCTGCATGGTTGATTTAAATGTTTGGACTTCATTCAATATAAACCCCATAAAATAGAAGTAATATACTTGCGTCATGATAATTTTTTTCCAGTGCTTTGAAATAACGTTAAGGTGACTAGCACGACATATTTCTGCAGTAAATGTAAATGACACATGAATACGACAAATTCCATTAGCATAACAAATACTAGCACACTCATGGTAAACTACTGTTTATTACACCACTAAAAAGATATCCTAAAATTCACTTAAAACCAGAAAAGTGGATTTGAATAGAATCATCAATTATATGCTATTCAATCAATTCGTCTTGTGTTTATGCAAGAAATGTGCCTTTTTTATATTCACCATTATTCCGGTTGTTGTCGTCATCATTAAATGGCGTTGTCTTGTGTCGACGGTTGAAAATTGGTATACCCGTAGTCATCATCGATAACAATCGACGACTGTAGACATATATTTGGTATTCTGTGAGTAGAATTGACGTTGTTGTTGAATGGAAACGAATCCATTTCTGTTGGCACAGGTTTTGATAACGACTTGACGACAATTTAGAAGCAAATATTTTTATACTCATTTAAAAACGATTACGCAGTTCTATTTTTTGAATTAAAAATGAAAAAATTAAAGTTTAAAGTGCGCATGTGAAGCAGTACTGTAAACCCCCAAGGAGGACGTGCAGAACTGTCGCAGAGCAGGAGCCGCTTTAGTTTGTTGCACTTATATATGGAAATGCACTGAACTGTTTCTTTTTAATGCTAATTTATTGGCGTTTTACTGATAATTTAAACTTATACAAGTAGTAGAATGGATTATTTGAATGAATGAACTCGACTAATGATAACACCACTCCTTGTTGTACTTATTTTCAAAATTGTTTTGTTTTAACTGCCGCTTTCTCAATCGCTGCCGCTGCCAATCTAACTGAAAATGTAAAATGTTCTTCTTCTTCCTGCTTTCATTCACAAACATTGATAACTTTGTTTATGTCGACGTCCTCTCAAGACAGTTACAGAATAACAAAATAGTGTTGATGTAATGACGACGTTGACATGAAATCGACAACGTTGTCGGCGACGACAAGCGGAATAAGGATGATTAATAAATTCAAATCCACTTAATGGGCTAAAGTGATATTCAGACGACCAATTGTACTTCTTTTTCTCTATTTAAGTATCCTTTATTTATAGTAAATATACCTTCTTAATAATTGTATTGGAAAATGTTTTCGATCTTAACATAATTAAAAAGAAATAGTCGAGAACATTAATTTTTTGTGTTTTTTTTTTTTTAAAGAAATTAAGTAATCCAATTGCTCATAATTTGTTTCTCTTCTTCTGTTTTTTTACAAGAATTACAAGGGAAAACAAAATAATAACAATTCGGGTGAACAAAATCGAGGTGAAAGGCAAAATATATTCTAACAAATGTAAACAATTATAACGCTTTTCACGTGTAATCTACAAAAATTAATGTATATTGATATATACGTATGTATGTGGAAAGCAATACAGCCAAATTGTAATTGAGAAAAGTTGGAAAGGAATCTGTATTGGATGGGCGACTGGGAAGGGAACGACGTAGTTTAATCAAAATTGTACTTTATCAAATTTATGGTAGGGGTTCTCGATGGAGCAGGGGGACTTTAGTTTGTACCAATAAATTAAATATATAGTAATTAATTTAATTAAATGAAATAAAAAACGAATTGAGTTAGCGAGTTATGTAGCCATTCGTAATGTAGTAGCAGTAGTAGTACTGTTATTAAAATTAGTTTTACTTGGAAGGAGATATTAACGAGTTATTTATGGATTTGTTCAATTGTTCCTCTTCGTTCTTGTCCAGACCCAGGGCCATGGTCAATAGCCTCACAACGCATTTATTTTCTTGAACGTCGCCCTTTTCGTTAGCCTCTGTGATATCCTGCTCGAGTTTCAGTTTCTCCTGGGCCACCATTAACATGCCCTCCTCGATCGTGCCCTCGGATATTAGGCGATAAATGCTCACCGGACGTGTTTGGCCCATGCGGTGGCAACGATCTTCGGCCTGTTTGTCATTGTAAGGATTAAAATCGATGTCGTGTATAATGCAAGTGTCGGCCGCCGTGAGATTAATGCCCACCCCACCCGCCTTAGTGGACAATAGGAATACAAATATGTCAGAGTCGGCATTGAAGTCATTGATCATATCTTGGCGTTCGTCTACCGCCGTAGTACCATCAAGGCGACAATAGCCATGTTTACGTATATCCAGATATTGTTCAACAATATCCAGCATCATAGTGAATTGGCTGAATATTAAAACGCGATGACCATCCTTCTTCAACTGTGGCAAGAGAGCGTCCAGGTGGGAGAATTTGCCAGAGTCACATATAAGTCTATCGGGTATGATTACGTCATCCAGTTCCTATAAATATACATCTGTTAAAATCTACAATTGCAAAATACGTGCAAACTACTTACGTATTTATGACACAATTGCCATACTTGGAAATCCGACATCACAGCCAACTCTTCAAATATGTATTGGGGATTGGTCTTCTTGTATGCTGACACGGTGGCCAATCTTTTTGAGAAATCTCGCAGCTTTTCATCGCCGAAATAGTAACGCTGCAACAGAGGATGATTGGCAAGTTTGCGCATCTCCATCATAATGGCCGTTCCGGCACGATCACCACTGCAAATTTCCCCGCGGTTATTTGAGTAATACTCGACCAACTCAGTGTAACGCCGTTTCTGTGCTTCCGACATGGGCACTTTTTCCTAAATCATATAAAAAGACTGTGAAAATACAAACAAAGAGCACACGACAAAGCAGGTTACTTACAATGTATGCGCTTTTCTTGGGCAAATAACGTAGAACATCTTTCTTGAGACGTCTCAGCACAAAAGGTTTCATGATACGCTTTGCTCTCTGTACCTGAGTCTCTTGGAATTGAGAAAGTTCTTCATTTCCATTATCAGCTTTGTTTTTCTACGAAGAAAATACACATTTTGTTAAATATTTCAAAAACGATATTGTTTGTTAATTAAAAATAATATAAATTTGGCCGTGTGAATCCAAAAAGGAGTAAAGGAGGAGTCACGTAAACTAATAAAGTACAATGTACTTGTAATATAAATGTGTTTCCAACAATCTTTGCTGTTGAAATATACAATAGTTGGAACTCATCCCAGTAGGAATCCCACGAAATAATACTAGTTCCTGAACTAGAGAAAGATCTAGTGGTACTAGTTTACGCTCTAGTAATAAAAGCACTAGTTCTAAATAGAACTATTATAAGTAATACTAGTTTAAACTGCACTAAATTTAAATTTTTTCAAAGGAATTATGTTACTTTTTGGTCAGAACGTGTGATATAAAATGAAGATCAGTTCGACAAAAAAAAAATAGTATGCGTAACCACAGTGAAACACTAAACACATTGGTTTTTCCCGTCTTTTTTTTATATTTTAATATCGATAACTAAGCGGGGTTCTACAAAAAGTTATAAACAATAAAAACATAATCTCATATAGCTCGATAACCCAGCTAAGTATCGAAAAACTTTTAAAACTTGTACGCGCAATATCTTGATATCTACGCGATTTATCGATAAATTTTAATATTTTATTTTTTCATATTGGAAAATTAAAGACAACGTATCTATTTCTAAAATAAAATTCAACATGCAAAGAAGCTGTCAGATCCAAAGATGAAGCTTTCAATAATTGGACTGTGGATAAAAATCCAATTACTGACGAGCTGCGCAAAAAAACAAGATCAAATTGTGCCCAAGTACTACGACGCGCTGAGTTTCTATACGAACAGCGTCTTCGTGCTAAAATTCTTTCTTCTCACAGGAGAAGTAAGAGCTTTTGGTCATTTGTTAAGAGAGTAAAGAATAGCAGTTCCTCTTCAATTCCAACTCTTATTAAAGATGATCATATATTTACTGACCCGGTTGATAAGGCTAATGGCTGAAATTTTTGCAAATAACTTTTCTTTGCCGGATAGCAATCAACCACTCCCCGTGATTGACAACATATCCAGCTCAATGGCTCAGATATTTTTTGGAACACGTGGGGTTAAAAAGGTTCTCGCAGAGCTCGACGCAAATAAATCCCCGGGCCCGGATGGAATACCAGCACTTGTTCTCAAAAAGTGCTCTTCGACGCTTGCTCGCCCATTGCGCAATCTTTTTAATCGCTCATACCGTGCGGGTATATTTCCTTCGCGTTGGAAAGTTGCCAATGTTCAGCCTATCCCGAAAAAGGGTGAGGCTAGTAACCCGGAAAACTACCGGCCAATTGCAATATGCTCTACACTCTCTAGTGATGGAGACCATGGTAAATTACCATCTGGTCAGTTATCTGGAACTTAACAGTCTACTAAGTGATCGACAGTATGGCTTCCGCAGAAACCGTTCTACTGGTGATCTGATGGCGTTCCTCTCTGAACAGTGGAGTCGGTCTATTCATAGACTGGGAGAGAGTAAAATAGTGGCTCTGGATATATCCAAAGCTTTTGATAGAGTTTGGCACGATGCACTCGTGTCCAAGGTTAATGCTTTTGGTTTAGGTAGTAACTTCTCTCGATTTGTATCGAATTTTCTCAGGGATCGCACTATACGTGTTGTCATAGATGGGATCTCTTCTGACGAATATAGGATTAATGCGGGGGTACCACAAGGTTCTGTCCTCTCTCCTACTCTTTTTCTTATCTTTATTAACGACCTCTTGAGTCTTACTTCGAGTCCAATGTACTCATTTGCGGATGACAGTAGTATATGTCATTCATATTCATTTGATAGTCGGCCAAGTCCTTCCACGGTGCATGGTCGAATTTAATGAGCGTAAGACCCAGTGCTGCATATTATCGCACAAGCGCACGAATGACATGTCCCTGTCATCTATTTCTATGAATGGTGTGGACATTGAGGAATCAGACGCTCTTGAAGTTCTTGCCATGAAAATACAGTGTGATGTTCGGTGGAATGATCACGTATTTAACGTGTCCAAAGAAGCTTTCAAGTGCTTAGGCTTTTTAAAGCAGTGTAATAAATTTTTCACCTCATCTGATCTCCTCAATATATACATTTCATATATTAGGCCGAAAATGGAATACAACTCTCATATTTGGGCTGGTGCCCCTAGGTCCACATTGGAGCTTCTGGACCGCGTACAACGGAGAGCGATGATGCTTATAGGAGATAGCAGGGTAACCAACTCTGATGCTTCCTTAGAGCATCGTCGAAACGTAAGTTGCGTATCACTTTTGTATCGGTATTTTCACGGTAAGTGTTCATATGAGATACACGACTCTATTCCGGAGGTAAGAGTATTTAATCGCTCAACGCGCTTTTCCAGTAGTTCCCATCCGTTTGTTATTTCTTGGCCTGTGGATAGAACTACTCACTACAGGGAGAATTCGTTTTTTAGCCGTACAGTTCGTATGTGGAATAAACTTCCGGCGGGTGTATTCCCTAATTCTTTCAATATCGAGAGATTCAAATCAAACATTAACAAACATTATACCCTTTTTCCTCCCACCTCTATCCCTACTTCCTAAGTCCAATACAATGCTCGGCATTTATAAGGGGCATCCCCTGAGTATTGGTCAATGTGAAAAAAAAACTAAGATAGATGGATATTAGGGACGAATTGAACGACACAGTGACAAGGACCATGCAAGCACTGGTAAAGAAATGAAATCGGCCCTAGATTACCGGGGAAATACGAAATCTTGGGAAGAAGGTCCGTAGAATTTACAACGGGGCCACGCGTAATACACTACAAATATGCTGGGAGGTCTATAAACGAAGTCTCAGTGAATATAACGCAATATTGAGAAAGGTGAGACGGAACTCCTGGAGACTATTCAGTGAACAGGTGGATAGCGTCAACGACATGTCAAAGATGAAAAAATTCCTCTCACCCACGTCCAGGCAGAAACGCTAGTAGACGACACGGGGAAGAGAATGGGACAATGGAACAAACTTTAAGGCACCTGATGAATACACACTTTCCAAATGGGAACGCGGAGTCCACAGGGGAACCACGACAATGTGAAAATGTAGTACATCAGATACCAATCATATTTCAACATGGCCAAAAAAACCTATAAAGAGCTACTCCCCATATAAAGCGGGGAGAACGGATGGAATTTTTCCGGCTGTCCTACAACATGAGGTTGACCAAAGACCAACACATTTGGTGGGAATCTTCACTGCATGCTTAAAATTCGCCTACACACCAAATAATTGGCAGGAGGCTGGGTAGAATTTCTACCCAAATTTGGAAAGGCAAGTTATGCAACGGCTTACCTTGTTTCTACTCAAAACCCTGGAGAGAATAGTGGACAACATGGTGAAAAGTGGAATACCGAACGATATGCTGAAGTTTAAGCAACACGCATATGTCAAAGGCAGATCAGTGATAACCGTACTTCATGAGGTTACCCACTACATAGAGCAATCTCCCAATGACAAACTGTATACACTCGCTGTATGCATACAGTCACTCACATTTAAAGTCGGGCAGTACCATGAAAATATTTTCAGTCCAAATATTTCTGTGTTTATAAAGAAAATATATTTTATTTTTTACCCCTTTTGTTACAAAAACTCTTGGCTTTAAAAACAACTACAATGAAATATTCTAAGTACCGTTATAAAAAGCACATGAAGTCTAAACTAAGACTTCTTCTCTTTTTTGCCTCACATTGAAAGTCGGGCAAGCAATGTTTTGAGCGAGAAGTCAGTAAATATACCGTTAATTTTTCGTTTTCTGTAATTGTTTTTAAAATTATTGGTCATTGTTATCTTCTCAAGTGCTCAGTGAAGTCAATTAAAATATTCTGTAAAAATGCCACGTAATATTAAACAGTCCAGCTTGGAAGAACGCAAAATAGTTATTGATCAGCATTTAGAAGGAAAATCTGAACGCGAAATTTCGAAACTAGTGAAGAAAAGCAAATCAACGGTTCATGACATCATCGCTAGATATAAAAAAGATGGGTTGATTGCCAACAAACAACGCCTACCCCGATTAAAGAAACTCTCCTCTAGGGATGCGAGTATGATTTTAAGAAAAGTTAAGAATGGTCCCTTTATTTCTGCACCAAATCTAACTGCGATGGTCAAAGAAGCTTCTGGGACAGAGGTTAACCCAGAAACAGTATGAAGATTTCTTCGAAAAAATAACTTTCATGGCCGAGTTGCTCGCAAGAAGCACCTCATTAGCAAGAAGAACCAAAATGACCGACTTGTTTTTGCCCATCAATATATGGCCAAGGACTTTGACTTCTGGAGCACTGTAAGTGGGGACAAAAAATAATGCTTTATGATTTTAACAATCTATTATTAGGTACTGTTTACTGATGAAAGTAAATTTAATCTATTTGGATGCGATGGAAGGGGTAAAATATGGCGCAAACCAAGCAAAGAACTAGAATCAAAAAATTTGAGAAAAACGGTCAAACATGGTGGTGGGTCCGTGATGGTTTGGGGGTGTATGGCGGCTTCAGGAGTTGGCAACTTACACTTTATCGAAGGAATAATGAACAAGAATGTGTATTTGACGATTTTGAAGACAAATATGAAAGATAGCGTAAAAAAAAATTGGCATTGAATCAAACTTCAAATTTTATCAAGATAACGACCCGAATCATTCGGCACACGATGTTAAGAGCTGGTTGTTATATAATTGTCCGAAGGTGATCAAAACTGCTGCACAAAGACCCGACATCAATGTCATTGAACATTAATGGGACGAATTAGGACGCAGGATGCAGGACAGGCTCTGTTCATCAAAAGATCAGCTGAAAAATGCTCTGTTTGAAGAATGGAACAATATTAATCCAGATTTTTGCAAAAAACTTGTTCCGCCTACAAGCTGTAGAGAACCAAAAAGGCGGAGCAACAAAATATTAATTTTTTTTCTTAATATTTTTTATTATGCCCGACTTTCAATGTGAGGCAAAAAAGTGTAGAAGGCTTAGTTTAGACTTCATGTGCTTTTTATAAACGTACTTAGAATATTTCATTGTAGTTGTTTTTAAAGCCAAGAGTTTTTGTAACAAAAGGGGTAAAAAATAAAATATATTTTCTTTTATAAACACAGAAATATTTGGACTGAAAATATTTTCATGGTACTGCCCGACTTTAAATGTGAGTGACTGTAGATATTGAAGGAGCGTTCAATAATGTCCGGACCGAAACACTCATCCAATCCTTAGACCAGTTTAGGGCGGATATGCTAAGGAATAGATGGATAAACTGTGGTTCCTATGATTTAAATAGTAGAAACAGGGTACAACGTGGAACTCCACAAGGTGGGATTATATCACCACTCTTATGAGTCCTAACAATACACAGTCTCCTAAGGAAGCTTGCCGATGAAGGGCTTCAACCAGTCTGCTATACAGACGACGTTATAATACTTCTGAGGTTAAAGGATCCTAATCAATGAACCCGGACAAAACGGAAATATGTCTATTCACAAGGAAAACGAAAATCTCAGAATTTGAAGAGCCACGATTCCTGGAAAAGGCCTAATAAATCTGGAGTAATCCGAAATGTTCAATGTAATAAAACTCTAGTTGCCTTTATTCAGGTGAAACAAAACGTCTTAAACGAATAATACTCAGAACACACAGTTGATTTTCTTTTCATAACAAAGCTGCCAGATTAATCAAATATACAATATATAACGATCCCAGATCAGTATGTGACATTTCCTTCCCTGCCCTGGCCGATCTACGTAATGGATCCTGTTCGTTCTGGTTCGTCATATTTGTCCAGCTCCAGCCAAAAACAGGAACACTTTCGATATTAACCTCGTTCTGTAGTTGATCAGAATGTGTACCTTCATTATCCTCTCTCGAAGAGTCAAATCCCAGGAAGTCTGATTGCGGTGTAGAAAACCCAGCTACAGATGCAGCATTATTATCTAAAAGATTATCTTGGGGTGTTGAAAAATTATTAGGTATATCTTCAATTACGTTCTCCGCACACGTCTGAGACGTATTCGAAGTGTTCGCTAGCCTTAATAGGTTCTGTTTTCCCATGTTTATTCACATAGCATGTTTTCCCTCTTGAATCACCATAATTCCGAATTTGGTCAATGTGGCGCTTAACACGGTTGCCATTGTAAATTATTTCATAATGTCGATGATCTCTGAGGCGATTCAGGATTACCCTGCTAGCCACTTATCCAGCCGTTTGTTATTTGAGAGAAAATACACATGTTGCATTGGTTTGAGAGCACGAAAAGATGGGTCAAACTGCATGTACTGCTTGTCAGTCAACTTTGTTCTAAAGTATTATGGTAGCAGAAGATCCAAACGAGTACGAAGCATACGTCCTAGAAATAAGAGAGCTGGTGCTTTTCCAGTTGTTGAATGGGGTGCTCCCAACGACTAAGCGCACTTTTTTCTCTCTGTACTAATCGCTGTGCTTGGCCATTAGTGGAACAGTGGTAAGAAACTCTTTGAATTCCAATGATCTGAAAGAAGTGCCACTATCAAAAACCAGAGGGGTTGGCTCTCCATAACTCACAAATAATTCATCCAGGATATTGATTGTAACGGCTGAAGTACTCGTAGAAGTTATCTTGACCTCAATCCACTTACTGTACGCATCAGTGATTATGAGCAGCAGTCCCGAATAATCCACATGAAAGCGTTCCCATGAACCTTTGGTATATTGCCATTTGTGGTCTCTAAACTTCGGTGGTTCATTAGCAGTTTCAGCACAATCCTCACAATTTTTCATCTTTATCGATGCCCGGCCAATAAAGAAGGATCTTGCGATCCCTTTCAATTTTACCATGCCTATATCGGCTGAATGTAAATGCTTTTGTGGCGAGGTTTGTCTGGTATAACCACCCAGTGTTCGAAAGATAAACAATTTCCAGCCATTCTATAATTTATTTCGGGCGACTTATAGCCGTACGACTGAAGTGATTTGCCATTTTCCAGTACTCTAATAATTGCACCCAATTTGTCATCCTTCCGCGTTTCCGACGCAATTATGTCCGCATTTGTTGACAATTGATTAATTTGGTGTATTACGAACAAATCAAAATCGTCGTACCCAGAATCAGGTATTTGGTTCACCATACTGTCCCTCAGAGACCTTGAGCAATAGTCTGCGTTCGCATTAGCGTTAGTTGTCTTAAATATCACATCAAAATGAAAATTTCCTAAGAAATCGGCATAGTTGGCCATACGGGAGTGATTTACAGGAGTCCAAAATTTGAGTAAGCAGCTTGTGGTCCGTAATCAGGGTAAAATGACGAGCGTATAAATAAAGAAAAAAAAATGGTATTGCCCAAACAATGCAAGGGCCTCTTTGTTGGTGAATCGGTGTAAAAACTGTAGGACCCAATCAGTGAGTAGAAAATTCGAAAGCGCACGGCTCATTAGTTGTGAAAAGCTCTCCCCAATTCCTTCATGGATGTAATGGGGAACCATTTATTTATTTATCACGAATCCATAATACATGGCTTTCCCTAAAAACAGCTGTAAGCTTATCATAACTTGTGGGCTTAGGTGCATCTCTTACGGCTTCCACGAGCTTATCAAATTTATGGATTCCATTACCATCAATGTTGTGCCCAAGAAATTCAACGAAAGGTGCGGCAACCACACTTTTTGAACGGTTTAACTTAAACCTTTTTTTCTACAAACGTTCAAGAGTGGTCCTTAGAGCCCATAGATAGTAAATTTTTAAATTTCTCAGCATAAATCAAGATGTCATCTGAACACTGATTCCATAGTCCGCTGCCAAGTTATCGGCGTACCGTCATTTCGCCCAAAAACGAAAATGACATATCGCCCAAAAAATTTCAATGTTAGTTGTTGTTGTCCAAAAAAATCGGAATTTTGGGCGTTATAACATGATTTTTTGGGCAATATGACACTTTCCCAAGCCAACAACGATCCATGACACTTCCCCCAAAAATAATTAAAATGACACAAAACCCAAAAATATGGACACATTTGTAAAAGAAATATATGTAAATTTTCTATGTAATTTGTAAATAATACATATTTATTTCAAATTGTTAGTACAAAAATAACATAACGTCCTTGTTCGATCCTGAATGCCTCTATAACTTCCAGAGGTGTTTTTGGGGATTTTAAAAAAGTTGGGGATGCAAATCTCTCCAGGGTTCTTTGTACCCGAGAGTAAACCAATTTTCGAATACTTTCCTGATACCTTCAGAAAAAATTTTATTTAAAGACAATTATTTTATTTGACTCAATACTGTCGAGCCTCGCCGCGTGGGAGGATGGCTCGCGCCCGCGGTGCGAAACGCGCAGGCGCGGCGCGCAACGAGCGGCCGCCGCGGGCACGACTCATCCTCCCACGCGGCGAGGCTAACCCAATTTTTGATTACGTTCCTGATTCCTGCAGAAAAAATTGTATTTAAAGACAATTATTTTATTTGACTCAATACTGTTGATTCTCTCACGCGACGAGGCTCAACAGCTACACGACAATGGCAAAAACGACTCAGGAATGCACCAAACATTACTTCTTCAAACAAAAACCCTGCAAATTTACCGCTTAAAATTACAAGCACCCTACTTCATTGGGTTGGTCATTCGTTTTCACACCATAGGTTAGTAGCTCATGCCAACAACGCAGTGCCTCTGAGGTGTTTCAAACATAACGACTAACCAGCATGTAGCACCATTATATGATGTAGGATGCTATTACTGCTATTCCGTTGTGGTAATATTTGTACAACGTAATTATTTTCGTAAATGACATGTCGCGCAAAATATGTGTACGTCAATGTTTTTGGGCGGTATGTCATTTTATTTTGGGTCTTATGTGAGTGCTGTTGGGCGATATGTCATTTTAGTAATTAGGGTTTTGGGCGATTTGACATATTTGGGCGATATGTCATTTTCGTTTTTGGGCGAAATGACATTGGGCGAAATGACGGTACGCCCAAGTTATCGGTATGTTAGCCGCCCCATAGACAGAACGGGTGGTCCAATACAGCTTACCAGGAGCATAACTAAAAATGTTCTCGAATTGGATTAGTAATTGTTGTAACCACTGAAATTCGTTGGACGACAAATGAGGAGTAGCCATTTTTATTGTCTTAACTGGTTCTGACGTTGAAAACAATTTTTCAAAATCAATATCAGTAACAAATTGTGATATCCACTCTCTGTCAAAAAATGAATCGAAATCACCGTCCACGATATACAAATTAAGTTTGCGAGTTGTAGAACCATCCTTGGCATTCACTACTACACGTCCACTGCACTCATTTCTATGACCGCTATAACTTGTGAATTTTCTATCCGTTCTCAGTAGATGATGACTGCCAATATATGACTGTAATGTTGTTAATCCCACAAGGAGCTCCGGTGTCCAATTCCATGGTCACTTTACTGCCATTTATAAATACATCGACTTATTGACTTTCGGCCATTTTTTGCAACCCACTTTGTTTCAGCGCTGAATTACATCACAGTCGTTTTCCGTCTCCTCATCTGATATTTGAACAGTTCTCGATTTGCACATTTTTGCGATGTGTCCCGTTCTCTTGCAAGAATAACATGTGGCATTACGAAACTTAAACTGGCTTCTGGAGGGATTACCACCACATCCATAACAACTTGCCGGGTTGGTATTGCCATCATGTGCAGTCTGTTGCTTTGGTGAACGCACCGCATTATATTTCGTTCTGTTTTTAAACTTTGTAGATCGTATCCCATCTTGAACGTAGACTCCAGTACGGCAGTAGAACTAGTCGAAATAGCCTTCATCTCAATAGCTGATTTATGTGATGCCTATAATCGCTGCATAATCTCATAAGACTCTTTAAAATCTTTTCGCTCTCTTGAAATAATCTCATCGCACGTTCTACGGCACTCTAGGCCAAAAAGAAGTTGTTCGGGGAGCATTATGTGCAAAAAATTTACACAATTTCAATGAGTGGCGGCTTGTCTAAGGCGCAATGTGAAACCAGATAATGTTTCCCCTTTTCCTGCACGGTTTTGAAATCTTTAGTATCCGGAATCCAGAAATATACCAACACTCGACTGGCCTGAACTTAGTCCTAATCTTAATGCGATTGGGAACCTCTGGTCTATTTAATCTATCCAAGTTTACCACCATGGGCGACAGTTTAAGAATGTAAAGGATCTAAAAGTAGCAATTCATGAAAAGCGGAAGATCATTGATCCTGCGCATTAGGAGTGGGATAGTGCTCGATTTTTCGATTTCGATAGGGTTCACCCCCTAATTTTGTGAGGTTGGGAAAAAAATTCGGGAGCCAAAAAATGGTGGAGGAGGGGTGGGGCAAATGCCTGCGCATCGGGGTCAAAGGTGGTGGTGAAGGGGGGAAAAGCCACAACTGCCCCGGAGTCGCCCTAGAGAGGTGAAATGTATGACTGACCCTACCTACCAGCCCTCTATCTTCCCCCCTAAGAGACCACCCATACAAAAATTAAAATTTTATAAAATTAGATCCCACCGATCTAACTGCCCCAAGGGTGCCCTTAGAGGAGTCAAATGTATGGCCAACTCCCAATGTTTTCGCAACCGGAACAGTTTCTCAGAACATATCTACCCTCTATCTTCAACCCTTAAGATGGTCCCCGTCCAATTTTTTTTTATTTACAAGTTTTTTATGAAATCAGCTCCTGCCGCTCCCATGGTGCATCCTAGCGGAGTGAAATGTAGGATCGACCCACTTTTTTTACTCTCTCCCAACACTTTTGCGGAATATACTTACCCTCAATCTCTAACCCATAAGGAGGGTTCAATAAATAATGCACTCACGTAGTATAACGACAAAACCCGAAAAAAAATTCTCCGCAAATTAATATTTTCCGGTGATGGAATGGTTCTACGTAAGCGAGTACAAGGCGGATCAATAAGTCCGTGACTTTCGAACTTCCCTTGTAGTTATATGAAATGCAACACTGCTCCCATCAAGTACCACCTGTTAGTAAACTACTGCCAAATTTTGAGCAAGTTCCGTCATTTACTTTGCGTTTGACAGCTGTTCAAAACATACAACCTCGTGCATTTTTAAAAATGGAAAAAAGTGAATTTCGAGTGCTCATTAAACATTATTTTTTGCGAAAAAAAAACCGTCAATCAAACCAAGGAAAAGCTTGATAAATACTATGGGGACTCTGCACCATCGATTGCAATGGTAAAAAAGTGGTTTACTGACTTTCGAAAAATCCACGATATGGTGTCGGCCGATCGAAGAGTAAAAGTGCGTGAAATTGTTGATGCCATAGGCATTTCAGATGGCAGTGTGGTTTCGATTTTAAATGATCAGTTGGGTTTAAGAAAGCTGTCTTCAAGATGGGTGCCGCGTTTGCTCTCAATTGACCACAAACGCACGGGTGCACACGTGTGTAGTCTCAATAGAAAAATTCCATGAATTGGGCTACGAATATTAGATCCGCCCAGTGACTAATTCCTATTTCCAAACCTAAAGAAATGGCTCGGTGGAAAGAGATTTAGCTCCAATGATGAAATTATTGATCAAACAAATGCCTATTTTATGGACCTCGAAAAATCATATTTTTGGAAGGGATACAAAAATTGGAGAAACGTTGGACTAAGTGTATTGAGCCAAAAGGAGATTATGTTGAAAAATAAATATTTTTTTTGCAAAAAAAAAACTGTTTCATTCAAAAAGTCACGGACTTATTGATTCGCCCTCGTAAAATTTATATTTATATTTGATGCATATATTATTAATTTTTTTCGTCTGATCGTTTAATGTCAAATTCCGAAAAGTGGGTAGAATGATTTTGTGTTGTAGTATCCGACTCGGTTAGAAAATCTTCACTTGGAACTGAGTAAATCGCTTATCTCTCTTAAAGTAGAAAAATTACGTTTTTTCTTTATTCGTGAATGAAGACTGATGTCATTAATAATTGGATCTGTGATGTCCATAATCTGTAAAATACGTCTTCAAGATTAGCTTGTCTGGTGACTTTCCTGCCATGATGTTGTCTGCCGCTCTTGTACAATTTATTTCTACATTCGGATGCTTCCTGTCCCATCATACCTATTGGTAATATGCTAGTTATGTTATGCAATGTTGATGGCATGAAATACCAATCATAATGCTGGATATAAATGTTTGCCGTTGTTTCACACAGTTGTTCAAATTTCAATGCATCTATTGGAAGATGACAGGATAAAGCGACTAAATTTTTTAAAGTTCCGAATAAGCTCTTCATCAAGACCAAGCAGTTGAGCTTGTGGATCCTTGAAAGTCCTTCTGGCAGTATTTCCATTATTGGAGGTGCCTGAACCACCTGCTTTTGGCTTGTCCACAATAAGTCCTAGTGTGGTCCAGAAAATATCCTGAATATATTTTTTTCTGGATGCGAATTCCAATTTGTGTTCCGGCTTCAGCACTCTCCAAACTTTTATGTTTAGTCTGTAAAAGATGTGCAAACAAACTTCAAGCATTTTTATCCAAGCATTAAGAGGACTTAGACCATATTGAAGCGATTTTGGGTTTGGTAAAAATATTCCCTTCTTGTTGTTGTTCAAATTATTGCACATAAAAGGAGTTGCATGGCAAATAGGGCAGACTTGCATTGACTTTGTATTTGTAATAATGCTCAGTACTTCACTATCAATAAGAGTCAAGAATAGAGAAAAATTAATTTGAATTCGATAATTGTCTTGTAATATATTTTCGAGAGGTTCCAGACTTTCAATTTCTTCAACAACGTCACTCTTGCTTTAAAATAACATCTTTAGACTCTGATGTAATTTGAATACAAAGAGGGCGACAAGATTTTGGGCATTGAGATGTTGTTGTTCCAGAGTATTATATTATGTGAGTCAGAGGTATGTATTAATCGCAAAGGATTTGCAGTTGTAACAAAGAAATTTCCGTCCATCTGTGAATTATTTTCTGCAGCAGATGCGTATTGCTGATTGTAATATGACCGTCCAAAACATCAGTCAAATCCCCAAGGAAACATCATAACACTCTTTAACATTGTGACATCTGTTTTTTCATTTATTCGACAATAACTTCTGATTGGAGTTTTATTATTATTTTTGTGGTACAGTTTAACAAAGATTGAAGTGTAACATTTGCAATCTTATCATAAATGGTAATAGTCTCTTTTGTTGTTCTACATTGTTGTTGAGCAAGTCTTACTTCATTATAGGTTGGCCAAATATCCGCACCGCAAGACTTGCTTTCACTGCGAATATTTTGATAAACTAATTTACTAGGAGAATTGTCCAATAAAAATGATAACGCCTCCTCTGGTGTTTTCTTTTTAAATGAAACTGCAGGTTGCTCAACTAATTTTCGCATCTTTGTGGTTGCTCTGTGCTTTTGAGAATTTCGTGTAATACAAAACATAAATCTAAATCTCCTGCACTAATCTAATTTTTCGCTTATAGTAGCAAGTTCTCCACGCTTTGAGCGGTAAGATTTATTGGAAATTTCAAGTTCTGGACGACCACCATTTGATGATGGATTAGATTTATGTGAATCACAATCATAAAAGATATAGAAAGAGAGGAATTCAACCATTCTCCATTTATTTCTTCATGCCTGGGTCTAATCCTTCTTGAAGCCTCAAGTCGTTATATTGTTTTTACATTTTTTTTAATATTATATCGATTACCTCGCGCTTGCAAAATTTTCGGGGCTACTGCTAGCGAGTCTTGGATCCGTCTTGGATGTCCGCGCAGTAGCGCCTGATGTCCTTCCGGATGCGACGAGGAGGTGGATTCTGCATCAGAATATGATGGTTGGGGTGACTGGGCAAATGACAAGCCACAAGAAACTGTCTCGTCAACAATAAATTACGTTGCTACACTGACAGCATCTCGGTCTCAAGTATATGATTCACGTTTGTAATTTGTGTGCATCCGGCTGCGATTCGCAGTACACTATTTTGGATCCTTTGCAGGCCTTACCATTGAGTCGGAAATGAGGTCCAAACCGGTGCGGCATAGTTGACGACCGAGCGACTTATAGCTTTATAAATCACTACAATTTTCTCCTTGCCCCAGGTTGTCCCTGCAAGGGCCTTTAGGACCTTGATACGGGTGTGGACTTTTCTCCTAATGTGATCCGCAACGTTCGAGAATGTAATGAGATTATCGAAATTAACTCCTAGACAGAGATGTCCCATCGACAGAGATGTCGACCTCACTCCCTCTTCTGTGGTCCAAAAAGTAAAAAGGGTCAGAGGAAACTTCGATAATTCCATTCCTGCAGAAAGCTAGTGAGGGAGGACAGATAGCTGTTAATTCTAGCGCTTATGTCGTCTATGTTTACGCCCGAGGAGATGTTAGTACAATCATCATACTAACTCCGTGAGGGGGTTCAGGAAGATTCTCAATATAAATGTTGAAGAGTATAGTTGACAATACTCCTTGTGGAACGGGAAATCTAGCCCCTGAACTCTACAAATGCTTGTCTCCCATTGAGATAATTACCAAGACAACGCTTGGTAATGTTGGGGAGGGACGAGTTCTAGACGCCTGAAGTCATGTTGGTGATTGGCGAGCTGAAAATGCTCTTTCAGGATCGGCAAGATTAGGACTACAAAACCTTTGCTACAGGTGATACCAGGTTTATCGGGTTTTAGGAGGGGGATAACTCAAGCATTTTCCACACGTCCGGTACGACCAGTTGGCATACTGAAAGGGTAACCGTATGCGCGAGATACCGAATCCCTATTGGTCCGAGTTTCTTTGGCATTAGCATCGAGATGCCATATGGACCAAAAGCTTTCGACGGTTCAGATTTGGAGATTATGGCTTCGCCTTCCATGGGTGTGAAGGAGCAGGGTATTAGATCTCATTTGAGATTCTTAGTTCTCCGAACTACACCTATCTTGGTCATATTCTGCTGGGTTGGGTGTCCAATAAGCAATGTGACTCTTATCATTTCCATTACCAGATGTTCTAGTCATCTGTCCCGACGGTGCTGGTTGGTGAGTAAATTAATCTCATCCGTCAGGGGCATTAGGTAGGAGGTAGTTAAGGGCATTGAGTCCGACGTGGAATCGAAAGAAATTACGGATTCTCTAGAAGAACAGGGGTTCAGTGATCGCTCTGTTGTAAATATTTTTAACAGAAATATGGTCCCCCAACTTATGTTTAAGGTCGAGCAAGAGCCAGAGCCGCCGAAAGTTGAAAATAAATTAGGTTCACCCTATTTACAAATTGCGGTACTTAATGCACCGATGAATTTCTATGGACAAGCCACATAAAAGATGGGCCCCCATTCAGTGTCAAATTTGAAAGGAATACGGGCATACTGAGAAATATTGTGTTTAGTTTGTGTAGTCTGTTGTGACCTTCACCAATCGCCTGACTGCCCGGTAAAGACAGAAGAGGAAAACAAAAGTGTAGTAATTATGATGGGAACCACTCTGCGAACTACAGAAGTTGCCCAATATATAAAGGTCTTGACGAAAAGTTGAAAACAGTTCGTGCTCGTGATTGCACAATACCGACCCTAGATATTCGTTCTGTCCCTGTACCGCAATAGAACAACAATACTTCAGTTCCCTTTGGAACAATGTCATACACTTGTGTTCTTAAGCCGAACAAGCAATTAGTGGCCTGGAATCAATGATTCAGCAAACTTACTCACGAGTATGTACATATTCATGTCGACAAAGCAGTCGATGATGCAGGACTTTATGAAGAGTCAGAATCAATTGATTCAGGATCTTATTGGACGGTGTTAAAAAACACAGACATGAAATAGTTAATTAGTTGCTCAGGAGGATATAGATATAATCACCTTACAGATAGAGATAATTTTAGTATTTCCAATTACAAGTTATACCGCACGAATCATCCTGATGGTAGGGTCATGAAGGCACTGGTATTCTTATACGCAACAGAATGAGGCATGATGTCCTAGAGGGCAGCTCAGAACAATATATGCAGATAACTACAGTTCAGGTTCGAATTTCGCATGGACCAATGACAATATCTGCAATATATTTCTCCAACGATTTTCGATATCGAGTGATACATTTGTAAACTTTTTTCAGTCTCGTACATACATTTTTAGCTGCCGGAGATTACAATGCGAAGCATACTTATTGGGGCCCGTCCCGTGAACCCAAAAGCCAAACAGTTGCGCATTTGTATTTGCATAATGTCCTGCCGGCCAAAGTACTGGCCGCATGATCGCAACGAACAGCTTGATATAATTCATTTCGATATAGTTAGGGGAATTGCAAGGTCAAACGTCTCCGCGACTACGTGCCTAGGACTGTCTTCGGACCATTCCCCAGTCATATTTACAATTAATGAGCATCACGAGATAGAAGATAGAAGTCCCTATTAGGCTAAAATCCAAAAATACAATTTGGTTGAAATATAAAAATTGTATAAGCAGTCATGCCCCAGTTTTGAACAAAAGTGTTGTCAATAAACTTGATATTGAGAACCATGTCACTAATTTTAATTCTTTGCTAGCGGTAGCAGCTCGCCACGCAACGCCATCTCCGAACGGGAGGCATGGGAATGTATACACTCACACGAATAGGGAAATAGAACATCTGGTAAATGACTTACCGTTGCAACGAACAGTCTACGAGATGCACTAAGAGAAGGTGATGACCATCAACATGCCAATTACGTTGAAGGGTGCTAACTCCGACAAACTCGACCAATTTTTCCTTATGGGTGCCCATAAAAAATATAAGTAAGCCAGTTGAGGTTATATTTCCCTTATGGAATGAAACTGGGGAGTGGGTGACAGCAGGTGAGGAAAAAACCAAACTTTATGCGAATCATTTAAGTCAGGTTTTCCGCCCCAACTCATGCAAGATCTGGCACAAGGGCCTAATGTATAAAATTACACTCAAACACGCTCTAACAAGAAATCAAAGAATAACAACAAGTGCATCCCAACACTGTAATTAACTAAGAAATCCCAAACGCAGAGGCCCGCTTCAACATCAATCTAATTAGTAACTAATTAGACACAACTATTAGCAACTCTGAAATGTCAGGCTAAAAAAATTTTTTGCTCCCGGGAAATTTATTTAAAATGATAAAAAAAAATTTTAATTGTAGCTGAAAGTTGACTGAATTGTACCATGTTCATTAACTGATTTGTATGCTGTTTGAGTTTATGTTGTTTGGTGCCAAAAATCTTTGTGATATAAATTAATTTTGTTCGTTTGCTGTGTTGTTGCTGTGTTAAAACCAATTTTGCCAAAGGCAATATAAACACTAAAGCTTTGTTGTTATAAGCATATACTATGTACATCTGCCGTACTTCTTATACTCTTGGCTAATTTTGAGGATCACAATTCTGCCGAGCTATCACAACTTCTATGGCGGCCAATAAAGATGTTTATGAATGCCCTAAATGTACCAAGAAAAAAATAAATGGTTTCCCATTACATCCCATGAAGGGACCGGGGAGAACTTCTCACAACCACTGAGCTGTGCGCTTTCCAGTTTTCACTAACTGATGCAATGGTTAGTGTGCGCGGCTCTTGTACATGAGATCCTGGGTTCAAACCCTGCTCTGACCACCTTCAAATTTCTTTCGGCGGCGGTCACCTCGCTTAGTGACGGCGACACTATCGAGTATATAGCCATGAAAAAGCTTCTCAAAATACCGTTCGGAATCGGTGTAAAACTGTAGGTCCCAATCAGTAAATGTACCAAGAGGGTTACCCGAAATCAAAATAGTGTTGGTTGCTGCATTTGTGACAAATATTACATCTCTTGCGCTAAAATAACCAAATAACAGTACCTCGTTTCTGAAGTTCTCGAATTGAAAAAGTTTTCACATGAAACATATGAAATGAAACAAAAATGCTAGGAATCGGTACAAAAAATCGGTTCTCATATGTGACTGTTCCTACAACATTTGTTTTGCGAAAACTTTCTGTGACGTACTGGTTTTTTCATTCTTATTGGAAAAATGCGAGAAAATCTGTTTCTAAAAAGTAGGGAGTCGACAAAATTAAAATGTGAAACGTCAAAAATGCTCACAAACTAAAACGGTGCGAGATTTTGATATTGTTTCTACAAAAAAGTTTTTTAAGAAATTAAAACTTATTTTTTAAGTGGAGAAGATAAGAACTATATCTTTTCTGTTATGTATTTCAATTAATTTTTCCAAAATATTACAGAGAAATCAAAAAAGCAAAAAGAAAATGCAGTTGAATATATGTCTATACTTCTTATGTTGTTCTTTTTCGCACTCGTTTATTTTGTTTGTTTATATTTTTTCCTTACTTGACAGCTTTCTTGGAATCAAAACGTCATCAGTGTTGCCTCTTTTCGCATTGATATACAGAAACACTTTTTACTCACAAATCGAGAAACGATGGAATTTTTTGTTTCATGCTTAATGTGAAAACTTTTTCGATTCGAGAACTACAGAAACGAGGTACAGCATTCATTTTTGCACAGAAACAAGAGTATTTTGTTTAAGTGCCGTAATTGTGCGAATTCAAGTGTGGTCGGCGTTGAGAATGGCTCTGAACAACTTACTATTGACGTAACATCCCATTAAAGCCGAATATCCGATGATGTTACAAAATGTTTTGATGAACTCGCAGATGCTCTTAATAAGAAGCAAGAGGAGTACAGGCTTGAAATTGATAAGCTGCTGCACGAACATCGTAGGCAGTTGGATGAGGTAATAAACAAAGTAAGAGCCGAACTCACAGCAAAAATTGAAAAGCTGGAGGATGAAGTTCTGAACTGTTCAAGATGGATTAACCATGTTCCGGAGCAATTCAAGAAATGCAGTTGCAAATTGACGTCATGCAAAGGAGACTGAATAGAGCGGACGTAATCATAAATGGGTTGCCTGATGGTATCGTCAATTTGAGGGAACCTGTTTTGAAAATTGCCTCTATTTTCAAAATATCTTTGGCAGCTTCCGACATACAGACCTGCTGTTACATTTCTAATGGGAAATCTGTTTTAGTAAAACTGAATTCTGTTATGTAAGGGACACTTTAATGGCAAATTATCACAGAGGAAATCCCATTTTGTTAGTGATGTTATTGGCGGTGATGTGAGAAGACGCGTTTTTCTGAATACAGAAAGTTACGAAGACAACAGAAAATTCAGAAGTTTAAGTTAATTAATGCTGACAGGCCTAAGGTTTTGGTTACCAACTTTAACGGTTATGTTAAAGCTCTTGATGTTAATCAATGTTGTCAGTTGCTGGATGCGTCTGTTGGAGGAAGGAATGATGAACTTTTTGCCAGTTTTAAAGGTACTGAAACGTAGATGTTAGCTACTGCGGCGAATTGCGACAAGGAATGCTGATTATTTTTGTTCTGTATTGTGTAGTCTTTGTTCTATATATGTATATATTTTTTTTTGTGTAGTTATGCTGTTCGAAAAGTTCCAAACATTTTTCTATTTTTTTTTTATTTCCTGGAAATGATTTTATACACGATTTTAATATGAATCTATCTACTAATTTAGGTGATATTGTAAGTGATAACAGATTTTTATATTCCCAATTATATCATACTCAGAGTACTCTTCATATTGTTCACTTCAACTGCCAAAGTTACAAAGTGAATCAAAACTCCACAAAGATTAATGAAATCAAAAATGTGTTGGAAGGTTTCAACTTGGATGTTGTTGGAGTTAGCGAGACATGGCTTAAACCATACATTTCCACTAAATCGGCAAATTATTCTGGCTTTGTCTGTCATCGATCTGATCGCCTAGAGTTAAGAGGTGGAGGTGTAGCGCTTTACATATCTAAAAATATTAAACATAGGGTTGTGATACGGGGTGGGAGCTATGGTGTGGCTGAGTTTATATTTTGTGAAATGATTATTAATGGTGTCAAAGTGTTAGTGGGCACTGTATATTTGCCACATGGTGATATTCATACACTGGAAGCACAAATTTCTGATATTGTTGTGCGCTACTCTAGCGTAATAATCATGGGAGATTTTAATAATAATTTGTTTGATTTAGGGGAAGTCAACTCGGGTTAGAAATGTTTGTAGCAGGTTGAATTTATCTGTTGTTCACAACTCGATGCCAACTCATTACGACGTCGCGCATGAGTCGACATCCTTATTAGATTATTTTTTGTTGTCATCTCCTGGTGATTTAAAATTTCGTAATCAATTTCTGTGTCCTGGAATATCTCATCATGCCGTTATCTGTGTATCCATAGTTTGAGCTACCCCCTGTGCAGGATTTCTATGAATATCATGATTATGCCTCTGTCAGTCCAAGTTCAATAGAAACAATTTTGTCTTATTGTCGCTTTGATGATATTTATAATGCGGATAATGTAGATGAACAATTATCTGTACTTCATAATAATTTGTAGATCATACAAACGCTTGTTCCTGTTAAGAGGCGGTTAAGTGCAACTTATGTGGAGGATTGGTTTAATTGTTCGGAGATAAAGTACCATGTTTCCCTAAGAAATCTTGCCCTTCAAGCTTACTTGTTTGACAAGAGTAGTACCAATTGGAGATCATATTGCAGATGCAGAACCCGTGCCAAGAGGGTAATTAGAAGAATAAAATTCCAAAGTCATAGTAAAATATTTGAGGGTAAGTCGACGAAAGAAATTTGGAATATATTGAACGGCAATGGATTAAGTGATGGAAATGAAGGGGTTGTTGATTTTGATGTTGGACAGTTAAGTCGTATGTTTTTGTCTAATCAGTCGCCCGCCAACCAGAGTTATCCGAATATTCCTGAGGATGCGTATGATGGATTTTCCTTTCATGCAGTTGATTATGCTGAAGTCGTTAATGCTTTCAACATGATCAAGGCAACAGCAGTGGGATGCGATGGCTTGAATTGAAATTTTTACGATTAGTTTTTCCATTTGTTGGGAATTATATATGGCATATAGTTAATAAAATATTATCTACATCTGAATTCCCTAGTGCTTGGAAGATAGCGAAAGTTATCCCAATTCGCAAAAAGGGTAATCTGAATTCAATGGAGAATATCCGTCCTATTTCTATAATGCCAATACTGTCGAAAATGGTTGAGAACATAATGAAAATTCAGATTGTAAATCATTTGGAGGCACATTCTCTACTACATGACTGTCAGTCGGGATTTAGAAGTAATCGAAGTACAACGTCGTTGATGATAGGCCTGACAGATAAGGTAAGAGAACATATTGGCCATGGGGGCTGCTGTGTGTTGTTATCGCTTGACATCGAGAAGGCGTTTGACAAAATTGATCACACGATACTTGTGGAGAAATTGCATTTGGGTTTGGGTTTACTTCCGCTGCATGTAGATTAATGTATTCGTATTTGTTTGGTATGAAACAATATGTTTATTGTAATAATAATGTTTCAAGTATTTGTCCAGTGAGAAGTGGGGTACCTCAGGGTTCGGTTTTGGGACCGCTGCTATTCTTTATGTGTGTAAATGACGTGTTTGATCGTATTATTAGCTGTAACTGTCTCACTTTTGCTTTTGCAGATGATTTGCAAATTGTGTTTAAGGGCAATTTTGACTTTTTAGAACACTATTGACTTCACTGTCAATTTATTGGTTACCTGGATGAATGAAAATGTTCTCAGTATTAATAGCAATAAAACAAAGGCTATCCTATGTGGGGGTTTGAAAAGAGATCAAGTTAATATTTCCATCCATGGCTGTAATATCGATGTTGTGGACAGCTTAGACTGTCTTGGTATAATTATTGATAGTAGGCTCACATTTGAATTGCATGTGAACGCTATAACTTCTAAAGTAAAATACATTCTAAGAAAATTCTACAATTTTAATTTATATCTACCCCTAAATATCAAAAGACAAGTAGTCTGTTGTATATGGTATGGAGGTATATTCTGGGACTTTGGGTTATATATTGAAGAAGGTGCGTTTGTTATTTAATAGAGTTATAAGGTATATATATTCAGTAAGAATGCACCAGCACATTGCTTCTTATGTCAATGACTTTCTAGGTTGTTCATTTTCGGAATTTGTGCAAGTTAGAAATTTATTGCATTTTTATAAGATTATTGTTAGAGAAACTCCTTTATTCTTAGTGGAATTATTTGAGTTTGGAAGGTCGACGAGGAATGTACAAATTATTATTCCTAGAATGTCTTCTCAATTGGATCGCTCTTTTCATGTTAGGGTAGCAAGATTTTATAACAAACTTCCGTCTAGCCTTAAAACTTTTAATCATTCGTTAGATACATTTAAAAAAAACTTTACCAGCAACAAATGAATTGTAGTGTTGTAACTTCAGTGTATTAATATGTGTCCAATTTTTTTTTGCATGTTTCAGAACACTTCACGCCATAATCTTTTAGTTATATTAACTTTGGCTAATATAAGCTAATGCTCCATGTCACAACTCAAGCGCTTAACAAGTGAAAATTCGTATTGTCACTTGTTCTTTAAATGTCGCCGGTTTTCTTATTTAATACTACTTAAAATTTTTATTTGGGAAAGGGAATTTGTTATCAATATTATCAATTATTATCTATATTGATTGTTTTGTAATCAATCTGATATCTATATTCTTTGTTTGATTAAATTCTGTGTTTATCATTATTATTAGTTTTTATTATTTATATTACTATTACATATTTCATGTTCATTATACATCAACTTTATTTTAATTTTGTTAAATTTTTATTTGAGTAGAAATGTGTTGCAGAAATTTTATAACCAAATAAGGCCTTATTGGCTCGGTTATTGAATTGTATAACATAAATAAAAAAATATTAGTAATACCTCGTTTAGAATATAAGATTCAAACACTTACTGTTAGTTAGGCTCCTTTGGAGCAGATTCAATAAAGCACAATAAAATACTGGATAAGGAAAGGAAAGAAAATATGAGGTACAGATTGGAAAGTCTACGAATACAGCAGAGACTACATATAAGTAATTCCATCAATAGAAAAGAGGACAAAGATACCACCAAGCTTCAGTACTCCATTGCTATCCTATGATTAGAGTTCTGTAATATTAACTATAGATTTTTGCTGTGATATTTTTTTTAAAATTGTTTTTTTTTTTGTATTTATTTAAATGTGTCGTGAAGTCCAGTTTTTAAATACAAGGTTTTCCAATTTGAGTGATATGATTTCTTTGAAAAAAAAACACACTAATTGTTAAGGAAATTCAAATGTTTTTTATTTAATGTGAAGGTACAATCGATACAATTAAGTTCTGAATAAAACGTGTTCTTTTGCAGGAAGAAATTCGATGAACCCAATTTTCGAGCACTTTTCCCACTAAATCAAGTTGTATACCATGAATAGCACGTTCAATATTGACTTGTAAAGCTTGAAGACAATCTGGTTTATTGCTAAATGCCAATGTCTTCAAACAACTCCACAAGAAATATTCTAATGGTGTTAAATCACAACTTCTTGGAGGCCATTCAATGTCACAATTTCTTAAAATAATCGAATCTCCATACTTTTCTCGAAATAATTCGGTTGTTGCACGTGCTGCGTCTTTTTGGAACCAAAGTTGTTGTGAATATCAACTTCTTCCAATTCCGGTCATAAAAAGTTGGTTACCATCGACCTATACCACTCTCCATTGACAGTAACGGTGTTATCAGCTTCATTTCGAAAGAAGTACGGGCCGATGATTCCACCAGACCAAAAACCACACCAAACTGTCAATCTAGGTGAATGTAATGGTTGTTCATGAATAATTTGTTGATTTCCTTTGTTTATATACCGCACCACTAGTCCAATGGCTTTAGTGCGGATGCAAGCCCAAATCCTTTCTCAAAATCGGACAGGTTGTGGTTTGAGACAGTCCCAATTGTTGACAACGTCTTGGAATCGATCAATTGCGGCCTTCAGCAACACTTGCTTGAACGGCAGCAACATTTTCATTACTTCGAGACGCTCTTTGTCTTATTGGCACTTGAACATTATGTAAAGAAAATGTACGCTCGTAATTTGCAACAATTCCACGAATAGCGAGCACAGGTGGACGATTGTTACGACCAAAAAATGGCAAAAGCGCACGAAAAGTTGCATTGGAAACGATTATTTTGATAAAAAAAAATTGAATAATTTGTAAACGTTGTTCTTGCGTATATCTCTCCATGATGAAATTGTAAACATTACTGAGTACAATGAAAAACAAATGACAGCTCATGACATACTAAAAAATGGCCGAAACGTCATTTAGAAATCATATCACTCAAATTGGAAAACCCTTTATAACCAGAAATGACAAATAAAATGTAAAACTTATTGCAAGTAAAAGTTTATGCAAAAATTCAGGGCTATTATTAAGAAAATTAAATATATAATATGCATCTGTCATTAGGATTTTCAATAAATTACTCCTGAACAAGTTGGAAACAAGCCAACGAAACATTGAGTTAAAAAAAACCAACCCGTAAAAAACATACTTTTTGACTATAAATTCTTTATATGTATATGACCATATTTGCAGCAGATCTTAGAATATGTACACCCCTATCCACCATTCCCAATTTTGTTCAAATACCGTTAACAGGAGCAGAAATATTGGATTTTTAATTTGTGATTTGTATGGGAGGTACCACGCTCCTTTGTCCAGTCCCGCCAATATTTTGACAGTTAATTTTTGTCGTCGCCATTAGTTTGCCTGCGAAGTTTCAGCTCGATTGGATCACGGGAAAAAGGTTAAAAATCAATTTAAAGTTTTTTTTTGCATACATACATGCATACAGACAGGTGAAGTTAATAGCTGTGTTCGAGTACTTTTCCAGTAAAAATTATCAAGTAACTACCCTGCAAACCAACTACCAGAAATCTACCGTGGTATATATCTGGTATTATACCAGGAAGTCTTATTTGAAAAATACACATGCTCGTGACAATTCTACCCAATTAAAATTGTGTACATGTGAATACATGAATGTGAATGTGAATACAATATGTGGATAGGAAAATTTTGTGCACTAGGAAGAGTTTCTGGTAGATCTTCCAAATATTGTGCCAGAAATGCGGTTAGCATGTGTTAGTAGCGAAGAAAAATTGTTTTAATGCGTTGGAGCTTTCGCATACTTTTTTGGTAGACGTGGTTTGCAGGGCAGTTTTCGGAGAGTAAGAATGATTTTGCTCTCTGAGTAAAAAATATAACAAAAAGTACGCGAACGACATCCAGTAAAAACTTGCAAGTAAACAAGAAGAAGGTATGTAAACAGCTGATATGCAATGTAAACATTTGAAGAACCAATAAACGCAATTCGAACAAAACATTACAAATCACCAAAACTGTTTTCTGTTTCAACAGAAATACTTAAAGATTTATAACAAAACATTCAAAAATCACATTTTCTCTTAAAACCTAAAATTCCAATGATAAATTTATTATTTTATATTCTTTCTACGTCCTAATTTTGTTTGTTTACATAAAACATACGTTTTAAAACATATGTATGTTATTACTTGAAAATTCAAAAATTTCTCCAGTAAAAACTTGCAAGTTCTCTATCATCGAACTGTCAAAATAATCTCTCTCTTGCTCTCTCGCTGGAAAAATAGTAAGTAAGAAATAGGGACATGGGACTGTCCGTGGAGGTGGAAAGTTTCTGATTGCCATTCACTTGGGAGTGGCCAGAAATGATTCCTTCATTGGGCAGTCCAAGCAGCTCACTACTTCCACGCAGTATGTCCTGGGCAATGGCTTTTCGGAAACCTCCGTTAGCTAGCTAGAGTGAGAAGGCGAAACAAATGAGCATCAAATCAGGTATAGTAGGTGACTGATGTCACTGAAGCTCATCAAACAATCGGGCATATTCTTTTGTCCTTAGAAGGCGGATGAGCCAAACATACGGGCCAACGGCGGATAGAAACTAAAAGAAGAAAATCCAGGTTCAACATATCGCATCCTGGTCAGCGTCTGATCCATAATGGGCGGCTGCAATCAAATATCCTGGCAGTAGGTAAAATGCAAAAACCCGGTGGGCTGGGTTTGCCTCCCGCCACCGTTCATAATGGCAGTGAAAATACAAAAACGAAACAGAAAACATAAACAACCCCTATTTGTTGACGACCCCCGCAAACGTTATAAGGACCACGATTTACGGATATGCACTTGGAATGTAAGAACTCTATATAGATCCGGTGCAAGTATCCAACTGGCAGATGTCCTCGAAAGTTATAAGGCTGACATTACCGCTATCCAGGAAATGCGATGGACAGAACATGGCTGCACAAGAAAAGAAACTGCGATATATACTACAGTTGCCATGAAAAAAAACATGAATTTGGTTGTGGATTTGTAGTTGGCAAAAGACTGCGACATCTAGTCTCTAGGTTCAATCCTGTGAGTGACCGTATAGCCACAATCCGCATAAAAGCGAAATATTTTTATATTTCCCTAATTTGTGTGCATGCCCCGACAGAAGAGAAAGATGATGATGCCAAAGACATATTCTATGAGCTCCTAGAGGAAACGTATGACCGCTGCCCTGGCCATGACATTAAGATTGTACTAGGAGATTTTAATGCCAAAGTAGGAAGGGAGAATGTGTTTAATCCAACTATTGGCAATTTCAGTCTTCATGCTGACAGTTCCGACAACGGTATGAGACTGATTGACTTTGCCGCGGCAAAAAACATGGTCATCAGTGGCACAAGATTCCAGCATAAAGACATCCACAAGGCTACTTGGGTATCCCCTGATCAAATTGATCACGTGGTAATTGATGGAAGGCACTCATCCAGTGTAATGGACGTACGAGTGATCAGAGGAGCTAACACCGATTCTGATCACTACCTGGTAGCAGCAAAGGTTCGCACAAGATTAAGTAGAGCGAAAATCGTACGAAACCAGACGCAGAGGAAGCTGGACATCGGAAAGCTGCAATTACCAGAGGTAGCCACAGCCTACTCAAGGAAGCTCTCGCAACTTTTGGCACAGAACCCACCCCCTCCCGATGGCGATCCTGATGCGCTGTGGAAACCCATTTTCAATTCTATAAAAACTGCCGCAACAACCGTACTTGGTTTCGAAAAACCGCTTCGCAATAAACCGTGGTACGATGAAGAGTGTCGCATAGCAAATGACGAAAAGAACGCTGCACGTATGGTAATGCTTCAGTCAATTGCAACGCGAGCTGCAACTGAGCGGTATAGGGAGAAGAGAAAGGAGGTAAACCGCCTCTTTAGGCGTAAGAAACGGCAGTGGAGAAAACGCAAGAGTGAGAAAATTGAGACATACAGAAGGAAGAACGAAGCCCGAAAATTCTACCAAAAAGTTAAAAACGGAACTAATGGACATGGTTCAGGGCCCCCCTTCTGTAAAGACAAAGACGGAAATCTCGTCGCAGATGTGCAGAGCATGTTGGGAATATGGAGAGAGCATTTCTCCGCGCTACTAGTACCTGAGATATCCGATGACGATGGGACAATCGATCACAATATGGACGACGACGTCGATTGCCCCCCTCCTAACCAAGACGAGGTCAGAACAGCTATTGCCCGGCTTAAGAACAACAAAGCCGCAGGAGCCGATGGATTACCGCCGGAGCTGTTTAAGGCTGGCGGCGATGAGCTGATAAGGTGCATGCATCAGCTCATTAGCAAAATTTGGTTAGATGAATGCATGCCCGGCGATTGGAGTCTCAGTGTACTATGTCCCATATTTAAAAAAGGTGACCCGAGTATTTGTGCCAACTACCGTGGAATAAGCCTTTTATCCATAGCATATAAGGTTCTATCAAGTATAATGTGCGAAAGACTAAAACCAATTATCGCTGACCTGATTGGGCCATACCAGTGTGGCTTTAGGCCTGGAAAATCGACAACTGACCAGATTTTCACGCTACGCCAAATCCTGGAGAAGACACACGAAAAACAAATCGACACCTATCATCTATTTATCGATTATAAAGCAGCCTTCGATAGTCCGATACGGGAGAAACTCTATGAAGCAATGTCTGAGCTTGGTATTCCTGCAAAACTCATACGCAGGATGACCTTGACGAACACCAAATCCGCAGTGAAAGTTGGTAAGGATCTTACCGAACCTTTCGAAACTAAGCGAGGCCTCAGGCAAGGCGACACCCTATCGTGCGATCTCTTTAACATCTTAATGGAGATCATTATGAGAAAAGCTGCAGTCATTATGAATAAAACCATCAGCAGCAAAAGTCACATGCTGCTCGCGTATGCTGATGATATAGATATCATTGGGCGCACAATTAGAGAAGTTACTGCGGTTTTTTCGAGAATTGAGGAGTCAGCAAAAGTGGGTCTGACGGTGAATGAGGACAAGACAAAATTAATGGTTTCAACGAACAGGGCCTCCACGCGATTAGACCAAAGCGTGAACGTTGATAACCGTTATAACTTCGAGGTAGTGGACGAATTTATATACCTCGGATCTGCCGTAAACAAAACCAACAACGTCAGCCTTGAGATCAGGCGGAGAATTGTTGTTGCGAATAGATGTTATTTTGGGCTAAGCAAGCAGTTTAGAGATAAAGCCCTCTCTCGAGTTACAAAAGTCCAGCTGTACCAGACTCTCATTCAACCTGTCTTGCTTTATGGCGCAGAATCCTGTGTCCTATCGCAAGCAGACGAAACATCTGTAGGAGTCTTCGAGAGAAAAATACTCCGAAAAATGTATGGCCCTATAGTGCACAACGGCGAGTATCGGCGACGCATGAATCATGAGCTGTATGAGCTTTATCCTGACATTGACATAGTTAAGCGGATCAAGATAACGCGATTGCGCTGGCTAGGCCATGTCAGTAGAATGGATGAAGATGAACCAGCGCGAAGGTTTTTCGAAACCGAACTCGAAGGAAGACGAAAAATAGGAAAACCAAGACTCCGCTGGAGGGATCAGGTTGACGAATCCCTGCGTACACTTGGTATTGCCAACTGGAGAGATAAAGCAAAAGATCGAACTGGTTGGCGAAATATGTTATCTTCGTTTTGTAAGGTCCCTGACCCCCCGGGGTTGTCCGAGACCGGATAAGTAAGTAAGTAAGAAATAGTAATAATTTGTACAAATTTGTACAAATTATCCGGTACGCAAACAGACTTAACATAAAGAATTTAAAAATGGAATAAATTGGTTGAATTTATTGTCATTAAGCTGCTTTGACCTAATAGCCGGTACAACAGGCAATATTTGGACAATTCAAATTGGTCAACAACATAAATAATAACTCTCTTTTATATAAAAAAAATAAAAAAAACTTATCAGATAAATACATGAATTAATCATTATGCTCTGATTAAATAAAAACAGCAAAACGCATTCAAATATAAAATTAATATATAATCGAATTCCTAAGTTCCCAAATAAAGCTGATCTAATTAGTGAGCTACAGACTTCCAATTTCAATTTGTAGGCTCACTCATTATTAAAGAAAAACAAATAAATTTCGGAAGACAAGAAAAAAAATTATATTTTCATTGGATGACTTAAGGCAGGCCCAGTCACCGTGATTTTGCATGACACCTACTGCCAGGAGGATTACTATGTTTCAGCCGTCCATTATGAATCAGACGCTGTCCAGAATGCAGTGCGTTGAAACTGGATTTTTGTTTCTTTACTTTTGATCCGCTGTTAGCCAGTAGAGTTGGTTCATCCGCCTTCAAAGAACAAAAGAATATGCCCGCTAAGTAACCTGAGACTCATCAGTGAAAGCAGAACCAATCAGGCAGCTCATTCGATTCGCTTTCTCACTCTAGTTAGCTAACGGAGGGCTTCGATAAAACTATTGACCAGCTATACGACAACCAAACGACTGGGCCCCTACTATGTAATTCGATTCGAAAATTAAAACTTTTCGAAAGTTCTTTCCGATCCGTGTTTGAAATGGTACCATGTACAACTTTCGGATTGAACAAAAAGTGTTACCAATACTTTCGGAAAATATTTTTTTTTTGGTTGGCAACATTTCATGTCAAAATTATATTTGGTTTGTTATTGTTCATAAATAAATTTTAGAAATATTCTAGATAAAGTAAATTAGGGGTCCTGGGGTTAATTATTTCATTGGAAGGGTAAGGAAAAAAATTACAATTTCTTATTATTCACTAGTTTTAACCATTTCGCCCGTTCCTAGTTCCATACTGGACTATGCCTTTTTGCACCCTATTCATATACATTGAACATTTACAAAATAATGCGACTTCGGCAGCAGTCAACGACATAACCACATTCCCTACATTCAAAATTCATTTAGTGAGTGAAAAGCATTACTGTCGTTATAAGTATATGCAGACTATCTCACGAAGGCTCTAATAAACGAAGGAAGAGGCAGTGGCACAAAGACACTAATACTATGGTTTAGTAATAGTAGATTTTTTGTCGTCTTATTTAGGGCACGAATTCCTTAGAGTCGCTCAAGCCCAAAAAGTTGAAAAATACCATATAACATTAAATAATCAAATTTTTTAAAAGACATTTAGCCATTAAAATAAGTTTTTGCTACAAAAAATTATTCTTTTTCTTATATTGCATAAAAATTCCTTAATTAATAATATAAAATTTGTCTATTTTTTATAAAAATCAAATATTTTATGTCTTTCCGCTATCTCAAGAGTAAACGAATAAGAATCTCAAAAATCGAGTTCATTTCTGTTCGAAAATCGAGATACATGGTTCAATCTTTCCGTAAATCGAAACTAGAATCCGACTTTCGGATATCGCTCATTCGAATTCGAGATCCATGGTACCAAAAATTCGGTTCCGTTAAATTTTTCTTTCGAATCGAGTTACATAGTTAGGGCCCTGGTTTTGACTGTTCCGTTCGCATAGATGACAGCGAAAATAGTTAGTGGCCCCCGATTTTGTAAACACACAACCTCAGAATAACAATTAAAACCAGGCGACGAACGAAAGTGAGTGACTAGTTTTCGTTCGCTTAGGTTTTCTTTCGAGATCGTGACTTTGGCTGAAAATCTTAGAAACGTGGAAAACAACTACAACAATTCAAAAATCTATTTTCTTCAAAGGATTAAAACTATATAATATGCTGCAAAATAATATTAAAAACTATAGAAATATTAACACTTTTAAAGGAAACATTGTAATCTTTGTTAGAAATAATATGGGTCAGAGAATAGACAGAAAATGTGATGTGCTGAAAATGTAAAATATATCCCTTCACAAATCAAAAGTATTTGAAATACTACCAAATAAATAATAATAATTTATAATCATGGATTGGAACAATATGTGGTTTCAATAGGACAGTGCCACTTGCCACACAGCGCCCTATTGGGAACGAAGTTTCCACAACGGATTATCTCACGAAACAACGAGGTCAAATGGCCGCGAAGAACTTGCGATATGACGTGAAAGTATGGTCTATGCCAACAAGCCCAAGACGATTCCAGAGCTGAGAACGAAATCATACGCGTTATAAATAATATACAGTCCGAACTATGCCCAAAATGACACGGAAAATGTTGATACGCGCATCCTGTGTTGCCAGAGGAGTCGTGGTGGGCAGTTAACGAATACTGTGTTTCATACATACAGTGGTGGCCAAAACAAATGCAACCAAAATGTATCTTTTACGAAATATTACGTAAAAATTTTCTGAAACCAAAATTAGCACTTTGTTGTTTTAAATTTTATACTTTATTGCTTTAAAAATAAGGAAAAGGGATCTACTCCATAGATATTTAGAAAAATGTATGAAAAAAACATAAAAATACATATTCATTCTTATTTTTCAATGGCCAAAACATATGCAACAACTAAGCAGGGACGAACTAGACGATAAGGTGGCAAAGACAACGCAAGCACTAGTAAAATCTTTCGAGGACAGTTGCCCACTTCGGGAAAGGAAATCGGCCCAAGAAAAACCCAGGGTTACAGGGGAAATACGAAGTCTGGAGAAGAATGTCCGTAGATTTTACAACAGGGCCACGCCTACGAAATTACCAGTATACTGGGAGGACTATAAGAGGAGTCTCAGTGAATACAACGCAATATTAAGAAAAGCGAGACGCAACTCCTGGAGACTATTCAGTGAACAGGTGGACTGCGTCAACGATAAGTCGAAGATGAAAAAATTCCTCTCTAAGACCCACGTACAGGCGGAAACGCTAAGGCACCTGATGGATACACACTTTCCAAATGGGAACGCGGAACCCACAGGGGAATGGTCACAAGGTGAGAATGTAGTGCAACAGACGCCAATCATTACGGACCAAATGGTCGAAAAAGCTATAAAGAGCTTCTCCCCAAATAAAGCGGCGGGACCGGATGGTATTTTTCCGACTATCCTACATGGGGTTGACCAAATAACAACCCATTTGGCAGGAATTTTTACCGCATGCTTAAAATACGCCTATACACCGAGAAACTGGCAGGAGGGTAGGGTAGTATTTACACCCAAACCTAGCAAAGCAAGCTATGCAACGGCAAAGGCTTATAGACTAATTAGCCTTACCTCGTTTCTACTCAAAACCCTGGAGAGAATAGTGGACTATTCTCCAATAAAGCAAGCGATCAGTGATAACCGCACTTCATGAGGTTACCCACTACATAGAGCAATCTCCCAATGACAAACTATACACACTCGCTGCATGCATAGATATTGAGGGAGCGTTCAATAATGTCCGGACCGAAACAGTCATCCAATCCTTAGACCAGTTTATGGTGGACCGGGTATTAAAAGACTGGATCAACCATATGCTAAGGAATAGATGGATAAACTGTGGTTCCCATGATGTGAATATTAGAGACAGAGTACAACGTGAAACTCCACAGGGAGGGATTATATCACCACTCTATGGGTCCTCACAATACACAGTCTCCTAAGGAAAGTTACCGAAGAAGGACTTAAACCAATCTGCCGAGAGGGCACTGAGTATAGCGTATGACTGGGCACAGCCAAGGGGCCTAAATGTAAACCCGGACAAAACGGAAATATGTCTATTCACAAGGAAGACGAAAATCTCAGAATATGAAGAGCCACAATTCTTGGGAAAGACGATTAAAATATCCGATAAGGTTAAATACTTTGGAGTAATCTTAGATCGGAAACTGAATTGGAAGCACCACAGAGAGGAAAGGGCCAATAAGGCCTACAGATGCTGGTCGCTATGCAGAAGGACTATAGGGTCCAAATGGGGCCTCAACCCGACTATGACACACTGGCGTAATTAGGCCCGTACTAACATATGCTTCTGTAGTATGGTGGACGGCAGTTGAGAGGAAATGTAACATCGCAATACTGCAGAGGGTTCAGAGAATGTGCTGCATTGGTATTAGCGGTGCAATAAGGACAACCTCGACAAGAGCCATGTAGGCTATTTTATGTATCCAGCCAATCGAGATTAGAATCAAATACGAGGCTGCCCTTGCGGCAAAACGCGTACAAGCTACAGGTGAATGGATAAACAGGGATCTTAAGTCAAAACACCAACGGATAACTGGGGCCTTAGTCGGGTACACGCAAGATACGAGTGAATCTGACCGAATACCCGGGATAAGGGTTAAGGCGAACTGCGTGACCCTAATGCCAACTAGAGACGCCTGGCAGAATGGGGCCCTGACACCAATGCCAAATGGGACTTGCTGCTACACGGATGGCTCAAAGCTAGGAGAAAAAACGGGTCTAGGATTCTTCATTGAAAATCCAGCAACCGAATCCCATCTACGCCTCACGGATCATAATACGAACTTTCAAGCGGAAGTTCGGGCGATTACGGAGTGTATCAAATGGCTCGGCGATAATACAATCCCAGCCGAGGCAAATATCTTCACGGACAGCCAAATGGCAATCAAGGCAATATCATCGGAAACTGTCAAATCTAGAACGGTCCTTGACTGTAAGAAGGTGATAAACGGTTATTCTATGCACGGCAGACTCAACCACGGCAGACTCAACATCATCTGGGTACGGTGCACAGCGGAGTATTCGGCAACGAGAGAGCCAGGAAACTCCAAACTGTGAGCCTAGATGGAGCGAAACCCTTTGGGGTGACGAAGGCTGAGTTAAGTAAATGGGCGGAGTCGGCACATATAGCCCAGTGGATCCGGGAATCAGTAGGCAGGATGACAAAGATCCTATGGGGAGACCCAAATGGATTGAGGACAAAAGGTTTGCTGAAACTGTGAAAATCTGAAATGAACAAGATGATGGGAGTCTTAACGGGGCATTTGAGATTACGGGCCCACCTGTACCGTATTGGACTAGTGGCGAATAGTGAGTGCAGGGCATGCATGGAGGACGATGAGACGATGGAGCATTTCTTATGCGTGACCAAACTTGTGGGCATGGACTGGAACAACTTAACGAATTTCGTGAATAGCACCGAATTCCCATAAAGGATATAGTGAAGTAGTAGGGTAAACTTAGAGCGCACAACAGGTCGAATTAGCGGCTTAAGTGTATGTCTTACTGACATGGGAAGGTTTAGAGTGCTCCTTCTGAACACTCAACACCGCACTCCTCTTTTCAAACTAACTAACTAACTCCTGTCGGTTGGTAACCCTTTTGCACTCCCTATTTTCGTTAGAAACAGTCTCCCATCTTGGACTAAATAATAAAAACTTCTAGAAAGTAGAGGGATTTGCTGAATACAAGCCACCTCTCTTCCTCTTAGCTTGTGTTTTTTACTTACATTGTCTTATTACTATTTACTTCGTTACCAGAGTTCTGCAGAAACATAGGTAATTTCGTTACGTCCAATAAAACGTAAATCCCAATAAAACCTAAATATATTTGAAAATACAAACCCCCTTTTGTTTTCATTACATAAAAATCCTTTCTGGTCATCCTTGTTGCCTACGCAAACACTTTAACAGCTCAATGCATTAATGTCCCGTCCAATAACTGAATTCAAACCAACAGGTTATGAGCCGCATAACGCGCAAGTTATATACTCGAATTTCCTTGATTTTTTTCTGTGTGTGATCGCGTTTTTAAATCGCGGTGAACCCCGGATGTGGGGCGAAAACCGTTCTGTTCTGCGACACCAAAGGCGCTATTCAGGTGACATTAAATAAAATTATTCCCCAAGAACACAGCATATGGATATCAAGACCAAGTTTAGCCAACAGAAGATCGAAGATAAGGACGTCATTTTGCAATATCTTAGTACAGATGTTCATCTCCTCAAAAGGTGAAGAACTTTACTGGTGAATTTGGTCTTCATTAACAAACTATAATTTTCATTGTTATTGTTTTGAAATGAAATTGAAATGTATTTTTTGATCAGTACTTTAAATTTATGCTGAAGTACAAGAGAAATTTGGATCGTAAATTGTTTAAATTTATCATTCCAGGAGGAGTATTGATAATGAATGATATACAAGTACATCCTTAACTTTCTTCCGTACTTCGATCTTTGAGTTACCATTGTATGTACTCAATGTCATAACTTGTTTGCTCAACTGTGCTTTATTTTGAAATAACAACTCAATGCATTAATGTGCAGTATAATGAATGAATTCAAACCAACAGGAATTAGTGGATTTTTGTTCGAGAAACATGTTTTCCGGCAGAAATAAAATCCGTGAGAGATTAGGCTGAATGTCGTTCAATGGTTTAAGCTTGTATCTCTGGCATCAAAGGAATTGTAGTTACATTTTACTTGCAATCACATTCGAGACACATCTCCTACGTGAACATATGGGATTATTGTCACTATAATTATTGCACTATCCGAATTTGTGTGAAAGGAATACAAAGAATACACGGAAACAATCAAAAGTTTTCCTTACCTTAGCAAATAAACTCTTGATATCTTCGACGTTTTTCCCAAAGAAACTGGGCATAACGAAGCAAAGCAATGACATCAATTCGAGGAGATTGTTCTGCAGCGGTGTACCTGTCAAGAGGATGCGCATTTCGGCATTGATTGTTATCAAGTTAGCGTAACGCTGTGTCGTCATATTCTTCAGCATGTGAGCCTCGTCAAAGATTACATAGTGCAATTTACAAACGCGAAACATTTTTCGTTCCTCTGGAGTGCTGGAAACTATGTGGTATCTAAGGAAAGGTAGGTGCAATTAGTATACTATCGTAATTTACAAAAGGAAAAAACTAAACTTACGTTGTTAGTAGAACATCAAATCCAGTAAATCCTTCCTTGGCGAAACGTATTCGAAGACGCCTCCTTTCCTCCTGGCTGCCATGATATTTTTCCACCGCCATGCTGGGACACCACCTGGCCAGCTCAGCAGCCCAATTGTCCAGAGTGGACGACGGCACCACAATTAAATGTGCAGCCTTAGAGAGCTTATTCTCTTTAAGATATGCCAGAAATGCAATAACTTGAATAGTCTTTCCCAAACCCATCTCGTCGGCCAGGATGCCGTTCATTTGTTGTTTATTCATAACCGTTAGCCAATTAAGCCCAATCAACTGATAATCTGCGAGTTTGAATTTGTTATTTATAATCTGTGGCTGCTCGACAATGCCGGCGCCGGCTTCAATGGCTGCTTCCAAGCGATGAACCAATTTATTGCACTTTGCCAGAATGGCAGCCACATTAGTTTGTTTGTTGATGAGTTCCTGTGCATTGTTCAACATTTCAGCCGACAACGTCTTATTTGACTCTAACTTCTGGCGCAGGTCATTCCAATCCTTGAATGGACGTAGCTCCACAATGATACTGGCTTTCTTTTCGGACAGTGTTTTGACCGTCTGCAGTTCAATCAGTGAAGCAGTGTTCATAAAGTCAAACACTTTCCTACGCTGCCCAGTCATCTCGGTGGAAATGTCTGCATCGCTGTCTTCGCTATCATACACCTGATCCTTGGAATATGCCTCGTCGCCTGAATCATCGGCCTCCGAGTCATAATTAGCAGATTTCTTCGACTTAGACGAATGTTTTGCGCTGCTGCCATTGGTGGCTGGCTTGGGTGTTGAGCAGGCAGCAGGCGCACGAGTTTTTGGTGCGCACTTCTCCTTAAGATACTGCACTGCTTCAGTCACTGTCCAGTCGCAGCGTACCAAAGCATCTTGGATGTCCTTTACAATGTAAAAAATAGTGAAAGCTGATTTTTAGATGCGAGACTGACTTACCATTGTATCGTATTCGGATGATATTTTTGCCGCAGCCAAGAAACGCTCCTCCTTTTCCTTCACACTCAGTTCAGTTTTTGGCATTTTAGTCGTATTTCCAACATCTGCACCATCGCTGTCACTGTCGGCCATAACCTGTATGCGTTTCTTGCCGGGAACTCGTTCTAAACAAAAAATACGACATAATCAAACTCTCCCTGCAATTCACCACCATCACCGTAAACCAAAACAATACTCACCTGTCTTAGCTTGGGCCGCAGCAGCGGCATTTTTATTAATGCGAAACTGTCGTAGGTCACTGAGGCTGGATTTCGGTAGTGGCTTTGCTACGGCTGCCTCGGATTCCGACATTTTTCTTTCACTTTTCTTGTTCGGTCAAAATCAATTAACACCAATCGGAGAGCCAACAGTTTCAGTAGATATTCGCCTCTGCTTTAACCGAAACCAACAAAATATCTAATTAAGAGACACCGTTTGACTTGTTAAAACATTTGGGCAAGTATCGTTGAATTTTCTCCAGGTAGTTAGTTAGCTTATGGCTTTTCCTCCGGCTGAGACAAATTTGTACGAGTATTTTTTCTTCTCTGTTTGCAAAATATATCCCGCTCGTGTTGATGCGAACCAAAAGGGGGAATTTTTCGTCGTTGCTTAGGGTTGCATTCATTTGGTAGTAGACTTGCCTAGTGGAACTCGAAAGTATTATCTATCGGGTAAAAGCGTCAGCCCAGCTGATTTGTGGTTATTTCATACTTTCCGTGGGTAAGCTGTCAGATTTAATATTGTTTCTTTTTGTTTGTTAATAAAATTCAAAGAATTTCAATCAAAATGCACTTTATAGCATGTCTGTGTTTCAAGTAAGACACACTTTTTAAGTTTTTCACATTTTGTGTACAAAGTGTGTTTCATTATTCAGCTAATTCTGACAGTCTAACCACGGAATTTCTAATGCAACTACCACGGCTGAACTAGTAAAACATGGTACAATAATATTTAATGGCAGCATGCGTTGTTGTAGTTGTAGGCAGCAACAACAGGCATTTTGATTTTTTGTTTGTTTTGCTTTGCTTGAACAAGTCCAGTTGGGCGCAAAATGCCGATTTTTTTCGGAAACCTATATTTTCGGAGATATGGGCCTCCAAAGTTCGGATATATGAGGGGTATTACGTTAAGAAAATTGCCTTTAGTGATTGGTTTGGTCGCTGTTTTGTATAATACACGTCAAAATAATTGAAAAATACTAAATGAAAATTTTCGATAACTTGCTTAGTTAAAAAAAATACTCCGCTTTCACTCTTAATTTCTCGGGATTTTAAAGGGTTACAAAGACGAATATAGTGTCATATTTCAGCTGCAGGGCCCACCTTTCTGACAACATTGTCAAAATAGCACCTTCACATTGATAATATTATGAGATAATAGCCTTTTTTCAGAAAAAGTAGAATTGTAAAAGTCGAATATCATGATTTGGCTCGTAATGGGGTAATGAATCGTGGATATAAATACGCAATTTTAAATACATTTTTATAAGCTTTCCAACGATACCCATACTGTTTCAGTCCGTCCGAAAATGGAGAAGATATTGAAGGTTATATGTTCAAACTTTGGGGGACCGTAATCCGGGAAATATATGCCGCTTACGAAAAAAATTCCAACTTTTCTTTGGATAAAAAGTTGTATATCCATTGTAGTAATTTAGTGCTATTGCGAGAGGTTGGGCTGTGTTGGACATAAGCCATATTTTTTTTCGTCCGCGCACTTCTTTACATGACGGCAAAAACAAAGCAAATGATTTTTTTGTCAATCACAAGTGACGTTCAAATAATCAGCCTTCAAATAGAAATATCAAAACTTTCTGATTTTCATCACTCATTGCCGACAATAGCGGCATTCATGCAAACGTGAAAGCCGAGAACTTTTGCTCAGCGCAAGTTTCCCTCGCACCGTTGCATGAGGCACCAGGTAAAGTTGCTCAGCGTAGTTGTGCTCAAAACCATATCAGCTGACCAAGATGGATACATAAGGTGGTAGCAGTAGCAATTGCATGTATTATGTATGAGTACTTTTTCTACTGTTCTAGTGCTATCACCTTATTTATCCATCCTAGTCAGATGGCAACGAAATGTCAAAAGTTTACACGTTTCTCCATCCCACGTTTGCGCAGCTCGAAAACTTTCCACTTTTGAGCAAGTTGCTTTGTATGCAAAATTTGTTTGTTTTGACGTTTGCTGTGCAAGTTTACGATGTTTTCGAGTTTATGAGGTTCTTTCGAGCTTTCATGAAGACCACTAATAATATGTACGTGTAGCCGAAAAAGAACCACCGCACGAACACAACTATGTGACTGATGAGTTTATTCGATCGTCTGAAGGGCGCTTTTGTTTCAAAAAATGTTTTTCTTCAATCAGTTGTTCATGCAATCAGTTGTTCATACATACGACATACAACAAAAAATTTAATAATGGTTCAAAACCACCGAGTAATACTATAAGAGTATGCACTAGTTGCTTTTTGTACTAACGAGTTCCGTGAAAGACTTCGGAAACATATAGAGTATAGCGTATTAAGGGGCCCTTAGACCTGTGGATAAGTTGCAGCGACTTCAAGTTGGCATCAACTTATCCATGGTGTAAGGTGAAGTTGGTGGTTTGTACAAACTAGTTGATGTAAAATCAAAGCCATTTTGATTTTTTGAAGTTGATATCAACTTATCCACCAGTGTAAGGGGAAGTTGCATCAACTTTCATACGCATTACGGTGAGAAACGTTCATGAGGCAACATTATCGGCAAAATGTAAATATATCAACCAAAAAATAATTAAATTAAACATTATCGGAAAAATATAAACTAAATAAATATGATTTGTAGTGTTATTTATAGTCATTTAAAGAAAATAAAAATGGGGTTTTTTCGTAAAATTTGTGATATTTTCGCAGTGCGCTCACCACCTTTCATTTCGACATCTGACAAGAAAATGAAGTTGCCTCAACTAGTTTGAGAGTGTAAGGGCAAACTCGAAGTTGATGTCTAGTTATCGAAGTTGATGTCAACTTGAAGTCGAGCAACTTACCCACAGGTCTAAGGGCCCCTTTAAAAGAAAATGTGTTTTGTTCACTTTTGTTCTGCGCTATGCTTCGCTTTTTTTGAAGATTGATTTTCAGGATTTGTGTCGTGTTTCATTTACTTCCACCGAATAACCGTATTGCATCTAATTTGTTATTATATTTTTTTTAATTTGATCACTTTTTGCCACTTTTTTAATACAATATTTCACAAAACTACCCGAAATTAAGAACGCGCCACGAACGAAAAAGTCAAAACATTTTCGCTGAATTCCAGTCAGCTATCACCATTTCTTCTTTGAAAGCATATTCTCTATCTATTCTCCAAGTAGTAAATTGAACAGCTGGCTCATCGCTACCCCTTGTTCAAAACTACCGTACTTACCTGGCGTTTACACGGGCCAGTTCATAGATTAATCTCAGACTAGAGAGAATATTTGGCTCATCTGACGTTTCCTTTCACACTCTTCGTGATGCGGTCGGTGTGATAGAGAGATGTTTGACGAAAAGTGATATACACCAGGTGGAATTACAATAACTTCTTCCTTTAATTTTGCATGCCATTTTGGTGAAAAACTGTGAAATTTAAATGTGGTTTAAACTTTTTTATTGACTGTTATTGTTAGCATACATTTGTGTTGTATTTAACACAATAATTTTAACACACAAAACGAAATGCCGTTGTTGTTATTTTGTTCGTTGTTTTGAACCATTGCCTCTATCTGGTATTAGTAAAGCAATTCTTTTCAACATCAAACGTAAATATCACACCAGGCCAAATGTCATAAATTTGGTGGGAGAACTAGTAGATCTACTAGAAGTATTAATCTATGGCCTCGCCACTGTCTCTGATTTTTCAATGACAGTAACTTCGACAAGAGTTTTGACATAAGCGGCCAGATCATGGCTGAACTAGTAAAGGTTGGCACAATAGAATAACAGATTTTGCTTTCTTATGACTCCATCTGTTAAATTCAGTGTATTTTGTTGTTGTAGTTTTTTGTTTACTGTGTTTGTTCATATGGATCTGTGTTGAATTTGACGGTTAGAGTCATGAAACAAAAGCTAAATGCCTGTTGTTGGTTCACACAATTACAACAAATCCTACTGCGTCAACCTCTACTAGTTCAGCCATCGGCCATATCGGTGACGTTTCGTAGTAATTTGAGGAAAAAGGACTTTGGGAAATATTGGGAAATATATTTGTATTTGAAAATTTTGCTAATTTTTATTGAAATATTATTTGACAAAAATCATTTCTAATGGGGACTGATGGTTCTCTGAGATGGAAAGAAGTTGTAGGCAAATGTTTTCTTGTGTGTTTTGCTTGCGATATTTTTCGAACACTTGCATAGTGGAAAATTCTCAATTCAGATGATTGTGAATGTTTCAGCTAAAAATAATGGGCACTTACATTTATAAATTTTATAGAAAAATAGGAGAGACCTGACCTCTACGAACTTGCTAAAGCTACAGCCCACAAAATCTTCCACGAGGGGAGTAAGATGTTTATAACATTAAGTGAATAGAAATAGCGTATAACTGCATTAAAAGCCACCTGTACTTTGTTTTATTCCGACTACAAGTTCCAGCATATACCTCTAGACAGTATAAAAGTTTAGGCATGACTAGAGCATGCGCCAATACTTTATTTACAGCTCGACGTAAAATGAGATCAGTATTATACAAACTACGAAGACAATTATAGATACATTTAACTACCATGTTCACGTGATGGATAAATTTTAACATATTATGAATATCAACCCTTAAACATTTAATATTATCAACGAATTCTATAGCCATACCATAATAAACTAAATTTAATTTATTGCGAAAAATATAGCCTTCGATTTGGACGGATTAATACACAAGCTGTTGTTAGGTATCCATAAGCTTAGTTTATGTAATGTGTAATCAACTTTGGCCTGTATGACGTCCAAATAATCTCGATCGCCATTGAATACAATTTGAACATCATCAGCGTAAGAGTACATTGTACAAAACTCACCTAAACTACTAAAAATGTCATTAACAAACATAAAATAGTGGTCCTCATGCAAACTCGAAAGAGCCTCGAAAACGCGTAAACCTCGCAAACTTACGCGGCAAACGTCAAAACAAAGAAATTTCCCATACAAAGCGACTTGATCAAAAGTGGAAAGTCTTCAAGTCAGATTTGCTGCGCAAACGTGGGATGGAGAAACATGCAAACTTTTGACATTTCGTTGTCAGCTGACTAGGATGGATAAATAAGGTGATAGCACTAGAACAGTAGAAAAAGTACTCATACATAATACATGCAATTGCTACTGCTACCACCTTATGTATCCATCTTGGTCAGCTGATATGGTTTTGAGCACAAATACGCTGAGCAACTTTACTTGGAGCCTCATCTATATCCATTCTGATAACATGGCGTAGCCAAAGCAATTGGCCTAATTTGATTCGCCTAGCTATGTCCACTTCAGAACATTTCTCTAGTCGTTGACACCATCAATTTTGGCTTGCCCTCATTAACAGCGAGACCCACCTTCGCTGATTCTTTTTTTTTCGCAAATTTCGCTCAATGATAACTATGTCGTCAGAATACCCTAGCAAAATATGGCTTTTCGTGTTAATGGTCTTGTTTGTATTTACTGCAGCTTTTCTCATTATTATCTCCATTAAGATGTCGAAGAGATTGCTCGAAAGTGTGTCGCCTTGTCTAAGTCCTCACTTGGTATAGAATGGTTCTGAGGTCTTTCCCCACTTTCACTGCTGATTTGGTGTTGGTCAGCGTCATTCTACAGAGGCGGATCAGTTTTGCCGGAATACCAAGTTCAGACATATCTTCGTAAAGTTTTCCCCGTATGGGGCTGTCGAAAGCAGCTTTGTAATCGACAAAAAGGTGGTATGTGTCAATTTGCTTTTCGTGGGTCTTTTCCAGGATTTGGCGTAGCGTGAATATTTGGTCAGACGTGGACTTGCCTGGTCTAAAACAACACTGATAAAGTTCAATCAGGTTTTCAACAATTGGCCTTAGTCTTTCCCATAATACGCTCGATAAGACCTTGTATGCGATGGATAAAAGACTGATACCAGTCCTTCGCCACTTGCATTAAAAAGCCAATCCGCACCTGCGGCTTTATTTTTCTTAAGCCGGAAGATCGCCGTTCTAATCTCGCCTTGGTTGGGGGGGAGGGGGGTACAATCTACACTGTGTTCCACTATCTTTACCTTCTGAGCATTTTGATCACACACTGCTTATCAGTCACCAGATTCCCCTACTCGTCCTTGCAGGAGGGCAGCTCATTAATAGGCGCGTTATTCGATCTTCTTACCCTCTTGAAAAATTGTCGGGATTCACCATTTATCCTGCGCAATTCGATAAATTCGATCTTTTCACTCTCCCTCTGTTCCCACTTCCATATTTTCCACGTAAATAGTTGGTTTTCCTCCCATCTCAGCCTCTTGTACCGCTCACTCGCAGCACGCATTGTAACTGACAGTTTCGTTGTAGAGTCTTTTCCATCAGTTGAAATGCGAAATTCTTCGTCGTACCATGGCTTATCCTTCTGCGGTTTTTGATAGCCAAGTTTAGTCCTTGCTAAGAAGAATTGGAAATGAGCTTTCACTGCGCATCTGGGTCCTCGAGTATTCTGCCCTAGCAGGAGCGAGAGCTTTTGTTGATATGACATTGGTATCTCCGGTATTTGTAGCTTGTCAATATCTAGCTTTCCTGTTTTCGGCTTCGGTCGTTTTTCGTCCTGCTCAGTCTTGTGCGGAATTTCGCAGCTACCAGATAATGATCCGAGTCGATATTGGCACCTCGAATCACACGTAAATACATCCATTACTCTAGAAGAGTGCCTGCCATCTATTACCAAGTGATCAATATGGTTCTTCGTTCTCTGATCAGGAGATATGCAGGTCGCCTTATGTAATTTCTTATGCTAGAATCGTGTGCTACTCACTACCATGTTCTTTCCAGCGGCGAAGTCTATTACTCTTATTCCGTTACCGGAGCTGATATCATGTAGACTGTGATTAGCGATGGTTTGTCGAAAGACACTTTCCATTCCCAATTTGGCATTAAAATCGCCTAGAATAATCGTAATGTCGTGTTCAGGGCAGCGTTCGTGTACTTCCTCCAGACGCTTATAAAATGATTCTTTGACCTCATCAACTTTATCCGCTGTCGTTGCATACACACAAATTAACGAGATGTTGAAATATTTCGCTTTGATGCGAATTGTGGCTATGTGTTTACTCATTGGGTTGAACCTTGAAACTATGTGTCGCACTCCCTGCCAACTATAAGTCCGAACCCAAATTCGTGCTTTCTCTCATGGCAGCTGTAGTAAATATCGCAATTTTTCTCTGTCCTGTCCATCGCATTTCCTGAATCGCTGTGGTGTCAGCTTTATATTTTTAGAGGACATCCGCTAATCGGAAAGTGGCACCCGTCCTGTATAGTGTTCGCACCTTCCAGGTACGTATCCTTAAATCGTGGTCCTTATAACGTTTGCGAGGGTCGTCAACAGTCAGGGGGTTTCGTCGTTTATCATATTTTACGTGTATTTTCATTGCCTATATAACGGTGGCGGGAGGCAACCCAAGCACACCGCAGATTGCATTTTACCTACTGCCAGGATGATTATGTTTCAGCCGCCCATTATGGATCAGACGCTGACCAGAATGCAGTGTGTCGAAACTGGATTTTGGTATCTTCAACTTCGATCCGCCGTTAGCCAGGGGTGTTGGCCCATCCGCATTCAAAGGACAGAAAAATATGTCCACTACTTCGAAGAATTTCAGTGACCGGGTCACCTAATAATCCTGAGACGTATCAGTGATCGCATTACCAATCAGGCTGCGAATTCGTTTCGGCTTCTCACTTTAGCTACCTAATAGAGGTTTCCGATAAGCCATTGCCCAGGACATACTGCGTGGAAGTAGTGAGCTGCTTGGACTGCCCAATGAAGGAATCATTTCTGGCCACTCCCAAGTGAATGGCTATAAGAAACTTTCCACATTCAAGGACAGTCCCATGTCCATGTCCCAATGTCTCACTCACCTAGACAAGCCTTAAATAAGGCAGCGTACCACCTTGGAGTCATCAGCGCGTATTATAAAACCTGGGGTATAAAAATCAACGCCGCCAAGTCCGAGGCCATTTGAATAAAGTGGCCCTTAGACCTGTGGATAAGTTGCTCGACTTCAGATTGATATCAACTTCGATTATTTAACATCAACTTCGAATTTCCCCACTTTCAAGTTCAAATTTTGATATTTGGATTATGTGTCTTTTTGTTTACTATTATGTCATATGGGCATAGACTGCATTTTGACGCGGTCAATCAACGAATTTAAGTGCTGGTCCAGTACGGCGCTCAGTATGCCATGCGTTTAAGCCGGGCCTATGGCTCGCCGGACGGTGGGATCTTCCTACTTACCGTGCACAGCAACAGTCTGCCTCTGAACAATAAAATACATACTGAGACTACCCACACACGATATCCTTTGACATAAAATAAAAGAATGAAGCCCGAACAATAGTTGCGTCAGAAGTGGACAAGAGGTAGAAAACACTGAATTAAAAGCCGTTATGTGGTTCTGAAGAGAGTCTAGGGCAAAACTCTACCTTAACGCGCGTCATATGTGCCAACTGGTGCCTTCGTCGGCTTTGCCCACCCTTACGAAGCCCTTGTAGCTTCACCGTGATACTGCTAGAGAAACCTTTTTACCTTGACAACCCTAACCTCTCACTCGGCTATATCGAATTAGAAAACAAGTTGAATTTCCAAAAAATCTTTACAAAATTTATTCTCTCTTCAGGAAATTGAACTTAAATATTAACAATATTCAACAAATTAACAAGCCCCATGGGCGAAGTGCTCCCTCAGCGGATACAATTCCGTGGGGTAAAATTATAGCCTCACAAAGGCAAAACAAAGTATTCTCCTTACAAACTAAATCTTTTACCTTCATAATACTTTCTTAATTATTGACAATTTACAGCAGCCATCCAAAAACCAAGATAATACTAATTAAGATTACTAAATACTCTTTTATAGAACGACAAATATTCAACGGTACTAACACTCGTCCTAGTGGCACCGATCAGAATTTCCCCAAAAATAACCCTTCCGAAGGCTCAAACCCGAAACCAAATAATGTGCCCGAGCACTTATTCCACGACGCCCAATTTTTCAACGTCCCGATGCCCTACGATTAGATAACCGAACACGACTAGGCCGGCCTAGTCACCGCGCACAAGATCATGTGCCCAGAGGCAATTCGCATGGGTGGATATATATATATATATGTAAATTAAACGTAAATTAGTAAAAGGTATATATATATATTAATCGTCAACAGTTGGTCACCGTCCGCAAGTATACGGAGTATGCGGGTCCCCAATAGCCTCTAATCGCCGCTCTTTGCAGTTAAATCCTAATTAATCTAAGCCTCAGGCTTTCATTAATTTTGCTTCATTAAATTTTAGGTCTTCTTTTAATTAACTTATTCTAAATTTTCGTTTATACTACAGCTATTTTCTTAGATTAATTTCGCTTATAAAAAGCCACATTTACTCCATGAGTACAAAAAAATGTAGTTATGATTACATTTCTTTCTAAAATTTCAGATTTCGATTATGTTTTCCTTCTTTTGCCGTTTTCAACTGCTTCAAAAACTTTTGACATTGAAACTTTAAAGCACTTTAAACTCTAGACAACATTTGGCAAATTAAATTCTAAGCCTTTTAACTTTCTTTTGAAATTTTTACTTTCGAAGTTATAAAGCACTTCAATTCTTAGAAAACTTTTGGCAAATTAAATTCTAAGCCTTTTAAATTGCTTTTACAATTTTAATTTTTGAAATTTGAAAGCACTTTAAATTTTAAAAACTTTTGGCAAATTAAATTTTAAACCTTTTAAATTTCTTTTGAAATTTTAAAGCAATTTAAATTTTTGGTGTTTTCTTCCAAATTAAATTTTAAGCACTTTAAACTTGTTTTGAGATTTTAATTTTCGAAATTTTAAAGCACTTTAAATTTTAAAAGCTTTTGGCAAATTAAATGTTAAGCATTTTAAATTTCTTTTGAAATTTTAATTTTCAAAATTTTAAAGCACCTTAAAATTTAGACAACTTTTGGCAAACTAAATTGTAAGGCTTTTAGATCTCTCTTTGAAATTTCACTTCAGCACTTAGGATTTTCTTATCAATCTTCTGTTAGACCCTGAAATTTTGCTAAACTTTTAACTTCTTTTATGTTAACTTCTTTTATGGTTTTATATTTCCCTTATTAACACTTGGACTTTTGACTTTTTTTTAATCTTTTAGTTTTTTAGTTTTTCTTAATTTTTTCCTTAGTTTTTTGAGAATTAGAAAAGCTTCAGCTGTTATCTTCTTCAATAATTCAATATTTCCAGGCTCAACACTTCAGCTTTTGTCTATCTTTTAAAATTTTGAATAAAGCCACTTTGTTCTTCCTTATTATCTTGGATAATCTGGAACTTTGCTGCCTAACCCACTCTTAACTACTAAAACTACCCTGGCACTAACATAGCCTATGTCCACTGGTAGGGCCTTGGTTGACGTCCGTATGAAAGAATAAAAACGGACTTACCTTTTGCCTCACACGAGGCTTACCGTGCTGAGCTGGTATGCTGCGACTGTGCTGGACAACCTTTCGGTTGATGCTGAAGCGGGGCTTTTATGTCGGCGCTTATACCTCGCCAGTGCTTCTGGATAGCGACGTTGGTGCTGGCTTGCAGATGTTGGCTGCACGATGCTGGCTTACCGGTTTGTGCAGATTCCGGGAGATATAGATGTTGAGATATTGCGTGTTTTGCGAGTATCTATGGGCTATAAGGAAAAACACACACTGAGTAGTTATCAGCCAGATCACTATGGCCTTGTAGTTTTGTTACTTATCTAATACACATTGCATTTCATGGGCCAAATTCAATCTCCTGGAACCAATACGAATATTGTAAATTAGGCCGCAGGGAGCAAAATACTTTTTATTTATTGAGTATAATAAGCACCAGCACCGGAACATCATTATTCCCTTTTCCTTGTGCATATTATATGATGAATGGGCAATGAAACTGTTAACTACAACTCATGTAGAAGTTTCAGCAACGTCAGCTGCGTTCATATATACCGGCATAGGGGGCTTGCTACATAGCCCTGGGTGAACTTCCTTTAGAATGAATAATCCGGACGTGCGGGGTTCCACAGTCTCTCTCTCCTTTCATCTATAGTTTTTCGAAGAGATGTGGATGATATGGCCCTGATAATCTGAAAAAAATTAAGAAAATATAGAGAGCATTAGGATTGGTAATAGTTACTGTGGTGGTAATAGTACTAAGATTACCGTGGTTGCCCTCCAAATTGTGTGGTTTAGTCGTAGATAATTTTGAATTTATTATTAAAAGACGATTTGCCAAAGACACGCGTGTCGAATTTTTATCAAATAAGGAAATGAATGGCATTGCCACGCGAAAATCCGAAAATTAGTACTCAGTCAATAGTGACAACATTGCCGGATTGAAGGAAATCAATAGTGAGAGAATTATCAACTGTGGGAAGGGAAAGCAGAAATGGAAAGCTCCAGAAAAATGTTTTTATTTACTGTCGTACATACAGATGGCAGCTAAGATGATAAATAAGGAGAACTTATCCTAATGTGAAAGTTGGAATTTGGCGGGACCAGTAGGGATATAAAAGGATGGGAAAGCGAAGAAAGAGTCAAAACGAAAGAGTGCTGTCTGGCGATACGACTCCTAGTGTCGAAAAAAGAGATATACATATTTTTTGTTAAAGTGAAGTGAAGCACTGTGTTTTTGAAAACAAAACGGGAAGTGGAGAAGTTAGTGTACAGACTATCTGATAAAGAGCCATATAACCTGATTCGCATTTACATACCGGCTTGGAAACTCCAATATACGGCCGCTGGCTGAGTTAGTGTTGAGTTTTGGGATATCGGAAGTAAGTAAAGTGATGTGTTTGGTTTGATTAAATGGTGATAAGTGTGTTGTGCTTCGGTTGGGGTTTTTCATTATAGGCTCTGCGGTAGGATTCCAAAAAAGAAGTGCTGGTCCCCATATAGTCCGTAGGGCAAACTGGGGCCAGCAGAGGTTTTTACGCGACGACCGAAAAATCAACTCTAAGCACTTCGATTCGTTCCTGGGAGCTTTTACATCCAGTGCCATAAAAGCTGCAAGAGAGGAAATACATTTGATTAACAAATCCACAGTAATTAACTCGAAATTAAGGTAACTCCGTAGCCATAAATACTTACCGCAAGAAGTCTCCATAAGAATTTAATATTTTTCCGCAGTGAAAAGGAAGCCGAGTATAAATCCGGCTAGATGTAAAGTTAAGTAGATATAAAGAGTAAAAGAAATTTAGAAGTCGCGACTGTAAAATTAATAAAGAAACTCAACTTCAGAGAAAAATGTATTAGTATAAGTTTATATTGGTGATGTTTTGTGTAGTCTTTATACGTGTTAATTTGTGTTTTGTTGTAAAGATTATTAATACCAGTTAGGGAATGGAGGGAACTGTAAGGAAGTGTAACTTTTGGATTAAGATCATTAGTGGTCTTCATGAAAGCTCGAAAGAACCTCGTAAACTCGAAAACATCGTAAACTTGCACAGCAACCGTCAAAACAAACAAATTTCCCATACAAAGCGACTTGATCAAAAGTGGAAAGTTTTCGAGGCAAATTTGCTGCGCAAACGTGGGATGGAGAAACGTGTAAACTTTTGACATTTCGTTGTCATCTGACTAGGATGGATAAATAAGGTGATAGCACAAAACAGTAGAAAAAGTACACATACATAATACATGCACTTGCTACAGCTACCACCTTATGTATCCATCTTGGTCAGCTGATATGGGTTTGAGCACAACTACGCTGAGCAACTTTACCTGGTGCCTCATGCAACGGTGCGAGGCTAGTTGAAAGTGCTCTTTAAACGGGTAGTAAATTTATAGTTGCGAGCCAAGAAAGGGCTAAAACAATTCTTCTACGTAAATAGGTGGTCTGAGAAATGACTCCATTGTAAGAAAATTCTGGTGTTAGTGATTTCGCAGTTCGAAGGTTAAGATTGTGTTTCTGTTAATATTTTTAAGAGTAATGTACATAAATACAAATATAAGAAAAAATTTTTCAATAAATATAATTTGTAATCTGTAAATTGTAAAAAAATGATGTGCTCAGTGTCATTCAAGAGGGGTTACTGATTGAAGGGGGGGTTTAGGAGTGTGTGTGGCATTCGGGATTCAAAAATTATTTAATTACGGACGTTTTGAATCAATCTTGTTCTTACGAGTTTGTGTAGAGTTGCGTTAAGTGTTAGTGTCAAAGTTTAATATGTCTGTTTCAATTTCGTTTTCATCCAAAGTGGATTAGGATTGGAACGGGTTGGAACTTCCTGAGTTACCGCCAGCTGCCGGAGGACCAATCCTAATGCAAATAGAGAGAAGTGGTACGCAACATAGCTGCGGTGTTTCGCGTCTCTCGGAGATATGCTGCGCCGTAGTACAACCGCACTTGGTCTGGTCGATGAATATGACACATTTCGGGGCTTTTTTTAGGGACTATACATCCTTTGGACACGCTTGCTGCCGCGTTTTGTGTCTTTCTGGGCCGGAAGGAATACCTCAGCTATCTGCTGAGTGCTACGACGCCGCAGGGTTCTCTGTCACCTTTTCGAGAATGGACGTTCTGGTTCCGGTGGAAGAAAACTTCGTGGCACCACGGCAGCAGAGAGACGCTCCTCTCCGGTCATGAATATATTGGGCCCTACAGGCAGTTATGGACGTTGCTGGTGTTCTAACGACGGTTTAACGGGCGCAATAATGCCTACGCGGAAAATACTATCACTTGCTGGACACGCTCGGGAAGTGAAACTAAAAATAACTTACCTTGTCGTCACTGTCTTGTTGGGGGGAAACTGGATGTATTGTTGGTCACTCTTCCCTGGGACCGGGAAGGAAAATAGGCACCGGGCTTCCTTAGCTCTACTGGATGATGTGATTCCTTGGCCGCGTGCTTAGGGGTTGCTGTACTTTACTTAGCAAACACTGGTAATTACTTTGGTTTTCACTGGATCTTGAGGGTAACGCCACGGTTGACTTTCACTTTGCAAATGAAAATGGTCGATCGCTGGGGCACGCTGGTAACCGTCGAGAAAAATTGCTGACGACTCGATGGCATGATACTTAGCTGTCGTTAGTTTCAATTTATCCACTTTCGAACAAAAGTATGGCGTATATGTGTTGAACCTGTATGTGTACGATGAGAATTGTGATAACAATCAGGCTCATGGTACAATAATATGTACATGGTAAAGTTGTAAGAACAGCTGTTTTAATTTTTTTCATGAGGTTCTTCGCTTCGCTTATCACACCAATATGTATTTTGTTTTTGGACTCTTTTGCATTCTTGTGTTGTTGGTATGTATTTGTGTAGAGTTTGGCACCTGAAGCGAATAGAACAAAAAAAATGCCTGTTGTTGCTGCCTTCAACCACAACAACGCGCGATGCTATTACCATGTATATATTATTGTACCATGATCAGGCTCGGCACATACGCAGTTTCACATGGTTGTATTTCGCCGCCGTGATGATGCATGGTATAAGGTCGTGTTATAATTTCGACTGAAAATAGTAGCGTTATCGCGCCGCCACAGTTATTGTTGGTGTTCATCTATGTTGAATTTGAGAGCAGCGAACCACAAAACAAAATCACTGTTGATGTTGCCTACCACACCTATTGTTAACACCTGGTATAAATACATCTTGCAATGTATATTTTGTTTAGGATCAAGCGTTGCAATTATTGCATTCAGCTCCATCTAGAAAATATTACACTGAAATTTCCCACGGCATGTGCGATATCTAGTTAATTCCTTACCTATGATATCAACCATAGATAAAGGAATTAACTAGATATCGCACATGCCGTGGGAAATTTCTTGTTTGATGGGATATTTTCTAGATGGAGCTGAATGCAATAATTACGTTTGATCCCAAATAAAATATACCTTGCGAGATGTATTTAGAACAGGTGATAGCAGTATGTGTTGTAGGCAACATCAACAGACATTTTGTTTTGTTTAGTGGGCCGATGCTGTACAAGTCAACATAAACGATTATCAACAATAACAGTACATGAAAAAAACTCATAACCAAAATGCATTTGAATTAGAAAGTGGGGAACACAACGACATGAAAAAAACTAAATTAGTTGTTTGAATTTTTTTATTGAAAAAATGTCCCACACTGTTGAATAAACGTCAGTGAATGTTATGAGAAACGTCAATGAAAGTTACAAAACGACAACACAGCACCTAGTGGCAGTACTTAACAGCGCCTGTGGGATATCTACTTATTTCCTTTATCTATGATATCAACTAAAGACCCGCATGAATGTTTTGATTTCCTGCCTATTGATAGTAGCTCTGTTCGAGTACTTTCCCAGTAAAAATTTGCAAGAATCTACTTTTCGGAGCGAAACAACAATTTTACTCTATTTATGAAAATTTGCAAATAAAGTACGCGAACGACTTCCAGTAATAATTTGCAATGAATTATGTGTGCAAGGAAACAGCTGATTTTTCTGTTTGCATTTCAGTAAACAAAAGCTGTAATTTTTATTTGGAAGAAATTTTTATTAAAAAAAAAGAGTAAACGACATTTGACTATTGACCAAGTCAATAATGACGGCATCTATTTCGTCTTCACTTTCCGATGAGGACGAATCCAACAATTCTTGTGTTGTGCATATGCTCGTACATCGGGAATTCCATTTCCACCTTAAAAAACATAAAACTTAATTATTCTTAAAAAACAAGGAACAAATAGGGTATTAAACGAAAAAAAAATACCAACTTTTTCCGCGCTGCTCCATATTTTGTGAAATATACGCCTCCAAAGCTTGAATGTATAATTTTTGACAAAGTTTGTAACCTCCGCTCTATGTTCTGCAATTTTGCCGCCGGACTTACAAAAAAGTACGTCACGGAACAAGGACGGAAATATGTTTGCGCATGCTAACCTCACTACAAAATGTATTGTACTTACAAATTCTTCCAACAAATACATTTTTGGAAGTTACCACAAGTTCCAATAGAATTGAAAGAAATTTTATCCTTTGCCACATACATACATTCTGGCGTGTATTTCCATACATTTGCTACTGCCACAGTTGTCCAATAATGACGTCGCCGGTTCACCAGAATTTCCTGAATGCCACTGCACATTATTGTTTTCCATTTTGTTTCTAAATTTCACAAATATATTGAATAAAATATTAAACAAAATAATTTGTACTTACCTCTGTCGTTGTTAATTTATTTTTGTGTTTTGTTTCTTTACATAAAACAGCTGATTTCCAACAGCTGTTCTATCTTGCAATTTTATGTTGGCTAAAATTTCTCCAACCAAAATGTGCAAAATCTCTAACATCGAACTGTCAAAATTTTCGCTCTCTGGCTCTCATTTACTGGACTTTTGGAGTAAACGAACAGAGCTCAGTAAAAATTTGTACAAATTTGCACAAATTTTCGAGTACTCGAACAGAGCTAATGAAGCGAAAACAGAACTTTAATTGAGAATACATCTAACCTGGCGTTTACACGGGACAGTTTTGTTCCGACAGTAGAAATACATTCACACAGTTTTACTACCACACGTACACTTCTCTCACTTGCTTCGCCACTGTCTCTGATTTTTCAATGACAGTAACTTCGGCAAGAGATTTGACATAAGCGGCCATATCATGGCTGCACTAGTAAAGGTTGGCGCAATAGAACAACTGATTTTACTTTCTTATGACTCCATCTGTTAAATTCAGTGTATTTTGTTGTTGTGATTTTTTGTTTACTGTATTTGTTCTTCTGGATCTGTGTTGAATTTGACGGTTAGAGTCATGAAACAAAAACTAAATGTCTGTTGTTGGTTCACACAATTACAACAAATCCTACTGCGTCAACCTCTACTAGTTCAGCCATCGGCCATATCGGTGACGTTTCGTAGTAATTTGAGAAAAAAGCAAAACATCGCAAACGACTTTACAAATTGGGAAATATATTTGTATTTGAAAATTTTTCTAATTTTTATTGAAATATTGTTTGACAAAACAAGCATATAAACATGAATACATGTCTAATTTTGCAGAGTACATCAGTTCCATTGTAATTTGGAGAGCAAAACAAAAAACAATGGCAAAAGAACGAAGAAACAAAAAATCAGAGCACGAAATTTAACGATACGACACTGTCGGCGGTTGCTTAAAACTGTACTGTCTTTAAAACTGGCTGGACGCATACGTCACACAAACAATTTTTCTGTTTTTGACAGTTAATATATATTCTCAGCTGTCTTGTCGCAAACTGTCACGTGTAAACGCAACGTAACGAACAAAACGAATATTTACTCCATTCGCTGAAAGGCAATCAATCGAAATGAAACACACACTCTCAATAAATGAAAAGAAACTATAGTTGAGCGCGTAATTTACTCTATCTTTTCAAATTATTATGGAAATATTCGAATGATGATAGTATGTTTTGATTTTCGATTGTGAAAGAAAATGTTTTGTTTGTTTCGTTCCAAAAAGGGAAACAAATAAAACAAGTACGTCTGTAAAAATTCGGTCTGAAATAATTTTTTCGGAGATTTTTACAGAATTTTTGTTTCCCTAAATTTGGAAAATAGCCAATGCATAGATGAATCACAGCAGGAAATCGGAGGCGAGCTGGAAAAATCGATCCCAACCTTCTACTCCGACTCCGGATAAATTTCCTAAGCTCCGACTACAAAAGTTCCACCCTGTCTCCTCCACACCTCAAGTAGTTACATGATCATAATACATAATAAGTTTTTACTGGACCACATTTTTATTGTTGGATGCTGTTATCAATATTACCACACAATGCATTCAGGTACAACGTAGAATTTGCTCGACGAAGGAAAATATAAGTATGTATTCAGGTCCCAGTCTATTGTCGGATATGTGTTGTTAACCAAAACATTTGCAAATTTTTAATCCTGAATCTATTTTATGTTTCGCATAAATTTTTGTGTAATTATTGTATGTCTATTTATGTGATTAAAACAATTGAAATTTGTAATAAATTTTAATTAAGATTCTCACAGAACGACTGAATTTAGAGATAATGCATTTTAACAAAGTCAGCAAAAATTATATTATTATATTAATTAGACAAAAATTATACAATAATTACACGGTGCTACAGTCAAAAATAACTTTTGATGTGACATGGTGTAGGTTGTAGGCCTCATCGAGTACAGGCGGAAAAAATTTTTTTTTTTGTTGTATACCCCCAAAATCTGATTTTACCGTTATTTTTGACTTGTCATACAAATCGATTTATTAAGCTGTTATTTCCCAACCGATTTTCGATCATGGAACTGTTTTGGAAAGAGGAGAAATAGAACAATCGGAGTAAAATTGCAGAAGTTATGCGAACGTTTATCAAAAGTCCATAGTGAATAAATTCAAATTGAGTCATAAATTCTGTATATAACTTTACTCTATGTGAATAACAACTCCATTAAAGGGCACCTGCAAAATTTTCTTTTTTTTTGAAAAATTCGCATAACTTCTGCAATTTTACTCCGATTGTTATGAAATAAAACTTAGTTTAATTGAGACTAAACACACTTTCAGAATATTATATATATATAGCACCATTGGGAATGAAATAATGCAACACATCACGATCAAATTTGAAAAATTGAGAAAATTTTTGGAAATTTGAAGTTTACTCACTTGAAATTCTATATGTTTTTATTGAAAGTACCATCATATCTACATATTTTTAAAGCTCTATTTCTCCTCTTTCCAAAACAGTTCCATGATCGAAAATCGGTTGGGAAATAACAGCTTACTAAATCGATTTGTATGACAAGTCAAAAATAACGGGTTTTTAACGGTAAAATCAGATTTTGGGGGTATACAACAAAAAAAAAAAATTGTCCAGCTGTACTCGGTGAGACCTACAACCTACACTAGGTCTCTCCCCAAGTTCCTTCGATTTTTTTAGTTTTGTAGCAGCGTGTTATCGCATATTTAGTATGTAGCTGGTATGTATGTCAATACATGCATCTATACATGTACATATTATATATAGGTATGTATATATTCATAATATTTAATTTAAATATCGTATACAATTGAAGTACATATTTTCAATATCTCTTTAAACTCTTGGAGAACATTATTTAAAAACCCTTTCAAATATTTGAATTTAATATTGTTTGAATTGAACGATGAAACAATTACTCGCTATATTTTTGATTATTATACTTTAATGATATTTTTAAAAATACCAAAATTGCTAATCGTTTACATATAAATACCGGCTGCAATCATTAGTTTAACTGCTTCGTAACCCCTAAACAAGCAGAATACATTGACATTTTTGGTGAAATTAAAACCAATTATTTGAAACAAATTGCAGGCAATTTAGAATGAAATCAAATGTCAATTTGTAAATGCTAATCATTTAGTCATTGCAGAATATGTTCGTTAGTTTGATTTTAATTTTCCAACCTAAAAATTGGCAATAACAAATGACTTTATTTTCTAAATCAACCGCATTATAAATGAAACTCATCAAAAAAAAAAACACACACACACATACTCACGCAAATGGACAGAAAAGCCAAATTGCTACTAATTAGTAGAAAAATATACAAATGTTTTGTTTTCATTAAATACGAATTTCATTCACATGGTGAACAGTGTAACCATTGCAAGCAGTGTAGAATGAGAGAGGAAGGCGATTACATTGTGTTTTGTAAATATTTTGTTAAATTTTGCCCCCATGAATGACAGCCGATGTGTCAAATCTATTAAACAAAACAACAGGGTCAAAATTCACACTCCGACTCCGCAACTCTTAGTCACATAATAAATTATTTTATTTTACTTTGTTATTGTTTGTTTTGTTCTAATAATTATAACTAAAACGGTTGTTTAATCACTTTCATTTAATTATTCCCAACAAATCAACCGTATATAAATAGCTTAAATTATTTTCAAACGTTTATACATATTAATTATTCATACTTATTGCCGGTAATGAGTTTCCTTTAAAATTTTGTTTTGGAAATTATTTAAATGGAATTGAATGCAGTAAAGCTACATAATTGTGACCATATAAATTTAACGGACATTTTATTGCATCGCCTGTAGCCTTCAATCAAATAATGTGTATTGCTCTAAGAAATTGTTGGTCCTTCGGTGCGGCTGGTGGTTGGTTGGTCCTTCGTTGACCGCACTTGGTTCAATCGATCGTAGTGAGCCGAACAGCTGAATGTTATGGTTGATACTAATATCCGGCTTATATTATGCCTTGTATTTCTCTCTCTCACTCTATATCTCTCCTTTGTAGGATTCACTGAGGTAAACATGTCAGTTCTGACTTACACGCAACTTATCTTCTGACTTAATTTTGGAAATTAAATTAACGTCCTTAGTACGAAATCCCTTTAAGGCAGGAAAATACGAGAGCAAATTTACCTCAGTGCAATACTGCAAGTGAAATGAATCCACTGTAAGAGTCGAAACCTGTAAGCCTGGAAGTTATTATACATTAAACTGTTGGTTACCTGTAATCAGTTCAAGGATTTTTTTTTGTAACTTCAAAACAAAACCAAATTTTCTTAAACATGTTTTTACATTTTCTCTCGAAAAGAAAAAAATTCTTGCAAAAAATTCTTATTCAAATAAAAGTTAATTTTCCATAATATTTATGACGAGAGTGGTTTGAAAATAAGCACATGCCATTGGATTTAATTTTTTTGAATTTGCATTTGTAGAGGTAATTCAAAAGTAAAATTTGAAGTTTTCAAATGACACACAAAAACACCGAGACACCCCAAATAATTTTTGGGTCATAGAATTCAGTGGTATACACCGTTTTAAAGAGTTAGCTCAAAATAACGAGATATTTCGATTTTAAATTTTTAGTAGATTTAAGGTGATTTTTGATTTTATTTGAGGGGAAAACCTGCAAAAGCTCTTGTTAAATCAATTTATATATTTTTTTTTCGACAAAATGTAACCGTTGAAATAATAGACATCTAGTTGGAAGCAGAATTAGTTTATTCTCAGTTTGAACATTTTTAAAATAGTAGAACACCATATATTTACAAACTTCACTTACATCATAGCAATCCATTTTTAGAATCTCCTTTCACAAACGACCAACACAAATTAAAATTAACGCAAGCCGTCCTCCTCCAGCGTATCGCAAATCAAAACATAAATACAGAAATGTGCGGTTGTAGACAATGCCATCATTACGTCTAGCAGCCTTCAGGGGGACGTCAACTTCATGTGCACGAAGAGTCCTGGAATTTGAGCTAAAGATGTATAATCGTCTATTGGCGTACAATGGAAATGCATCCACACCAAATTGTAATGGTAAGTCATGTAATAGAGGAGATTTATGTCGAGAGAGTCAAACCTTTTTCCATTCCGTTTTTTCTGCAGTCTACAAGTCCAAACTTACGCCGGAAAACACTCCCTTCAAACACTGCAGGCGCCACTGTCAGTACAGCAGGTCATTCCTTAATACAGCAACAAAGTCTTATTGTGGTAGGTGAAAATATTCTGCAACAACCTCAACACCAACAGCGTAGTGTCGTCCAGTATGGAGGCGACAAGCCTTATATCCGTGAAACGTCAGATAAGCTGAGCATTTACGCGTATGAAAACATTTATGAGATGAGAACGTCGGTGGTGGTTATGATCTCTTAAAGATGTCAACTGAACAGCGGCACCACATCGTTACATACCCTTTTGAACAACTTAGAAAGGGATATAATCACAACAAAAGACCCGCCGCCACAACGTTTTTTTCTCCACCAGCAAAAAAAAACAAATTTGAAAGGTGTTAAATAGTTTGCTGAGCAGCAAACAATTGCCGCCGAATTTGGGGACAATAGAGACTATAATGCAGTCATTATGAACGACGACACCTCAAGCACTACGGCTGCTGTTCAAACAACCACAACACAATATCAGTCGCAAGATCCACCTAGTACCACCACCATCGTAGTAAAACTCGGTGGCCCTTAAAAATCCCTCACCATTGTGGCGAAATACAGTTCCAACTACAAGATGAACCATGGTAAGATTATCTCAGAAGTTCTTAGATAATATCCAAATCTGAAGAATAGCAACAAGAATATTAAATTGAAAATTATGCCAAACCCAGGGGGTCAATAGCAGAAGATCAGCACCACTATTGGTGCTGCGGCAGTCACAATCGGGGAGAAGTTGTCTGTTATGGAAGAAAATAAAGTACTCCAAGACTCTCTGTTGCGGCTAGCAAACAGAAGTGTTTTAGCCGCATTACAATTAAGTAGGCAATTAAATCGTATTGATATTTTGTGAATTTGATTTAAATAAGTTTTTATTTCAAAAGTTTTACATGTGATTGTCTTACGTTTTGATTTGAAGCTTAACATCAATATATGTATTAGGGTAACCATTCAATTAATCTGTATTCGGTTAATCGATTAATCGTGCTATAAAATTAACCGAACATTTTAATAATTACATTTTTCGATTAACGATTAACTCGAATAATTCATAGCGATTAATCGATTAATAAAATATAAGTATGTGTTTTTTGGCAAGCAGTCCGTCTTGAAACACTCCTACAATGTGGCAACTCATATGACAACGATTTGCGAACAAATTTCATAACTTTACACACATGTCGAACAGATTGGATAGTTTGTTGAGAGAAAGCGTCGCACAGTGCTTTGGCTCATAGACATACATAAAAAAAATTGTCTCAAAATTGGTTCATTAAATTGGGTGTAATAGTCTAATGAAATCTCAAGATCCACTGGTCACTTTCTATGGGGGTATCAAAATACCTGGTCCGTTACCACTCGAACTATATACAATAAGGATAATAGTCAGAAAATTACATTTTGCAAAATTTTTGTAAAAATTAATCAATCCAATAGGGTATATAGTTTCAGAGCGACCCTACCCTTTGTATGGGAGGTACCGGAAAGCGTGGCACTTTTGGGCAGGGTTCAGAAAAAAACACACACTGTATAAAATTCCCCTACATAAATGTAAAAATACACCGGTTAAAGCAACACACACAAAGTGCGAGTGTACATTCGTGTTTGTGAATTGTGTTAATTTTTTCTTGCGTGGGCACACATCGGCAGTTCTCGTATTTATTTCATCCGAACATCCGCGTACAATACACAACTTGGTGTGTGCAAGAACCTAAACACTCGCGTTGGATTTAACAAATCCAAGGTGTTGTGTATTGTTTTGTTTTCTGGTGTTTGCACACATTGGAAGTTCGCGTATTTGTTTGATCTGAACATACGCGTTGTTGGTTGGCGTATAGAAGTTCTAATAGAACAAAGAAATTAAAACGAGTACTGTTGATCTAGTTTTCTTGTGTTAGTTGCAAATATTTCTTTAAAGCGTGAATAGTATATACAGACTTTAAAAAAAATGGAAAATAAGAAAAAAAATGGAATATAAAAAATATCAGAAGGCACGCTGATCAACAAATTCGGATAATAACAATGACCAACTTTTTTGAACACGTCAAGTATAAGTACAACACGGGGACATGCCAACTTCTCAAGGACTACTGCAACACCAACGAAAAAATTGTGAAACAGAGGACACGATTAATATACTTACTGGAGTGCAAGGATTTTGGGGTATTACCACCGCACATAAGAAACTCGACGAACAAAATATCTAAATGTTTCGACGACGATAAAGTTGAACATATTTTCGACAAAACGGAATACAATTTTCACACTAGAATACTGAAAATTGAAATCAAACAAACCAACATTAATATCAATAACTTGGGCATTACTATCAGGAAACTGAAGAACTCTGTACGACAATTATTGGACGTCGAGGATTATAGTAAATTCATTGGTACTCAACGCATATGCTACAACTCACAGTTCGAACAAGTACAACAGAACTACCGACACAAACTACAAAAGGCGAAACAGGAACACTTCGACAAATTAGGACTCACATTCAATGAGGATTGGTTCATCAATAACACCAACGTATACTTTCCAACGGAATCCAAATGGCTGCTCTCACTAGGATCCAAATTTGCCATACCAATCACAGTCAAAAGTTTCTCACCCATACACATCATCGCAGAACTGGAACAAGGAGTACAACAGCACACAGATGATAGGGAAAAGGACATCATCAGAACGAGAATAGCGAATAATATTAACAATTACAAGCGAAGGCTGAACAACACACCGAGGGAAAGTTTATAATTACCATCTACAAACGCACGAAGAAATTACTTCGAGAGCATAGGAACAGAATCATCATCACAACAGCGGACAAGGGTAATAAAACTGTCATTATGTACAGGCGAGAATACAGCACGAAAATGTCACAACTACTGGAGGACAAAACAACATACAGGCCAACTAGAAAAGACCCCACCACCAAATTACAGAAAACTAACAATAACATCATTACAGATCTTTACAAAAACAAACATATTGACACATATCTAAAACAAAAACTTACATGTCATGCGGCAATAGCACCAAGACTCTACGGACTACCGAAAATACACAAACCTGACATACCTCTTAGACCGATCTCAGCATCTACGAACGTACCTTGCTATAACTTATCTAAACATATAGGGACAATACTGCAGAATATTATATCGGACCAATACAACATTAAAAATAGCAAAATACTTAGGGAAAGGCTAGCAGACATACCACTTGAAGATGACGACATTCTAGTCTCATTCGACGTTGTCTCATTATTCACGAACATCCCTACACATTTGGCAATTAAAAATATCATGCACCAATGGGCAACAATTTCAAAATACACGGACATACCTAGACAAACATTTTTGAAAATCCTCAATTTTTGTCTCAACGACAACAACTACTTCATCTTTGATGAAAACATATATACTCAGACGTATGGAATGCCGATGGGAAACCCACTCTCTCCAACAATAGCTGACATAGTGCTGGACAAATTATTAGACGACACATTTACAGACTTACGGAAACATAATATAAAACCCAAAGTGTTGGTTAAATATGTTGATGATATTTTTGCCATCATCAAAAGACAGGACACGGACACCATTTTAGAACACTTGAACAAATACCATAATAAAATACAATTCACCATAGAAAAAGAAATAGACGAAACCATTGCATTCCTGGACTTGAAGATACACAGACAATCAACAACTTTAATTACAGACTGGTATTCAAAACCGACAGCATCCGGACGAATGATGAATTATTACTCCACACAACCGCAAAATCAAAAGTTAAACACAGCCTACAATTTCATTAAAACAGTTTTCGATAACAGTCATGAAAAATTCCACAACAAAAATTACAAAATCATAACTAAAATTCTCCACAAAAACAACTATCCACAATATATCATAAAACACTTAATACAAAAATATAACAATAGGACAACAAACACTACAACCCAACTTACGGAAAATCGAAACGAAAACACATCATATATAAGCGTCAAATACATACCATCGCTAACAGATAATAAATTACTGAAAAACATTTTCAATAATGACATTAAAATTGCACACAAACCCAACAATACCCTACAGAACATGTTCTCCAAGACAAAAACCCGGATACACAAAAACCACCAACACAATGTAGTATATGAAATTTCATGCACTGGCAACACTGATGAAACATGTGGGCAAATATACATTGGCACCACTAAAAGATCATTGGAAACTAGAATGACAGAACACAAGGCAGACATAAGGAACAGGAGAATGAGCACTGCACTCTCACAACATATGATGGAGAACAATCACACACCAGACATGGAAAACGTCAGAATTATAGACAGAGAGAAGAACACTAACAGGAGATATACACTAGAGAGTTTGAGAATTCAACAAAAACATGACATAAGTATGAACACAAAAGAGGACAAAGACAAGACAAATTGTCACTACTACATGACGCTAACACTGGACAAACATATATAGTGTGGAGAAAACATACATGTACGACATATATACATTTATGTTAGATTAACACTAAATAGACATGCAAATAAATATATAGAAAAACGAAGTAAGTGTGAACAGTGAACGGAAAATACTAAATGTAATATTAATTGTTATCATTGTTATTTAGAATAAAACTCCCCTGAAGAGGATGCCAATAAAGCATCGAAACGTAGGGAAAACAATTGAATTAAATAGTTTTATTTAATACATTGGAATTGCGACCAAAAAAGCCAGCAAGGTTATAGAATATATAACATTTTCATCGAACAGAAAAATAAATTTTGCTATAAAAAATTCGCAAGTTTTAATGGCGAAACAAAAAAATTTACGTGCCTGTTTGAAAGTTGCAAAAAAGAACTAAGTGCAGCATGCACTTCTAATCTAAAACGGCATTACAAACTAGTGCACAACATTGCAATCGATGGAGAGGAGATGCTTGCAAAGAGCATTAAAAAAAAAATGTAACTAAATTAAGCACATGTTTGGACAAGGAAGAATTTTTAAAATGTTGCGTGGGACTAGTGACAAAAAAAAATTTACCGTTTCGTATTTTTGACGACAACGATTGTTTTAAAAAAATTATTAAACCATTCGAGGACAAATTCGAAACAACATTAAATTCCAAAAACATTTCAAATATTGTTGCCATATCCAAAATAATAAAAAACAAAATGATATCCTTAAAAATCGACGTTGCCAGCCGTCAAGATAAACACATTTTGGGGGTAAACATTCAATATATACGTGACTTCAAAGTTTGTATAAACACCATTGGTAAGTTCTTCAAAGGGGTTTCACATTAAAATCATGAAAAATAGGAATACACCTTAAAAGTGGCATACAGTGATACAATAAATTGATGATCGTTTGAACACTTGAATGAGATTGATCCAATATTTTTTCCAATATCACGTACAGATATTTTTTTAAATATAATTTATAACACTAGTTTACAAATTATAATTTTTTTCTTGCTTCAGAGTTCTAATTATTTTTTTCCTAAAGAGATTTTTAAAAAAGCTCTTCTTTTTAATTTGAGCTAATTTTTTAAAATTCAGTTTCGTGCTTAGGTGGCCAAAATCTATAGGAAAAAAAGTAATTAGAACTCTGGAGCAAAATGACTAAACTAGTGCAATTAATTTTCGCATTTCCCAAGAAATGGCTGCATCGCGAAATTCACTGTATGTATGTATTTTCCTGATTTTCCAGAGAGATTCTTTTACCGCATTTGTTTAGTTTTGTTCGTTTTGTTTTTACAATAAACAAATTTTTTACACAGGTATGATTCAACTTAATAAAAGGCACACTGCCCAATATTTGAAAGTGGAAGTAATGAAATGCCTCGCAGAATACAATATTGACATAAGTCAAATTTATTCCAACACTACCGACAATGGCGCAAATGTCGTCAAAGTTTCAAAACTACTGCAAGAATTGCAGGAAGAAAATTTATTGATGGCAGAGGAAGAGGATGAACTTACCAATGCAATTAGCACGTACAAGTCGTTTGAGTCCCAGATTTCCTCTGTATTTTCAGTTGTACGATGTGCAGCGCACACCATACAACTGGCGGCATATGACGTTATCGGAGTTTTGCAATCACAGATCAATGATGTTAGAGATGTTGCCAAAAAAAATTCGAACGAACCTAAGGACTGGAAATAGGGACTTAAGCCTTCCCTGTCTAGATAACTCAACTAGATGGAATTCCACGTATGACATGAAAACTTTCATATTAGGTTTCAAAGATTATATTAATGATCTCGATGACTGTACAAATATATCCATCGATTGGACATTTGTGGAAAGGTTTGCTACAGCATTTAAAACATTGGCTGAATGCACAACACATATGCAGAAAGAGCAATATGTTATTGGTGATTTTTTTCGCGACTGGTTAAAATGTGAGTTAGACCTGAACGAAATCATGAACTCAAATAAATATGCGAATGATTTACATCATGCAATGGGTGTAAGAAAATGTAAGCTTCTTCAACACGACGTCTTCGTTGCTGCATTGTATGTGGATCCTCGCTTTAATTTTCAAGGAACTCCACTCCTTACCATTAACCAAAAAAACACTGCAATGGTATATTTAAATTTTAATTTTTTAGTTTAAAAAATTTATAAATAGTATTTTTTTTTAGGATCACTTATTGAAGACATATGAAATTATTAATAAGATTACAAAATCAATATCTTCGCAAGATGAAAGTGAAAATAATTCATTTTCAGAATATTCAAGCTTTTCCGATGACACACCAAGTACATCAAATAGTGCATACTCTAAACTAACACTACATGTAGACCAACTCTCAAATACATCTTATTTGCAAGCAGCAAATCAAAATCGGCACATGAAAGCAGAACTTCTAGATTTATGCGAACAACAAAGACAACCTTTTGAAATTGACGTATTGGACTACTGGAGCAAACATTCCCAACGTAATTTATGTTTAATACGGCTTGTCGAAGTGGCACTTGCTGTACCTGCAACACAAGTTTCTGTTGAACGTGCATTTAGTGCACTTGCTACAGTATTGACCAAGTTAAGATCAAAGCTCTCAAACAAGTCTCTTTCCAACATTTTAATAACAAAATTAAATTTTGAATTGATTGACTGCTCAGACCTTCAATTAGAAAACGGAGAATAACAACAGTTTAATTTAAAAAAACACAAAAACATTTCATATTGTTTACATACATATGTAACACAACTGATGTATATAATATATATGTATATAATTTTTGTTTGACTCAACATATTGTTCCCTCCAAATCTGTTTCAATAAAATAAATAGCTTATGAATATTCTTTTAACAATTTGATTTACGGTGTTTTTTTTTGTTTGTTTTTTTCCAATCGGCCCCAATGCGCCTCGTTGCTTAGCAACAAAGAAATGCAACGAAAAATATCTTTAAATCAACAGTACTCGTTTTTATTTCTTTGTTCTATACGCGAACTTCCAATGTGTGCAAACACAAGAAAACAAAACAATACACAACACGTTGGATTTGTTAAATCCAACGCGAGTGTTTAGTTTTTTGCACACACCAAGTTGTGTATTGTACGCGGATGTTCGAAAGAAATAAATACGAGAACTGCCCATGTGTGCCCACGCAAGAACAAATTAACACAATTCACAAACACGAATGTACACTCGAACTTTGTGTGTGTTGCTTTTCAACAATACATTGTGTGTATGGTGAGTGTGTTTTCTGAACCCTGCTTTTGGGTCCAAACTTTGAGATCTTGGTGCCAAAAGTCACTAATTTTCATGTTGCAGCAACTACGATGTGTGAATTACACCTACATATATTTTATACTTTAAAATGAAGTTGCTTAAGCAACTAAAAAAAATTTGTTACATTTTGTTTTAATAAATGTGCGAGTACAATGTTTGAACACTGTTTTCTTTTTTTTTGTTTTACTTTATTCGAATAATCGATTAATCGAATAATTTGATTGCGTTTTGTTCGGTTAATTGTCAGATAGAAATTTACGATTAACCGATTAATCAAAAACCCGGATTAAATGTGTATCCTAATATGTATAAAACATTAATAAAAAATTAAAAGGAAAAAATATTGTTTCTATTAATATACTGGACAATGCACTGTATGTTTTGCACAAATTCACATTTTAAATCACCCACATTAAATTGCCTTTTTTGCATTGGCTAAATCTACAAATATGCAAGGCAAATTTCGGTGTGGTTTATCAACAACAAATTGCCTACTTTGATTGGTAATATTGCATAATTAAATAGCTGGTCCTATGTCGCCCAGTGCATTGGCTGATATCAGACCATGAATTTGGTAATATTACACAAGTTTTTTTCTTATGTGTCTGCATGTTTCGTTTATTTTGCTTTTTCGAACGAAAGATAGAGTGATGTTATATTCTACTCTAGAGTGATGTTATATTCTACTCGATCTCCCACGTTTAATTTCTCTCGTCTCCATACTCTCATGTCTCCATTCTCGCATGTTTCCATGCTCTAACACCAACAGCAGTATCAAGATTTTTTAATTCAGGTTGAAGCAGTAGCACAGCTGATTTCATTGTTTTCATTTAGTTCGTGCCTAATATGTCAAAGTTTGTTTACATTTCCGTTATTGTTAAGATTATGAGTTTGTTGAAAAAGTTTCAAAGAATTTGTAATAAACTAGATGAATTTTTTTGCGAAAACAATTTGTTACATATTAAAGGGCTTTACAAAAATCGACTTGAATCTTTATTATAAACACTAAATTTAACACATTTTCAATTAAATTGCAATTTTCACATTGTGTTTACATCAGCTGACTTTGACATATTAGGCACTTTAATTTCATCAACAGCTGCTGCTATAACCTGAATTAATAAATCTTGAGCAGTATTTTGAGTTCTCTTGTACCTTTTGCTTTTACAAATGCGAATTGGAAGACTGGATTATTTGAGAATGTGTTCAACAGCGTTTCAAGCATACTCGTGCAGATCTTTAATATCAACCATTGATATAGGAAATAACTAGATATCGCACATGCCGTGGGAAATTTCTTGTTCAATGGGATATTTTCTAGAATATACCTTGCGAGGTGTATTTAGAACAGGTGATAGCAGTAGGTGGTGTAGGCAACATCAACAGGCATTTTGTTTTGATTAGTGGACCGATGCTGTACAAGTCAACACAAACGAATACCAACAATAACATTACACCAAAAAATCTCATAACCAAAATGCATTTGAATTAGAAAGTGGGGAACACAACGACATGAAAAAAATTAAATTAGTTGTTTGAATTGCACCACAACCTGGAAAATGATTCTATTTTTGTATTGAAAAATTGTCCCACACTGTTGAATAAACGTCAGTGAATGTTATGAGAAACGTCAATGAAAGTTACAAAACGACAACACAGCACCTAGTGGTAGTACTTGACAACGCCAGTGGGATATCTACTTATTTCCTTTATCTAAGTAAAAAACATAGATGGCGAAATATAAGTGGTGGATTTGAAAGTAAAGGGAAATTTTTTAGATGGCGCCGGAGTGGTGGATATGGGCAAATTTCCCTGGAAACAAAAACTATTGAAAAAACTATATAACCATGCTTTTTTGCCTTTTTTATTGTGAACAAATATCAAAAGCGATATGCTTATCTATTATTTATATTCTATTTTCACATTTAAATAACAGAATCAAAATAAAAATTATGTTTGAGTGCTTTTTCGTCGCATACGAGTGAAAAATGGTCGTAAAGAAACAGCATGTGCCCTCTGGTGAAAATGGTGATTAAGTCATCTATGGATTTTATATATTTATCTATCAACTTCTAAAAATCAAAATCGTTTTGATTTTACTTCAACTAGTTTGGACAAACCACCAACTTCACCTTAAGCTAAGGTCAGACAGGCAAATAAATTTTCACAAAATGTCATTGGAATCGTTTGACAAAATCATATGACTTTTGTCAAATTTTTATTTGGCGGTCAGACATACGAACAAAATGTTGTCATCGGAGTTTGCACAAAACATCACTCTAAATTGTTTTGTTTGGAAATGATTTGGTTTTGCGGTCACACGACCGATATGTCGACACAGACAAATGGGTTTGCACAAAACTCAAAATGTAATGGTTGCATTTGTGAGTATATAATCGACAAATTTGCACAATATGTCATTGGAAACGTTTGACAAAATCATATGAATTTTGTCAAATTTTACCGACAAAAATTTTGTCATCGGAGTTTGCACAAAACATCACTCAAAATTGTTTTGTCTGCAAATGATTTGGTTTTGTGGTCACACATCCGATATATCGACGCAGACAAATGCGTTTGCGTCAAAGACGATTTACAATTAGACGACCAGAAGATGTGCGCAACTTGGCAACCCTGGTAAAAGAGAACCTAAAAGTACTAGGAGTTCACTCAAACGCATTTCTCTCTCGCGTCATATCTTGCTTATTTCATACTTTTTGCATAGTTTATGTAATTTTACTTCAACATGGTTGGAATTTGTATAGTTATATACAATAACACTATCTAAAAGCTGCTCGTGTATTGAAATATTCAATGAAGAGAGTTAGAGAGAGAGTAGAGAAGTACTAGGGTTTCACTCGTTTTGTTTGTTGGCATTTGAGTGAAGAGAAATTTTGACTGTCTACTTGTAGATCGTTTTTGTTTGCGTATGACTCAAAATTTAATTGGTAAGCTATAGTATTCATTTCAACTTGAATTTTACGCGTGGAGTGTTTCATTTATCTCGAACCAAGTGACTATTAGTATCCGCAGCATATATATATTTTTTGACAACGATCGATATATATATTATAAATGGGTTTTCATAAATTTTTAAAAGATTTTGACCTAATTTGTGAACAAAATATTTTTTTATATTCAATATCGAATTATCCAAGTGTTTCCTATCAGTAAAACTTATTTTTATGGATATATGTCTAAAGGATTTTTACCTATATTATATATTAACTTGTTATATCTCGACAACTAAGTGAGTTATCGAAAATTCTCATTTAATTTTTTCATTTATTTATTTTTTTTATAGAAAACAACCATTTTTATCGCAAACAGTACAATAAAAATCGTCTTTATCCCAAAGCAATACATTTTTATTTGGTGCATTGAACCCGTACCATCCTTGTGCGTCTTCCCCTAAACTGAATTTCAGTTGTAAGCGAGTACTGGATTTAACAATGCACAACTTTGAGTTTCTTCTTCTTTCTACCAATAATTGGTAATTATTCAAAAATATTTATTTTATAAATAAATAAATTGTTTAAAAATTCATTTTATAAGTATGCATTTGTTAATATTTACACAAGTTGATTGTTGTTAAACGAATTTTCATACAACGCACAGTGGTTCAGGATCAATTTCTATCGGAAAAAAAATTCAATTTCTTTTGATATACACTTAAAAAAAAACTTTGTGTAAAATTACCCAAATTCATGGTCTGATATCAGCCAGTGCACTGCGCAACATAGGATCACCTATTTAATTGGGCAATATTTCAAATTAAAGTAGACAATTTTACGTTGCCCAGCCATAATGTCATTTGCTTGTATATTTACCCAACGACAAAGGCAATTTACAGAATTTAGTGTAGGTGAATTATATTAATTTTATTCCTATATTTTCAATATTTACATTGGCTGTATTTTAATATAGAGCCATTTATTGAATAATCAGATTTTTTCCTACAATATCATTTAAACAAACGACAATATTATAATAAAGAAAGCCCAGGCTCCTGAAATATAGTTCCACCCTTGGTTTCTGTCGTTGACTCCAATCACGTTCCCTCAAATTTCCCGTGAAGAAATTAATTAATTAGAGATAAAGATAAAGATTAATTAAAGATGAGATGAGATGAGATAAAACTATCCAACGTTTTGGTATAAAGTTTATGTCCAAACTTTATATTCTCCAACTGGCTATTTTCTCGTCGCTTATTAAAAACATTTCGGTGGCTAAGGGCCTATGACGACACTTCCACTGATCGAGTGTTCACAAGAGACAACCAAGACAAGACACTTTTCTAATTACACAAATTAGCCAATAGAATCTTGGCTAATGCAAATGAGTTGGCTATTAAAACACTTGGAAATCAATTTGTTTATGAATTCTTTATGAAGTTGAAAATTTGCAGTATTTTTTGCGAAATTTAATAAAATGGACGCTGAGAAACTTTGAGAAAACCCCATTTTTGTTTTTCCTTTCACAAATTAATGCTGTACATACACAGCGACACAGTAGTAATACAAACTCTTATTGCTTTATATTCATCTCGCTTTAACGCACGGTGTCTAGTCGGTATGCTGCTGCCTCGCCGCAGTTCTTGATATACAAATAAGAAGCAGGGTATTTGCCAACATTAGAATGTAAATTCAACATTGCTGTTGGTAGTGTGGTTTACACTTTTGATTTAAGCAATAATGCCACCGTTTCTTGTCTTCATATAAAAAAATCACCAAACACAAACTTTGAAATATTACCGATGTTTATTTTTTCTGTGTAGTTAACATTGTTAAGTTCTGTAAAAAAACCGATTGTAGGCACCGGGGTGTACGATGGTGGAGCAACACCCTCACTACTGGAGTGATCGGACGGATTGGCGGAAGAATTGTCAGTTCCGGGGGTATAATTTTACGTGATGAACTTATTGACTCATTTTCACTGTCTTCTTCTTTCGCCTCGTTCTCCTTCCGTTTTGGTGGATGCAGCATTGTGTGGTGCTGTTGGTGGCATATGGTACATCGATCCGATGCCGCGCATTCGGTTATCATGTGGGTGTGCGCCAAGCAATTCATGCTCTTATAGTTTTCATACACCGTCCTTCGTCTCTTGGAGACCACCATTTTGAAAGACATTCTAATATTTCAGCGGGTGATTCCGGGGGCAGAGGTGGCATCGGAGCATTTTATCTGGAATGAAAGAAAAAATAGTTGTGTACAATGTTTTTCCTCAATTAGTTATTACAACGATCTTGTTTAGTTTTAGGGTGCTAGACATTTTTCTATATTTATTGTTTGGGTTGTAGTCTGCTGTTTGTAGTAAGGGATGTGTTTTACATTGTGGTTGCATTTGTGGTCGGCAGGAGACAAAGTTGTACAATGGGACGAACCATGGTCACGTTTTGGGTGCGGACTTCGACTACCCTAACATTGTTGTCCTTGCAGGAAACACCTTAATCACCCGACCTAGTCGTCATTCTGAAGGTTGTGCAGATTCGCCCTTGACCACCACATAATCATTGACCTTCAAGGTATTTTGGGTCACCTTCCATTTGAGTCGCGGTTGTAATTCGGCAATATATTCCCTTTTCCAAAGTTGATAGAATGTTGCCGGTAAGGCCTTTAAGCGATTCCAACGACTGATTAACGATGTCTTTTCTGGGCAATGTTTCTGTTGCTATGGGGAAAGATATTATTGGTGATCCACTTAGGAAGTGACCGGGAGTGACCGAGTCTTGATTGTCATTGGACAGGTCCGATTATGGTCTCGAATTTAGGATTGCCTCTTTTTTCACGAGGAGTGTGAAGGTGAAGGTGTGATTAGTGGTAACCTTTTTCAGATATGCTTTCTTGCTCTTTACTGCTGCTTCCCACAGGCCACCCATATGAGGAGAATGAGCGGGAATAAATGACCAGCTGAACCCATGTGTAGAGTACTTCTGCTGGGTTGCTTCTACCGTGCTTTTGAGGAACTGCCATTGTCGGAAAAAATCGTTTTCGGTAGTCCTCTTCTGCTCGTAAATCTTACAAAAGATGCGATGAAGGCTTCCGCCGACAAGTCTGAACACACTTCTAAATGTACTGCTTTTGTTGAAAAGCAGACGAAAACTGCGATATAACATTTAAGAAGTTTTACATTTCGTAGTGACGATGCTTTGATATTAAACGGCCCTGCGAAATCTACTCCGGAATATGTGAAGGGCAATGAGAATGAGGATCGTTCTGCTGGGAGGCATTCCATTACCTGTTTTTGCATTTTGTGTTTGTAAATTGTACACTGCTTGCAAGTTCTTATACACTTTCTTATGATATTTTTTAGTCTTGGTACGTAATAACTCTGTCGGACTGCCCGTAACATTATGTGGTATTCAGAATGAAGTAGGATTTGATGAGTAAATGCTATGATGAGCTCAGTGAACTTCGCTTTCTCGGGAAGAATGACTGGATGCATTTCGTTGTAGCTCAATTAAGAGTTGGATAGGCGACTGCCCACTCTTATAAGTCCCGAGCTGTCCAAAAATGGCGTTAAAGCGAGAATATGTTGATAGGAAGTCTCTCCTTGAGACATATATTCTTTATTGAAAAATTTTTGTTGCGTTAGATAAATTAATCGATGCTTAGCTAATTCTATTTCCATTGTCGTTATGGTTCTTCCCTCTTGGAAGGTAATTTCCTTACATGCATTATAAATCGATATATGTGCGATATGACTCGTAGGCATAGGCTTAATGAAGAAAATCTTGATAGAACGTCCGCCTTTGACGGTTCGAATGAGCGTGGCTTTGGCCAATGATCTTTTTTTGACATAACCATTCTGGCCGATTCCACCAAAGCCGGTTTGTTGTAAGCTCTTGAGGTGTGATGCCTCGGGATCCTAAGTCGGCTGGATTATCTTCACTTTTTACGTGTTTCCAATGCTTGACATTTCCGAAACTAAGAATATCGCTCACTCTGTTGGATACAAATGTCTTGAGAGAATGTGGTGATTTGTGAAGCCAACCTAGGACAATTGACGAATCAGTCCACATGTACACTTCCTGGTTATATTTGCTGTTTTTGTCGCTGTTTTAATAAGTTTAGTTAGTATTAGCGCTCCACATAGTTTTAGTTTCGGAATTGTTGTTTTCCTGATCGGGCTACTTTGGTCTTGACTACTTGTAAATGGCATCGAATTTCTCCATTGGGTGCACCCGTTCGAATGTATACTGCGGCGATGTATACTCGAGCGGTACGTCTTCATCCCAATCTACACCCTCTTACCACAAATCTTGCATTATTATTTTTGCCGTTATTATGATTGGACTTAACCATCCTATGGGGTCGAACAGTTTTGCTATGACTGATAGTATATTTCATTTCGAACTCTTTAGACATGAATCCGCGAAGTCAATGACGTAGTACAAACAGTCGTCCATAGCATCCCAACGAATTCCCAAAGCCTTGATTGTGCTATTATCTTTTATTTTCAAGAATTCTTCGTTTAGATCTTCCGCGCGCACCTTTTCCAAGAGGAAACGACTGTTCCCGGTTATTTTTTTAAGTGGTCGTCCTGCGGAATTTTGGGTGTTGATTAGTTGATCTTGTTTATTTTCAGCTTCTTTTAGACTATGGTCTCCTGGCAATATGTCGTGGACGTACGTTTCGCTTATTAATATGCTGGCTGCCGCTGGATACTGGGTTTCGCAGTGTTTGATAAGTTCATGAAGGGTTCGAATTGTTAAATAAGATGCAGTGATCACGTCGAATGTGACTATAGTTAACTTGTATGTCTGTACTGGAAGATATGGAGTTGGACGATGTAATATTAACTGATACGACTGATCCCTTTCATGCACCTTAATCTGCCTGTACATTTTTTGGATGTCTCAGTTAAATAAATATTGGTAGTATCGCCAATTTAGTAGAATTTGTATTGTCTTGCTGTAGGATGCAACACGTCGTTAAGAGAGTATCCGCTTGTTGTCTTCTTTGACGCGTTGAACACGACTCTGCTCTTGGTTGATATGCACTCTGGTCGAATTACCGCGTGATGGGGCAGGAAAAAATTAAATTTTTTGATGTTTCATCTTCATAATGGGTGACGTGTTTCTTGTGATGTATATTCTTGTAAAACGTTGTTGTATTTCTCTTTTAATTGTGGTGTTTTCTCCAAAGTCTTTTCCATTCGCAGGTATTGTGCCATTGCCATTTGTCGGGATGAGCCAAGAAATATTGTATTTGGAAATTCGTTCTTGAACGGTAAGCGAACTTTATAGCGACCGTCTGGGTCTCTTGTTGTTGTCGTGGTGTAGAACTCCTCGCACCATACGTCGTTTGTAGATTTAGCTTGTGGTTTTTCGCTTGTAGTTTTTCGAAATTCTAGTGGAGAATGAATGGACTTCTTGAGTTTTTGCAGGACCCGAAAGATACCACCCAAAATGTGACTTCCTTGCCTCCATGCCATCGCCAATTCGCATTTTAATACCCTCTTTGTTGATCGATGGGAGGTCCTTGCTTATCGAAGACTGGGTCTGCTAGATTCATATCTTGGACTTCTCGAAGTCTAAGTGTTATTGGCAGGACGGTAAGAACTGTGCCAATTTGATGACTACTAAAGCTTCTATGCGGATGTCAAAGTCCGAAATTTGCGATTCCAGATGAAATTTACATTTGCTCTTGGAGTAACTAACTACGGATCCTCCTAATCCTAAGATTTGACAGTTGTTGGTATTGACATTCTGTGGTGAATTCTACTTGAAATTAAGTTTTTTTCCGAGCCTGCATCTAAAAGAGCTCGTACCGTATTGTATCGTATCGTATATCTCTCTGGGCCACGGTGCGTCCCATATGGCAACTCCGTTAATTCACCCAAATACCAAAAAATACAACCCTTCATGGATAATACATCTGTCAAGAATTCTAAGTCTCCATAGGCACACAAAACAAACACAAGTCAGAACCCAGAACAGAACACAGACAACACGTGTAAAGGTAACTACATATTGGTCAAATTATCAACGAAAGCGATTATTGGCCAAATAATTGACAACTATTATTGGCCAACTGAAAGTAAAACTTGGATTGTAAGGGACTTATGCCGCGAAGTAGGATTATTCCTCGGCAAGATACAGTACCCATGGTAGAACTATCCACCGGGGAGCCGAATTAGACGATCCGTCTTTAAGTTGTCAAAGCTAGCTACAACATTTGTGCCCTAAAAAGCCTTATCGAAAGTATTTGAATTTTAACGAGCTAATCTGATAAACGCTAACAAAAGATAAAATACCAACTTTGACAGCTTAAACACGGAAACGAACAAAAACACAAACATGCTGGGTTTATGCGTTTCCCGAATATATATGTAGCTCTATCATGATCGTACTCTTACTAGCCAACTAGCATTTTCTGAGATAGCTAATCCTCCCCATAAATCCACAGTGCGTTCTATCCCACCCACAACAACTACAATCACTTACGTTACTTATGCACAGTTTTTCGTCTTCGGCATCAATGCCCGAAATGACATCAATGTGGATATCCGACAATTTTGAAACGCAAGTTCCTCATACTGGTCTATTTGGTTGATTTGAATGTTTTCAAAATCTATTTACATTCCACATAAGTACGAACAAGAGAAAATATGGAAGAAATACTGCGGACTTCACACACATTTTTAAATCTACGCACCTCCAGCCATCCACGTTATGTTCCATCGTTCCTGTAGTATCTCCCTGTCACAATTGTTTTTCCATTAGTATCACCCTGTCACAATTGTTCCCTGGGCTTATGCCTATTATACGGCTTACTCTCCAAAAATTAAAAACAAGTTACTGCGTCGGACAGAACATGTTACTTTAAGCAAAATAAAATAAAATAAGAAAATCGGGGCAATTGCATAGTTTCGGAGTTATGCACCTCCCGTATGTTGAAATTTTGAAAAATTATCGATTATTTTCCTTTAAGCATGAAACACATAGACGACGACAGGCTACATGAACACACGACTACAAATGCCGCTGACTGCAAATGTAGACGTGTGGCAGCTACTGAATTATTTTCAAGACGGCAACTGCAAAGTAAACAGCTGATCTGTAATGTTGACGTTTGTGTTATTGTGTTATTTGTGTTAGAAGAAAATAAAATGTCTGGAGAATATTTAATAAATATTATTACAAACATAACAAAAATTGTGAAAACAGTTGATTATTCTGTCAGTGGTGCCACTTCAGGCATTGACAGCTCTAACCTGTTGATTGTCGCCCACACAAATAGAAATTAGTTTAATTCAACTACAGCTACATAAGTAGCATAGACAACAACCTGCAGTCGTGTCGCCTTGCCGTCGTTAAAATATTCACTTGCATATAAACGCATGTATTATATTTTTGACAGGTTGTGGTCGGTAGCCTGTCGTCGTCTATGTGTTTCATGCTTTACTTTTCTCAAAAATATAAAGCTTTAACAAAAACGATGTACAAGTAGACAGTCAAAATTTCTCTTCAATCAAATGCTGTTGCGGGTAACCCCAAACAGCTCACTGCGTAAATAAAATAAAAAAAAAAATTTCGTGGAGCTTCGCCGCGGGGTGACTTTTTTCCACTATGGAAGCACAAAACCATCTTTAAAATTCAAAAGAGGCTTAAAGTGCAGGGTGGCCCCGAATGGGATTTTGTTGTTTGCCAGCCTGCCCCCGCCATAGATTTTTTTTTTTGCTTGATGGAGAGGGTGGCCCCAATGGGGAAGCATGCACACCAGCCTCTGTCACCAACTGTGGGTTTTGGATTGGGTGGCCCCAAATGGGTATATACATACATACGAAAACCAGCCAATCCAACCCAACTTTGTTGTCCCGGGAACCTGAAAGGAAGAGAAAACAAAAAGATTATTGGGGGACTGGTAGTTTGTTTTGCAATTCCCTGCTGTTGTACTGCCGCCTTTCATAATGGTTTTCACCGATAGATGACGACGACCAGTACATCAACCGGGGGATACCTCGCTCATCCGGATCAGGGTAATCTTCCAACGCGTAATCTTCAATTCTGAAAATAGAGAAAAAGAAAAACAAAGATCAGTAGAATTAATTGCAGCCACTTACCTTGTACGTACGAGTGTGAATAATTGTTGAATGAGAATATGACAGATGGATCGGTTGTACAACAACGTACTACCGTGGGGTTGCCAGACTGCTGACTCAGCCATCGGGTACGTTTTTGTTAGTGTAACGTAAATTTTTCAAGTTTTCAAATAATTAATGAATGAAATTAAATGTTAGTGAATTATATTCGGAAATATTTTTAGTGTGGTGGGTTATATTTGGTTTTTGTCTATGGAGGGAGGTAAAGCAGTTCACCGAAAGTGGTAAAATAATTAGAAAAGGAAAACTTTAGGCGCTTCGGAAGAAAAGGACGAGAATGGTGACGGAATTTAAAAAGATTTTTGAAAAAGGACGGACGATATATTGGAAAGATTGGACGAAAATGGTGTTTTTTTTTGTGGAAGAAGATACCCAAGCAAGTGGCCGTCGGTGGTGCAATGGTTAGTGTGCGCGGCTCTTGTACATGAGATCCTGGGTTCGAACCCGGCTCTGACCACCTTCAAAAAAAAATAAAAATTTCTTTCGGCGGCGGTCACCTTGCATAGTGACGGCGACACTATCGAGTATCTAGCCATGAAAAAGCTTCTCAAATTACCGTTCGGAATCGGTGTAAAACTGTAGGTCCCAATCAGTGAGTGAAAACTGGAAAGCGCACAGCTCAGTGATTGTGAGAAGTTCTCCCCAGTCCCTTCATGGGATGTAATGGGAAACCATTTATTTTTTATTTTATAGATACCCAAGCAAAGATTGGCGGCAGAGTTCGTGATTAATTCCCAAGTAAGCGCCAAAAGGAACACAACACTCCCGAAAAGTTCCTAACTTCTTTTTTGTGAAAACAATAATTTTTAACTTCCAAGGACAAAGTTTGTGAAAGAAAATTAAGAGGTATGTACTCCACAAGAAAAGGAAAATAGTGAACGGCAGTAAAAATGTGAAAAAATTTAGGTTATCCTGGTGAAAGACCATCCTACGTGAGACACATAGTCCTGAATCGGCGAACATTAAAAAAAACTGCTTGAGGTAGGAAGTTACCTGTGAAGGAGCTTACACTGGTCATCACTCCACAAGCTACGGGACAGAATATTCGCATAAAAGTCCATCTACCAGGTAACCTCAAATTTTTATTTTCCTTTTTATTGATGTTGATGCGGTAGAGGAACGAATAATTCGCGATTATAATGCAGCATAACATCCGTGGTCAGCAATACGTAATGCAGCAAAACATCCTTGGTGAAAGACGAAAAGTTTGATGAAGAAAGTCTTTTTAGTTTATGTGTATTAAGTCAGACTTATTGTTAGGTTAGTGTTAAAGATATTAGGTGTAAGAAAACTGTGAAAGTGTTTTTTTTATGTGCAATTATTGTTAAGCAATTGAAGATAATTTCGGCGAATAATATTACCGCGTTTTGAACCCTGTTTTGGTATGCACAGGATCTTTTGGACGGCGAATACCTTTATTGTCAGAGAAATCGAAAGGGCAACAGTTTGTAGACTTTAGGGAGCTCCTTCAAGTGCGCAATAAAAATTTACCTAGCCTAACAGAAAATATATCGAATTCCATAACATCCGCGTGAATAGCCAGGAGATACTGTGCAAAGTCAAAGGGCAAGGCATTGCCATACATCAAGTGTGGAGGAACGAGAATCGTTACTACGCATATTAGATGCTTATGATTTTATCCTCAATTGTTTTTATTCCTAGTGTTCGTACTCGTATTATATAGTTTTTTTTTTAGTGATTTTATTTATTCTATTTTTGTGTTGAGTTTTATGTTAGGTTTAGTAATAATAATAGTGTAAGTCAAAACAAATTTCTGGAAGTCGAATATTTGTAACGCCTATCCGATTAGGTTGCGCTATTTCATGTAAGCCAGGGTTCTATTAGATCCAAATAATTCCCTGTAGAAGAAATAAATAGAAAGGGGAGTTAAATATGAACACGAATATATATTAATCATCGATAAAAAATTAAGAGTTAAAGAATTTTGTAAAAATATATTAAACAGTAAATCGTAGACAGTGATTAGAGGATAATGTAATAGGAATAAGATTATACGAAAGGATAGGATAGATATTTATATAATAAAGTAATATGTTGATTACGAATAGAAAAGTCATGAGAACTTAAGTTTGTGCAAAGTGGGGAGGCATATGTAAACGGAAAGGTAAGTGGAAAGTGCGGGCAGTTTAAAGGGGTCACAGACAATGAAGGGACATCTTCGTGACCATGGTCGGGATGGGCGGCTGAGGTAAACATCTACCTCCTTCTAAAGATGTGTTTTCTTTTGTTAATTTGTCTTTTTTTGAATTTTAATTGTGACGTCCGTTGGACTGGGCAAATGGGAGGAACTCTAACCCTTGAACAAGCCGTATGAGCTAGCTGGCCTCGAGATTTGCCCAAGGGCTTTGCGGTACGTAACAATGCAAACAAACAAAACGAGTAAAACCCTAGTACTTCTCTACTCCCTCTCTTACTCTCTTCATTGAATATTTCAATACACGAGCAGCTTTTTGATAGTGTTATTGTATATAACTATACAAATTCCAAGCATGTTGAAATAAAATTACATAAACTATGCAAAAAGTATGAAATAAGCAAGATATGACGCGAGAGCGAAATGCGTTTGAGTGAACTCCTAGCACTGTTTGGTTCTCTTTTACCAGGGTTGCCAAGTTACGCACATCTTTTGGTCGTCTAATTGTAAATCGTCTTTGGCTTTAAATACTAATCCGACGCACACTGACCGATTTGCCTGATCTAGCGTAACGAAATTAATTACTTGAAAAATAATAAAGTTTTCTTCAAAATGATAATTTTCCTGGAATAGTAAGCAAATAAGGAATCAATTGAAATTTTTTTTTTATTAAAATTTTTTTTTATTTATTAGACGTATTGAATTAAATTATTCCGAGTCAGTACTCCAGTCTAAATCGAACTTTTCTGATACTTCAAAAGAATCTAAGAGAAGACATTTCATTACACTATCCAAAAAAATTTCTTTATTTGAAAGACGATACGGGCTGTTGCATAAACTCGTTATTAAAGGATCCGAAGAAATTAATAATGAGTTTATAAGATCCTCCATTGTATTTATGCGCGAAGTTTTACGTGTATACTTAAGCCGAAAATTTCGGAAATCTTTGTTCCTATCTTCCAAGGCTTCTTCCGACATTATACCAATAGGAAGTGGTACACATTCAATTATATCAGCTCCGTGAATCAATATTTTATGTATCGAGCTAGGCATGTAGAACCATGGATATTCATTTACATATCTTTGCGGTTTGTAAGGCATACTCGCGAAAATTGCAAACATTTACCGCGTATCCGGAGGCCATAGAGCGCAAAATCACACCTAGTCTTTTAATTAGATTTTCATTTACGTCGGTTGTTTCAGCAGACAATTGATAGTGTTCAAAAAACCTTCGAGCTGTATTGCCACTATTCGTGTTGCCGGAACCTTGCATTGGGATATCCATCGATCCATCGATCATTGTAAGCTGCAAATTGTGTTGAATTTGAAATCCGCTAAGACGCGTGGGTTTAAGTTTCAAAATTTGTGATTTAATTTTTTCAATCTCGGCACGAAGTTTCAAAATTTGTGATTTAATTCTTTCAATCTCGGCACGAATCAAATCTGCTGACTCTTTTGCAAACATTTTTTTAAGAGGTTTACAATACCGAGTTGATGATGGCCGCGAATTTTTCCATAGTATACCAGCTTGTAGTGGCACAATGCAAACTGCAAACAAATGTTCATCTACCATATTGTGCTCCGAATTGGTAAAGATTTGTGGATATGTTGAGTGTTCTGAACTCCCATCGCATCCCCACTTAAAAACGACAGTTGGATGTTCATTTATGTGTTCATCAACTGATATTTGGCTAAATGTCTCCGGGTGGGCTTCAGCAATCCTTTTAATTGAGTGATCCAGTAGTTCTTACAGAGGAACTTCAGCATAAAATTCTTCAGTTCTTTTTGCATCTGGATAACACATCTTTTTGGCGGATAGAAAAACATCGTATGTTGGGTAAATATCACAATTTCGAGCTTTTGCACCAGCTTGCATGAGTTTATATGAGTTTTTGGTAAACCCTCCATAAATATATAGAGCCAAAGCTTCCTCTGGCGTTTACTTTAGAGGGAGCTGTTTATCTATTTCAAGGCTTCTTTTAATTTTTTTAGACGCATCCGAATCAGTGCCTACCATTGAAACAACTTGCGATGCACTCCGTTTTCCAGCTTTGTATAAGCTGACGCGAGTCGCTATCATGAGCTCATTTTTGAGTATTTTGACATACAAGAACTAATTCTTCGTCTAACCAAGCTTTGTACTTATGGTCCAACCGTTGCCAACCCCTATGGCATTCTCGCCACTTGTCAGTGAGCCTTTTGCAAAAAATTTTTCAGTTCTTTAACAATTAAATTGTGCTCATCCTCAGTGTATTTGGATTTCTCAATAACACTTGAAAAAACAAACTCCTCCAGTGCGGAAAATATTTTTAAAGCGTCTTTTTCATTAAGCCAGACTGAAAAAAGGGTGCGTTTGCAGACCGACATGGTGCCTAAAAATTATAACCTTGTGAGTAAACGCAACTCAACGCAGCAAATGTTGGACGTTTCACAAAGTAGACGAAACATATTAACATAAAACAAGAGTTTCTTTCCCGCCCCATACCGGCTTCACTAAGTTTTACTCTACACAAGTTCAACTTCGGTCACAAAAAAGGACTTAACAAAGTTGTTGATTTCTACCACATTTTTCTACCTGAACATATATTGCACAGGTCACGAAACACATTTTTTTTAACTACATACCTTTAACTTATAAACAATCCGGAAAAAATTTAGCAATATGAATTTTCACAACTTTTCAGCACACTTGTAAAAACGCGGCAAGCTCAGAGTTGATCAATTATAGTAAATTTATCAATTTGAAAATTATCGATGTGCTAAATGAGCAGTTAGTTATCGGTGGGAAATCAAATTTTGGTAGATTTTGAAGGTAAACAATTTTGATTTCGTTACGCTAGATCAGGCGAATCGGCCACTGTGCGACGCCGGTGTTGGACCTATCCCAGACGAGAAAACCCCTTAGCCCGGCCGAAGACGATCACGCAGAAAGCTTTATACCACAAAAATACTATGTTGAAGCCGCGAAGCCGGTGTTGGACCTACCCCAGAGGAGAAACAATTCTGTATATTGGCCTTTTTCCGTGCGGTAAAACTACAATTATTCAATGCAAATTTTCATATTGTTGGTGAACGTAAAATTGTCTAAGTTTATTGGTAATATTGCCCAATTAAATAGCTGACCCTGTGTTGAACAGTGCATTGGCTGATATCAGACCATGAATGTGGGCAATATTTCACTAGATTTCTTTTCCGTGTGTCCCCCTCCCCCCCCTCGCACAAAAAATTATAGTTTTTTGGAGTGTAAAGGCCCAAGCATATCATGCTTTTTCTGGATTAAGTCAGCTTAAGCCACTGCTCGAATACATATAAAACGTATGTGGCCGTTTATAATGTACTTGCGGCAACTTTTCGTTGAGTTTCGTCAAGTGTCATCGGCTTAAGCAGCGCTCGCTACTGGCCGAACTTTGCTTACGCCATCAGCTGTTTGTTTATTTGTTTGGTCAAATATAATAATAACAAACCAAAATGTCGACTGAAACTGAATTTATACAGTGCCTTATTGAAAATGTTGAAAAACATAAATGTCTGTATGACAAGAGGGACGCGTTTTATTTTAACAAAGGCGTTAAAGAAAGGACGTGGATGGATGTTGCCGATAAGTGCAACAAAAGTGGTAAGTATTTAATATGGCTATGCGAATAACCGTCCAAGTAAAAATTGCCCAAAAGCGGAAAGTGACCCCAAAAATGTTGGGCGATTATTCGCAGAGCTATAGAATATATTATTAGTTGTTTTTTGTTCATTAATATTGAACATTCTTCTCAATTAAAGTACCGGATTGCAAACACCGGTGGAAATTGCTCCGCGAGCGTTTGGTGAAGGAGATGAAGAAGATGGAGTCTCCATCAGGTAGCGGCATGTGCTACCTGGAAGAATGGACCTTCTTGCAGCAAATGCTGTTTCTAAAAGATTCGCTCGCACCTCGCCGGTAAGTACATAAATAACAGTGACAGTGACACAAAATAAACAATCAATAAATGCCCATCAAAAGTTGACAAAGGTGCGTGGTACCTAACATAAAGATCACAAATAAAAAAAAAAAATAAAAAACTGTCCATGTTCTGACACTCGCATATTGTAAAAGTTTATCGATTGTGCGTGTTTTTGAATAAATATTGTAAAAAAAATTTACTAGTTGAAATTATTGAATTTTGCTTACATTTATTTTACCAAATTTTACGTTTTTATTTTGTACTTTGATTGTTTTATTATGTTATTGTGTTGCCACGGCTGTGTTTTTTAGTACTTTTGCTCCAAAGTAGTACATAAATGTGCAGCGGTGGCTTAAAAGTTTCAAAGTCACGAAAGTATATTCCAGCCACCTAAAAGTCTCATGGAATTCCAGTAAGCATTTGACAGGCTTTTCGTTGAGTTCGCTTAAGCCCATAAGCCAGCGTAAGCACATTATAGTTGGGCCTTAAGGCTTAAAATAGACCTGTTGCCATACTCATGTATTTTGTTTTTGTACTCTTTTGCATTCTTGTCATGGTAAAATAAGTAAGGTAAACGCACTAGGAATTGTTACAACAAACACAGGCATTTTGTTTTTGTTTGGTGTCCATAATCTGTCAAATTTTCTTCATGTGTGTATCTACTGTAAAAGTAAACAAAAAAGTACACAAACAAAATGCATGTGAATTTGACATAAGAGTAACACCTAAGCAAGAAATATGTTGAAATCAGCTGTTCTAACGAGTTTACCTTACTCATTTACCATGATTCTTGTGTTGTTGGTACGTATTTGTGTAGAGTTTGACAGCTGAAGTGAATGAGACAAAAACAAAATGCCTGCTGTTGCTGCCTACAACTCCAACAATACCTGCTGCTATTACCATGTTTCCGAGCAAATGGTGCATAAACGACAAACGTCAAAATTTAGACTACTTGTCAAAATTTTGTGTAGCCCTGGGGCATGGTACAATAATATGTACATGGTAAAGTCGTAAGAACAGATGTTTTAATTTTTTTCATGAGGTTCTTCGCTTAGGCTGTCGCACTTACATGTATTTTGTTTATGGTCTCTTTTGCATTCTTGTGTTGTTGGTATGTATTTGTGCAGAGTTTGACAGCTGAAGCGAAAAGAACAAAAACAAAATGTTTGTTGTTGCTGCCTACAACTACAACAACGCGCGCTGCTATTACCATGTACATATTATTGTACCATGCCCTGGGGCATCGTAAAATTATCTATCGGGTAAACGCGTCTGCCCAGCTGATTTGTGGGTTTTTTTTAATCTTTTCCGTGTGTAAGCTGTCAAATTCGATTTTGTTTCTTTTTGTTTGTTAATAAAATTCAAAGAATTTCAATCAAAATGCAATTTAATAGCATAGACTTTGTATCAGGTAAGACAAGCTAATAAAATTTTTCACATTTTGTGTTCATAATGTTTTTCATTAGTCAGCTAATTTTGACAGCTTAACAACTAATGCGACTACCTAATAGATAATTCTACCATGCCCTGGGGCTAATGAGAATTTTGACAGCAAATACTCACCACGCTAATGTCAAAATTTTAGTCAATCAAAATTAATTGGTTCGATAAACACACAGCATTAGTAGTTCTTGAGTTCGGTCAGCGGAGTGTTGGTTCAACAAGTATTTTTCATAAATATTAGAAGAAATACATAGCAAAATATGTCGGCTATCACTAAGGGTATGCATACTACATATAAATGATATTATTATTAAAACAAAAAGTCTAATTTATTACGACCGTTATGTCCGAGTATTTTCACGTGTGCACTTTGGACTGTTCCAATGTTTTGTTGTGCCTCTTCGCATTTGAAGATGGACAGACATTTGTATTTGGGGCTTTATCACTTTCGTCATCACTTACCGGCTGATATATACATATGTACACACGTACGTATGTACATACACGATAATGAACTTTGGACGTCAGTTTTCTTTTTGAATTTTATTTTAATTATGGTTAATACAGGCATACCTACATACATATCTACATATGTACATATGTGTATGAACTATAGTTTTAGTTTCATAACATAATATTTATCGAATTGTATTTTTCCATTTTAGGAATTTATATTGTTGGTGCCAAACGTACTGCCTTTGGTACATTTGGTGGTGCCTTCAAGAACATCAATCAGACACAATTACAGACAGCCGCTGCCAAGGCTGCTATAGCTGCATCTGGAGTCAGTCCGCAACACATAGACACTGTTGTTATCGGACATATTATGTCGGTGAGATGGTATTAAGTTTATTAATCTTTCACAGCTTAATATAATAATCAAACCGTAATATTTGTGTAACCACCACAAACATATCTGGGTTTTCAAGGGTATACAATTTTCATTTTTTTTCGTAAGTCGGTCTAATGTATACGTGCCTCCATTCACTGGGCTATATTAGTTGTTATCTGTAGTATAATGCGCTTAACTATTTCGAATTATGTTTGCGACATTTTATACTTCATTACGTTACAAAAAGTAATACCATATCATTCGTTCTATATCATACTCTTAAGTGTTATCTTTAGAACTAAATTTCACTTTTTTTAAAATATATTTATATGCATACAACGCCCCCTTGACACGTGGACATTTTAAAAGTATAGTTCTTAATCTTTACATAGGAGACTTCTTGCATAAACTTTAGTAATACATTTTGTTCACGTTTGAAGCGTTATTGACTCAAATTCAGCTACGAGGCATAACAGGGAACTAGCTGAATACAAGTCTGACATACAAATATTTTTAGAGGGTAACGTTTTTGGGATATACATACATATATATTTTTCTTATTCATTATTTATCACATCCAGTTTGTTTCAATTTTCTACTTATACAATAGAAGATTCGCCCTTTTTCACTAGCTACCAACAAATGGGTTTCTGGGTACCACTGGCTACTCCTTCGTGTGGCATAAAGCTAATAGTTACAAGGGGTATTTACGTGTCCAAGAAATTGAAATATTATATAACATTCCGTTCAGTAGAGCTTGGAGAATGTGAATTATTGCCGATTGAAGTTGGTGCAATTTATCTTTCTCATGGTGACAAAGATTTTTGATAAATAACTTATCTTCTATCTACAATTGTGACATGTTTGATATTTCGAAATCGTTAGCAGTGATAGCAGATAGCAGTAATATTGGCCACAACTGTGTATCTTTGTGTCAGGTGAAGTGCCCGTATATTTCCCCCCTTGTGGGAAGTAGTGTCAATCCCAAAATAGACAGTTGTCTGAAAACCACAACTGATCATGGCGAACATATTAAAACTCAAGGATTGTATTTATAAGAATAATGTAAAATTCATATTAAGAAAGAAAAGACGAATGTTCTAAAAACATGGATAATACCAATAATACTCAATTATGGAGATATCTACGTACTTATGATTGCCTAAATGATGAGACTGACTGCCCCTACTATGTAATTCGATTCGAAAATTAAAACTATTCGAAAGTTCTTTCCGATCCGTATTTGAAATGGTACCATGTACAACTTTCGGATTGAACAAAAAGTGTTACCAATACTTTCGGAAAATGTTTGTTTTTTGGTTGGCAACATTTCATGTCAAAATTATATTTGGTTTGTTATTGTTCATAAATAAGTTGTAGTAATATCCTAGATAAAGTAAATTAGGGGTCCTGGGGGTTAATTATTTCATTGGAAGGGTAAGGAAAAAAATTACAATTTCTTATTATTCACTAGTTTTAACCATTTCGCCCGTCCCTAGTTCCATACTGGACTATGCCTTTTTGCACCCTATTCATATACATTGAACATTTACAAAATAATGCGACTTCGGCAGCAGTCAACGACATAACCACATTCCCTACATTCAAAATTCATTTAGTGAGTGAAAAGCATTACTGTCGTTATAAGTATATGCAGACTATCTCACGAAGGCTCTAATAAACGAAGGAAGAGGCAGTGGCACAAAGACACTAATACTATGGTTTAGTAATAGATTTTTTGTCGTTTTATTTAGTGCACGAATTCCTTAGAGTCGCTGTTTTCCGAAGTATAGCGATACTTTGGTCATGGGCACGACAATAAGTTAAAAAATAATACCATATAACATTGAATAATCAAAATCATTCTTTTTCTTATTGTGCATAAAAATTCCTTAATTAATAATATAAAATGGTCTATTTTTTTATAAAAATCAAATATTTTATATCTTTCCGCTATCTCAAAAGCAACCGAATAAGAATCTCAATAATCGAGTTCATTTCTGTTCGAAAATCGAGTTACATGGTTCAATCTTTCCGTAAATCGAAAATCGCTCATTCGAATTCGAGATCCATGGTACCAAAAATTCGGTTCCGTTAAATTTTTCTTTCGAATCGAGTTACATAGTTAGGGCCCTGACGTTGATGGTTAATATTAGTGATGCACGGAATCGAGGAACCGGTTCTGGGCTTACCAGAACCGAATTACGGTTCCAAAAGATCCGAATACGGTTTCAAACGAACCGAAAGACTGGTCCAAATAACCCGAAACTGCTCTTAAAGAACCAAAAACGGTTCTTATATGACCGAAAAAAAATTTCGAAACGGTTCCAATATAATAGGACTCGGTTTCAAAAGAACCAAAAGTGTTAGACTTTGGATGAGGGTATGAAAATGTGTATTTTTTTTCAAGTTTTATATTCTTATAATAACTTAAGCCTGAGAACCAGAACCGGTCCAAATACCCGGTTCTTCCCCGAACCGGACTCGAAAGAAGCGGTTCTTCAAATACGCGGAACCGCACATCACTAGTTAATATTGCCAACAACTATGAATTTGTTTTTTTTTTTATTATACATGATTCGATCTGAAATTATTTATTTTTTTAAATTCTTTATATTAACTTCATCTGTCTGTCTGCATGCATGCATACTGAAAAAACTTTGGATTGATTTTGAACCCTTTTCCCGTGATCCAATCGAGCTGAAACTTCGCAGGCAAACTAATGCCGAACTATCAAAATATGGGCGGGATTGGACAAAGGAGCGTGGTACCTCCCATACAAATCACATAATTTCTGCTCTTGTTAAAGGTATTTGAACAAAATTGGGTATGTGGTTAGGTATACATGTTCTAAGATCTGCTGCAAATATGGGCGGGATTGCACAAAGTGGCGTGGTTATATATAAAGAATTTATAGTCAAAAACTTTATTTATTAATCAATTCGTAACATAAAAAGCCAAGGCCAACTTATCTATGTTCATATATACAAAAAAAAAACTCTCCAGAACTCTATATACAACATGAACAAATATCTGCTATTTAATATATCTTTCACGTTTGGGAATAAGGTCTTAAGTCAAAAAAATGCATTTTGGGTTTTTGATTGGGTTTAACTCAATTTTTTTTTCTCTTTCGTTTGGTATTAATAACTTAAGCCTAGCACAACTCCATCCAATCGTAATCATTTGCTCTTTAGGCAATAAGTCAGAAAATTTCATATATAAATAATTTTCAATTTAAAATTACGAAAAACTACAGTTTCTGACTTAAGACCTTATTCCCAAACGTCGAAGATATATATTCGAAAAAGAAAGAAAGCAAGAGGTCAACTTTATGGGAACAGGTCAACAATTTAAAATAAAAAATTCTGGGAAACCCCTATTTTCGGAGTTCTGGGCCCCCAAATTTCGGACATACAGGAGGGGGTAAAATTCAGGACCAGGGTGCGGGAAAAAAAGGTTTAAGAAAAAAATAAAATTAAAGAACGTCGATGTGTGGCAAAATTTTATTAAAATAATTTTTGTATTTTTTGAAAACATTTTTTTATTTTTTATCGGGAAAAAATTTTAAAAAAAATTGCGTGCTTTTTTTGTTTTCGTGAACCGTGAACTTGAGCCTTGATACCTTCGGTCATTAATGGGTTAAAGGAACAAATAATATCTTATTTTTTAGCTTAATGTCTAAACTATACAATAACGGGTGAAAATATGTATGTTGTGTACTATTGTGAGATAATAATCTTTTTCCTCAAAAAGTGGAGTTATAAAAGTCGAATATTGGATATAGGCTCGCAAGGGGTTAATAATCCGGGAAGTATGGGTTTCCCCAGAAAAAAAATACGGGTTTACTCTGGATGATAAGGCCTATGGAGTGATGATAATTTGGACGCGCTACGAGAGTGGCCCTTGAACTTAACTTAAGCCGAAAGAAAACAACTTTTCTTGAGTCGCTTTTATTTTGTGTTTTTTTTTTATTACTTAAATACCCGCTTATACTATTTATTTAAAATCGAACTGATGCTCCTCTTTCCTTCGTTGCCCGTCTTAGTTTATTCTTTTGTACAGAAAAGAAGTCACTACCGCTAGTTAGCAACGTACCAAAGGGCTACACATGTATGTATGTACACATGACGGTTTGGGCAAACAAGCAAAAGGGCAACGAAAGAATAACAAATAAGCAATGATCATAACAAGAGAGTTATGACTACATAAACGAGTTAAGATTTGGTAAATAGTTAAATTGTAAGATATGTACAGTACTGTGCAAATGAATAAGTACTGAAATTGAAATATAATTGAAGCAAACACAAATTAAATATTTATGTATATTGATTAAACCAATTGAAATGAAATAGTGTCGGCGGCAACACTATACTTAAATCGCAATTACTGCATTTGGTATAATAAATGACTTACGTGGTAACTAGCAAAACATAAATAAATTTCCAATATGTTAATAAGTGTAATAACAGCCAACTACTGTAAAATAATTAAAAAATTAAAAAACGGCTCTGTTGCTATAAATCATTAATCATGTATCTGTACAGAAGGTTTTATGAACCTTCATTAAAAATTAAATATTCCGAAGATCTACGCTGGGAAATTCAATTTGGGAAAGAAATGTTCTCATACGAAGGGGGAGATCATTCCAAATTCTGGGTACTCGAACGAGATATGATCGATCATTTACCGATGAGGCTATACGAGGTAATGAAATCTGAGGATTTCTTGTAGATCTACTAAAGTGTAATCTATGACGTAATAATGGCGGACTACCCGATAATATAATACCATACAAATTTTCCACAATTCGACTTTTAACGTAAGAGTCAAATGAAAAATACATAACTGGAAACATGGTCATACTTTCGCAATCCATAAATATATCGAATAATGAAATTAAACACTCCTAATGAAAACACACTCCGTCGGTGGTGCAATGGGTAGTGTGCGCGGCTCTTGTACATGAGATCCTGGGTTCGAACCCACCCGGCTCCGACCACCTTCAACAAAAATTTCTTTCGGCGGCGGTCACCTCGCATAGTGACGGCGACACTATCGAGTATCTAGCCATGAAAAAGCTTCTCAAATTACCGTTCGGAATCGGTGTAAAACTGTAGGTCCCAATCAGTGAGTGAAAACTGGAAAGCGCACAGCTCAGTGATTGTGAGAAGTTCTCCCCAGTCCCTTCATAAGATGTAATGGGAAACCATTTACTTTTATTTTTTTTTAATTTTTTGAAACAACTCGATGTTGTACCAGACACTACTCAAGCCCACAATTAATATGTAGCATTAAAAGAGCCAAGGCAATTCTTTGTCGTATATAACATGACAGATGTACTGGTAGACAATATAATTTACGTAATTGAATTAAAACTAGAGAAAACCAAATCAATGTGGGTGCCAAAATCAAACTTGTCATCAATAACTACTCATCTCATCTCGTTCACTAATTCAATTGAAGACCCATTAACAGATATATTAAAATTGCGACTATGAACTATTTCGAACCGAAAAACACTATTTTCACTCAGCCAATGACTAAAGTTGCCGAAGTTGAGTTCACCAACGGCTCCAAAGCAATAGAGGATGTGCTTTTAAACAATATATGGATAAGTGATGATTTATCCGACTTTTCGTATTATATTCAAAAATTAAATTGTTCGAGCGTATGGTAATTTAAATATATTTTAATTTTAATATATTAAATACTTAAAATATACCACCTTAATGGAGAGGTAAATTCTGCAATGTTTATTCTGTAAAATTTTTAAATGTTAAAACGGACAAAGCACCTCTAAATATTTAACGAAAGTCTACATATGTATGTGAACGAGTGAACAATAGTTCCGTTATGTAGCGTGGTCGCTCACTGGAACGTTTTCTTCAATAGTAGTTCAATTGCTTTAAGAAAAGTAAGATCAAAGTTAAATTGTGTGCTTTTTGTAAAAATTTTGGGAAATAGTTGCCTTTAAATGTCCACAAGAAAATAAATTTCCCAACTACGTGAAGTGGTTGTAAAACTTAAAGATGAGGGAAATTCGTTTCCAAAAGTTGGGGAAATTTTGGGATTGAGTAAGGCTACCGTCCAGACAATAATTAAAAATTACAATATTACTGGATCGTACCCGGAAAACCCGAAAACTAGTTTTGTCAAACTAGCCGAAACATTGCGTGCGACCGACGGAATTTAAGAACATGCTGTATGTATCCGGCGTTGCTTGAATAAGGCAGGCTTAGCCTCCAGAATGGCAAGGAAGAAACCTCTAACAAGTGAAGTGAACAGAAAAAGAGACTTATATACGCCAAACAGCATGAAAAAAAAACATATTGAAGATCCAAACTTTTGGACATGAGTACTTTTCACGGATATATGTAAATTCAATATTTTTGGAAGAGATTGACCTGCATGGAGGCGGTTCTGTAATGGTGTGCAAGTGGAGTTGGCGAACTGCGGTTTATAGAAGGGACAATGAATCGGCACATGTATATTGACATGTAAAAAACATTAAGGAAAGAGATGTAACTTCAGTTCGAACTCTGAAAACGTGGTAGCTGAAGAAGGGGCAAAAATGCTCCCAGAAATAACAAACAAACTTGCCTTATTCATGCCTTCTCGTCTAAAAGAAGTACTCATTAACCCGGCGCCGGGGGGGATGGGTCAAAATTACCCGTCACTTTTCGAATGGATTGTGGTTTTAAAACTGTACTTCTCTTCTCTACGCTCTTCTCAGTAGCTGGTGATATTGAATCTCTCTGAATGTTATAAATTTCAAATCAGTTGCATGACGATTGTACTTCGAGTAACACGTGCTCAAAGTTAAAAAAGGTAAATATGACCCATAAGACTAATAACAAAATAAGTGTTTATTATATTTAAGCTAGAAGAAGCCTCCTTTGTTAACTTTTTTTATATGAAATGTTTTTTGTTTAAAAATAAAAGTAAATATGTTATTTTTTAACAAAGTCATGTTTTATTTCCTTAATAAGGTTAGATTCAATCTAAATTGTATATATTTTTTCGTAAATATAGCAAAAAACCTCGAGTTTAATAAGTGGGTCATTATGACCCAACCCCCATGTCCTTGTAGCTAAAATCCACCCCCCCGGCGCCGGGTTAAAAAAGCAAATGGTGGTCCAACACATTATTAATTTTCCATTATTTTTGGTCATTTCTATGCCGAATGTAGGCTTTTGGAAATGTATAGTCATGCTCTTTTTTGTTATTTCTGTTCAATTACTTTGGTCATAAAATGAAAATACCATAAAATGAAAATACCAGAAAATAATTTCCCAATATTTCGATTAGCATCGCTAATCATCCTCAGAGTTCTATATACAAAATATTTAACATTAATAACATATTGATCATAAAACGATTGCCAATAATTACATGTATTAGGTCTGTCTGCGTACTTTTCCAGTAGCAAATACTCAGTAACTTTTTTTGGGAGAGTAAGAACAATTTTACTCTCGGTTGAAAATATATCAAAAAGTACGCAGACAGCATCCAGTGAAATCTTGCAAGAAAACAGCTGATCGGTGTGTAAACAATTGAAATAGCAAAGCAAAAGAATTTTAGCATATGTGTCGCACGGTCGCACTCTATATTTGCACGTTTCTAGCATGAAGTAAAATGTTTTGTTTATTATAATTTATTATAAACGTTAAAAATCAACACAATTCTAACTACTTACCTCTGCCATTGTTAAATTTCAATTTTTATTTTCATTTCACAAAAATTATTTCATTCAAACAGTAAACAAAAACAGCTGTTCAAACTAGTTGCAAAATCTTGCAAGAAGAAATTTCTCCAGCAACATTTTGCAAGTTCTCTAACTTCCAACTGTCAAAAAATTCTCTTTTTCGCTCTCTCGCTGCAAGAGATTTGGAGTACGCAGACAACATTTTGCAAGATTTTGCAACATTTTGCACAAAATGATGCAAAATGTGTGTACGCAGACAGACCTATTATAAATCAAAAAAAAAAAACAAATTACTCGTACGTAATGTGCAAGCTTTCGTCAACTATTGTCTGTTTTCTCTGAGTTTGCTTATTGTGTGTCGATATATTTGAGCACATCGGTCAGTGGTCGGTCTTGTAATTGAGTCTTTTCTCTGAGGGAACGTTAATTAAGTGCAACATTTCGAGAGTGAGTCGTCATGAGTAATGTGTCTCCTCCGCTAAAATGCCAACGTCGTCAAAGTTAGAATTATGACCCGTCGCAGCACAGTGGGCCGCTAATGCACTTTTCTTTTCCATAGGTTTAAAGGTGGCCCATAAATCCGATTTGTGGGAAGACAGTCTTCAATTTTGTCATCGTGGTGCCAACGTATACCTTTTGGCATACGTCTTATCCCCATTGCATTTTATTTGATATACAATATTAGACTTATCTTTTCCCGTCACTTTGGACTTTGTGTGTCTAAATAATCTGCTCAGGGTAGTGTGCGATTTCAACGTCAACTCATATGACCCTTTGTCATAGATATCGGAATGCTTCAGTCTCTCGGAATAACCAGGTATATACGTCAGTAATTTGTAAATTTTCGGCGGGGTTCCGTCCGGTTGATGTTGTCCTCGTTCAATAAATTGTTCTGTGTGCATTCCGATCCAGTAGGCCATTTATTGTCCTGGCCGGGAAATCATTTTCACGAAGAATTTCCCTTATTCTCCTTTTAATCTCCACATGAAACTCCTTGTCGCTGATCTTCAGAACTCTATTCACGAAATTTGTCGCCGTATTGACAATAATTCTTCTAGGGTGCTTATAATTGCAGTTAATTAGTCTTCCGGACGATGTAGTCTTCTGGTACCAATCTAGTTTAAGCAGGTGGTTGCCTTGTTGAATTTTGCCTCTTCTATCGTGAATTTTATTTGTCCGCAATTTTGAGATTTAAGTTCAATTATCATCTGTAATAATATATTCCACAACTTTAGATAATGCAGGTAAAATGCTGATAGGTCGTAAATTTTCAAGTTGATAAGATCCTCTATATTTAGGTATAGATGTTACTCTAGCAACTTTCCAATTTAGTGTCCATGGCTGTATACTCTATGTACATATATCATAGAGTAATTATTTAAAGAGAGAAAATTTTACTCATCTGAAGTCCCATTTCACACTCTTCGTGGTGCGGTCGATTTGATAGGAGCTGGTCGGCTTACACCAGTCGGAGTTACAAGAACTGTTGACTTAAATTTGTCATGTCGTTTTGGTTGAGAACTACGAAATTTAAATGTATTTTGGACTTTTTTTATTATCTTCTATTGGTAGTACACATTTGTGTTTTATTTAATGCAATAATTTTAACACACAAAACGAAATTCCGTTGTTGGTTTCTCGTTGGTTGTTTTGAACCATTGCCTCTATCTGGTATTATTCTTTCCAACATCCAACGTTCATATCATACCAACCCAAATGTCAGAAATTTTCCTGAGCGAGATATTTTCTCTAGGCATGTATTTCTCTATGATGAATATAGTTTATATTTGGGTGGGTAAAGATTTTTTTAAACTCTACGTTTGAAGCTAATATTTTGAAGTCTGAACTGTGTAAAGTCCACGGCAGTTGGGGTTGATGGTATACCGATTAAGTATTTGCCGATTATATTTCCATACACTTCTAATCATTTGCTAGAAAATAAATAAATTAATTCAGTTAAGCACACTCACTGGCATGACTAGTTTCGAACTCCGTGACAAGTTCATCATCATTAGATGCCTAACTACTGTGCCTGAATTGATACAATCGGTTGATCATCAATCGTATAAATACAAACTGAATTATGCAATTTATATATGCGAATTAGTATCGATCGAAGATCCATAAGTGTCAACACACACTGAAAGTAGAGTTGTGTAGTTCACGAACGAACTATGTAGTTCAATTGAACGGTTCACTCTTGTGAACTAGATGAACTAGTTCACACTATTCCGCTCTTTTGCTTCAGTAGTTCACTTGTTTCATCAGTTTTTGTAATTCAGTTGTGCCAGTTATTTTCTAGTTCTTGCTCTCTTTGTCTCCCTCAATTTGCACAAAGGTGTCTAATATTGCAATCTTTGAGGAATGGATATGTAACCGGCTTCTATACAATAACTACAGCGCTAATCACCACTTTACGGACACACCAATATTTCAGAAACGGACTAACCCAATCATTAAGCCGATCTTCAATAGGTCGATTTAGTAAAAACAAATATCACAGTATCCAAAACATTTTAGAAACTACAAGATGAACTGAACTGAGGTCTTTAGTTCACAGCTCACATGAACGGTTAAGCTGAAATGATACAATGAACTAGTGAACTAAATGAATGAACTAGTTCATTCTGTTGAACTGTATTAAAAATAGCGCTCACTTGAATGAACCAAAAATTCCCAACTTTAACTAAAAGGTCCATAATTCCAACACAAGAACAGACAACTTTTTTTCCACCATGTTCTTCTTTTCCTCTTGCATACTCTTATTGTTGCAGTGCTTGGAGGTGAGTTTGTAAAGGGTGTCCTAATAAGAACTCAATTTTTAAATCTGGCAACAGTCGAAGTGTCATTGTTTGACATTTGAACAATTGTTATTGTTTGCTAGTAGAAGGTACGAGGTTAGTAAAATTGGAGCGCTACACGAATGAACAACGCATTCTCATTATGAAAGTTTTGCGGCTACAGTTCGCAAATTGCGATCAATTTGGGGTCAGAATAATGCTCCAAAAGAGTCAACTGTAAAGAGATTAATGGATACATTTGCCGAAACTGGGTCTGTTAGTGATGTAAAGACAACAACGCGCCATCGACCAGGTCGATCGACCGAAAATGTCGCAGCTGTACGTGATGATGTCGCTCAAACTCCATCCACCTCAATTCGACACCGAGCTCAGCAAATTGGTGTCTCCAAATCCACTATGCAGCGAATTTTGACGAAAGATTTGCCGCGGCGGCCATCTGCACGATATATTGTTCCATACATAACCTCATTCTGTCTACTTTACGATATAATAAAGTGTCACGATTTTTTTTTAAATATCTGTGTTTTATTTAAAATTTAAAAATTGCACAGAGTTGTTTTTTTTTGGGTATAGAGTTTTTGAAGACCGGGCTAGTGTTAGTTACGTTTTTGAATTTAAATTTTATGACCGATTTCGTTAGTTTTTTGTGTTTGAACTTTCAGTGTGTGTTGATATTTAGGGAACTTCGATCGATACTAATTCGCATATGAAAATTGCATGATTCATAATTAATTGTGGCCGTCGGTGTTGCAATGGTTAGTGTGCGCGCCTTTTGTACATGAGATCCTGGGTTCGATCCCTGCTCTGACCACCTTCAATTTTTTTCTGGGTGACTATCGAGTATTTAGCCATTGTAGGTCCCAATCAGTGAAGTATAAAACTAGAATGCGCACAGCTCGCTGGTTGAAAGAAGCTCTCCCCAATTCCTTCATGGGATGTAAAGGTTAACCATTTATTTTATTTATTTTAAACCACTATTTGTCTTACTATACAACGTTTACGCTTTAAATTACATCTTATTTTAATTATTATTATCAATTTCGTATTAATTTATTTATTTTTATTAAAAATTATCAAATAATTACCTGAAAACTGACCATTTGTTATGAAGAGAATATTGATTGGAAAAAAATTAATTAAATTGCATTTATTTCTTGAACCTAGTCATCCTCCGCTGATGGTACCTACTTGCCACGCCATGTCGGTCTCTCTTGTGGCGTTCCAGTTGAAAAGCCTGCCTTGGCTGTTAACCGTCTTTGCGGCTCTGGTTTCCAATCTATTGTTAATGGTGCCCAGGATATCATTATGGGAAGTGCTAAGGTAGCACTTACAGGCGGTGTCGAAAATATGTCACAATCTCCCTTCATTGCTCGTAATATCCGTTTTGGCACAACACTGGGCGTAAACTACAATTTGGAAGACGCTTTGTGGGCCGGTCTCACAGATTCGTACTGCAAATTGCCAATGGCCCTAACAGCTGAAAACTTGGCTGAACAAAACAAGATTTCCCGCGAACGCGTTGACGAATTTTCGTTACGCTCTCAAAAGAATTGGGAAAAGGCTCAGAACGAAGGTGTATTCAAGACAGAAATCACACCCATCAAGCTAAAGGTTAAGGGTAAAGAAGTCGATTTCGTCGTCGATGAGCATCCTAGGCCTAAGACCACATTAGAAGGCCTGTCCAAATTGCCCTCTTTGTTCAAAAAGAATGGTGTTGTTACAGCCGGCACAGCTTCTGTAAGTCGATATCGAAGTGATTGCATCGATCACTCAATACAGTAAATATTAATTATTATATTTGAAGGGTATCTGCGACGGTGCTGCTGCTGTTATTTTAGCTTCCGAAGAGGCTCTTAAAGAATTCAACTTGAAACCTTTGGCTCGCCTGGCAGCTTATTCGTATGTTGGTTGTCCACCAGAGATTATGGGCATCGGCCCTGTTACAGCCATTCAAAATGTGTTGAAGATAACCGGTAAAAAGATTGAAGATATAGATCTAGTCGAAGTATGTTACACCTTAGATATTCAAAACTTATTTGTATTTCTTAAAACGCTATCGTGTTGTTTTCCAGATTAACGAAGCATTTGCCGCCCAAACTCTTGCATGTGCCGATGCCCTTGGTCTGGACATAAATAAGTTGAACGTCAATGGTGGTGCCATCGCTTTGGGCCACCCCTTGGGTGCCAGTGGTAGTCGCATTATCGGTCATTTGACACACGAAATGCAGTACGTTTCTGTTACAGTCGAACCTTATGCATGTAATTATTAAATTTCTTTATTTAAATTTTTCCGTTTTACTTTTCAGACGTAAAAAACTAAAATACTCCATTGGCTCTGCTTGCATTGGTGGCGGTCAAGGTATTGCTCTCTTGCTGGAATCCTGCTAAGCATGACTGCGACGTTAACTACGACAATAATTGAACATTGCATTTATTATCCTTTGAACATTTAACTTAAATTAACATTAGAATAAGCAGAACAATTGTTATCATGTATTTTCTACTGTGAGGAGTTTTATTTACTTTTTGATAAAAAAAAAACCTATCCACTACTACAATTGTCATTTTACTTCTAAAGTTTTACTCCGGGTATGCTGTTTTATGGGCCAAGTTTCTGGAACAACCTGGTTTAAATCTAATACCGTTAGGAACGGAAACAGGCAATTTTAATGTTACTTTAGTCATTTTATGCGATTTTTCCACAATTGAAACTGGCAATTCACAATACGAGTGCCAAAACAGTTAACTCTATCTTGGTCTACCAACTTCCACTTTCACCATAAACTAGGCGAAAATGTTGTGCTTGCAAATGATGGGGGAAAACAAAATGTATGCACTTTTTATTTATGGAAGATACTTTGACTAATGAAGGAACAAAGTTTGAAGTGTTTTTTATTGATTATGTTACATCAACAGCATTTTTAGACTAATTTACAATTTATGTGCTGATGTTTTGAACACCTTTACATACATACATATCATTACCTTAATTTAGAAAGGACGTAACTATTTTTTTGAATTCGTGTAGAAAAACATAAAATAAAGGGTTTTCCAATTTGATGATATGATTTCTTAAAAAAAAACACTAATTGTTAAGGAAATTCAAATGTATTTTATTTAAAGTAAAGTACAATAGATACAGTTAAGTTCTGAATAAAACGTCTTTCCACGTAGGAACGAATTCGATGAACCCAATTTTCGAGCACTTTTTCTACTAAATCAAGGCGTACAGTGTACCACTAAAGTCTTCGTACACCAGCTATTCTTAACTTGATTGATAAAGAGAGAGAGAGCACATAAAGAATTTTGAACAAAAAATAATGCAATGCCCTTTGTTAAACATTTCTATATACAGTTACAACAAAAATTAACATATTCCATCAATTCGAATACAAGTTATTAATAAAAACCCAAAAAATTCAATAATTTGCCACCAATAAAGTCTTCGTACTTTAAAAACCTTATAATCAAAATATACTTAAATTTTATACAAATTTATTTTTAATATTTGGTTGGGTAGCCCTTATTTTTAATGACTGCTTTAAGGCGGTCTGGCATTGATTCCACGAGATTTTTTAAATAGCTTGCCTCAATTTTCGCCCATTCCTCCTGAAGGACCTGTTTTAACTGAGGCTTCGAACTAATTTCACACATGCTCAATGGGACTCAGATCAGGGCTCTGTGGTGGTGTTTTGAGGAGATGTGGAGTATTGTACGCCAAGTACATCCTAGTGTTAAGGGCCATGTGTTTAGGGTCATTATCTGGCTGAAAATAGAAATGTTCAAAAATGCCCAATTTTTCAGCACTTGGCTTCAAATTTCTTTTCAGCATGTCAACGTATACACGGTGGTCCATGACTCCTTTAATTATTTCTAAATTTCCGACGCCGCTGGCAGCCATACAACCCCATACCATTACGCCACCACCACAATGTTTAACAGTTTTAATTGTGTTGTTTGGATTGTATGCTTCTCCCGGCCTTCTGCACGCTCTTAGTCTGCCATCAGACCCAAAAATGATATATTTGGACTCATCAGAGAATATAACACTCCTCCAGAATTCATTTTGATATTCTCGGGCGAAGTCCAAACGCTTTTTGCAATTTTTTTCATTCACCAATGGCTTTCTGCGAGGTGTACGAGATTTAAACCCAGCATCAATCACTGCTTTTCTAATTGTTTCGGGATGGACTTCTTTATGATTTGATCTGAGGAGCTCTGCACTTATCGTCGGTGCACTTATAAACGGATCAACGGCAATCATACGCTTGATTTGCAGCCGATCTCCATGATTTAGAATGGCTGGTCGTCCAGATTTGGGTTTATTCTCAACGCGTCCTTCATATTTGAAGCGCCCAATCACCGATTGTACAGTAGAACGGCTACGGGATAGCAGTTGGGCTATTTCTGCTTATGATTTTTTATCCTTGACATGCAATCTCAATATCAGCTTACGTTCTTCCACCGACAAATGCTTTCCAGGCATTTTTTTTGCTTTTTCATTCACAACTCTATTGAAATTTGTGTTTGATTTGTTAGGTGTGTATTGCAAGATGTCTCTTTGTTGACGTTTCTTAAAATCCGTTACGATCGAACAAAAACTAACTGTTAATTAGTGCAAAACGTAAACGTTAGGTAAAGTGTACGAAGACTTTATTGGAGCGATATTATTGAATTTTTTGGGTTTTTATTAATAACTTGTATTTGAATTGATTGAATACGTTAATTTTTGTTGTAACTGTATACAGAAATGCATTGCATTATTTTTTGTTCAAAATTATTTATGTGCTCTCTCTTTTTTTATCAATAAAGTTAAAAATAACTGGTGTACGAAGATATTAGTGGTACACTGTATATCATGAATAGCACATTCAATATTGGCTTGTAAAGCTTGAGAGAGTCGGGTTTATTGCTAAATACCAATGACTTCAAATAACGCCACAAGAAATAGTCTAATATTTAACACAGCTTGTCACAACTTCTTGAAATAATCGAATCTCCAAACTTTTCTCGCAATAATTCGGTTGTTGCACGTGCTGTGTGGCACGTAGCCCCGTCTTGTTGGAACCAGTTGGTGTCAATATCAACTACTTCCAATTTCGGCCATAAAAAGTTGGTTATCATCGATCTATACCATTCTCCATTGACAGTAACGGTGTTACCAGCTTCATTTCGAAAGAAGTACGGACCGATGATTCCACCATACCAAAAACCACACCAAACTGACAATTTAGGTGAATGTAATGGTTGTTCATGAATAATTTGTGGATTTTCTTCGCACCAGAATTGACAGTTTTGTTTGTTTACCGCACCATTCAGCTGAAAGTCATCGGAGAAGATGATTTCCTTAAAAAAATCATTATCGTTTTCAAGTTGTTCCGAGACAAAATCAGCAAATTCATGACGTTTACGGTAGTAGTCCAATGGCTTCAGTTCTTGAGTGATAACAATTTTATACGGATGCAAGCCTAAATGGTTTCTCAAAATCCATCAGGTTGTGGTTTGAGACAGTCGCAATTGTTGCCAACTTGGAATCGATAAATTGCGGTTTTCAGCAACACTTGCCTGAACGGCAGCAATATTTTCATTACTTCGAGACGCTCTTTGTCTTATTGGCACTTGAACATTATGTAAAGAAAATGTACGCTCGTAATTTGCAACAATTCCACGAATAGCGAGCACAGGTGGACGATTATTACGACCAAAAAATGGCAAAAGCGCACGAAAAGTTGCAATTGGAGAACGATTTTTTTGATAAAAAAAATTACTAATTTGTAAACGTTGTTCTTGCGTGTATCACCATGATGAAATTGTAAACATTACTGAATTCAATAAAAAAATTGAGATCATAAAAAAAATAAATAAATGGTTTCCCATTACATCCCATGAAGGGACCGGGGAGAACTTCTCACAACCACTGAGCTGTGCGCTTTCCAGTTTTCACTCACTGATTGGGACCTACAGTTTTACACCGATTCCGAACGGTATTTTGAGAAGCTTTTTCATGGCCATATACTCGATAGTGTCGCCGTCACTATGCGAGGTGACCGCCGCCGAAAGAAATTTGAAGGTGGTCAGAGCAGGGTTCGAACCCAGGATCTCATGTACAATAGCCGCGCACTCTAACCATTGCACCACCGACGGCCACATAACATAACATACTACAACTAGCCGAAACGACACTTAGAAAGCATATCCTCAAATTGGAGAACCCTTTACACGCAACGCAAAGGGTGTCTGTCCCCTTTAATCCAAATTGCATTAAATCCAATTGCATCCTCCTATAAAATGTTGGTTACGTCCTTTCTAAATTAAGGTAACAATATCGATGGTGTTGCGTAAAAAGGGCCAATCTACATTCTTTTACCTGGGCCAATCTAATTTTGTTTACCTTGTCATGACAAGTCGAAAGGACCGAACTGCTTTCGCTTATCTGCAAGGAAATAGGTAGACAATTATATTGCTCGAAGAAGCCAACGGTAAATATCTATAGCCATAACTTTTTTTGTTGCCGTACGATCTTTGCAAATCTTACAGGCAATTGGAAACGGCAGATTGACCCTTTTTACGCATCACCATCGACATGTATACTGATCGAATATGAATCTATTACAACTTTTCGAACTATATTCATCTATCTTCCATGTGGCAGCTTCCACTTTTTTCTTACATTCCACAAAAGTGAATGTTACCTATGATAGCTTTCATGTGACATATCATATATGCATTTTTTTCTAATTTCTTGGCGAACAGCAAAACGAATGACTGAAAGAAAATGTATTGAAGCAATAAAACAAAGAAATAAGAGGCTATTCTTACATTTTAATTTTATAGCAAATTGGTCCAGAAAGAGATGTTGATGTAAGACAATCAATAGATTACTTCAAACTTTGTTCAATTTAATTTTTACCCAGGCAACATATCTTTCATAAATAAAAGGTTTTATCTCCATCCGGCATTTGCAAGCAAAACATTTTCGCAAAATTTATGGCGAAAATGGAAATTGGCACACCTATTACGCGAAACCGTTTCACTTCCCCTAACAAGCGAAAGCCAGCACATAAACAAATGTTCAACTCGTATAGATGGGAATCAAAAATCAAATATGGAATCTCTTATTCCCAATTTAAAAAGAATTGGAATCGTTGTCTCTTTTGGGGTGTAAGTCATGCCTAACATTCGATGTTTCTTATATATGTAACTATTGCCATTTCTCAAATTGTTGTAACGCATAATTGATAAACAGGGAAAGTTAATAATAAATTCTCTCACTTTCAAATTACTTTAAACTGAAGTAAGACCTCATTTCAGGCAAGAGTTTATTCACATATAAAACGATTAGAGCCTTTTAATTTTCGGTGATAATCAAGTTCAGTATTTGTTTAGTAATTTAACTTGTATCATTTTGTAAATGAATAGGCAAGTTATTTAATGTACTTTTAGAAACTTGTCGGCAGAATTTTACAATAAATTAAATGAAACAAACCGTTGAATGCAAAATTCACCATCACTTACAAGTAACAATTACGTATCTACATTTCCCTTCACTTGCCACATCACAAGCAGGGATAAACCTACCAGGGAGATCGATCCACAGATGTCTACCAGAAACATGTTGGGCAGGGTGTTTTACATTTATCGAGTTTTATTAGTGATTCGTTCTCCTTAGAAGAAAATTTACAGTACAGTTCACATTTGATTCTTGCCACGGGCAAAAACATGGAATAATTTGATGAGAACTTACATGCTTCGCATTACTCAAAAACTTATGATATTTAAAACAAACAGGGAAGGTATTTAAAAAGCAGCATGATAATCTCTACAAAGTAAATAATTAAAAAAAAAACATATATCTAAAGTTGCAGTCCACGACGACGCGCCGTTTCATTCGTGATGCCTTAGCCCAAGTCTCAGTTCGTTTGCGTGCTGGTGGAAAAGAGCGCCAAAGCCCCGCTGGCCAAACCAATGGAGAAGATATAGTTAACCAATGGGGCAGAGTTCTTCAATATGAAGAAGCTAATGAAGATGGTGATGGCCAAGAACAAAGCATTGTTGTAGAAGATGGAGTAGGTGGTGGCTTCGTAGTCCGCAACTTCATTCTTTTTCCACAAGATGCGTTCCTCCTTCTCTTTGCGGGTCACTTTCTTGTCATCGCCCATCTGGCGATTAACTTCACGGGTCACAGCAGCTTCACGGCGCATGGAAATCTTGTGCTTCAGTTGGAATTTAATGTTCTTGTATGCCATGGCCATAAGATAAGTGCTGGCACCAGTCATTAAAATGAAAAAGAGGGCACTGGGCAACAAATCCATGTTGTGGACACGCCAGAAGAGCCCTAAAAACAAGAGGGCAAGCGGATTTCAAAATGTTCGAATCAGAAGCTATCGACGTGTCACACTACTTACATATGGGGACGGCGGATACAATGAATGCATTGCCATAGAATAAAGCAGACGACTTGGTGCTTACATTGCGACTGAAATCTTGCAAGAGCAGCTCCTCCTCCTTGGTGAACCCGGAGGATTGGACCTTTTGTTGTTTCTTGTCGGCAACCATGATATATTATTATTTATAATTCAAAAGAAAAACTTGAAGATGTAAAATAAAGCGACTACGGCCGATCCGGAAAGAAAGCGAGCGAGCTGTGGTGATGACCGAGGTGAGCAAACAACGAATGCAAAAACGAAAGCAAACGGCTGTCAAAAAATTAATGTGACGTGTAAACAGGATTGCCAAGTAACCACTCTGCAACTGGCGACATCTTTTGCCAGTTATAGTTACGTCAATCAAGACTTTTAAATAGAGACATCTACACGTCAGTCTGCAAACAAAAATTTTTTTTAAGGTCTAATAGAGGGAGACGAATTGTGCAAATTTGCCATAAATATATAGGTATTTCACAAGGTCTCGTACTTGTCGTAACTTCCCACAACAGTTGTACGAATTTTGTTGTTGGCTTCCATATAAAACTAACTTACGACAAGTACAACATCGAAGGTATGTTTACTGATTGTCGTACTTTACTAGTGCTGTTCTTATTGTACCGATTTTGGTATTACCGAATACATTTGATAAGTAACATCACTACCATAAGAGCTGTTGTTATTTATTTTGTGATATTATTATTAGTGGTCCTCATGCAAACTCGAAAGAGCCTCGTAAACGCGTAAACCTCGTAAACTTACGCGGCAAACGTCAAAACAAAGAAATTTCCCATACAAAGCGACTTGCACAAAAGTGGAAAGTCTTCAAGTCAGATTTGCTGCGCAAACGTGGGATGGAGAAACGTGTAAACTTTTGACATTTCGGTGTCATCTGACTAGGATGGATAAATAAGGTGATAACACTAGAACAGTAGAAAAAGTACACATACATAACATAGATAAAGGAATTAACTAGATATCGCACATGCCTTGGGAAATTTCTTGTTCAATGGGATATTTTCTAGATGGAGCTGAATAAATAAAATAAACCTTGCGAGATGTATTTAGAACAGGTGATAGCAGTAGGTGGTGTAGGCAACTTCAACAGGCATTTTGTTTTGTTTAGTGGGCCGATGCTGTACAAGTCAACACAAACGAATACCAACAATAAGAGTACACCAAAAAAGCTCATAACCAAAATGCATTTGAATTAGAAAGTGGGGAACACAACGACATGAAAAAATTAAATTAGTTGTTTGAATAGCACAACCTGAAAAATGATTCTATTTTTGTATTGAAAAAATGTCCCACACTGTTGAATAAACGTCAGTGAATGTTATGAGAAACGTCAATTAAAGTTACAAAACGACAACACACCACCTAGTGTCAGTACTTGACAACGCCTGTGGGATATCTACTTATTTCCTTTATCTATAATACATAATACATGCAATTGCTACTGCTACCACCTTATGTATCCATCGTGGTCAGCTGATATGGTTTTGAGCACAACTACGCTGAGCAACTTTACTTGGTGCCTCATGCAACGGTGCGAGGGAAACTTGCGCTGAGCAAAAGTTCTCGGCTTTCACGTTTGCATGAATGCCGCTATTGTGATATTATTATGTTACGTTATTGATGTTATTATTTTATCCTTTTCGTTTATTTTCTTCATTTTAGTTTCAAAAAATATTTTTCTTCAATCAGTTGTTTATACGTACGACATACAACAAAAAATTCAATAATGGTTGTTCACAACTATCGTACTTAGGCACGTCAATCCAGTACAACATTACGAGAGCTTGTGAAAACCGTAATAGTTTGTCAGAGCGCCACTTCTTTATTGGTACTATTCGGATCTGGAATCAACTACCTACACACATTCAGGACACTAACAATGCCAGACAATTTAAAATTTTATAATTTGATTATTACGACGGCTAAAATTAAAAATTGGAAATTAAAAATTGATAACTTAATGATCTGATGCATATAATCAGACATATAACATATAATTTTATTAATTTATTAAATTTTTTTATTATTCTCTGTTTTTTACTATGTTTTGTTTAACTATATTGTGTATTGTTATTACTGCTTTATTATTCAAATTGTATTATTTTTTTTAAAGTTACATTAAATTTATTCTAACATTTTGTAGGCCAATACTTTAAATATAAGATTTACTCTTGTTATATTGGTTGTGATATATAGATAAATAAATAAATATTCTTTGATATTCAACCAAATGCTCTGTGTCATGGTAAAATAAGGGTGGTATTCTGTAAGTCGTGAATTAGTCACTTTGCGTTACTTTTGAGGTTTCGGTAGTTTATAAAACATTACAGCTGTTCGGTGACGGCGGGATGAAGACGGGTCCCAGGAAATAACACCCCAATTGCAAAATGAAAATGGGCCCCAAACCAATACACAGGTTACAACTCGAAATTTTGGGGTGTTATTTCGTACATTTGGGATCCATTTTCGCTTACACTTGGGGTGTTTTTTCGTTATGAATGTGGGCCCCAATGAAAGTGAACCCCAATTATTTTTGGGGGAACACTTTCATTTTACTTGGGGCCCGTCTTCATGTTTTGGGGTGTTATTTCATAACTAAATTGGGGTGCATTTTCTCGGGGTGCTATTTCGTATGGCTACTATAAAACTTAATGAAAAAACACCCTATAATAACAAATGAAATTAAGCCCAAATATCACTAAAAAGTACATTTTGTTTGGGAAATTTTTTTTGTCTGCGGCGCTTCAACGCACGTTCAACAAAATATTAATATTAGAAAGAAATGACAAAAATTTTCCAAAAAAAATCGCGCTTCAACACACGATCAACAACAATTTTAATAAACTATATTTTGCTGTTTTAGAAAGAAAAGAAAAAAAATTGCGCGATTTTTTTGGGAAAAATTGTTTGCCTGCGGCGCTTCAACACACGTTCAACAAAAATTTGAATAAACTATATTTTACTGTTTTAGAAAGAAATGAAAAATAAATTTACAAAAAATGCGTCAAAAAAGGGGAGACAAATATTTGAAATAAATATTCTATTCTATCTTATTTTGTTTAGTGTGTCATGGAATATGATTATGTGTGTATTGTATATTCATTCTGAAATTAATCAAATCGACGGATAAAACAAAACTAATTTTTTTCTATTCGGCCCGATTTTCCTGGGTGCAATTTCCATTCTTTAAAATTACATTTCAAGAAAATACACCCACAGAGTCAATGAAATCTGGCCCAAAATTATATCAGTATACAACAAATAATTAAAATTGTTAAACGGTTTGAAACCAAAAAATGAAAACCGTCCCCACTAAAATATTTGGGATCATTCTTCACAATTTTTTGGGGCTCTTCATCATTGCTTGGGAGGCTGTTTAATTTTGAAATTTGGGGCCCACCTTCATAATGAAAACAAACCCTAAATTAGGGGCCCATTTTGATTTTGCAATTGGGGTGTTATTTCCTGGGGCCCGTCTTCCGGCCACCTTCGGTGACTACCTGCGTTGAGTTACGTTATTTAATGGGTAGTTTAAAACACAGCGCAACGTTTTTGATCACTTCAGCTGTCAAATTGAACACGCCACAGTTCTTCGTGTTAGTTGAAGAAATTATAAATTTAAATAAACATGTCGATCGAGGATAGGCAGATGGAAGTATTTTGCATTTCATTGCTTATAAGTAGTTGCCAATTTTGGCTGAAATGCATTCGACGGATAGAGCTCAACTTTTTTTTTTTTAAATAATTCAAAATTATATTGTTTACGCACTGAAATTCTTATTTACAATAATAAAATTAGAAATGGAACGTTCAAATAAATAATGCGTTGCAAAACTATTATAATTATATTTAAAAATTATAGACATCAGTTGATGTTGACAATAATAAACAAAAGAACCAATACATTACAATCCATACATACCGCCAAATGGTACGTGTTTTTGAAAAGACAACTAATTTAATATAGATTGGGAAATTTATTGGACTTTGAGCCCCAAAAAAACATAGGTTTTTACACATTTTATGTGAATATTGTTGGTATATGCAGTATTACAAATATTACAAATAATAGCAATCTTAAAATCTGTTGATCTACTGAAATAGAGCTAAATTTTTTAATAACTTTTTTTAATCTATAATTGTTTATTTGAGTTGGGCAACTCTATAAACCGCATATGTCAGTGACAGCTTTCGTAAACAAACGCAAGCGCGAAGTGATATATAAACCATAGATAAAGGAAATAATAGATATAGCGCGACCATTATCAACTTTGTTCACTAGGTGCTGTCCTGTACTACTGTCACTTTCACTGACGTTTCCCATAATTCTCATTGACGCTTATTCAAAATTGTGGGAAATTTTTGTGAAAGTAATTTAAACAATGGTAAATGTGACTAAATGTATGCGATTTTACAAAATAGCATTTGTTTCTTATATAAAAAACAATTTCAAAGCCATGAGGCAGGTCTTGGGATTTCAATAGGAGAAAACCCGTAAGACCGCCCAAAGATGAACATGCCGGAGCGCCTTTTTAATTTAAAAACTTTCCCGCCCTAAAACTATAGCAACTTCTGTTGTCGCAGATGCCAAAACCGTTAGAGTGTCTGAGGACTCTCAACAAGGAATGGTAGCTGAACCGTAGGAAGAACCAATTTATTAGGACATAGACGGTTGTGACATGGCTTTGCATTTCGATGGCCATCAGATATTCTACTTTCTATTCTTGTATTCTTGATATTTTTGTTGAAAATAATTTTTTATTTTGATATGAAATTTTAGATTTTTATTGTCATATTTTTTGACTTTTTTTTGGGAACAAAAAAAATCCCATTTATTGCTTTCAACGCCATCTAGAAAATTACCCATTACACTAAAATGTTCCCAACACTTGTGCTTTATCTATTTATTTCCTTTATCTATGATATAAACTACCATTTTTTGACTTTGGCGCTCGCGTTGGCTTTTGCGTTTATGTTCACTTTCGGGACTTTTAGAATACTACCCAAACTTTGAGTACGTGTTAAAATTTTAATACTCAAAGTATTATCCGATACCGTTTTTATAAGCCAATTCCAGAAAAAAAATGTACGTAATGAAACGATAGTGGTTGCTAAACCTAACTCGAAACAAGTACAGAAATTTCAGTCGGATGAACCGACTTCAACATAGCCTCACCATTGGTTATCCTTTGGGTCCGAGTACCATTGAAAAAGGTTCATATTTTTGTGTTGGCTGCCGATCAACCTTCAGTTAACCGTTTGCCCATATTCAATAGGAGAGTGATATTTGCAAAATACTATCTTATTAACAACTTAATTAGGATGTGTTGTATATTTCAAAATTCGTGTGGGAGGTTCGAAAATGGTTACCGCAAACATTTTCAATTACACTGTAGCTTTTGAAAAATATTGCTTAGTACCAAATTTTCGTTTCGATCATCCTGAAAGCCGACCCATATTTTGTATGGGAGGCACATAAATGGGTGTAGCAAAATCATCATTCTTTTAGTGAGTGAGTGGCGGTTTACGAAATGAAGCCTAATACAAATTTCGCTAAGGTTGGAAGTATTTTACTCGAGTTATCAATATTGATAACCCGGACGGTCGCCCAGCTTCTGTATGGAAGGGCGTAGTGATCTAGAAAATTTTCTCCAGTTAAGTACAAATTTACAGATTATTAAGCAATATCTGATTTGAAGCTAATCACATACACTAAATACTTAGTATAACGATTTCTATGGGATGTACCAAAAGGAGTGTAGTCATAACACCCATTTGCAATCCCTAACTAAGTTTGGTTAAATAATTCCCAGCAAGCCATATGAGTCCGAAAAGAGTCTTTTCTGACTCCTTTTGCGGAGCTTTCACGCTCTTTATGAGCCCATAAAACAATCATTTTTGCTCCGAAAACCTTAAGAAAAGTGGGTCTTTTCCTTCGAAAATGGTCCGTCAGAAAGAGCTATAAATTTATGTCAGAAAAGAGTCTTTTATGATGGTTTTTGGGACTCTGAAAGAGCTCTTAATTTATATCATAAAAGAGAATTTTATGATGGTATTTGGGGTTTGTGTTTTTTTTCAAATTCTTATAATTTTATTTAACAAATTCTACTACCATGACCTTACTCAACGAAATCACACTTTGTACTGAATCACACATTGCTTTTGGTGCCTGCTTCGCTTCGTGCGACGACAAGCAAAGCGCAAATAACAGCACAGCAACGCTTTGGTACCCACATAATTAAGAGGAATTTCTAAGTCATAGCGCGTGCCGTCTCAGTTTCTGACTCCTTTTTAGGAGCGCTCCGAAAATTCACTTGAGTAGGACTCTTTTCTGACTCCTTTTTAGGAGCGCTCCGAAAATGATTTGCTGGGTTGCCAATGAGAAAGTTTCACTGTGATCGTTAAAGAAGTTTACGGCAGTTTCCGTGTTGACCCAACTAGCCAGACAGACAGACGGGCATGGGTCATAAGTCTTAAAATGTCCCAAAACGAATTTGGTCTATATCTACCAAAAACGATGTATAAGTAGACAGTCAAAATTTCTTTTCACTCAAATGCCAACAAACAAAACGAGTGAAACCCTAGTACTTCTCTACTCTCTCTCTTACTCTCTTAATTGAATATTTCAATACACGAGCAGCTTTTTGATAGTGTTATTGTATATAACTATACAAATTCCAACCATGTGAAGTAAAATTACATAAACTATGCAAAAAGTATGAAATAAGCAAGATATGACGCGAGAGAGAAATGCGTTTGAGTGAACTCCTAGCACTTTTTGGTTCTCTTCTACCAGGGTTGCCAAGTTGCGCACATCTTCTGGTCGTCTAATTCTAAATCGTCTTTGTATCTACCTTAGGTCTAATATGACTCATTCTAGGTGTTGCACTTTTCCGTACATATTACATATGCCTTCCATCCTATGAGTGAGGGTGCTCGAATATGTACATATGTATGGTCTACGAAATTGTGTGTTTTTTTTATCGAATATAAAGCTTAAGTGCCCGCAGTACTACAATTTTTGATTCGTTTCAGTTTTAGTACTTTTTTTTGCAAATTCCACTTTTTTTACCAAAAACGATGTACAAGTAGACAGTCAAAATGTCTCTTCACTCAAATGCCAACAAACAAAACGAGTGAAACCCTAGCACTTCTCTGCCCTCTCTCTTACTCTCTTCATTGAATATTTCTATACCCGAGAAGCTTTTTGATAGTGTTATTGTATATAACTATACAAATTCCAACCATGTTGAAGTAAAATTACATAAACTATGCAAAAAGTATGAAATAAGCAAGATATGACGCGAGAGAGAAATGCGTTTGAGTGAACTCCTAGCACTTTTTGGTTCTCTTTTACCAGGGTTCCCAAGTTGCGCACGTCTTCTGGTCGTCTAATTGTAAATCGTCTTTGTTTTTACATTACAAATCACTTTCGAAGTGTCAAGATCACATGTATTTTGTTTTGTATGTGTTTGTTTATATTTATTGTTGGTATACCTATGTTGGATTTGACACAACGTAAGTGAGAAGCAAAAACAAAATGTATGTTGTTGTTGACATCAATCTACCATCAGTTACGACACACCTGTGTCTACCATGAGTATTTTTATCATGCAGAAAGCTCTTATGCACACGTACACACACACACCCACATATAAAGCTTGTTTTTTTAAATTCCTGCTAAACTATTTTTTCGACGACTTTGTATGGGGAGCCGCTTAAAATCGCTTAGCTCCCCACACACACACAACTTGCCGACTCTGATGCCGATGTCGGTCAGACAACGTACAAAAAAACATATGGGCGGTTGACAAGAATTCGGAAAGTTTTGTTGGAGGAAATTCGGAAGAGTGTGCAAAGTTATCGGACAGATTTCTGAGAGAATTCTGAGGGAAATTCTGAAGGATTTTTAGACGTAGCTGAACGAAGTTGTCATAAAGTCTAATTAAACATCCGATAATGGTCCGACATATCCGATTATTTTCTGACCCTTTATCCGATTTGTCGTACAAATGTTGGAGAGAAATTTGAAAAATATCCGATAATGGTCCGACTTTTCTGATAGTTTCCTGACACATTGTACAATTTGTCGTGGCAACTTTGGAGAGGCGTCTGAACAAACATGAGAGAATGTTCCGACTTTCCGGATCATTTACATACACATGCATTTACATATGCACGTACAAATTAATTATTATTTTTATTTGACGACCGCGACGTCTTAATCACTTGCTTGCTCGTTTGTAACTGAAGACAACAAACAAAATGATGCAGACAAAACGAAAACAACAATTCAATTCACCGAAACTTACAGTAAAGACATTTTCAGAGAATTCCCTTACTGGCGCATGGTTACGGAATGAAAATAAAATCAAAAAATTCCCTTTAGAGAATGTGCAGAAACGTCGCATGATTTTCGTATGGAATTTCAGAGAATGTGCAGAACCGGCTGACAGAGAATGTATAGAAAACTCATTTAAATGACTGAATAAATTTCAGATATTTCGGTTAATTTTCGGATATAATTTAAGAGAACTTACAGACGTATGACACGTCGGAAACAATTTTTTACTGGGTAATTTCTAGGAAAAAAAACTAAGCACACAAACATGCAAGCTCCCTCCCCTATGTGTAATTTCTTTGGTTTAGAAGCGTTAATGTTTTTATTTATTAAAATGTTATTTAATTACATTAAATTACACTAAAGTTTTGTATTTTATTAATTTAACATTAAATTCCAAAAAAATGCTATGTAGATTGTAGTTTTCTGCTTTTCTCTACTATTCGTTTGTTCTCTCCGACATTTTGTCTACATCGATAACCTCAACGAAATCGTTTGGAAATTTTCACAAAGAACTGAGTACCAATAAAATGAAATGTGAACGAAATTTTCGGTTCATGAAATTTTCGTTATTTTTTATACATGCACTTCTTACGGCAACGAAAATTTCATAAAAACTGAATACCGGGCTTAACACACAAATCGGTCTCTTACTGACCGCTCGATACGAACAGAACCGTTCGTCGCTCAGCTACTGAGAGTCATTAAGTGAGCAAAGCAAGCACTAAGCCCCCAAGAAAATGAAATAACTCCCAATGAAATAACAACCAAATAAACAATGAAATAAACTCCAAATCAAAAACGAAATAACCCCCCATCATTTGGGAGTTCTGTCGTATGAAATAACCACTAACAAAATAATGAAATAACCCCCAATGAAAAGGGGCAATGAAACAATAACCAAATTATTAACGAAATGAAATAACCCCCGAATTTAAAATATTGTTGGGTGATATTTCATTGGGGTTTATATCTTAATTTAGAAACCCCAATTGGAAAATGAAAAAAGCCTGAAAAAAAAGAAATAACCGCCAAAAAATTTGGTAGTTATATCATATGAACTAACACCCAAAAATGAATGAAAATATTTAGGGGTTATTTCATTCCCCGTTTGGGTGTTATTTCACTCGGAGGTTATTACGTAGAGCCGAGAAAACTACAAATCGACGCGATTCACTAAAATTCATTTCTCGACGCGATTCACTAAAATTCATTTCTTTCCCGCGCCATAACTTGATTATTTCATACTTTTTACATTCTTTATGTAATTTTATTTAAATATGGTTGGAATTTCTATAGTTAGATACAATAACATCATCAGAAAACTGCTCGTGTATTGAAATATTGAACAAAGAGAGTAAGAGGAGAAACAACGCGTTTCACTCGTTTTCTTTTCTGGCATTCCTCTCCATGAGTAAATTTTCTTCTCTATACCATAGTTGGTTTATGTTCATGGAAAGTATTTCGGTTGTGGTAAATTGTGTTGAATTTATTTTTGTGTGGTGAAGAATCAATTTCAATTTTGCTGTGTGAAATAGAAAATCAAAATTTTGTCACCTGTAAGGTTATGTGTATGTGATATATGAAATGGAGAGTAGAAGACGTGGGGTATTCTATGAATTTATCCATTTCCCGTCCTTTGGTTGTGTGTTTTATTTAGAGTTTTTCGGCATAGTAAATAGTGTTGAATAATTTTTTGTGTAGTGAGGAAATATTTGTGTTTAAGCTCGATATTCAGTTTTTATGGAATTTTCATTGCCATAAGAAGTACGTTTTTTTTTGTTCTCTTCTACGTGATTTGCCAAATTGCACCGGGTTTTTCTGCTCTACTTGTACATCCTTTGAATATTAATAAAATATTCAAATACATGAAATATTTAAAATAAACACATTCTACAGACAAAATTATGTTGACAAATACAAATACAGTATTTGATATTTCTTAGCTTTGAAATGACATTCCAGATGAAGCGCCATCTGGGTGTCAACTTTATAGCTTGATTCGAACAAAATTTCTGTGCCAAAATTCAACTAGATTTTTGTAAAGAAAAATGAAATGACGTGAGTGCGAACGAGAGGGCAGGAATCAGAATGCAATCCACATTTTCTACAAGCGTTCTTCGAATGCCACATAGTGTTGGATTTGAATATGAATAAAATATTTAAATATATGTAAGATTTACAATTAATAACAATAGAAAATAAAAATAATTATGATTCAATTTAATTTTTTTTTGAGAATAAAATTTAAGTGCAGAAAAAATCATTTGCAAGTCGTGAAATGACATATTGAGATTATTTTATTTCCTGTAGTACGATTAGAATAAGATTAAAATTTATTTTCGATTTCATATATAAAATATTTTTTTATTTTCATGTTTGAATAAAATGTGTCTTCTTATTTATTTCAAATATAAACTAATAAAATATTATTTCCAATAGTTGTATTTATATTCATTAACTTTGACTATAAATGTATTTTGGTTGAAAACAAATAAAATAAATTTGAGTTCGAATTTATTTCTAATTCAATAAAGAAAAATAAATTTTTCAATCTATTTTATTCGAAGCAGAAAAAATATAATAAATATTCTGTTGATTTTCTTTAAATAAAATTTTGACAGAAAAATATTCGTATACAAATTTCGAAATATTTTGAATTATTTGAATCTTAACATTTTTAATGTTTTTCATATTTGTTTACAAAGCCTATTGTTTTGTTTTCAGGGTCGAAAAATAGATTAATTTTTTATTTAGAAATAGATTCTTTATTTCTTAAAAACTCACCGAATAGATTCTTTATTTGTTTTCAAATCGACGAATATATTCCTTGTTAATCTTCATATGTAAAATAAGATTTTCCTTATATAATTGGAAAGTTTGCAATGTTAAAATACTTAAAATATATGTTAAAATCATCTGCCACTCAGTATGGTGATAAGGCGTGTCCCAATCAGCCTAGAAGCAGCTACAGCTACAGGGTGTTTTTTATGTTCCAGGCCGATGTTTTTTGACCGCCATTTCTGTTTGGTTGGCATTTGTCAGTTTGTATTTGATAGTTGTGCAGAGCAGTCGATAACAAATTTATTATGAAGAATCTAACGCACCAAAAACGTGTTGAAGTTATTAAAACATTTCACCTAAATAATCGTTCAATAGTAAAAACGCGAAGAATTTTACGGGATTTTTTGGTCTAAATAATGTGCCAAGCCAGTATTGTAATTACTTTACTTTTATTGACTATTTTACAACCTCATGAGGTCAGACGTCTTACACATTTTAATTAAATAAATTTCAATATATTCCTCCAACTGGCTCTATCCTTCGCCTTTTCCCGCCAGTTGGTAACACCAAGGATTCTTCGGCCTGGTCTTTCCATCGGAGTCTTGGTTGTCCCCTTTTCCTGCTTCCATCGGGTACGTTATCGAAATCCTTTCGCGCTGGCTCATTTTCATCCATTCTGATAACGTGGCCTAGCCAACGCAATCGCCCTAATTTGATCCGCCTAGCTATGTCCACGTCAGGCTATATACCTTGGTTCCAGCGAAGTCTTCCAGGTGTTTTTCATCCGCTTGCGATATGACCCAAATTTCGGAGCCATATGTCCAGACAGGTAAAACGAGTCTAACATAGCTGGACTTTTGTCCGTTGAGAGAGGGCTTTGTGCCTAAACTGCTTGCTGAGCCCATAATAGTATCTATTGCAAGTACAATTCTCCTATTTATTTCGAGGCTGTCGTTGTTGCCCTTGTTCACGGCGGATCCAAGGTAGACAAATTCATCTACCACTTAAAAATTAATGTAATACTTCAGCGTATTGTAAACTTTGTATACACTGGGAGATAAAGTGAAGTCTGGCCGAACTCGTAGCTTACGTACGGCACAAAACAATGCAGATGCTAAAGACCAACATTATTGAAGAAATTGGAGCAATAACACCCGTAATATGTCAAAATGTTATCCAAAATATGGTTAAAAGAGCACACATGTGCACAGCAGCCAAAAGCGGTCCTTTAGCCGATATTGTATTTCATACATAATTGTTATAAACCAAGCTTTCATGCTATAAAATATTATTAAACAATTAAATTAAAGAAAATTGTTAATTTTGTGTCGCCTATTCTTGCAACTGTCATACATATAAAAGCTGGGCGGATAGATAGATCCATTCTAGCACCTCCCATACAAAAGATGTGCGGATAACACGATTTTAAATTGAACTGCTTCATTTAAATTACGAGTATAACTCATTACAATACCATTTTAAATTCTTAAATTTTTAATGGACATATAGTATATAGTAGAGGTCTGCAGCAAATAAGTTTTCGCTGCATATGTGAAGTTCGTATGCAACTAAAGTACATACTTGCTCTCCCTCTCAGACCGCAAGCAACATGGGCGCCGGCAGGAGGGTGCAAGTAGGTGCACGTGCACCCCCTAGCTTTTGAAAAAAAAGGAAATGGAGAAAAAAAATCTTTCAATAATAAGAAAAAACGTGAAAAAATAGTTTTTATTTAAAATTTTTAAATTACAATTAGACATTTACATTTTACAACTTACAACTGTACATAAACAGTCATTCACTTTGTTTCTAATAGAGCAACTCAAGCCTTATTTTTTGTTGTCCAAACTTGTCAACAACTTTGTCGATAAAATTTGTCTTTTTTTGTGTACACTAAGCATACATAATCCACTTAGTCTATCGTCACTCATTGTAGATCGGTTCCAAGTTTTGACGCGCCGTAATGTGCTAAAAGATCTTTCAATACTGCAGGTTGTTGCAGGAAGTGTCATGCCAATCTTGAGTGCCTCGGAAACAGCCGGATAAAACTTCGTAGCCTCTTCAATTAAACTAATGCAATTGGTAATTTCGTTTGCAATGTTTTTATTTTTTCACATCTCATACCATGTGGTAGCGTCAGATATAAAGTTTGGAATAATATCACCATACAGACTGTTAATGTCTTCCAGAACAGTTAAAAACGATGACTTGTCTAATTTACTCATTTCTTTTGGGTGAAGTTGTAAAAGTGAAAATGCTTTCTCTTGTGTAGAAGAATACCGAATTTGTAGAGAAGATATTAAAGAATCCAAATAAAGCATGAAAATGGAACTCCTAAAATATTCTTATTCGTTTTCAGAAGGTAAATTTTATCTGAGAACTTGCCTTTTATTTAACCGTGGCTGTTTTAATTCACTGTTAAATTCTTCACAAATCGATTGTGCTTTTTTGAAAATCAATGAAAACTCTTCAGACACATTGTCTCGATGGGATTTCAGCACATCTGTTATTTGAATTATATGAGCAGTTACATCTCTAATGTTCATATTTACTTGCTGCAACTGATTGCACACAGGTTCGAATTTAGCCGAATAAGTAGCAATTACTAAAAGCGTCAAAATGTAAGTTGCAGTTGTGATAGCAGTGAACAGCAAATGAGCCTAACCTTTGTGTTTTTGTTCGCACTGTCCTCTGTAAGCTTTTGGACAATTACCGAAAAGTTCTCAGAAAATATTCTGATACTTTTATACTTTGACGACCAACGTGTTTCACAAAACAGAGGAATATTAGGAATCAAAGATCGTCGTAAAGTGCTCTCTCTAAAAAAGTTGATTACTTCCTTAGTTGTGCCTCTGGCATTTTGAACTTCTTTGACATTGTTCAAGTCATTAATGACGAGATTCAATATATGACTGGCACAATGAAAATACAAAGCCTTAGGGTGCTTGTCTCTGATAAGCTTCTGAACACCACCTTCTTTACCTGCCATCGTAGAACAACCGTTATAACCTTGACCGACAAGTCGCGACAAATCTAAATTACAATCATTCAGAAACTGAAGGATTACCTCTGAGATGGACACTGCATCCAATTTGGTCAGCAGAGTATAACCCAGAAATTCTTCGCACACTGTCAACTGCCCCGTGCCTTCATCGCAACGCAAAAATCGCACACCAATGGATAGTTGTTCTGTTCCACTAATATCTGCAGTCTCATCAGCCAACACAGAAAAAACGGATGCTTTTTTAACCTCGCAGATTATCTGTTCTTTGAGAATAACTGCACAGGTTTAGATCAGCTCATTTTGAATCTGATGGGCTACGTACAACGCATTTTTTGGTCCAGATTCCAAATGAGTTTTTAAAACTTGATCACCTGAATCAATTCGGAAATACAACATATCTGTAAAGACAGAACCTTGATCATTTTTTACCCGAAGGGGAAGCTTATGCTGAGCAATAAATACAACTGTTGAAGTAATTGACCGAAGCTTGTCTCTATTTTCTTAAATTTTTCTGTGGTATGCTGAATCCAGAATTTCACGAATACTGAGTTGTTGTTTTTGACGTAGAATACGTCTTACCTTACGGTATGAGGAGTCATGTCAGGTTTTTATTGTTGTAATCTTTATTTCATTGAATTTGAGGAAACGGCTAGATGAATTTTTTTAAAATTTTTTTTGTAGGTAAATGAAGATGTTACCTTTCGGTTGATATACATTTCATATTGGTTGATATCTTCCTAATATTTAAATTTCTCAAATGAAAATTGTTTAAACACATACACTCAAACATATGTGTGGTGTTTGGTTGAGTGTTTTTGGTTGCTCAACATTGCTTAGGAACATGGCAACATGTATCTAGTAAAAAGTGAAACAAACAGTAAGCTAACGTAATAAAGCTTTTTTGCGAAAGCTTCAATAAAGCTGTTGTAACATTAATTTTGAATTGTAAAGCGTACAGCTTTCACACAACGCTCGAATGCTAATGCGAAGACTCGATAAGGTGAACCTTTTTTAATATTAGGGCGGCCCTCTCAACATTCGCAGAACTTATTTCAATAAAAATATTAATTAAAATACATAAATTAAATTAAGTTTAAAAAAAATTGAACATAATATTTTGTTTTTAAACGGACTTGAATCAAATGCCGTTGGTAAATATAAAAATTACAGCAGACAGTTGTCCGAGGCCTTCGGCCACGGACTGTCCCTGCAGGCTGTGTCAGAGACACGGCCATTAAGTTTAACGTAGAATACGCCATCCGATAAGACAGAAAACATGTATAACAATAAATGATAAATTATATAAGCAAATGAATTTATTGTTATATATGTTTTCTGTCTTATCGGATGGCGTATTCTACGTTAAACTTAATGGCCGTGTCTCTGACACTAAACATCTGCATGAATGCTAAAAAACCTACCCATGAGTCACTCACTAACAGTTTTGGCATTCAATTCACTGAATTCACCGTCAATGAGAACCAATGAGTGAGAGCAAAAGAGACTCGAGTTTGTTAAAGCATGAATTTCTTCGAATTCGTCTAACTTGTAGCATTCACACAAACTATGATTCACACTCAGCACAACCCGAACTCATTGAATTCGTTTGGTTCACACTCAGCACAACCCGATCTCATTGAATTCGTTTGGTTCTGTATGAATTTGTGTTGTAAATAACAACGTTGGCGCGAGTGAGGCCAGTACTTGTACGAAGTAGTGGTGAGATTCATTTTTTTTAATAAATGAATTCGAATTATAGAAAATCATTCACCTATCCGAATTATGCGATGAAATCTTATAAAAGAAAATAATTTTTTTTTTTTTAATTCTTTATATTAACTTGTTTTCTCTGTTACTTTAAAAATTGTTCACTTTTTACTTATTAAAAAAAAATTAACTATTAAAAATCATTTTAGTTGAGTTGTTGTTGTCGTGTAAATTCAGAGATTTATGAAATACCTCGATTGTGCACAACTTCAATGGCTGTATAAGTTCATTCGAATTCACATCTGAATTCATGAATGATTTTTGAATTCATGAATCATCTGAATTCATGAATGATTTTTGAATTCGAGTGAACTCATGCTCAAGTCGTTACAAGCAACACAAAAAAAACAAACAACAAAGCATAAGTACATGCATGCAAAACTTTCAATGTAGTGGTAGCCATACATGACTATAGTGAATAACAATGACTCATCGTTCTCATTGCAAGTGGCCCTTAACTTTGTTGTTCGCTCTGTTACTGAATGTGAGTGAGTTCGAGTTCGATCGTTTTATGAGACGAATAAATACAATCTTCGTCTTCGCGAAGCACAACCAACTACAACACAACTTCAGTGGCTGAATTCATTGTAATTCATACAAAGGTCTTTTTAACTCATGAATTCAAAAATCATTCATGAATTCAGATGCGAGTTCGTTGTTTGAATGGACTCATGCAGATGTTTATCTGACACAGCCTGTAGGGACAGTCCGTGGCCGAAGGCCTCGGACAACTGTCTGCTGTAATTTTTTTCATTATATTCTGAAATTGGATGGAAGAAGCTATTGCATTGATGTGCCATTGGGTCTTGGCGTGAGGTTGTGCAACTTCATGAAATTTAAGACACGGGAAAAGGATAAATTTTTGCAGGCCACGTTGAACAGGAGGTCGAAATAAGACGCAAACTTGACAAAAAGGTAATCTTGCGCTGGCTGAATATGCTAATCACGGATATTTCTCGAGAAAGAAAAAAATCCACCGAGTAATACTTTAAGAGTGTGCACTAGTTATTTTATGTACTAACGACTTCCGTGGAATATTTGGGAAACATATAGAGTACAGCGTAGTAAAAGGAAATGTGTTTTGTTCACTTTTGTTTTGCGCTATGCTTCGCTTTTTTTGAATATTGATTTTCGTGATTTGTGTCGTGTGTAATTTACTTACACCGAATAAACGTATTGCATTTGATTTGTTATTTTTTTTTTTTGTTAATTTAATCACTTTTTACCACTTTTTTAATACAATATTTCACAAAACTACCCGAAATTAAGAACGCGGCACGAACGAAAAAATCAAAACAAAAGTGAACAATTTTTTCTGAATTCCAGTCAGCTATCACCAGCTCTTCTTTGAAAGCATATTCTCTATCTGTTCTCCAAGTACTAAATTGAACAGCTGACTCATCGGTACCCCTTGAAAAAATCTCTTCATGCACCCCCCTGAATTAAAGTCTGGCGGCGGTACTGGCAAGCAACGAATTGAATTGAACGGTTGTTTGTCAAATAGTAACGAGTAAGTAGTCGTAGCAATATGTGTTCCGAAAAATGGGAACATATAAAAATGTAAAGCATAGAGAGAGAGTACTACATGCATTATGTTCACTTCACGTGGTACCTCGAGTATTTCTCAGTTATGTTTGAAGCAAAGCTGAAAGCAATTCATTGTTACGATATTAATGATGGCTTTTAGTCGAGTTAGAACTTTACTGGTATTAAAAAATACAGCTAACCCGCATTACTTGATAATGTTGTTGGATGTGGCAATAAAGTTTCTAATGTGACATTTTGACCATATTGAGTTTTTTAGTCCAGAGAGATGTTGAAAGTAAGAGTAAGATCTGGAAACACCGGTGGTATTTTTCTTTTCACGTGAGCTGTAATTTTTTTTATAAAATCAATTTCAAACAGCCTAAAATTTATATCTATTAAATTAAATAGAAAAACATTTTTTCGTTTGCTCGTCTACCTCTTCTGCTAGATCACACTTTTTTTTCGATACGGATTTTAATTTAAAGATATTATTGATATTATTTAAAGATATATTGATATTATTATATTATTTAATTTAAAGATATTATTGAATTTTTTGCATGCCACTACACTTTCTATTTCTTTTCCGTTTTCATCTAAAATTCCTGCGTATATATCCCACATTACTTTTCCCGCTTTTGTTAAATATTTTAGGCGTAGCGAAATAACTCCCACATGAAATAACTCCCACCAGAAAAATGAAATAAATCCCAAAAAATTTCCATACAAAAGTGGGAGTTATTTCATATGGACTTATTTCGTTTTTTTGGGAGTTATTTCATTTTATCTGGTGGGAGTTATTTCATAATGAAATAACTCCCAATGTTATGACAATGAAATAACTCCAAAAAAAATTACCGTTTGTACAAGGCCCATATAACAAGTGCTGTAGGAGAAGTCTTGGGACTTATTTCACTTTGCTATTGGGAGTTTATTCATTTTTTGTGGGACTTATTTAATTTTTTCGATATTGGAAGTTATTTCATTTTTGGTGGGAATTATTTCGTTGGGAGTTATTTCATGGGAGTTATTTCGCTACGCCAATATTTTATATTGGCCATTTGACATTTTAGCACAATACATCGATAGCACATAACATCGATAATTGACAGTAAATTGGAAGTTAATGCCTTCATAATTGAGTATGTCGCGAGAGCGAAACTGAATGTAGTACTACATGTACAACGTTCAGTTTGACAAATACAAAGAACAGTTTTTCTGCATTCTATTTGTTCTTATCGGCTTTCGGTGTCGCACGCTTAATGAATATTCATGAAGTAATTATTTAAACTTATAACAATATAAGGGGGAAGCCAAGATAAAACAATATTTTCCAGGTGACATGTCACCGATTTTGATGAACTTTGATGGAAAGTAAGCCTATGCCAAGAAACCCTCGACCCCAAAATTGGAGCTTGTTTTGAGCCTTTTTATAGGTTTTATAATCTTTCAAAAGATTCAGTATCGTTTTTTTATTTTCAAATAACTCGAAAATAGTAAAGCAACACTTGAAATATTCCACGAATGTTCACAAGTAAATTGGCTTTAACAAAAAATTTTTTAAAAAAATTTTAATTTTCTTTGCAAAAAATATCTTTACATGTAAAGAGCCATCCGTCGATTTTTTTGAAAAAATATATGTTAATGCGGCATTTTTTCCAAACATTTTGCGGGATTCGGCATGTGGGTAGGGTGCAAAATGAGGGAGTTATAGTCAGTTTTGTAAGGCAACCTCCCAAATTTCAATACAAGAAAAATATTCTAAATTGTGAAAAATTCATTTACATACATTCACACTCTCTCTTTCTGTCGATCACTGATTTAGAGCATTTTTTGAATTGAAATTTGGGAGGTTTTAAAAATCTAGCTTTTGCCCTTTTCGAGTTATTTCAAACTAAAAACAACGATACTGATTCTTTTGAAAGCTTATAAAAACCAACAAAAAGCTTAACTTTTGGGGGTTGAGCTTCTTTTGACATAGGCTTAATTTCCATCAAATTTCGTCAAAATCGGTGACATGTCATGTTTTTATCTTGGACTACCCCATATATTGTTATAAATTTAAATAATTACTTCATGAGTATCCATTAAGCATGAGACACCGAAAACCGATAAGAACAAATAGAATGCAGAAAAACTACATTCAGTTTCGCTCTCGCGACATACTCGACGTGATCGCTCTCGGAATAAGAGGAAGCGAGCGAATGAGGAATATGTACTCAATACAGCTGAATAACACCTCTTTGTAGTTAATAAAAAATAGTACCAATTTTTTACGACACTGCGAATAAGTGTTCATACTTCACCAGTTCACGTGTACACTTTATATACAAATGGATTTGTGCTGACCTCTAGTACTCGTATATAGTAAACGTATAGTATATTACTATACTGTAAATGGGTTTAAAATCATATGTAAAAACATATTTCAAACTAAAACTAATATTGTACACTGCACGTCACATGAATAGGTGCAGTGTTTAAGCAATCATTTTAAGGTTGCTGCTCTCAAGATAATTCATGGAGAGGATTATGTTGTACTTTTTATTAAAGGTTTAACAATTGAGAAAAAGAGTGTAAACAAAGAGAAGTCGAAAAAGTTCCGTTAAATGTAATCTGAGCTTCTTTTTGTTATTTGTCAAATAAAATGTGTATTATTTTTGCGTCACTTGAATAGGTGCAGTGATTAAAAAGTGTTTGCATGGTCATTTGTGTCAAATTTGACTACCAAATTTTTTAAAACCAAGACGTAAAAATAATTTGCTATCAGTTTTAATTGAAAATGGGCCGTGGAAAATCATTAACGGTAGGAGAAAAGATAAAAATTGATGCCTATGATGACCAAGGTCTGTCCGGCCGGGAAATTGCTACGAAAATTAATAAAAGTGCTAACGTTGTGTGGAATTATTTAAGAAATAATGAAGAATATGGCAAAAACATGAAGGGAAGGCAAACAATGGCCACAATGGAGTCATTGACTTGGAATTTCAAACCACGAAAATAACAGCAAATTCGTATAAATCTATTCTGCAAACGGCGTTTCCAAAATTTCAAGACTTGGTTGGACCCATCCCATGGACTTTCCAACAGGATAATGCTGCTATCCATACGGCAAGGGTTACTAAAACGTCGATTAGCGAGCAAAATGTTGAATTGCTGCCATGGCCACCATATTCCCCGGACATAAATACAATGGAAAACGTGTGGGGATGGTTGTCTCGGAAAGTGTATGAGTCTGGACGGCAATTTGATGACCGAGAATCTTTAGTTGCTGCAATACAATCGGGATGGTCGCAAATTTCGTTACAATATTTATCGCAACTGTATAACTCCCTTCCCAACAGAATTTATAATTTTAGCGAAGGGCGGAAGTACACATTATTGAAAACTATTTAGAATTAAAATTAATCCTGTTTTTAAATTTTTTTAACTGTTTTTTAATTTTTTAATCACTGCACCTATTCAAGTGACGCAAAAATAATACACATTTTATTTGACAAATAACAAAAAGAAGCTCAGATTACATTTAACGGAACTTTTTCGACTTCTCTTTGTTTACACTCTTTTTCTCAATTGTTAAACCTTTAATAAAAAGTACAACATAATCCTCTCCATGAATTATCTTAAGAGCAGCAACCTTAAAATGATTGCTTAAACACTGCACCTATTCATGTGACGTGCAGTGTATTTATTATGCACAAATTTTTATAAACATTACAATTTAACAACAAAAAATTTGGATTTTCTTTAGAACCACAGCTTTTGACTCGTTATCGTTCACCTGAACGTTTTATTTTGCTTTAAAAACTATACAGCAACCAAAAATTCGTGGTTACCTATATAACCTCTGTCAAGCAACTGAAGTTGTTAGCTGTCAGTTGCCATATGTAATAACTTTTCGGCAACTGGCAACGCAACTGAGGTTCGGTTGCTATCGATAATCGACCGATTAAACTTTTCGGACTCAAATACAAATTTAATTGGCAACATTTGAGTCTGAATAAGAAATCTATTAAACTTTTCGGACTCAAATAAAAATTTAATTCGCAACATTTGAGTCTGAATAAAGATATAATTCTCACACAGAAAAAGAACCTAGTGTAATACATTGAAAGCTCTCTTCACGGACAGCTCTTATAGCCGGACAGCTCTCTTAAGCGGACAAATTCCTTGGTCCCAAAATATTCGCCTTGTTTCAGGAAGAAACCATGCTCCCTTAAACGGACGCTCCCTTGAACGGACGGGGACACTTTTTTTGTTGTCAAACATCTCCCATTAGCGGACAACAAAATTGTGAAAACATGATTTCTAACAATTTTTATTGTCAAAATAAAAGAAAGTATGAACGAGAAAAGAACTAACAACGCGTTCATGCATCAGACAAGTACGTAACTATCTGCCTTGAGCTGTGATTCCCCTTTTTTTGGTCATAGGCAAAAAAAATTGCGCAGCTACTGTGATTAACCTCTACCTTTAGGAATGTGTTTTTGCGTTATATTTTGATAAGCATAAGTTCAAAAGGATCTCTTGAAACGTGTGAATGTTGCATCATCCGTCAATTTGTTCAACAACAAAAATTATTTTTAAGTTTTTTTTTTCAGTATGTTTGATTTAAGATTTAGATTTACGAATCTGCATTTTTTTCTACGTGAATATTTTACTTGAATGTTAAGGCCATGTAATAAAATGTTATTATAGAACGTGTACGCATTTAAATAGCAAAAATGTATAACAAATTGGTTTGTAATGTATTAACATATTTATTTCCTTAGTGGAGGCAGTGTTCTCTTTAATTTTATTTAATTTCCTTAAAACGCTCTATTGGACGCACATCTCCCTTAGGCGGACAAAAATGGTGCGACCGTCAGTGTCCGCTTAAGAGAGCTTTTGCTGTATTACCCAAATTCATAGTCTGATATCAGCCAATGCACTGGACAACATAGGGTCAGCTATTTAATTGGGCAATATTACCAATAAACGTAGGCAATTTTACGTTCACCAACAATATGAAAATTTGCCTTGCATTTTTGTAGATTTACACAATGCAAAAAGGGCAATGTAGAGAATTTATTGTAGGTGCATTAGATTACTTTTAATGTGCAACCTTATCAAATTAGAGTTGGGAATTTTAGTTCATTCAAGTGAGCGCTCTTTTTAGTTCAGCTCAACAGAATGAACTAGTTCATTCATTTAGTTCTATAGTTCATTGAATCATTGCAGCTTAACAGTTCATATGAGCTGTGAGCTAAAGAGCTCATTTCAGTTCAACTTGTAGTTTTAGTTCAATCGCAGCTAATAATCGCCAAATGATCTGATTTTTGCAGATTTCTAAAGTGTTTCCGATACTGTGATATTTATTTATACTAAATCACCCTATTGAAGATCGACTTAACGATTGGGTTATTCCGTCTCTGAAATATTGGTGTAACGTAATCTTTTTATATTTTGGAATAAATGTGGTGATTAGCGCTGTAGTTATTGTGTACAAGCCGGTTACATATCCATTCTACAAAGATTACAACATTAGGCACCTTTATTCAAATTGACTGAGACAAAGAGAGCATAAACTAGAATAAACTGAAATACCAGAAACTGCTTGAACAAGTGAACTACTGAAATAAAAGAGTAGAACAGTGTGAACTAGTGAATCGTTCAATTGAACTAGTTCGTTCGTGAACTACACAACTCTATAAATAAATAAAATAAATAGTTTCCCATTACATCCCATAAAGGGACTGGGGAGAACTTCCCACAATCACTGAGCTGTGCGCTTTCCAGTTTTCACTCACTGATTGGGACCTACAGTTTTACACCGATTCCGAACGGTATTTTGAGAAGCTTTTTCATGGCTAGATACTTGATAGTGTCGCCGTCACTATGCGAGATGACCGCCGCCGAATGAAAATTTGAAGGTGGTCAGAGCCGGGTTCGAACCCAGGATCTCATGTACAAGAGCCGCGCACACTAACCATTGCACCACCGACGGCCACAACTCTATACCAAATGTTTAGCCCATTTTTGCATATTTAAAGAAACAAATTATTTTTGTTTTTAATTAAAAAGTATTTATTGCATTGTTGCTTAATAGTATTCCTCCAATTCCAGGTTCCCCTCTCGTTTGTCACTGCCGAAGAATCCAGTCAGATTCCCTGTGAAGATATTTATTGATTAGATAAAAGTATTCGTTTCTACAAAGGACTCACATTTCTATTCTTCAAATAGCTAAGAAATGTACATTTTGATGCCGCTTATTAAAACACTTTGCCATTGATCAATATATGTAAGTATAGAAAGATACAAGCAATACAAAGCACTTTTCTATTTACAAAAGTTCTACTATATTGACTTTTGGCCAATAGAAATGTATTCTTGGTATAAAAACACATGCAGAATACCCATTAACTTATATTTCTTTCTGAAATTTGTAACTTCACACATTTTGTTAAGAAATTTAATAAAAGAGACCCTCAGAAACTTTGGCAAAATTCCTGTTTTTGATGTGTTAACATCTATAGCGGCGTATAGGGACTAAATCTATCAAAGTCAAAATCTGCTAAAACCAGATTTTATGCTGCTGCTAAAACCAGATTTTATGCTGCTGCTAAAACCAGATTTTCTGCGACTTCGAAAGAGAATAATGACGTGTTAAACAAAAATGAGCGAGCAAGAGAGCAATGAAAGAGTGGTGTGGCAGGGGTGAGGCAAACGAAATTGTGTCTATAGCGTATGTATTAACATAATAATGTACATATGTATGTACATGTGTCTGTTGCTGTTGTTGAACGGAGATATAAAGCATAGCCACGCAAAATTTCATTTGCAAGCGCATGGGCTTGCGCTGTCGACGTTATGGTGACATACTAATACGTCAGCTACTTCGTACAAAGTATGTGTGATGTTGTGTGTTTGGCTGTTTCGTTGCTGTTGATATAGCAAACATGTGGTTATGTGACACACGTATACGTCAGCTACTTCGGACAAAGTATGTGTGATGTTGTGTGTTTGGTTGTTTCGTTGTTGTTGCTATGGCCAAACAAAGCGAGTCATTTGATGTTCAGCATTGCCCGGTGTATACAAAAACAAGTAGAAACGGTGTTAAGTTCGGCCGGGCCGAAGCTTAAGCAGGCCACACACTGTCAACAAATCGTTTCGATCGGTCGAAAGTCGTTTTGCCACACACTTGTCGATCGGTTGACAATTTTAATTGCACGTTGTTCGCCGCCAAGTGAAGATGGAACGCGGACAGAGAATAATAGCCATGTATGGTATTTATTTATGTGAAAGAAGAAGTGAGGAGAGGAAGAGGAAAAAATATCGCTCAGTTTGGATGCAGGAGTGGTTAAAAAGGCGAGATGAGTTTTCGCACATAAAATTCTTCTCTGGCTGTTGCCATTTTTCCGCCGATGTGAACACTTCAAAAAAACAAAAGAAATGACAAAAATCGTCAACTTCGCCACACCCACACAACCGATTGCAAACTGTGAACAGAAAATCGTCAACTACGCCACACACACGCAACCGATCGCAAGAAAGACAAAAATTTTTGTCATCCGCTAAACGGATGAAAAAAGAGAGAAACATTGTTGTCGTTGTGTCGTGTGCCTGTACGTGTTTGGCAATTGCATTTTGTTTTGTTTTTCGTGTTGTGTTTTCGCTTATGCGCTTTTTTGATTTTTGTTAGTTTAGCTCTGTTTGTAATTTTGCGGTAGGCAGTGCGCGTGAAAGTGGTCCTAAAACCGAAGGACATATTGCCGCAGGAACCAATTAACACAATTGAAGATCTCAAGTGCTTTGAGCAAAAGCTTAAAGAAGAAAATATATTTAAAAATTGTGTAAGTAATTTGTATATAATACCTACTGTATTAAACTCGAATGACCTAATTATATATTTTTCAGGTAAGTAAACTTGTCTCATCAGGGAAAAAACTTTCGATAAGTTCATCCACAATTCTTGGCGAGTAATTTTGTCAGATGGTGGCCGTCGGTGGTGCAATGGTTAGTGTGCGCGGCTCTTGTACATGAGCTCCTGGGTTCGAACCCGGCTCTGACCACCTTCAAATTTTCTTTCGGCGGCGGCTACATCGCATAGTGATGGCGACACTATCGAGTATCTAGCCATGAAAAAGTTTCTCAAATTACAGTTCGGAATCGGTGTAAAACTGTAAGTCCCAATCAGTGAGTGAAAACTGGAAAGCGCACAGGTCAGTGATTGTGAGAAGTTCTCCCCAGTCCCTTCATGGGATGTAATGGGAAACCATTTATTTTATTTTTATTTATTAATTTTGTCAGATGAGGTCGCTAGACACTGCTCGTGGCGTGGCGCAGATGCAAAAATGTGTGTAAGAGGTTTCCATATCACTTTAGCAATTCGAAGTACGTAAAAAAGTATACATATATCGTAATTTTAAAATCAATTTCATTTTCACAGCGGCGTTTAAGCAAAATTTTGCGTTAGAGGACGCTGATTTTGACCGGACAACGCAAAAGTTATTCCAGTATGCGCAAGACAGGCTATCGAAGTGGCAAAAATCTAACGCCAAAAAATTAAAAGTTTAGTGAATTCGTATATTTTTGCTATGTAATGTTTTTTTTATCACATATGTATGTAATGAATACCTCGTGTTATTTTGTAAGGTTTATATTTTAAGTCAAATGAAGTGCCTTTATAATTGTAGTTTTAAATAAACAAACATGCAAATTAACAATACATATCTTTTTTAAGGGGAACAAAAGAATTGATGATATCGTAACCGAGTCACTTTCTGAATTGCTTACGAGTCGCAAACAATATTTTATTTAATTAATTTTTAATATCAAAAACTTATCACATAAAATATATTTTCCGACTCGTTGGCAATATCAAAAATGTCTCGCAAAAGATATTGCAAAAGTCACGCAAACGAATCTCTTGCAAGACATCGTAAACGAAACTTTTACTGCCACAAACTGAGCGACTGATGATTAATTTTCCGACCGTTTTCGGATCTGTTTTCGAGAGTTTTACCCGCAAAAGTTTCGCGTAACTCTCGTATGCGATATCGTATACGAAGTTTTGGTCCGCTGGGAAGCACAAATAAATCACCAACATATCCTTAGTAGTAGTAGTAGTTGTTGTCGTTTTTTGGCGTAGAATACGTCTTACCTTAAGGTATAGGGAGTCATGTCAGATTGTTATTGTTGTAATCTTTATTTCATTGATTAGAGGAAACGGCGAGATAACATTTTTTAAAAATTTTTTTGTAGGTAAATGAAGATGTTATCTTTCGTTTGATATATATTTCATATTGGTTGGTATCTTCCTAATATTTAAATTTCTCAAATGAAAATTGTTTAAACACATACACTCAAACATATGTGTGGTGTTTGGTTGAGTGTTTGAGTTTGTAGCGTGAACACAAACTATGCTGCTGTTTCAGTGTGGACACAAACCTTCGGCTGTTGTTTTGATTGATGAAATATTGAAATTTCGTATATTTACTTATGTATTTAAGTGAAACAAAATGTTAAATGTGAATTTGAATTTAACATGGATATATAATTATAAAAAATATAAATCAAATTGATTTGCGTCTGTTATTTATCATTTATCCTTACTCTTTCAATTTAAAAACATATTTATCCTATTTTTCCTACAATAAGCTTAGGTATATTATCAAAAGTAACTATCAAATAAATAAATTCATTTGCTTATGTTATTTATCATTTATTGTTATATATGTTTTCTGTCTTATCGGATGGCGTATTCTACGTTAAACTTAATGGCCGTGTCTCTGACACAGCCTGCAGGGACAGTCCGTGGCCGAAGGCCTCGGACAACTGTCTGCTGTATTTTTTTTTTATTATAGTGAAAGGTAAGTCCAATAAAATGTGGGTGCGGAGCACTCTCAGAGCAAAGAGAGTAATGACGTATTATACGTATATAAAAATGAGATAGCAAGAGAGCAACGACAATTTTGTGAACTTGTGTAGCGTATGTACGAATATAACAATCTATGTATGTATATACATACAAGTGTCTGTTGCTTTGCATTCTTGGACTTTTGTGGGAATAAAACAAAAAGTATTGAGCAAGAAAATAATGACACATGTGCTTGCACTGGGTCTTTAAATAATTTTAAGTATTAATATTATTTAACTGTAACGTCATCATATGATTGAACGCTGTTTTTTATTTTCCAATGTAACATTTACGAATGTGTTCATAGAAATCGAACAGGTACAGTGTAGCAAAAAGGTGTTAACACATCGCCCGTGAGTTCGAACACTCATTGGATTTTTTTTGTTTTACATTTGACAAATTAATGGTGTACATACATATGTACATACACAGCGACGCACGATACAGGAAAATAACAATAGGGAATATTACCTAGTTTGGGTTTGGTGATTTTTTTTGTATGCGGACAAGAATCAGTGAAAATTTTCCAAAATTAAAAGTGCAAAACACACTACTAACGACTATGCTGAATCCACTGCATGTTGGCAACTTTACTTTTTGTTATTAGAATGTCAACAAAATAAAGACAAAAACATAAATACCACAACTGCGGTGTTGTTTTTTTGTCAGAAACTATAGAACGGACTATTGCGAATTAACTCTTAAAACTCGCGACAATTCGCAATTGGAAGTATGTACATCGTTTGGTGTTAAGAGCCTCAAACGATTATTTTAGTGATTTGGAGCAGAAATGTTAGATAGTAAACGATGCTATCATTATGTCTAGATGCCTTCAGGGCGACGTCGTGGAGGTCTTCAACTTCAAATGCACGGCCACCCTGGAATTGTTCTATTAAAATTTTTCCAAGTAATGGTAAGTAATGTAATCGAGGAGGTTAACTATGTGCCCATTTTGTTTTTCTGCAGCCTACAACCCGGCGCTGCCGTCAGTGCAGCAGGTCGATCTTTGTGGCTTTTGTTGAGCTAAAATCATGCTAAACCCAGGGGGTCAACCGCATAAGAAGGTAGTTCAGAAGGAGCCAGCTGAAACTGAAAACCCACCCAGTGTTATTGCAGCAGCAATCACAATCGTATAGAAGTTGTCTGTTTTGCCGAAGATGGAAGACAATAAAGTTCTACCAGACCTTTCCTCCGAGTAGCAAACCAAAGCATCAACCAAAGTGTTTTAGCCGCATTACAATTAAGTGGGTAATTAATACGTTTTGATACTCAAAATTTAGAACACATCAAACGTTGATGTAGTTTCCGACAAGTCGATCATTATTTGATTTGAATAAGTTTTTATTTCAAAAGTTTTACATGTGATTGTTTTTTACAGTGTAATTATAAGCTTAACAGCAATATATACGTATGTATGTATAAAATAAAAAAATATACATATATGTATGTATGCATAAATAAATAAAATAAAAAAAAAATTTTATCTATCGAAAATGCACTGCACGTTTTGGACAAATTTACATTTTAAATCACCCACAGTAAATTTTGTTCATTGCCTTTTTACATTGGGTAAATCTACAAATGTTTAAGGCAAATTTGTCAACGTGATGTTGCCTACGTTTATTGGTAATAATGCCAAATTAAATAGCTGACCCTATGTTGCCCAGTGCACTGGCTGATATCAGACCATGAATGTGGGTAATGTTATACTATGTTTTTTTTCAGTGTAGTAATACAATCCCACTTCTGACACCAAAAAAAAAGTGGCCGTCGGTGGTGCAATGGTAGTGTGCGCGGCTCTTGTGCATAAGAACGGGGGTTCGATCCCTGCACCTTGAATTTCCTTCGACGCTGGTCACCTCGCTTAGTGACGGCGACACTATCGAGTACTTAGCCATGAAAAAGCTTCTCAAAATACCGTTTGGAACCGGTTTAAAATTGTAGGTCCCAATCAGTGTGTATAAAACTAGAACGCGCACAGTTCACTGGTTTGTGAGAAGTTCTCCCTAATCCCTTCATGGGACGTAACGGGAAACAATTTTTTTAATACAAATTCTTAGGAGTTTATATTCGTCTCGCTCTAACACAAGGTGTCTAGTCGGACACACACAAAAAAATATAGTGGTAATATTGCCTATAAACATTGTATAATTTCAGCCATTGGCATGGATAACATAGAGTTTGCTTTGTTTTATGTATAATTTTACAAATTTTCATTGGTAATTTTCATGTTTGAAAAATTACCTATAATTATTGTTGACTTAGTTTCCAGACAATGACAATTCAGCTATGTCTGAAAAGGAAATTTGCCCATAAACAGCAATGAGTATTTAGCAATATTAAAATTTTTATAGGTTAATACACCTATATATATTGCTGAATTGACCTGCCCATATTATCCCATAAAAAACTGTTCTTTTTGGAATGATTAATTTATTTATTTATATAAAATACAATTTAAATCTGTGTATGCAATATATTTACTATGTTAAAATATGTGTGTTTTTAGAAGAGTACGGAAATATTTACATGCAATAGTTACGTCAATTATCTAATAAAGTATTATAAATCGCGGGGTTTCATGTACAATATTTATGAAATGCTATAATTTAATATATAAACGATGAAATTCTTTGATATTGTGCTTTATATGCAATTTAAATAAAAAAATCTTTAAGAACCCTTTAACAACATACCGTTTGAGATATTACCAAAATTAACGATTGATTACTTCCATCCAAATGGTTATAACTCAAACTATTTGCAAATACTAAACTCTTTAATTTGCATTTTTTAATTCAAGAAATGCTTACCTTTAGGTCTGTTTAGGTTGTAAAAGCGAACTGGATTTTGCAGGATTTTATTTTAAAAATGATCCAAAGGCTCATATTAATTTAATAAATATTTGTTTGTCCTGGTGGTCTGCAATATGATCCTTTATTGTCTAGATTCTACAGATATCATAGAAATTAAATGAAAGAATGATCAATTGATTTTTTCCAGTGGCAACTTACCCGAAATTGATGTGCTTTAATAAACGCTGCCTTTGCTATTGTAAAATAAGAACAATTATGAAATTTTTTTGAAAAAGTTATATTTTTGAACTTACATTCCTTCAATCGAATTTTTATGACAACTTTCATTGACAAATTTAAATATCAAAATTTTCGAATACTTACCTATTATGTATTGTATTATTTACCAAATTAATGGGTAAGGTGGCACTGTATAAAACACCTACTGGCATGAGTGATATATGATATTATTTTGTATTTCATATAAAAATAAAATACCTATGCCAGCAAAGGCATGATGTGCAGATCTTGACATTCCAACAAGAAACAGGGAATTTACCAACATTCATAGCAAATTCAGCATTGCTGTTGGTAGTGTGTTTTGAACTTTTCATTTAGGCAATATTGCCACCTTTTCTTGTCTTCATACAAAAAAAAAATATCACCAAACCCAAAATGGGCAATATTACCCATGTTTATTTTTTTCTGTGCAACATATGAGTTTTAATAAAAATTTCGTTCGTAGCATTTGAATCTGAATAGATTTTGAACAACAAACTTTTTATTTAAATAATTCTAAACGAATTTTTATTTTTATTCCAGGATTTGAAATAAAATAATTTATCTATTTTATTGATAGTGAAATCAAATAAAAATTTTGCCACTTTGGGGACACGCGCTGGAAAAAAGCAAAAATGGCATCCTCTTTTGAATTGTTCACAGAATACAGTACAAGTGGTCCGAAAGGTGGTAATTGTCCCACAGACCAAAAAACGGGCCCCTGAACTCACAGGTAAGTGTTGGTACTCAAATGAAAGGGAATCGTCATTGGTGTCACTCCTTTTCACATCCGATGGCTGTGAGTCGCCAAAAAAATTGCGCTAAATTCAACTTAAGGTACAGACAGATTTTAAAATTGGTCTCACAAGCATCGAATGACAAAAGTAATGACACCAATGAAATCGTAAGATGATTTCCTTTCATTTGAGCACCAACACTTACCTGGAAGTTCCCCCCTTTCGGACAACTTGTTCCCGACTCAGGAGCTCAAGTCAGACAAAACTGCGAGATTAAAAAATGTAGCTCTATTTCAGTAGATCAACAGATTTTAAGATTGCTATTATTTATAATACTGCAACTACCAACAACATTCACTTAAAATGTGTAAAAAACCTAAGAATGTAAATAAGAATTTTAGTGCGTAAACAATATAATTTTGAATTATTTAAAAAAAAAAAGTTGAGCTCTATCCGTCGAATGCATTTCAGCCAAAATTGGCAACTACTTATAAGCAATGAAATGCAAAATACTTCCATCTGCCTATCCTCGATCGACATGTTTATTTAAATTTGTAATTTCTTCAACTAACACGAAGAACTGTGGCGTGTTCAATTTGACAGCTGAAGTGATTGAAAACGTTGCGCTGCGTTTTATAAACTACCCATTACACGGGGGTTACACGGTCAATTTTTGCCTTTCAATTTTCAATACATTCATACTTTTTTACTAATACACTCACACTTTTAAAAATTGAAAGGAACTTGCTTTCAATTTCTCTTTCAAGTGGAGTGTTTCAATTTTCTTTCAAGAAAACAGCTGATTACATATGTTATGAACAGTTTCTCGTTTTCCTCCTTACAAATATTCTGCCGTCATCATTTTTTGATTTCTACTTTTACAAATATTAAAATATTATAAAAAATTAAAAATGTTTGTGAGTAGAGGTAATAAATACAATGATATGTTGCGATACAGAAGACATGAAGGTTTATGGAAAATGAATATTGCTTTCAAGTTGCGTACAGCCTACGTCACAGCTATCAATTTACATGAATTTTGACAAGCAGTATGTGTACAAAACTTGAAACAAAAACTTGAAAGTGTGGCTGCAGCGTTAAATAACGTAACTCAACGCAGGTAGTCACCGAAGGCGGCCGGAAGACGGGCCCCAGGAAATAACACCCCAATTGCAAAATGAAAATGGGCCCCTAATTTAGGGTTTGTTTTCATTATGAAGGTGGGCCCCAAATTTCAAAATTAAACAGCCTCCCAAGCAATGATGAAGAACCCCAAAAAATTGTGAAGCACGATCCCAAATATTTTAGTGGGGGCGGTTTTCATTTTTTGGTTTTAAACCGTTTAACAATTTTAGTTATTTGTTGTATACTGATAAAATTTTGGGCCAGATTTCATTGTCTCTGTGGGTATATTTTCTTGAAATGTAATTTTAAAGAATGGAAATTGCACCACAGGAAAATCGGCCCCAATAGAAAAAAAATAGTTTTGTTTTATCCGTCGATTTGATTAATTTCAGAATGAATATACAATACACACATAATCATATTCCGTGACACACTAAACAAAATAAGATAGAATAGAATATTTATTTCAAATATTTGTCTCCCCTTTTTTGACGCCCTTTTTGTAAATTTATTTTTCATTTCTTTCTAAAACAGTAAAATATAGTTTATTCAAATTTTTGTTGAACGTGTGTTGAAGCGCCGCAGGCAAACAATTTTTCCCAAAAAACTCGCAATTTTTTTTGGAAATTTTTTTTTTCTTTATTTCTAAAACAGCAAAATATATTTTATTACAATTGTTGTTGATCGTGTGTTGAAGCGCGATTTTGTTTTGGAAAAATGTTTGTCATTTCTTTCTAATATTAATATTTTGTTGAACGTGTGTTGAAGCGCCGCAGACAAAAAAATTTTCCCAAACAAAATGTACTTTTTAGTGATATTTGGGCTTAATTTCATTTGTTATTATAGGGTGTTTTTTCATTAAGTTTTATAGTAGCCATACGAAATAGCACCCCGAGAAAATGCACCCCAATTTAGTTATGAAATAACACCCCAAAACATGAAGACGGGCCCCAAGTAAAATGAAAGTGTTCCGCCAAAAATAATTGGGGTTCACTTTCATTGGGGCCCACATTCATAACGAAAAAACACCCCAAGTGTAAGCGAAAATGGATCCCAAATGTACGAAATAACACCCCAACATTTCGAGTTGTAACCTGTGTATTGGTTTGAGGCCCATTTTCATTTTGCAATTGGGGTGTTATTTCCTGGGGCCCGTCTTAATCCCGCCGTCACCGAACAGCTGTAATGTTTTATAAACTACAAAAACGACAAAAGTAACGCGAAGTGACTGATTCACGACTTAAAGAATACCACCCTCAGTTTTTTTTCCAGCGCATGTCTCCAAGGTCCTAATATTCAGCCAAATATTTTAAATAGTTTATTGTATTAATGAAAAATATAATAGTTTATTAATTTATTTTATAGTGAATCTAATAAAATTAGTAAAATAATTTATTTCATTGGAACGGAATAGAATAATTATATAAATTTTTTTCGCAAACTTAAAATAAAAGTTGTAAAAAACAGTTTTTACAGTAATTATTTGAAATACCTTGTGTTGGAAATTGAGGGCAAGAATTGCATAATTGTTGCTGGCATTGTGAATGCGGCTTTGAGCGATAGATGGCGCTGTACTTCGAATTGAATTTTCAAACTTAAAAATATCAATGAAAATTGAAACCATTTGTGTTAAAAGATCCATTATAAAATGCTATTTTATCTGTAGAATCTTGTAATAGTATATATGTTTAAATACATTAAAATTTTTTAATATTCAAAATACATACCTGGATCTGACATTTAAAAAGGATCTACAAGTAGAGAAGAAAAAACCGGCGCAATTTGGCAAACCTAGTAGAAGAGAACCAAAAAAGTCGACGGGATTCACTCCAGCGCATTTCTTTCCCGCGTAATAACTTGATTATTTCCTACTTTTTACATACTTTATGTAATTTTATTTAAATATATTTGGAATTTCTATAGTTAGATGCAACACCATCATCAGAAAACTGTTCATGTATTGAAATGTTCAACGAAGAGAGAGCAGAGAAACGACGCGCTTCACTCATTTTCTTTGTTGGCATTTCACTCATTGAGTAAATTTTCTTCTCTATACCATAGTTGCTTTATGTACAAGCAATAGACGACCAGAAGATGTGCGCAACTTGGCAACCCTGGTAAAAGAGAACCAAAATGTGCTAGGAGTTCACTCAAACGCATTTCTCTCTCGCGTCATATCTTGCTTATGTCATACTTTTTGCATAGGTTATGTAATTTTACTTCAACGTGGTTGGAATTTGCATAGTTATATACAATAACACTATCAAAAAGCACCTTGTATATTGAATTATTCAATGAAGAGAGTAAGAGAGAGAGTAGAGAAGTACTAGGGTTTCACTCGTTTTGGTTGTTGGCATTTGAGTAAAGAGAAATTTTGACTGTCTACTTGTACATCGTTTTTGGTACAAGCATAAAGCAACTATTATATAGAGAAGAAAATTTACTCATTGGATTGGAATGCCCACAAAGAAAACAATTGAAGCGTGTCGTTTCTCTGCTCGCTCTCATACTCTCTTCGTTGAATATTTCAATACACAAGCAATTTTCTGATAATGTTATTCTATGTAACTATAGAAATTCCAAGCATATTTAAATAAAAGTACATAAAGTATGTGAAAAGTGTGAAATAATCAATTTATGACGAGGGAATACGATACGTTTGAGTGAATCGCGTCGACTTTTATGGTTCTCTTCTACTAGGGTTGCCAAAGAGCGGGGTTTTTTTATTCTCTACCTGTACATACTTTTTTGGTACAAGCAAAAACGATGTACAGGTAGACAGTCAAAATTTCTCTTCACTCAAATGCCAACAAACACACCGATTGAAACCCTATCCATTCTCTGGTCTCTCTCTTACTCTCTTCATTGAAAATTTCAATACACGAGCAGCTTTTTGATAGTGTTATTTTATATAACTATACAAATTCCAACCATGCTGACGTAAAATTACATAAACTATGTAAAAAGTATGAAATAATCAAGATATAAATCGAGAGAGAAGTGTGTTTGAGTGAATTTCTAGCACTTTTTGGTTCTCTTTTACCAGGGTTGCAAAATTTCGCACATCTTCTGGTTGTCTAATTATGGATCGTTTTTGGTACAAGTAGAGAAGAAAAAAGAAGAAGAAGAAAAGAGAACGCGATTCACTCGAAGGCATTTCTTTCCCGCGTCATAACTTGATTATTTCATACTTTTGACATACTTTATGTAATTTAATTTAAATATGGTTGGAATTTAGTAGTTAGATACAATAACATCATCAGAAAACTGCTTGTGCACTGAAATATTAATCGAAGAGAGTAAGAGAGAGAGAGAGCAGAGAAACGACGCGCTTCACTCGTTTTCTTTGTTGGCATTCAACTCCATGAGTAAATTTTGTTCTCTATACCATAGTTTCTTTAGGGTTATACCAAAGACGATCTAGAATTAGACGGCCAGATGATGTGCGCACTTTGGCAACCCTGGTAAAAGAGAACTAAAGAGTGCTAGAATTTCACTCAAAGGCATTTCTCTCACGCGACATATCTTGATTATTTCATACTTTTTGCATAGTTTATGTAATTTTACTTCAACATGGTTGGAATTTGTATAGTTATATACAATAACACTATCAAAAAGCTGCTCGTGTATTGAAATATTCAATGAAGAGAGTAAGAGAGAGAACAGAGAATGACTAGGGTTCCACTCGTTGTGTTTGTTGGCATTTGAGTGAAGAGAAATTTTGACTGTCTACTTGTACATCGTTTTTGGTTATACAATACTCTGCTGCAATAAAACGTGCACAATTGGCAACCATCGTAGAAGAGGTTTTTGAGAAGAGAACCAAAAAAAAATGCACTCAATTCAATTATTTAAACCTGTTTGGAATTTCTGTGGTTAGATACAGTAACATCATCAAAAAACAGATGGTGTGTTGATGTATTCAACGAAAAGAGTTGGGGCGTCTATCTGTCATTTAATACCAATTTTATGTGAATATTTTTGGTATTGGCAGTTTTATAAATAACAGAAATCTTAAAATCTGTTGGTCTATTGAATTAGAGGTACATTTTTTAATCTTTTTCATTCTGCGCATTTGACTCAAGATAACTATTTCTAATGTAAAATTGTATATTACAGTTGGGCAACTCTATAAACCACAAATGTCAGTGACAGCTTTCGTAAGCGGACGCAAGCGCGAAATGATGTATAAACCAAAAATATAAACTACCATTTTTTGGCGTTCGCGATGGCTTTTGCGTTCACTTTCGGGTCCTTTGGAATACTATCCTAAGAGGCACTTCACTGGTTTGCTTTGTGTGATGTTAAACTACGGAGTATATTTTCATCTCTACCTTTCTTCATCCTCTTTCCTCATTAGAGATGGGTTAACTTGGTGGTACATACGGTTAATTTTCCATCCCTTGTGGCAAGTATCTTCCACCTAGCCTTGATCTAGACGTGATCGATAGTAATTAGTAGTAACGTTAAGGCTCTCCTTAGATCTATCGTTTGCAGGTTAACGAAACCAGTGTGGTTGTGGAATCGGTTAGTGGCTGGAGATTTTTTGTTTGAAGAAAAGGTACACTTTCTTGGCTCAGTTCATGATGGTCAAAGTCCATTTCATCTGTTGACCGGTTATATTTTTACAGCTGAGGAAATATGCAATCCGTCGTACTGAAAGCAATGAGGAGACCCACCGTGGCTCTAGTGACCAATGCCACAAGGTCGATGTCCTCCTCGGGTAAATTGACCTCTGTGGATGTTAATGACAAGACTGGTGTGGCGACGTTAACTATGAACCGTCCACCGGTGAATGGTTTGAATTTGGAATTGTTACGTGATATACACAATTCCATCGAGGAAATTGAAAGTAATAAAAGTCGAGGCTTAATTCTAACATCAGTAAGTAGGAAATATTCCTCTATCGCTATCAATGGTCTGATTTGCTGTTTGTTTAAGGCTTCTAGTTCCATTTTCTCTGCTGGTTTGGATATAATGGAAATGTATAAACCAAATCAAGACAGGCTTAAAGAGTTCTGGACTACATTGCAAAACACTTGGCTGGCGTTGTATGGATCTAGTGTGCCAACAGCGGCTGCTATAAATGTAGATAAGATACTAACAAGTGTTCTAAAGAAATTGTTTTGAATTATATTCCTGTATTGTAGGGTCATTCCCCCGCGGGTGGTTGTCTTTTAGCCACCAGTTGCGAATACCGGGTTATGTTACCTAATTTCACCATCGGTCTTAATGAAACGAAGCTAGGTATTGTAGCTCCCAAATGGTTTATGGCTACATTCTGCAATGTCTTGCCACAACGTGTGGCTGAGTTGGCCCTAACACAGGGCAGAATGTTTTCCACGGAAGAAGCCCTTAAGGCGGGTCTCGTCGATGAAGTTGCGTCAACAAAAGAAGAGGCTGTAGTTAAATGCGAACAATTCCTAGCTTCGTTTGCTAAAACAAATCCCTTTGCTCGCGCTATGACTAAGCAGCAGTTCCGATCAAAAGGCTTGCGACAGTTGGAGGAAGAACAGTCCCAAGATCTGGAGGCTTTTGTCTTTTTTGTCAATCAGCCAAGTGTTCAAAAAGGATTGGCCATGTACTTGGATAGTCTTAAAAATAAATCTAAGTGAAATATGGGAAAATGAAATTTGTTATCTTGCATTTATTATTGTTTCTGATCAAAAATAAAAATTAGTAAATAAATACATCACCATAATGATTTTCTCTCTTCGTCATTTAAGAGTTCATCGCGCACTTCTTGCTGGAGGGTTTGCAAATGTTCCGTCAATGTATCTAAAAACGTGTTGATTTCGAGGACTCTGGCTCGATTTCTTTCCAATTCATCTCTGAAACGATGGGTACCATCAGATACAAGAGCATACAAGGAACACATCAATGTGAGGTTTGAATATAATACATACTTGTTCAGTTTATCAACCATATCATCAATAAATTGCCTACTTCGTTGCATTAGTCGGTCTTCTCGTTGGTCAATACGCTGGGTGTGCGTATCCTTCATGCCAGCAATAAGATTGCCAATGGCCTCACGATCTTCCATGCAAATTCTTAGTGGTTCAGGGACACCGTCAAAATCATGCATTGCCAATTTGGTGGCTATAAAGTGGGAGACGATTTCATTTAAGTTCTCCGAAAAATGAACGGCTACGTCACGCAGTTGGGCAAAGTAGGCCTGGGCCTGCTCGACAAATTTAGCAATCATTTCTTGCATGTTTCGTTGGAAGTTGATAGTGGTTTCCTAAAGTAAAATGTACATATTTAATTAGGTTTGTTTTTTCTTTAAAAAAAATTACTTTGTATTTACTAAGAGCTGAAATAATTTATTTGTGGGGTTGTTGGGACCGATTTACATTGTTAATATGCAGACATGGTTCCAATAGGTGACGCGTCACACCTAAAATGGACACACCTAAAATGGACATAAAGCCCATGGGCGTTATGTCGCACCTAAAATGGACATAAAGCCCATGACCGGTGTGACATAAAGCCCGTGGGCGTTATGACCATTCTAGGTGCGACATAACGTCCACAACTTTGTAAATAAGGTCTACATGTAAAAAAGTGCCGTTACTTTCAATATTTACATACAAAATTCTTCAACTTTGAAATTATGTAAAAGGACGTTATGTCACACCTAAGATGGACATAAAGTACATGACTGGTGTGACACAATTTTAGGTGCGACCAAACCCCAAGGGCTTTATGTCCATTTTAGGTGTGACATAACGCCCATGAGCGTTATGTCCATGGGCGTTATGACGCGTCACAGTCTCAATAGAGTAGATTTTTTGTATTTTAAATTTTCTATAGGTGTAGAATTATTTTTATAGAAAGTTAAGTATACAAAAATGTCTGTATAGATGTAATTTACAGTTTATTTTGTGGAAAAGCCGGTCTAACATGCAACAGACTGGGACTTTTATTTTAACTCATCCGAAATGTTGCCTTGCAGACTTGTTTTCATTTAGCCAAGTTCGCGAACGAGAAAATATTCCGTTTAAATTAAACGGGGAAGCGGTAAAAATCCCACAAGTTTTATTATTATTTGTTAGTCAGCCTACCACGATCGCATCATCGTCTCAGTTGTGTATCACTCTGAGCGGTGTCGTTTTAAGAAGTCTTTTTGCGAAGATACTGATACCGCCTTTTGTATCCCAGATTTTATCGAATTTATTGTAAATTCTAACATGTACAAATATTCGTAATTGAGTTTGAATTCCGTCGTGTAAGACTCATAAATGTTGGGTTTAGCTTATTATGAGACACTTTCAGTGGGGAATAGTAAGTAGGTCATGTGAGTTTTACTCTTTATTTGGCCATTTCACATTTGTTACTCATGTTTCTTATGTTGCTTATTTTCATATTCTTGACTCTCTAAAATTCAATAAATTTCTCTTTTTCTGCTATTTGTTAGAATGTAACTACAATTTGTCAATATTAGTAATAACACCAAAAATATTCAATCGCCTTCGCTTTCAAATGGATTGACTTTCATCACATCCTTTTCTTTCCTTATTTTATCTGTCCTTAAATTTTATAACAAGGATTAAATCTTAGTCAATTTATCACAAGAAATACATGTTTTTGTTGCTTTAATGTACTCAATGAAGTTTTTGATCCTGCATCAGAAATTAACCTTTTCGATTTAGAAGTTGGACGACACTAACCAAAATTTTACACCAATTTTGAAAATGTCGAATATACTTTGTGTAGTCTTAACCTTTTTACTGGCATGGAATTTAGGAAATCAATCAAGGTTTGTTTAAAAGAAACAACTTTTCCACTTTTCTCCAGTTTCAAATACTTATACAGTGTTGCATTTTTATGATTGTTTCACAAAAAGTCCCGACAATATATGTAGCTGAATCTTTAAGTCGTTTTGGAAATTTCAATTAGTAGTTCATACCTCTGTAACTTCATGCAAATGCAATTCTTGGCTCATCAATTGCTGCCAAACATTATTGACCAAATCATCGAACTGCATTGTTATATGTTCCAACTTGTCGCCGTATTGAATGCTTTCCTCTGTTTCCTCGTCTTCACCTCGAATAGCTCTGGCCTCAAGGTATCTGTGACAAGTTAGGGCATCCTCAAATAGTTTATCCTTATGCTGAATAAATTCCTCCAGAATCTTCCTACTCATTTGCTGAACTTCTAAATGACCTAGCTTAAGACATGACTGGAAGTCTCTGATTTCACGTTGACGCTCTTCATTCCTTTCCAATCCCAGTTTATAGATCTCCTGCGTTAACTCAAACAGATCCTTATCATACTCTTCGGCTAAATCTTCAGCTGTGGCACCAACCATCATCAAAATACGACCATCCTCGTCGCCGTTCCACAGAGATCCATACAGTTGATGTTCGTTCAGGTGCTCGACGAAGCACAGAGACAGACGTACAGCGTCACGCTCTTCCTTGGCCTTCTGGGCACGTATGTGTATTTCCATTTCCTCGTTGGTCTCAATCTCTCGTAGTTCTCGACTGGAATTAAATCATGTAAGAACGAGATTTTGTATTTAGGTTTTCCACTTACTAGTAACGTTCTTTGGCCTTTTCACGCTGCTCGTCCTTAATAGCCACATATTCGTAATATTTGACATTGGGTAATATGGCGGCCACATATTCGGCCATTGAGAAATTCGGTTTCTGGGCCACTGGATTTCCTTCCAAATTGAGAACTTTTAAATTTGGCAGAAATCGAAAACGCTCAATCTATTGAATTTATAAGTGATTATAAGTTTCGATTTTCGACCACAGGACATAGTGTTGAAGTAGGTACCTACACCCTTGAGAGTTTTAATTATATTATTTCCAACACTTAGTATAATCATCTTGTCCAATGCATCGAGATTTTCAAGTTTCGTTATCAAATTACTGAAGAGTGAAAGTATTTCCAGGTTAACCAATTTCTCAAGATTTTCAATCCGCTCAATATAATTGAAGCTCAAATCGAGTTCTTTCAAGTTCACCAACATATCAATGTGTTCGATAACTTCGATTTTATTGCAGTTCAGTACAAGTTTCGTTAGATTCGGCAACATCCACAAGTGGTCAATACGTAGAATATCTGCAAGGACACGATAACAAGATATGTAATTAATATGACATGTAAACTTTGAGCTCTATCCGTTTTATACTTTTAAAATCCAATCGTAATGAGGTTACACGTTCATACACTGACGGATCGAATTGCTGTGACTTAGATTCGTCGCCTTTGTTTACATCTTCCAGATATGCTGTCTCTATCATCTGTTTACTTATAATTCCAGGCTCAATTTCCGCATAGATGACCTCGTCCAGGGATTTGAGATTTTCCATTTTCTTATTGTTATCATTGTTGTTTTGTGTCATGTTGCTGATGGACTAACTGGAAATAGATTTTTGTTTGTATTATTTTAAAATGAACAATAAAAGAGGGAGAATAGCCCAAACCGATGGTAGCCAAGGCAACTTACGAGTGGTTATCGATACAGTGACTAAGTCATTTACAAAATGATCGAATGGGGATTTGAGAGAAAGTTATTAAAAGGTCGAAAGAGGAGATTGATCAAGTCTAGGCTAAAGATTTTGGCTGTATGTGGGGTGTACAAAAAGAAACAGGTTTTGTATTTCTCAGATGTTCACATCATAAGCTTCAAAACTCCCACAACTTTTTTACACTGTGAGCAAACCGGTCTAATGTATATTTATTCTTGTTTCCCAAATTCAAATGAATTATTTCTCAAAGGTTCCAGAAACATCTGGAATCTAAACTAGCAGCAGAACGTAACGCTCTCGTAATGCGCTAAATCCAAATTAAAACAAATATTAAAAAAGTTACATTTACCAAAGGTTGAGTTTCAAAGTGATACCACGCAAAACCTGAACGAAATCCCATATATTGTGATTTAAAAATATATGCAGATGTGCTTCAAGTGTTATATTCAAATTAACATTTGAACCACCTTTTCAATATTCATTTCATTCGTTCAAAATAGAAAAATCTAATCCTAAAGATTCGAGTGACTGTAAAAGATTCTAAAAGATTCGAGTGTCTGTATAGGAAACCCTTCCTTCCAATGACAATCTAATATTAAAATCGCTCATGATTCACCCAAATCGAACCATTTTCCGTCAGTTGGAAGGCCTTCTTTGACTTTAGTTTATGTTGAATATTACGATTTTGGACCGACGCTGTTGATTTTTGCGTGAACTTGATTTATCTAGTCCAAAATAGTTGTGTATATTCTTCGGAATTGATACGCAGGTTGATTCCACGTATTCAGTTCGGCAACAATCGACTCTAACAAAGCACCTTCAAGACTGCACCTGACCAACTGAGTTTTTACATTTATGCACAAAGAAAAATACTATCTCTGGAACAAAGTTAATACTAATTAACCTTAACTTCATCAAAGTTCTCTGTATCATCACTTGTGATTTCTAATGAATTAATAAAAGTTTGATAATGAGTCTCAGAAGAAAGTTTAATACTCGAATACTCCTGCTATTTAAAGGGTTCTTAAAAATAACCGTCACAAAGAATGACATATGTATGTACCGACCATAGAATAACACATACGTAGAAGGTTTTATTCGCTCAATAAATTAAATGTCATAGGTACGATGGAAATTACACAGTGGAGGGTGGAAAATATGGGTTCAATAATACCAGATGGTGGCAATAGTATACAGCGATCCACAAAGGAACTACACCCGAATTTCGTGTTTTTGTGGCAAACTAGTTGTGTTAAATACAATACAAGTGAATACCAACGTTAAAAGTCAACAAAAAAGTGCAAAATACATTTAAATTTTTCAGTTCTACACCAAAACGACAGGAAATAGTTAAGTGAACATATTTTGTAACTCCACCTGGTGTATGTAAACATTTCCACAGACCTACCGAGAGAGTGTGAAATGAAACGTCAGATGAGAGAATAAGTTCTTCTATAGTATGTGTTATTCTATGGTACCGACTACCGATTGGTGCCGTTCTGTCCACAAACAGTGACACACCGTTACCATGGGTTACGCTAGACTAAAAGCCACCCCCCGTTAGCGTTTAGTACAATACTTTGGGCTGAGTTCAGTGACACCCACCTCCATGTGAGTTCTTGCAATTTAATTACCAAAAAATACAAATGGTAAAAAACGGTCAGACAAACAGGTGCAATTCCTTACCTCGACAAGACTTGGTTGGCCCTTTTACTTTGTGGTGTGTCCTGGTGGTTGGCCTGCAGTGGAACCGAACGCGGGGTAGTTGAGTGGTCTTGAGGTTCTATCGCAGCGGTGCGGTGCGTGATTACACGTTTGTCCTTTCGCTCTTGACGTTGTTCGTTGGCAGAGTTGTCGGTGTTTTTGTGTGGCCGCTATGTATTTTATTCTTCGGTTCGTGTGTAGACAACAACAAGAAGAAAGAGGAGTAGGAAATGGCTAGATCCGTTCAAAAAGTCTTGGCAACGTTTGTACTCGTACTAGTAACGGTTGTGGTTGTTGTGGTATCGGTTTTTTACGTTACTCTTCTTGATAAAAAAGTTTTCAAGTGCCACAAATTCTCAGAATAAAAAAAGGAAAACAATTCAAGTGAAAATCAAAACTTAATAAAATTATCTGTTCTATGAAATCGGTGAAGTGCTGTTTTACAGAAATCGAAAGAAACCTACAAGTGCAGAAAACTTGCAATTATAATATTCCCAAAACGGAAAATCATCGTCGTCGTCAAATTTACTTGATTCAATCAATACTAACGTCAATTAAGTCATTTCGAAAGGAAAAAGCAATACATACATACATATATAAAAATCGTCCTTCCCCTCCTTATTCGAGAGTGTGCCAGTGGTTTTTTCCATTCTTCCTCTGCCAAAGTGTAAGTGAAATGCGGACCGTTAAGGACATTTTCGGCATTACTTGTCCTGTGGCGGAAGACGCAACCGCCGCCTACGTTGCGGTCGGTCCTTGTTAATTTTATATTTAATTTAATGACTATAATTTGTTAAAAAACAATTGTGTACAATGACAATTTAAATAGTGGTACACAAAGTGGAACTAGACCATTTCCGAAGACAATTAAAGTTCCGCCTTAATACCGCAAGAGTTTTGTTGGAAACGTGTAAGATGTTTTCTTTTAAACTTATGTCTGGGAAATAATAATATTAGTTTTTATCAGTTACCATTTCCGATTCATTTACTATATATATTAATACATAGTATATAAACCCGAATATTATCTGAAACGAAATCGATAAAAAAAATCGATCTAAAATTATTGAACTTTTTAACGGGGTTTCAAATTTCCAACGGCAGTGCAGAGTTAATACCAATTATTCAACGTTGTGTTCCAATTACATTAATTTCCAGCTTGGGTAACACCGACCGATAAGAAAATTCTCCTCGTAACGTTAAAAAAAAACTGGAGATGATTTTCTGTAAATGCAGATCTCTAAACCGATAAAGGGATGACTTGATGTCGGTAAGATTCGTCGGGGGAAATTCTAACGTTTTCCCGATAAATCAGCTCTTGACCACCTTAAATTCTTTCGACGGTGGTCACCTCGCATAGTGACGGCGACACTATCGAGTATTTAGCCATGAAAAAGCTTCCCTGTAAACTGTAGGCCCCATTTAGTGAGTATAAAACTAGAAAGCGCACGGCTCACTGGTTGCGAGAAGCTCTCCCCAATTCCTTCATGGAATGTAATGGGAAACCACCTTTTTTTAAAATTCTGGTTATATTCTTAAGAAGTCTTAAAAAATTCGCACACTTTATAAGACGTATCATACATAAATTTGGTAGCAATCTAGTCAATAATCGTTTGAAATTCTGCAAATGCTTTTCTCGACACTATATTAGAATTTTTGGAAATATTACAAGGCACAAATACACTTTACTTATTATTCTCTGATCTACACCAAAATTTCACCATTCAGAAAAGCTTCCGCACTGAGTCCAAAGAATGTTTTCTTTTCCCCGCTCGGTCCAACTTCTTGAGATATAGGTCTTTAGAGCTTGAGTATATAATCGCTAATTTCTCAGGTATTTATAATCCTATCTGGTTGAAGTGGGTGTCGTTACAAAGGTCTTAGGAAACTCTATAAGAGCCTATGTAAAGATATTTTTTTTTTTTAACCTATTGGGGACCACTAAAAAAACGCCTTTTTTAACCTCATTTTTGTAACTTCTTTTTCCCCAAAAATGCTCTATATACTATTCTTTCGATGTACTCCGATAATAGGCAGTATGTACGATGTACTCCGATAATAGGCATACCTTTCTTTTAAGGTATAATTCTCGCCTGTAACCCTTTGAAGACCGGAGATATTCAAAGTTTCGATAAATATTTGGCGCTTTTTTTCGTCTAAAAAATAAAAAATTTTGTCAAAAAATTGCGCGATAAATTTTTGCCTGCGGCGCTTTCTGTTTTATAAAAAAAAAAATATTAAAAAAAACCACAAAATACCATGCCGAAGCCGGTGTTGGACCCACCCCAGAGGAGAAAACCCCTAAGCCCGGAAGATGGCCGACCACGCAGAAAGCTTTATAACACAAAAATACTATGCCGAGGCCTCGAAGGCGGTGTTAAATTAAATACATTTTTTCGATAACTGGTTCTGCAAAACTTGTTAGGTTATAGGTTAATTTTTTATTTATTTATTTTTTAAATTTAATATATTGAAAGCTTATAGATGAGTATGATATCTTAAAAAAAAAGGTTGAAGACTTGCCTATTATTGCAGTCTGGTAAAGCAATAGTTATACTACGGCATTTTTTAGAAAAAACAAACATGTTTATCAAAAAAGTGAGGTTACAAAATCGGGTTTTTTATTGGTCCCTAATGGGTTACTAAACACAAATATCTTTATATAGGCACTTATAGAGTTTCCAAAGACTTTTCTACTGAAATTTATTTCAACAGGATCGGATAATAAATGGCTGACTTACTCGCGATAAATACATTCAAGCTTTGGAGGCCTATATTTTGGAAAATATGGACTTGCGGCCAAACTTTTAATTTTTTTTTCATCACCGGTTAATGCCGTATCAGACGAAAAAAACGAAAAAATAGGCGAATCGCAATCAAAGTATATTTGTTCCCTTTTAAAACATGTTTATACTGCATTCGAAATCTAGAGATATCTAGATTTCGTGGCATAAACATCTGATTTTCCATACACAAATCAGCTGTTCGTGTGAATGAAATCTAGACAATCGAGATTTTGGTTGCAGCATAAACGCGGTATTACAGTAAAAAATATCCAGTAACTATTTTTGAGAGAGTAAGATAGATTTAAAATAAAACTTTTCCCGAATACTTCGGAAAGTATACCGAGAAAACATATGTACATCTTCGCATACTTTGTACATAGAGTGCATATGTAGTTACGAAGATGACAAATTTGTGTTCGATTCTAATTCAACTTCATACATCATCTTCATATACTTCGTTTACTAAAAAGTGTACATTGGCGGAACTTAAAATTGTTGATTCTATTTCTTGATAATTTTGATTAGATATTATACTTGTTAGCATACCTTGTTTATTGAAAACGTGAACAGTGATAATAGCTTTGTTCGTTTACTTTCACAGTAGAAATGGGCAAGAACTTACTTTTGAAAGAGAAAGAATTATTTTACTCTCTTTATGAAATTTGCACAAAAAGTACGCGAACGACTTCCAGTAAAAATTTGCAAGAAAACTAGTTTGAACAGCTGTTTTTATTTACTGTTTGAATGAAATAACATTTGTGAAATGAAAATAAAAATTGAAATTTAACAATGGCAGAGGTGAATAGTTAGAATTGTGTTGATTTTTAACGTTTATAATAAATTATAATAAACCAAACATTTTACTGCATGCTAGAAACGCGCAAATATACAGTGCGAAACATATGCTAAAATTCTTTTGCTTTGTCATTTCAATTGTTTACACACCGATCAGCTGTTTTCTTGCAAGATTTCACTGGATGCTGTCTGCGTACTTTTTGAGATATTTTCAACCGAGAGAGTAAAATTGTTCTTACTCTCCCAAAAAAAGTTACTGAGCATTTGCTACTGGAAAACTACGCAGACAGACCTATTAATTTGTAACAATTTGTAGAAATTGTTACTGGATGTTGTCTGTTTACACCAAAAAGCCAGTAACGAGAGAGCAAGAAGAGAACTTACAAGTTATTAGCTTTGTTCGTTTACTTTCCCAGTAAACATTTGCAAGAATCTACTTTTAAGAAAGTGAGAACGGGTTTACTCTCTTTATGAAAATTTGCACAGAAAGTACGCAAACGACTTCCAGTAAAAATTTGCAAAGAAATAGTTGACGTAGTTTTATACTTTGTTACGCACATTTTGGCTTGTATGTAGTTACATAACATATATACTGCCACAGTTGTCCACTTATGACGCTGTCGGTTCACCAGAATTTGCTGAATACCACTACATATTATTGCTTTCCATTTTCTTTCTAAATTTCAGTAATATTTTAAATAAAATATAAAAAAATGCATTTGTACTTTTTTCGGCCGTTCTTAATTTATTTTGCACTTTTCTTTGTTTACATAAAACAGCTGATTTCAAACAGCTGTTTTATCTTGCAAATTTTTGTTTGCAAAAGTTTCTCCAACAAAAATTAGCAAGATCTCTAACATCGAACTTGCAAAATTATCGCTCTGGATGATTATATTACTGGAAACGAACACGATCCAGTAAAAATTTGCACAAATTTTCGAGTACGTATCTCTAAAATTTGAAGGATAGAATTATATGTCCGATTGAAAACTCCCAGATATTTTATATTAATCCGAAATACCTTCTAAGAATAATATAAAATATCTGTGAGTTACATTTAACAAACTATTGAAATTTAGCCACCATGCCAGAAGTGGCTTGCAAAAGGCATATAAAATACTAGGTTAATTTTTTGTATTATATAAGACCAGCATTCGTCCAGTATTATTATACGCGTTTTCAATCTGGTTTAATATTTCAGCCACTGTTATGAAAGAATTTGAAATTTTGGAACGCAAAATATTAAGAATGTGGTTTGGGCACTATTTTGAAACTCAGACTAAGCGATAATCGAATCGTTTTATTTAAAGAGATTCTAAAGTTCTTCCCATCGGTCTTTATGTTTGTGATTTGCATGACAGATTTGCTACAAGAATATGATCCCATGAGAATGAGTTTGTGAAAAGTATTTATGATGAACAAAATAACACAAGCTGTTTATCTCCTGTTGGATATATGTATATGTAAATGAAATATGTCCAGATATTTATGAGAACATTCGTCAGGATTTTTATAATAAAGCTCTTGTGGGCACTCACAGGGGATAATCGAATTATCCTAATAAATTCACCCACTCTACAATTACAAACATTTTTTCACACTTTTATATTAGGGCTGTTTTTTCATTCCCTGCTAAACTAATTTTTCGAACACTTTGTATGGGGAACTAAGCGATTTTAAGCGGCTTCCCATACAAAGTCGTCGAAAAATTAGTTTAGCGGGAAATAAAAAATCACGCTTATTGTTATTTTTATTATTTTTTTACATTTAGTTTCAAGTCTATTTGTAAGAGATTTAACTCTCTGGAATGGTAAAGCCTCGAGAGCAAGGGCGTAATATATTCTTTTATTGAAAACCAACTTGTATATACATACATACCAATTTTATGTCAATGCACGGTGCTGTCTAATATTATTGTACATTAAGGCCCAATTTTTGACTGGTCATTTAAATTGGTAATCAATTGATTTTGATTTATGTTTGATCTGACTTTAAATACGAAAAGAGTGCTTTGTCAAATAATCTTACTACCATGTGGCAACAGTAGCAAATGCTACGAAAAATAACCGGTATTCATACATTTATCGGCTAATCGTTACAATGCATCAAACTGACGCCATTTGCAAAACAAAAGTGAAGTGATAAAATACAAAATATTTAATGAAATTGGAGAATATTTGAGCAGAAGTAACGTTCTAACGTTCTAACTGCACTACAAGTTTACTGATACGTTTTTATTGTTATTTCAACTAGGATGGTGGTTATAATTGTTCACTTTAACAATTAATGAAGCATTGTGTTTGATCTTCTTGTTGTTTTCTGTCAACATCATATGGTCACTTGATCATAGTTTAAATGCCCAACTTTGGTATATTTAAACAGCAATTAACTATTAACCTAAAAAGTGAATTCATAGTTTAAATTATGTTTGATCGTTGATCATTGATTATAGTCTTAAGGTTTTATTTATTTATCGTTGTTATTACTTTTCAAATGTTGTTATAAAAGGCTGAACATAAATTAAACTTGGAATTAAATTGTTCACAACAAGCGCGGTAAATGTTAGAGGCCCTTTAGACGATGAATTTCTTACGTGCATTTAACTGCGTGCAGTTCTTGTTTGTGGGCAAACTGGGTAGAAAGAAATGCACGGTTTTCGTCATGATACAAATACAAGGTAGTAGCGTCAGCCCATATGGTTTCCTTTGTTTACATTTCATCGTACCCAGTAAATGTCAAAGTTGTTTGTGTGAGTGCGTTCTCTTCTCTTTCATCTATCTATGTTCACAATTGCATATGGATGTGTACATTTTTATCAGCTGATTTTGACAATAACTGGGTATTGAAATTACAACAATGCTAATGCCACTACCTTGTATTTGTATCATGGTTTTCGTTTTTGATGCATTCTTTTCATATTTCTCTTTACTATCGTTTGTATTCTTGTTCATTTGCTTTATTTGTATTCTGCTTCCAAAGTGTTGAGGTGTTTTTAAAATATTTGTAAAAAGGAAAAATAAAAAATGTGGAGTAAAGAACTAGTGGAGCTAGTTAGAAGTTTTACATTTGTATTGCTACGAATGACCAATTAAAGAAGATTGACCGAATAAACGTCAAAAACATTCAAGGGTATTGCATGCAAAAACTGCACCGTATAAATGCTCATGATTTTAAGAAGCAACTTTAAAAGAAAATACAAACAATTGCATGCAATCGATTTCATCGTCTAAAGGGCCTCTTATACATATTGATCATGGTGGTATTGTCTGTCAGGTATAGTCGTTTAAACAGGTGATTACATTTTTTCCATGCCATTTTTAGTTTCACTTGTCAATTGTATTCTTGTATTGTTCGTATATATTTGTGTTGAGTTTGACAACTGACACGAATGAACGAAAATAAAACGTCTGTTGTTGCTGCTTACAACTACAACAACCATGTATTTGTTGGAACTGGCTACAAAGGTGTTGCCGTAAAAGAAAACGAGTGAAGCGTGTCGTTTCTCTGCTCGCTCTCTTACTCTCTTCGCGGAATATTTCAATACACGAGCAGTTTTCTGATGGTGTTATTCTATCTAACTATAGAAATTCCAACCATATTTAAATAAAATTCCATAAAGTATGTAAAAAGTATGAAATAATCAATTTATGACGCGGAAAAGAAATGCGTTTGAGTGAATCGCGTCGACTTTTTTGGTTCTCTTCTACTAGGGTTGCTAAATTTGCGGGGTTTTTTCTTCTCTACCTGTACATCCTTTTTGGTGTGGATCGTTTTATTTGTGAAGTCGTAAGTGCCGATAGCTTAATGGAATAAAAAAACAGCCTTATTGATGTCTTCTTTTGGGTTGATATTAGTGTATTCAAAACCGAAACCGGTTAACCGAATTTCGACCGGTTAACCGTGTTTCGGTTTTGCGAAAATTGCTATTCCCGAAAAACCGGTTTCACCGGTTATTTTAAATCGATTAACCGGTTTTCGGTTTTTAAACACCTCTTACGCAACTGATATTACAACACAGAGCAACAAACCTAAAGTCTGTTCATTTGCTCACATGGTTACTAAACCCATCAGACAGACAGAAAATACTTTGCAAACGAATTATTTCGCCACCTATTTCCCGAAATAAGTTGACCAATGGAAATAGAAGATATATCTGCCAACTCCGATTTAGATGTAAGTTCCGGAAATAATGACAATCACAATCGTAATAAAATTAAAAAACGGTCATGGAACGTAGCGTCAGTCTATTTGCCCTATACATATACTGGATCACGGTCGTCAGAGAGAAGTTTAAAATGTTCTCGTTCTTTGTGCGTACGTCAATCTGCACCACACAATTTGATGAAGTACCGGAGAGAGACTGGAATGTGTACAAAATTCGACATAAATAATATAACAAAGAGTTAAGATCTTCAAAGAGTAGTTCTTGGAAATATTTCTGCGAAGGCATTGAAAATGCGAATGCGACTTACAAACTGCTCAATATCCTCTGGACGACTCTCACATCTCTAGGATATCTTACCGAACAAACCGGTCGGTAAACCTCCTGCCTGAAGACATAAGGGCGGATTCACCGAACAACCACGTAATATCTCAGGTTGCGTGAAACATCGTGACAAAATAAACACTACACTAGGCAATAGAAAGTTTTAAGCCCAACAAATCACCTGGTTTCGAAACTTTATATGAGCTGTATCAAACTATCCTATATTTCCATTATATGGAGTAAATCCAAATTCCGAAAACAAAGAAACCATCGCATATTAGTCCAAAAGTCGTATATTTTCTTCTAAAGGCATTGGAGAGGATGATTGACTCATATCTGTGAACGATCATATAGGAGAAGGTACTTCTCAGCTGTCCGCATGCCAGCACTTTTACAATAAAGGCAAATCTACGGTAACAGCTCTGCACGCTTTAGTGAGTTTCATAGATTAATCTATACCTGAAGTAATACACCCTTTCCGAATTTGTCGATATAGAAGGTGCCTTTCACAATGTCTTTCCGGGGTCGATAACATCAGCTGTATCGGACCAAGGAATTATTAATTTGATATATGGATTGCCTGCACGAAGGCGCATAACCTCTTTCCAAAGCGGAAATCCAATATCCACTTCTTTGGAATTTAGTATTTTGCTATGGTTGGATAGTATTTTGCTATAGTTGGAATCAGGTTGCACAGTATGACAGTTATTCACTGATGACCTGGAAATTGCTGTGAAAGGTAAACACTCTTCCATATGCAGAGATGCATTCCAGGCCTTAATCACAGAAAACCTAGCTCGTACTCTTTACCGGGAAGCAGAAGTTTCCGTTTATTCAACCATTATATTAGTGTGTTAGAGACATCTAGGTGTGATTCTGGACAGAAAGCTTATTTTCAAGTCAAACACTATGAATAGTATTGTGAAAAGGGCGATCGGAGGACGACGGGGCCTAACGTCGAAAATACTCTACTGGTTATATGCAGCTGTTATCCGTGCGATATTGGTTTATGGTATTGTCGTTTGGTTGCCCGTACTGACCAGAGAATGCCAATGATGGGTATCACGGCCTTTGCACAGCCCCTACCGAGGGTTTGGGGGTTATCCTCCACATACAACCCGTAAATTTGCTGGAAAGGAAAATGGCTAAAGCGTCGAGAATCTGCCTAAGACATTCTTTACGTTGGATCACCAGCTTATATGAGCATGGGTCGATTTTAAGGAAATCCACTACTATCTTTGAGATTCTAGAAGCTTTTTCGGCTTCTATACTGTTGTCTCCAGTGGCCGTCGGTGGTGCATAGGTTAGTGTGCGCGGCTCTTGTACATGAGATCCTGGGTTCAAACCCTGCTCTGACCACCTTCAAATTTCTTTCCGTTCGGAATCGGTGTAAAACAGTAGGTCCCAATCAGTGAGTGAAAACTGGAAAGCGCACAGCTCAGTGGTTGTGAGAAGTTCTCCCCGGTCCCTTCATGGGATGCAATGGGAAACCATTTATTTATTTTTTTATACTGTTGTCTCCAATCTAGAATGCAAAGTAGCGTTTGTAATCTATGCTAAAGAGCTGGGTTGAGACCTTGCACAAAGGCTACCAGATCATTGAAATGACTTTGATGCTGTATTCATGGCAATCTAAGAAGGGGCCCTTTTTCTGGGTCGAAAGGTCATCACCGCATGGGGTTTCTACATCTATTCTAAGCATCTGTATTCCTGACCTCAAGAACAGCCGCGCATCTGCTCAGTTCCATATTCACCTTATATGGGTGCCGGGGCATAGAAACTTTCCAGGGAACTATAAAGCGGTTGAGCTTAGGAGCTACCTGACTTGTTCCACTATATATGGAGGAGGGGCATACCCATTTCTGCATGCAAGCTCATGCTTAAAACCGAAGCTCTCAGACATGCGAATGGTAGATGGTCCTGACGCACAAAATGTAGAATCACCAGACAAGAATGGCCAAGTTATGAGCTGAATCGTACACTAAACTTTGTATCCATTCCTAGACAAAATATTTCTATGCTGGTAGCTGTGATCACTAGTCTGGTGATTGTTTAATGGGCAGACACGCGTCTAAACTTGGAATCTCAGCACTTGATTACTGCAGAAGTTGTGGGGATGAGGAAGGCATATGCTACTGCCGGCCTTTTTATGAGTAAGATGCAACATCTAGGATCTTACTTCATATTGGATCTGTCAGATAATCAGGGTGTTAAGCTGAATCCTCTTTAAGAACTTTTTGCAGACTAATACTTGGTTCGCCAAGGACTTATGTATGTCTCTTCTTCAGCCACATCCTAGGAAATATGGATGAGATATCATTGGAGTGTGTCTATAGCAATTTCTGCCTAGGTTAACCTAACCAGCGTTGAATAAACTGTATAATATCATCTATACAACTAGCCCACTGTTTACTTTCAGCAAAAGTGTATTTTAAATTTCAGCCTTCATTAAAATAAACAAAGAAGTCGTTTAAAAGCAAAACACATAAATTGTTTAACAATGAAATATTACCTTTTTATAAAATTGTTATAGATTTTTATAATAAAATCAATCTCAGATATCATGAAGACTCAATTTAAAATAAACGAATGTTATAAAATGTAATGTATTCCATTTCGTCATAAAACCCGAAACCGGCTATTACCCCTCGGTTTAACCGAAGACCGATTTTTCCAAAATATCCGGAAACCGAAATTTTTGATAAACCGGTTTTTTCTAGTTGCTATTCCTAATTATTAGGAAATTGACCCGCTTCAAATCTTAGGTAATTTGACCTGCTGTTGTTATAGTTGTAATGTGTGGTGTAACTTGTTAGAGAATGAGTCTGGCTGTTGTAGAGTGTGGAATTTCGCCTGGCTGTTGTTATGAAAATTCGAATTGTCGGTTAACTTCATAAGTTAATACTTGGGAAATTAAGGTCACTGTTAGTGGGAAATATTCTGATTATGGTTGTGTGTAGTTTATAGTTTGTTGCTTGTTGTGGTTGCAACGTGAGTTGTAAATCGGGACAATGCCATTGATTGACCGATTATACAAAAGATTAATCTAAAAGTTATACGCCGCCGAACTATGCCGCCGCATCGCCGATTTCTACGTAATATGGCGGCTGCGTGGCTCGGTGGCGTAAAGGTCCAGTTTGAGTGGATAACTTTTAAAATATTTTAAAAAATCCATTCCAAGAACCAACGGGACCGGTGCTTACTTGAAACCGAACCGAAAGTCAGGTTCAAATGACACAGGAAACAGTTCTAAATGACCAGAAAACGGTTCTTAAAGAACCGAAAATGGGTCAAAAGGAACCGAACACGGTCCAAGTAGGCCGAAAAATGATTCCAAATAACTGAAAAACAAATTTAAAAGAACCATAATAATAGGGGCTCGGTTATAAAGGAACTAAACGTGTGCAAGTCTATGTTATTAGACGGATTTGTGCATTATATTGAAACCGTTTTATTCAATAACTACAGAATTATCTAGTTGCTCTGTACCGTGTTCACAAGTTGTCAATATTATAAGAGAAATTTCAAAGACTTTCATTCGTGCGATGTTGGCTTTAACCCCGACACTATGAGAATAGCAAATATTTTATTGGAAACTCGGCAGAACCGGTTCTTCAAATTCGCGGAACCGCACATCACTATTTTGCTCTTCTTTGACTTTTTGTTTTTGTTTAATATTCATATTTTTCAAAAATATTTTCAAAATTTCACATCTGACGTTTGATTTCACACTCTTTATGTTGAGGTCGGTGTGACAGAGAGATGTTCGACTTATACCGGGTGAAATTACAAGAACTGTTGACTTAAGCTTTCCATGTCGTTTTGGTTGAGAACTGTGAATTTGAAATTTGAATTTTGTTTTGAACTTTTTTGTTGTCTTGTATTTAACAAAATAATTTGACCACATAAACGAAATATCTGGTATTGTTAAGCAATTTCCTTCAACATCCAACGTTCATATCACACCAGGCCTAATGTCATTAATTTTCTGAGAGAATTTGCCCTCTAGATATATGTTTACTCTATGGTTCAAATTTTTTCATTTGTATTTTGAATCGGTATTGCTCTGGTTAGTGTGCTCAACTCTTGTACAGGGAAGTCCAACTACAAGTATCTTTTTAAAAATTAAATAAAATAAACTAAACTTAATTTCGTTTCGAATACTATGGCTTTATTAGACATAACAGATATTTCCATTATTTATGGAACACGACTTCATTCATGTGACTGCCGCGACTGTAGCTCATGTCATCAGTCCAATTTTCCAAGACTTTGTTAACAGTTTCTGGTTCTATTTCACAAGTGGTTCGGACGATGTTAGCCTTAAGGGTGTGGACCGTCTCTGGACTATTCGCATAGCATCGGCTTTTAACGGCACCACATAAGAAGAAGTACAAAGGGGTCAAATCGCAGCTCCGAGGCGGACGATTGACATCGCCAAGACGGCTGTTAATACGATTAAAGAACTTAGTGCGGAAATTATCGATTGTTTGATGAGCTGTGTGACATCCTGCTAAAACCAAAGATTATCCAAGTCCATATCTTCCATTTCAGCCCAATCATGGCTCTGTAGCGGCTCGCCGTTGACTGAAATGGCATTTTCAGCAGCATTTATGAAAAAATGGGCAAATGATGTAAACAGTCTGGAATCCACACCATACTGTCACTCTGGCATTTGCAGTATGTCGACGGGACCCGTAGTGTTGCAAACTATCAAGTCAGACTCACAAACTTTTTGCACTAACTTGCGTACAGCACGTGCGGTGGGGGCTTTATTTCGTCCAAAACTTCTTCTCAACAAACGCACATTTTGGATAACACATCACTCACTTTGGAAATAATTTTGCAATATTTCCCAACGTTGTTCAAGCGTAAAGCGACGCATTTTGGTCCGCGGAGGTAGCATACTGACTGATAAACAATATTTCGAGCAAAAAATACTATCATTGTCAAAATAACTTTCTTACTAGGTGGCCTTAAACAACCCGAGGGGTCAAGGGCCTTACAAAATGAGGATAATATGTTTCTCCAACCGGCTCGATCTTCAGCGTTTCTCCTCCAGTTAGTAACACCAAGCTCTCAAAGGCAACATTCCACATAATCTTTACAGCGAAGTCTTGGTCGTCCTATTCGAATTTTGTCCTTCGAATATGTCTTCGAATTCTTTTCGCATTGGTTCCTTCTTATTCATTCTACTGACATGGCCTAGCCAGCGTAAACGCTCTATTTAGATACGCATAACTGGTTCATCTATCCGTTGTCGATACTCGCTGTTTGCTATTATGGGACCATATATTTTTCCCTCGAATGTGTCATCAGCATCCGATATGACCCAGGATTCTGCGCCATAAAGCAAGGTTGTATGACAGACAGTCTGATATAGTTGAATATTTGTTTCTCGCGAGAGGGTCTTATCTCTGAAGTGCTTGCTTAGCCAAGCACAATTCCTCGTTTGATTTCTAGGCTGACGTTATTGCTTTTGTTTACGGCAAATCCGCGGTAAATAAATTCGGCCACTATAACGGCTATCAACGTTCACACTGTCATCCAATCGCGTGGATGTTCTGCTTGTCAAATTCATTTATTTTGTCTTGTTCTTGTTTACTGCCAACATCACTTTTGCTGATTCCTTCTCAATTCTCGAAAATACTTCTGTAACTTCTCGCATATTTCGCCCAATGATGTTTAAATAATTCGCATACGCGAGCAGCATGTGACTTTTGCTCCTAATATTTTTATTCGCGTTGACTGCAGCAATCTCACTATGATCTCAATTAATATGTTGAAGATATCGCATAATGGGTGTCGTCGCACAGTGGGGCAAAAGTAGTGGTTTTGTGCGATAAATTATTTTGAAAAGTCTCCAGTGACTTTTTGTCTTAAAGGCTTGCATAAGAGTAAAAATGAATTCAAATTTAATTCATGTTGTTGAAAGATAAACTTGTGTGTTCATTTTGGTGTTTATTATCAAGGATGATTAAGTTTTTTTCAAAGGAAAATTTGTTGTTAATAATAAATATACAAAGAATTAAATAAATATGAAAACTTAGTACCTGCAATTTTTAATTTTTGAGCCAAAAGTTTATATTAACAATGTTTTGTAATTAATCTCAAAATTTGCACTTAATACTCGTACTACATAATAATAAAATGATGTTTATTAATTTTCAATAGAAATATTCTTCACATCAAACATATTAATGGCATCTGAATGAAAATGTTTTTTTTATTAACAAAGAGGTTCTGACTTCTGAGACTTGATAGCACAGGGTCTGACGAATTCATAATTTTTTGATTTTTTATGGTTCTGAAGCACAAAATTATGGGTGTTTAAGAAAACAACTAGTTGAAGTATTTTCCGCCAGTGAAAAGAAAACTTTTGATGACAAATGTTTGGATGTTGAGGCTTTCCTTCAACGTGAGACTTTATGTAGCGAAACCCATTTCAAACATCAGCTAAAACCCAAACGGGAACGATCAAATCGAACAAAAAACTGTTTCTTTCTTCAGAGTTAAAATGGCTCAACTGATTCATTTCTTTGAAAGAATTTTCTCCAACTTCTGGACGTCTATCGCTATTTTTTGAAACATGCAGTGAATCAACAAAACGCAAACGAACTGTGGAATTAAGAAATAGGGTTCCTACAAATGATCTTATTTATGCTGCCCAGATGAGTTTACGGGCTTCGGGTCAAAAGCAAGCAGCAGATTTGGTAAAAGAAGCAACAACGTCCTAAAGTTTCTTGCAAAGACAAAAAAGTTTTGATGAACCAAGAAAGATGTCATCATTAGAAGCCTTGTCTAAGACGATTGAAGCAAAATTGTCAAGGCACCAGTACAACATTTTAAGAACCTTTGCCAAAAATGTGTTCCCTTCTTATAAAGAGGGTCAAAAAGAAAATAAAAATTATCACCCTCCTGAAATTAAAATAATAGAAACTAGTGCTGAGGTATCCTGAAATACTGATCAATCAAATAAACGTTTTGGAATATTTCAATCAGATACAGAAAACGAATTAAAGTTACTATCAAAGTGGGGTTTCGATTGAAGTTCAGTTCAGCCTATATCATCAAAAATATTTAGAGAGCCATGAGAGTGATGATACAACTTTTATTTAACCAAATAGTTCTGTGGAAAAACCCCTATCCTTCATCTCCACATTATTGCCGTCAATTAAAAATTGACTTTCAAAAATAGAGTGACGAACTGGTAAGGATCGAAAAGGATATAACAGGAATACAAATCCAAAATCTTCATGGGTCAATAGCAAAAACTTTAGTGTGAAACATGCATTGGTACTATCAATGATTGATGGCAAGTTTTGCAATAGTGTATCCGCCACAAAATCTTATGTTATTTATGCAATGGTACATGCAAAGAGTTCAACAACGTAGACAAAATGATTCAATTGCCGGCATTGGAACAATATTTATCATTTGGCCTTTCTGTTTTACATGCATGGATTCGATTTTTCGAATGTCTTCTGCACGCTGTATATAAACTTCCAGTCCAGGAATGGAGAACAAGTAAAACAACAGAAGTTGCTGTTAATATTTAAAGCCAATTCAAAGAGAATTTAAAGAAAAACTTGGCTTAAATGTCGATCATCCTAAGCTGGGAAATGGAAATACCAACACAGGTAATGTTGCGAGGAGATTTTTGAAAAAAGTAATTTATCCGCCACCATCACTCGAACTGATGAACTTTTAATTCAAAAGTTTTATATAATTTTGTAATGCCTTTCAAGTGGTTTCAAGCTCAACAACCAAAAATTCAAAATCTATTGTGAAGATACCGCCCGATATTTCATTACACTGTATCCCTGGTACTATATGAGTACAACAGTGCACCAAGTCTTAAATCATGGGCATTTAATTGCTTCTCCTTGTCTCTTACCGATTTGTGAGGTAAGTGAATAAGCTTTAAATTCACGAAACAAAGATTTTAAAATTTTCAGAGAACAATTCAGCCGAAACACGCCAAGGAAAGACAATTTAACAGATATTTTCAATAGAATGATGAATTCGTCAGATCCTGTGTTATACAGTCTCGGACCTCACTGAATATTTAGGTCACTGAAATAATTGTTTTTGTTTTGTCATAAACAGAGCGACGACAAAAAGTATTGAATAGTATAGAGAACTTATTGCAATCTTTTTCCGCTCATGTAGAGAGTAGGAGTAAAAGAGCATAAACGAGTCTTATTCTCTTTATAGAATATTTCAATATAAATGCACAATTTTGACAATGTTATTTATTACATAAAACAATACAAAAAGCATAAATGTTTCAAAAGGCATCAATGTTTCACATCAAAATTATGAATGGACCAAGCTATGACAAAAAGAGAGTAATATGTTTTGAATCATTCGCCAGATGGCGACGACCACCTGCTTGTTTGTTCGCTGCTGCTACATCAATTCCATGATACTTATTTTCAGGCAGAGACTATTGTTGTACAACAACCACGTATGTGATGCTAACCCTGTGCATAGAGTAAATAGGGGTAGAGAAAATCTTTCACTCACCAAATTTCTGACATTTGTCCTCGTGTGATGTATACGTTTGATGTTGAAAAAAATTTCTTTACTAATACCAGATAGAGGCAATGGTTCAAAACAACGAACAAAATAACAACAACGGCATTTCGCTTTGTGTGTTAAAATTATTGTGTTAAATACAACACAAATGTATGCTAACAATAACAGTCAATAAAAAAGTGTAAGACGCATTTAAATTTCACAATTTTTCACCAAAACGACATGAAAAATTAAAGCAAGAAGTTATTGTAATTCCACCTGGTGTATATCACTTTTCGTCAAACATCTCTCTATCACACCGACCGCATCACGAAGAGTGTGAAAGAAAACGTCAGATGAGACAAATGGCGGCTCTACTTCATATTTACTCTATGACCCTGTGTGTTGTTTGCTTGTGTTCACTTTGATAGATTGCCCTACCCATGCTAACACATCAACAAAAAAACATGATGATGAGATCTCGAAGCTTATTTGAAATAATTTAATCGTTTCCTCATTTTTCCGGCTAAATGTAAAGAAATTGGGGTGAGTCTTCTCGAGGATAACTTTGCAAAATACACTACTCAACAAAAATTTAATTTAGATTCGCATTATGGATGTAGAAGTAAAACATTTTACCATTATTTTTTTAACTTTTCGCCTATACGTATACAAATTGAAACAAATGTTTATGACTATAGTCTACAAACTATAGTTCTTAAATCCCTGAACACACTGTAGTCGCAATCTCGTGTTAGATGATTTCGTTTAATCAAACACCTGTTCTTCAGAACATTGTAAAATACAGTAACAATTCAAAAATGTAAAACTTTGTAAGTGTAAAATATAAAATACTTAAAATTTTCTTTGACAGTTCGCCGTTTTGTGGAGTATTGGTGCATTATTTCTGAAACACATATAAGAAAGAAATATTAGATGAGAAAAGAGCTACAATATCGTAGAAGGTTGCAATGAAAACATTCGGAAGGAATGCTTAGGGTTTGTTGAAGTAAAATCGAAATTAAAGCCCTGCCCTTCGGCTGAAATTTTCTTTGGCCTATAAAGACAAATTCGATCAGGGTTGTTGATATCATGTCCATGGACTTTAATAATTTGTTGGTTTGGTGGAGAACCTAAATCCACTGTCGCACAGATATACATACATATTAATTGCAACTTTCTCCACATTTTCATATGAAATCAGTGAAAACTTTTGCTATTCTGTGTTGTATTTGTTAAATAAATGAAATATGATTATATCTGGTAATATTAGAAAATATTCGAAATATGACAGTATCACTACGCTGTATGAAATTTGATATTTATATTTCAATCTTTGTAGAAAATTTCAAGTTTATGTATGGTCAGAACAATTTCCTCAAAAATGGGTCTTTAAACACTTTTCCACCAGTCTTTGTTTGATACATATTTGGTTTATTGTCATATTTCATGATTTAGCTCTTTGTTTACTTTTGCTCTTTTTGGTTTGAAAGCCTCTGGCAACACTGCTGCAAAACAAAATCGTCGCTCGCTCCCTCGCTCTCTATCAAAATTTAAAACAGTTGCCAATTTAGGGGATTTATTCCCAATTAGTGGATTTTGTTGTAAAAATGGGGATACATTTTTTGGTTAGGGAATCTGATAGAAATTGTATATTTCGTGTTTATTATTAAAAATTGCATTTAGTTCTCTAAAACTATACTTTAATACGGATTAAAGAGTTAATTACAGCTACAGTTAATTACAATGTCAAACTCTGTTTTAAAAAAAACGGATAATTCCAATAATGCGACGATTTAGTTATATGTAAACGCCGTGTTATACGGCCCGTGTAGATTAGCATATTTTTGGAGATGCTAGGATTTGGGGATTCCACTCAGAAAAAATGGCAGCACTGCATTCGAGAGAAGGGCTTTTATGAAGATTTGATTGTGTGAATAACGACCTCTGCTTTTAAGATTTCAACAAATGTTACTTTTTGTTTTCCAAAATTGTTTGCATTATTGGAGAGTTTTGAGTCTGTACACTCAGGGAAAAGAGTAGTCAGAAATCAATTCAGGCATTGGAAATTCCATGATAAAGTCTATTTTTTGATTAGAATTCATAATTGTCAAACATCAGAATTATTTGTCGGTGCTATTGATAGATTAAAAATAGGTCTTACTAAATACAAGTTGCTACTACCGAACTTTAGTTGTAGTAACCAATTTGAGTATTTCTAAAACCTCATTCATTTGAAATGGGAGATACAACTAATACAAAGTACACTATTAGAATTCGTGTTGAAATATTAGTCACTATAATCATAATTTAGTTTCTGTTACAAAAACACTTGTTGCAAAGTTATGTATTCGATTTTTCACAAGAGTCTTTGTTGTTAAAGAGAAACTACGTATATTGGAATATTACACGAGGACTTTACAGAAAAACTAATATTTTAAACAGAGAGTGATAAACAAAGTTGTGAAAAAACAAAGCAATGGCTTATCGGAAACCTCCGTTAGCTAGCTAAAGTGAGAAGGCAAAACGAATGAGCAACCTGAGTGGTAATGCGATCACTGATACGTCTCAGGATTATTAGGTGACCCTGTCACTGAAGCTCTTCGAAGTAGTGGACATATTCTTCTGTCCTTTGAAGGCGGATGAGCCAACACCCCTGGCCAACGGCGGATCAAAATTGAAACCAAATCCAGTTTCGACACACTGCATTCTGGTCAGCGTCTGATCCATAATGGGCGGCTGAAACATAATCATCCTGGCAGTAGGTAAAATGCAAACCACGGTGGGCTGGGTTTGCCTCCCGCCACCGTTATATCGGCAATGAAAATACACAGAAAATATAATGAAGAAAGAAACTCCCAAACTGTTGACGACCCTCGCAAACGTAATAAGGACCATGATTTAAGGATATGTACCTGGAATGTTCGAACGTTATACAGGAATGGTGCCACTTTCCAACTGGCGGATGTCCTCGGAAAATATAAAGCTGACATCACAGCGATCCAGGAAATGCGATGGACAGGATATGGTTGCACCAGAAAGAAAAACTTCGATATTCACTACAGCTGCCATGAGCGTAAGCACGAATTTGGGTGCGGATTTATAGTAGGCAAGAGACTGCGACACCTAGTTTCAAGGTTCAACCCAGTGAGTGACCGAATAGCCACAATTCGCATCAAAGCGAAATATTTCAACATCTCGTTAATTTGTGTGCACGCACCGACAGAGGATAAAGATGATGAGGTCAAAGAAACATTTTACGAGCGCCTGGAGGAAGTATATGAACGCTGTCCTGACCACGACATTAAGATTATTCTAGGCGATTTTAATGCCAAATTAGGAATGGAAAGTGTCTTTCGACCAACCATCGGCAATCACAGTCTACATGATACCACCTCCGATAATGGAATAAGACTGATAGACTTCGCCGCTGCAAAGAACATGGTAATTAGTAGCACACGATTCCAGCATAAGGACATTCATAAGGCGACCTGGATATCTCCTGATCAACGGACGAAGAACCAGATTGATCACTTGGTAATAGATGGCAGGTACTCTTCTAGTGTAATGGCTGTACGTGTGATTCGAGGTGCCACTATCGACTCGGATCATTACCTGGTGGCTGCGAAAGTTCGCACGAGATTGAGCAGGGCGAAAAACGTACGGAGCCGAACACAGGAAAAGCTGGATATTGACAAGCTACAAATACCGGAGATATCAATGTCCTATCGACAGAAACTCTCTCTCCTGCTGGAGCAGAATAGCCCCCCTCCCGAAGACCCAGATGCGCAGTGGAAGCACATCTCCTATTCTTTGGAAATCGCTGCAATGACTGAACTTGGCTATCAAAAACCGCAGAAGGATAAGCCATGGTACGACGAAGAATGTCGCATTGCAACTGATGAAAAAGACGCTGCACGTAGGGCAACGAAATAGTCAGTTACAACGCGTGCTGCGAGTGAACGGTACAAGAGGCTGAGAAGGGAGGAAAACCAACTATTTAGGCGAAAAAAATGGCAGTGGGAGCAGAGAGAGAGAGTGAAAGAACCGAAATGTGCAGGATGAATGGTGAATCGCGAAAGTTTTCCAAAGGGTAAGAAGATCGACCAACGGACCTAATAATGGGCTGCCCTCCTGCAAGGACGAGAATGGGAATCTGGTGACTGAGAAGCAGCGTGTGCTCAAAATGTGGAGAGACCACTTTTCAGCACTACTCCACTCAGATTCTTCCACTGAAGATCAGGATAGTATAGTAGATAGTATAGAATATACCCCCCCCCCCTCAACCAAAACGAGATTAGAACGGCGATCTCCCGCCTGAAGAATAATAAAGCCGCTGGTGCGGATGGCCTACCCGCTGAACTTTTTAAGGCAGATGGCGAAGGACTGATAGCCCACATGCATCAATCAACTGATATGCGGTATATGGCTGGGGGAATCTATGCCCGACGACTGGAGTCTCAGTGTATTATGTCCTGTATTCAAAAAGGGTGATCCGTGTGTCTGTTCCAACTATCGCGGTATCAGTATTTTATCCATCGCGTATAAGGTCTTGTCGAGCATTTTATGTGAAAGACTAAAGCCAATTATTGAAAACCTGATTGAACCTTATCAGTGTGGTTTTAGACCAGGCAAGTCCACAACTGACCAAATATTCACGCTACGCCAAATCTTGGAAAATACCCACGAAAAGCAAATCGATACATACCACCTTTTTGTCGATACAAAGCTGCTTTCGATAGCCCCATACGGGGAAAACTGTACGAAGCTATGTCTGAACTTGGTATTCCGGCAAAACTGATCCGCCTCTGTAGAATGACGCTGACCAACACCAAATCAGCAGTGAAAGTGGGGAAAGACCTCACTGAACCATTCTGTACCAAGCGAGGACTTAGACAAGGCGACACACTTTCGTGCAATCTCTTCAACATCTTAATGGAGATAATAATGAGAATATAATTTGAATATAATGGAGATAATAATTTTCAAGAATCGAAAAGGAATCAGCGAAGGTGGGTCTTGCTTTTAATGAGGGCAAGACAAAATTGATGGTGTCAACGGTTAGAGAAACCTCTCGACTTGGTCCGCACTTGAACGTTGACAACCGATTTAATTTTGAAGTGGTAGATGAATTTGTCTACCTTGGATCCGCCGTGAACAAGGACAACAACGTCAGCCTGGAGATAGATAGAAGAATTGTGCTTGCAAATAGATGTTATTTTGGGCTCAGCAAGCAGTTTAGGAACAAAGCCCTCTCTTGACGGACAAAAGTCCAGCTATATCAGACTCTCATTTTACCTCTCTTGACATATGGCTCCGAAACTTGGGTCATATCGCAAGCGGATGAAAAACACCTGGGAGTTTTCGAGAGAAAAATTCTCCGTAAAATATATGGTCCTGTTAGGGAAAACGGCGAGTACCGACGTCGCTGGAATGCAGAGCTATATAATCTCTATTCTGACATGGACATAGCTAGACGAATCAAAGTGGGCCAATTGCGTTGGCTAGGCCATGTTATCAGAATGGATGAAGATGAGCCAGCGCGAAAGATTTTTGATAACGTACCCGATGGAAGCAGGAAATGAGGACGACCAAGACTCCGCTGGAAAGACCAGGCAGAAGAATCCCTCCGTATCCTTGGTGTTACCAAGTGGCGAGAAAAGGCGAAGGATAGACCCAGTTGGAAGAATATGTTGAAATTTGTTTAATTTGTTTGTTTAATTAATATGTGTAAGACGTCTGACCTCATGATGTTGTAAAATAGTCAATAAAAGTAAAGTATAGATATCAGCCAGCGAAGAATACATATTATCATAAATTGAGGTGAAGTGAGACTTTTAAACATAATCGTTGAATATGACGCCACTATTGACGCCTTCACAAACACATGCAGACAATTGTGGACACTTGGCTGGAGGAACTATTATTGCGGATGACACAAATTAAGTTAAACACACATATGATACCCAGGGTAACCCATCGCCATTTTTGATCGAAAATATGAACAATTTAGAAAATATAAATTGGAAAATATGAATCCAATTTGTTTTTCGATTGGACGCTCCGTTTTCGAGATATAGAAATTGTTTCAAATGATTACAAATAATAATAATTTTGTTTATATTTAGATATAAAATACACAATTTAAAAAAATTTTTTTTTTAAACTTTTTTCTATAAAATTCATAAGGGGTTAAAGCATCACCAAATAGTTGTGACAGCCATCAAATTCAAGTAATTACTTTAGTTTAGCATACCAATATATTATTTGGTACAACCGAATTAGTTTTTACATTTTTTGTTCATCCAACGAATTGAATATTCACCACTACAGTATAGCTTGATTGCTAGAACTAAAACTCGATTGACAGATCACATTAATTTATTGTTGCTGTGCCTTCAACTAAACATTTCAGTACTTGCAACCAAAACTGAATTACAAATCAATTGATATGCACAACATTTGGTGATACTGATACAGAATAATGTGATAGTCCAATGAACAGCCAAATTTTAGTTGGCTGTAAATATAGTTGTGACAACGAATCTCTTCTCTGTGTGTAGTTTCTATCGAATTGTTTTTGTTGCTGGTTTTAAGCCCCGTATTCAGTTCTTGCGAAATTTTCGTATGAAATTTTATCAATTATCTGTTTTATTTACAATTTGCTGTAGAGAGTTGCCACCTATCTCTGATTTAACCTGCAAATATTTCATTTATAATTCCTCTACGCACTCCATTTTATTTTTAACGCACGTGGTGGTACTTCTGGTTGTTAAAGTCGTCGAAATGTCAAAATTCAAACACTTGTTTCGTACGAAATAACTTTGGCGAAACAATCCTGCAATTGATTTTTCCTACGAAATTTTCGCAAAGAGCTGGTACCAAGCAAATGAAAAGTGAGCGAAATTTTTGTTAATTTTTATACACGCACTTCTTTTGGCAACGATAATTTAATAAAAACGTTTATACTGCACTCTAGAATATTTTGATTTGGGCCAATGCAATCAATCGTGTTAACGTTATATGCACCACGATTTACGGATATGCACTTGGAATGTTAGAACACTATACATATACGGTGCCACTATTCAACTGGCACATGTCCTCGAGAATTATAAGGCTGAAATTACTGCTCTCCAGGAGATGCGATGGACAGGTCATGGCTGTACAAGGAAGAGAACTGTGACATATTCTACAGTTGCTGTGGGAAAAAGCATGAATTTGGAGGTGAATTTATATTTCGCAAAAGACAGACATCTGGTCTCAAGGTTCAACCCCGAGAGTGAACGTACATGTAGCCAACATCCTCATAAAAGCAAAATTCTTTACCATATCGCTAATTTTTCTACATGCCCCGACGGAAGAAAAAGACGATGACACATGTTCTATGAGCGCCTAGAGGAAACATGGTTGTCAGTAGTACGAGATTCCAACAGAAAGACATCCATAAATCTACTTGGATATTCCCAGATTAACAAACGAAGAACCATATTGATCAGTTGGAAATTAATGGAAGACACTTTACTAGTGTAATGGACGTACGTGTGATTCGAGGAACTAATATCGATTCTGATCACTACATAGCTGTAGCAAAGGTTCGCACAAGGTTAAGCGGAGCAAAAGTCGTACTAATCCAGACGTATAGAAAGCTGGACATCGGAAAGCTGCAATTACCAGAGATATCGTAGTCATGGTCTATGCAGAGTAGCTCAGTCAGATACTGATGTGGAACGCACTCCGCCTCATGATCCTGAAGTGCAGTGGAAGTACATTTCCACTCCATAGAAACTGCTGCAGATACTGTACTTGGTTAACCGCTTAAAGACAAACCACGGTACGATGAAGAGTGTCGATTAGCAAATTATGAAAATAACGCTGCAATTATGGCAATGCTTTAGTCAGTTGCATCGCGAGCCCCTTACGCGTTTGTTTAACAAGAAAAACGCTTGCGGAGATGGACAAGGCCCCTTTTTTGTAGAGATACGGACGGTAATCAAGTCACAGATGTGCAGAGTATGCTGGGAATATGGAGATATCACTTCTCTGCTTTACTTGTCCCAGGAGACTTCAATATAGATGAAGGAGGCGTCGACTGCACCCTCCTAGCCAAAGCGAAGTTAGAACCACAATTTCCCGGCTTAAGAACAACAAAGACGCTGGTGCTGATTGACTACAGATTGACTGGTGCTGATTGACTACTGATTGACTACAGAAACAGATTTTCTCGCATTTTTCCAATAAGAATGAAAAAAGCAGTACGTCACAGAAAGTTTTCGCAAAACAAACGTTGTAGAAACAGTAACATGTGAGAAGCGATTTTTTGTACCGATTCCTAGCGTTTTTGTTTCAATTCACATGTTTCATGTGAAAACTTTTTCGATTCGAGAACTACAGAAACGAGGTACTGTTCTATTTTCAACTGAGCTCAGATCAAAAATCAGAAATATAATGTTAGATTTGCTATTACATTACCTGGCCTCGTCTCAGTGGTTGGTACATGCATAGATAAACTTATTCTCTCATCTGACGTTTCATTTCACACTCTTCATCGTAGGTTTGTGGAAATGAGAGCAATTAAATTTAAAATTATCTTACACCAGGTGGAGTTACAAAATATGTTCACTTAACTTTTTCATGTCGTTTTGGTGTACAACTGAAAAATTTAAATGTATTTTGCTCTTTTTTGTTGACTTTTATCGTTGGTATACATTTGTATTGTATTTAACACAACTAGTTTGTCACAAAAACTCGAAATACTGTATACTATTGCTACCATCTGGTAGTATTGAACCCATATTTTCCACCATCCAATGTTTACTTTCCATCGTACCTATGGCGTTTAATTTATTGAGCGAATAAAAGCTTCTATGGTATGTATTATTCTATGGGTTCGACTTAGGTGGAAACTCAGATAATATAGTTATTTATGGCTTTAGTGAATGTTTTTAAGGAAACTCAGGAAATGTTTATTGGTTTAAAGCAGTGGTAGGCAAAACCGAACGCACGAACATAGACATAGGCATAGACTGCCCTGCAGTTTCAAAAGTAGCTAGTGGCTCTATGTAGTCAGTTATTTCGTTAGCGAAAATCCGGACTAGCTACTTGAGCGGCTACAGGTAATGCTAGAGTTCGCCTTTTGATTATTATAAGTATGAAAAGTTATCCCGTTATGATTTGTTGGTTGCTTGGTTATTTATTTGTGTTGGCGTCAGTTGCTATTAAACGTTTGTAGAAGTATCATCGTGACAGCATACGTGGGTTAGGAGTATAAAAAACCAACCCGTAAAAAACATAGTTTTTGACTATAAATTCTTTATATATGACACATGGTATTTATGTATTTTATTGATTATTGGTTTGTATGGGAGGTACCACGCCCCTTTGTCCAATTCTGCCCATATTTGCAGCATCTTGAATAGAATATGTACACCTGACCAACATACCCAATTTTGTTCAAATACCGTTAACAGGAGCAGGAATAATGGATTTTTAATTTGTGATTTGTATGGGAGGTACCACGGCCCTTTGTCCAATCCCGCCGATATTTTGATAGTTCATTTTTGTAGTCATCATTAGTTTGCCTGCGAAGTTTCAGCTCGATTGGATCTCGGGAAAATGGTTAAAAATCAATCCAAAGTTTTTTCGCCATACATAAAGGGGTTTTCAACAGAGACGCTACAAAAGTAAATCGATAGGGACAGCAAACGACGCCATATTTTTTCCCGCTCTTTTGACATTTCTCTTCAGTAAGGTTTGCCATTTCATCATGGAAAGATATACGAGCCAACAACGAGTCGAAATTATTAAAATTTACTACCGAAATTTGGAGTCAGTGGCCTCAACTTTAAGAGCGCTACGTCCAATTTATGGTCTTCAGCGATGAGGCTCATTTCTGGCTGAATGGCTTCGTCAATATGCAAAATATGCGTTATTGGTCAGACAGCAATCCACACGTAATCCATGAGTCATCATTGCATCCCGAAAAAATTACGGTTTGGTGCGGTTTATGGGCTGGCGGCGTCATTGGGCCGTACTTCTTCCGTGATGATCAAGACCGGTACATTACTGTGAATGCGAATCGCATCCGTTCAACGACAACCGAATATTTTTGGCCCCAATTGGATAATATGGACTTGGAGGACATGTGGTTCCAACAGGACAGCGCCACAAGCCACACAGCGAATACCACAATCAATTTATTGGAAACCAAGTTTGGTGAACGTGTTATCTCACGAAATAGCGCAGTCGATTGGCCGCCTCGGTCGTGCGATTTGACGCCGTTAGATTATTTCCTGTGGGGCTACGTCAAGGTCTATGCCAACAAGCCAGCGACGATTGATAAACTTCGTACGAATATCGAACGTGAAATTGTAGCAGTATCGGCCGATTTAGCTTGAAAACAGTCGAAAATTGGGTTCAGCGTCTGGACTTCTGCAAGCGTGCCCGTGGTGGCCATGTAAAAGAAATCGAGGAATAAAGAATTTCATTGGTATCTAAAACCGGGTTTGTTTTATTTAAAAAAACTTTTATAGCGCTCTTATTGAAAACCCCGTTACATACTGACAGGTGAAGTTAATAGAAAGAATTTAAAAAGTGGATTTTAATATTTAGAACGGTAAAATGACAAGCAAAAGACGAATGAAGCGCTTGATAAAAAAGAAATGGAAGAAATTGTTCAAAAGTTTGAAAATGTGGTGAAGACAACGAAAACGATATAGTCATAACATTAATAGATTATGCTCCGGCGAATTCATCAAGTGGATTGTACAAGTCAAGTAGTTATACAATATTGTTAGATAATTCGTCAATTCCATGTAACTAGCGAGCTGCGTGGTACATGGTAGTACAGAGGGTAGCCACTGACTATCGTCAATGACATCCGCATGTTAAATTCGTCAGTGTAAAGCATTGCTGGCAGTCTGGCGAGTAGTTAATGGTAATTATTGGTAGTTAGGGAAATAACTAAAAATTCGTTAGCTACGTCGATTGCAGGGTGATGCTTCGAATCAAGCATAGTTGTTGTGTACATGTGAGATGCCGATCGTGTGTGTGTGGAAAATACGTTTATTGTCTGCCTCGCGAGGCTATGGGGTGGATACCACTGGTTTAAAGTCACAATCAGAATGAACATATTTGAAGCAAATTCTAAACTTATAAATGTGTATATACAGGGTGGTTCAGTCACGACTGGACAAATTTCACCAGCATATTCTTTGGCTCATTTCGTGAAAATATGTCCATTTACGACCATCCCCGAAAATGCAAGGGGGCCAAATGGTAGCGGTTTGAAAATTTTCGGATTGGTGGTCGGAGGGTACTAGGGTAAAATTGCTAAGTTGTGAACCAGTGGTCAGATTTTTTTGTTTTTGGGCATTTGAGACCTTTCAGAATTGAGAATTTTGAAATTTGAAAAAAAGATATAATAATGATATAATAATGATATAATTCTAAGAGATATCTTAAAAAAAACATAAGTTACCTACCATCTGGCTAAGCAAATTGAGGATTATTTCCGTTTTTTCCAATTTTTTTTAAAGTTCTGTATCCCTGCGATTTAATTTTTTTTTAATTTTGGTTTGATTCTGTTAATTTTATTCTGAAAGATCTCCTAAAGGCCTTTCCAACAAGCCCAAAAACAAAAATTCGACCACTGGTTCAGAACTTAGCAATTTTACCCCAGTACCCTCCGAACACCAATCCGAACATTTTTACGCTGGTGAAATTTGTCCAGTTGTGACTGAACCACCCTGTAGAAACGAATAATTTTCCTATTTTATAATTCAACACAAACTTTTTAAAACTTGACATTTGTGTTGCTTTTAATAAAATTAATTAAAATCCATTCAAACGTCAAAATGCGCCAAAATCCATACGAAATTTAATGGTTTTTAGGCCGCATCATAGACTAATACATACATAGATACTTTTATTCTCTTATCTGACGTTTCATTTCACACTCTTCGTCGTAGGTTTGTGGGAATGAGAGAAATTAAATTTAAAATTAACTTACACCAGGTGGAGTTACAAAATATGTTCACTTAACTTTTTCCTGTAGGTTTGGTGTAGAACTGAAAAATTTAAATGTATTTTGCACTTTTTTGTTGACTTTTTTATGGTTGGTATACATTTGTATTGAATTTAACACAACTAGTTTGCGACAAAAACGCGAAATTCGGTTGTTGTTCCTTTGTTGGACATTGTTAACTATTGCCTCTATCTGATATTATTGAACCCATGTTTTGCCACAACCCAATGTTTACTTTCCACCGTACCTATGACGTTTAATTTATTGAGAGAATTAAAGTATCTATCTATGTATTATTCTATGGGCCGTATAAACATGATTTAAACTTGAAAAGGTGATGGGGGAAAATGTGTCTATAACAAATTATTACTGGATGTTGTCTGTTTACACCAAAAAGTCAGTCGCGAAGAGAAGAACAAAGATTAGCTTGATAGTTCCATGGCAGAGAACTTACAAATTTTTACTGGTTAAATTTTTGGTAGTAAGAATTTTCCACATATGTTTTAAAACATACATACATATGTATGTAAAATAAAAATAAATAAATGGTTTCCCATTACATCCCATGAAGGAATTGGGGAGAGCTACTCAGCATGTACAAATTGGAAATAGAAATATTGTAATATATATAACAAATCAATCATTGGAATTAAATTTTTAAAAGAAAAAAATATTTTTTGATGCTTTGTATTTAATTATTTCCTTTAAAAAAGGAAACAGTTTTGGTGACATGTCCGGTTGTTAATTCTTCAAATGTTTACATTGCCTATCTGCTGTTGACATACAACAGTTTTTATTTCTTGCAAGTTTTTACTGGATGGCGTCTGTGTACTTTTTGTGACATTTTCTGCTGAGAGAGACACACTATCTCACTCTTTTATAAATAGTTACTGAATAATTTTACTGGAAAATTACGCAGACACACCAAATATAGAACTGAAACATGAACTACGAAAATTACTTAACACTTGCGTGTTAATGGAATTCCATTTAGTGTCGACGAAGATTTACACCATTTATTTGACACCATATAAAAGTTCTTGAAGTTCCTACTCCGCCAGTACAATTTACCGTATTCCCCGGTTACAAACTAAAAACAATAAAGACAAAGAATATTCTCCTTATGGTGTTGTAATAGCTGGATTAATGACTCCATATGATAAAAAAAAAAAACTAGTCCTAATGGTTCTACCTAAACAAGGACGGTAGGTGTAACTTCATAATCAATAGATGACATGTCATTTTGTTTTTGCGCTTGCAATCCCCAAATACGCTCAAAAACAAAATGAACTATTTACAAAATTTAATAGAGTAAAAAATATATTAAAGGTTCGTTTATAGTGTTTACACATATATACTAAGATATTATATCGCAATGTACACAAACACGGATGCGGATCCGTTTCGAACTCGTTACGAGTCTTAATATCATAAGAAACCGAAATGTGAGTTCTCGAATTCGTTTCGAACGCGTTACGAGTTCGTAAAAACATAAAAAGCGAATCAGTGAAATTGCGATTTGGCGGATTCGTCTTGAATCCGTTACGAGTCCGTAAAAACAATAAACAGCGAATCAGTGAAAATATGATTTGGCGGATCCATCTCGAACTCGTTACGAGTCCGTAAAAACAATAAACAGCGAATCAGTGAAATTATGATTTGGCGGATCCATCTCGCACTCGTTACGAGTCTGTAAAAACATAAAAAGCGAATCAGTGAAATTGCGATATGGCGGGTCCGTCTCAAACCCGTTACGAGTTCGTAAAAACATAAAAAGCGAATCAGTGAAATTGCGATTTGGCGGGTTCGTCTCGAACCCGTTACGAGTTCGTAAAAACATAAAAAGCGAATCAGTGCAATTGCGATGTTTCGGATCCGTCGCGAGTTCATTTTATTTCCAAAAAACGAATCCGAAACGGATTGGAATATGAAGTTCGTTACGAGTTTGATATAACACATTGTGATACTACGTTATGTATGGCAGGGTGTACTGAAAAACACTTTTTTGGAATTTCAAATGTTGGGTGACGGGGGGTCTCAAACGACGCGTATTAAAGAGGTGATTACGGGAGCGTAAAACTTTTTTTATACGAGGGTACTTACAGTGGCCGTCGGTGGTGCAATAGTTAGTGTGCGCGGCTCTTGTACATGAGATCCTGGGTTCGAACCCTGCTCTGACCACCTTCAAAAAATTTCTTTCGGCGGCGGTCACCTCGCACAGTGACGGCGACACTATCGAGTATATAGCCATGAAAAAGCTTCTCAAAATACCGTTCGGAATCGGTGTAAAACTGTAGGTCCCAATCAGTGAGTGAAAACTGGAAAGCGCACAACTCAGTAATGGGAAACCATTTTTATTTTTATTTTTTTACTTACAGTGTCCTACCGGCCGTTGAAGTTTTGATTCCTGGTTCATTTTCGAAAAAAATTAAACAATTTTTTTTGGACAATATGGGGCTCAAACGACGTGTCCTTGAATAAAATAAATAAATAAAGGGTGGGCCATGTACAATTTTGAATTTTATATATCGAAGCAGATGAACAATTTGACATTTAGGAAGTGACAGATTATTAGGTTAAAGTTAAAAAATTACTAAATGGGTCGCTTTACGCTTGAATAAAATTGGGAAATTTAAAAAACTTGCATCCAAATTGCTGAGCCTTCAACTCAAACTGAAATAGAGTTCCACCAACTCTAGTTGTGGATCAATTTTACAAAAAGAAGGCTTAAGTCCAAATAGTTCAACAACCGAAGCCTCGTGGCTATCCGATGCATTTTTATATCGCTGAATAGGCTGAAGATCGCTTGGTGAAGATTACCATTTTTACCGAAAAATAATGTTTTTCCGATGAAGCCCCTTTTCACCTCGGGGCTACGTTAACAAACAAAATTATCGCATTTGGGGCTCGGAAAATCCTCACGTCGTCGAGAAGAGGGCGATGCAACAACAACGAGCGAATGTTTCGTGCGGTTTTTGGCACGGCGGTATAATAGGCCCATTTTCCTGCACAAATGAGCAAGGAGCCGCAGTTACCGTCAACGACAAGCGTTACCGTACCATGCTCAGCGGGTTTTTGTTCCAAAAAGTTGAAGAGGATGACATGAACGACGAATGGTTTCAACAGGATGGCACTACTTGCCACACAACCAACGTTACAATCTATCTTTTGCGCACTGTGTCCGAAAACCGCATAATCAGCCGAAACTCGGAAGTCCATTGGCCGCCTCGCAGCTGCGATTTGAACTAGTTATACTAGTATCTCTGGAGCGCCGTGAAAGGTAAATGCTACTCAAACAATCCCGAGTCCACTGAGGTCTTAAAACACGAAAATGAGGCCCAAACAATCGACAATGTACTGAAAATTTGGGTTGGTCGAATGAGGTACTGTGTCTATATTAGTATTTTTCAATCGAAATTAAATTCAAAATTTTACATGGCCCAGTGATGGCCATTGGTCCACACTTTAGTTTTGCTATGTACTCGGTGGTCGATCTCAAAATTCAAAAAGATTGAATTAAAAATAAACGATGTATCTAAAAGGCATAGTTTACCATTTTGACATAAAAACCGGAACCGGTTATTAACCGGTTTATACACCTCAGTTTAACCGAAAACCGGTTTCGCCAAAATCGGAATATTTTAAGAAACCGAAAACCGACATTTTCGAAACATCTGTTTTTTGAATACACAACGGTAAGATTTTGAATTTTATCGACGAAGTGGATGATTTCCCATCAAAATTGAGGCTTATTTTTTATCTTAGCGGCCACGCCAACAAGCAAAATTCTCAGTTCCGGGGGGCGGAAACTCCACGCCTAATTCATGAAGCACGATTACACCCTCTCAGAGTCACTATATGGTGTGCAGTTACGTCGAAAAAGGTGATTGGACCTTATTTTTTCAACGGATTGAACGTTAACACGATTACGGTGAACAACGACCGCTGCAGAGACATGCTGGCTGCATTTTTATTCCGAAAGTTGACGATATGAAATTGAAGGACATGTGGCTACAACCAGACGTGGCCAGTTGTTGTTGTTTATTTTGAAGAATGCCTTCCCACCGTGTGTAAAGTCACGTTTCGGTGATTTGGGGCTTGGCCAGTTAGATCTTCCGATTTGACTGTTCCGGACTTTTCCCTCTGGGCATTTTTGAAGTTGTTGGTGTACACGAACACGCCCTACACCTTGGAGGAGTTAAATACTACATTCGAGCCGTGACACCACAAATGCTACGCACAGTTATGCAAAGTATAATCAAAATATCCCAAATTTGCATCAACGCCGACGGCGGCCATTTGCCCCCAATTAGTTTTCCACAATCAATTGAGACAAAATGTAGAAGGGCGAATAAACATAATCAGTTAAAACTCAAATGAGTTTTCACTTTAAACAAAAGTTGTAGCGAAAGGAAATCCGATGGCGGTTTTGCCCCACCCTGTATAACAATATTGCAATACAAAGTTTAAATAAAAGGTTCACGAAAAACATAGGGTCGAGTTTTTTTGTATATTCCTTTTCCAGACACTCCCAAGTATTTGATGAGCTTCCTGACTTTGCGATACCCATGAGGGTATCGACTCTAGCGACTCTAGCAATATCTGATGTTGGACGCCAATCGAATTATCAGTTTTCTTGTACGATATACAATATGGCTGTTACTTAAGCGAAATTGTATATGGAAAATACATATAGAGTATTTGTCTCAGACAACTTTTGATAAACGTTTGGATCTTCGTTATTGCCATCTTCGTCAAGCTCAAAGTAGTACAACCATAAAACAGTACAGACTTCACACTGCAGTTAAGTATGTACGAGGGCGGATCAATAAGTCCGTGACTTTTAGAACTTCCCTCGTAGTTATATGGAATGCAACACTGCTCCCATCAAGTACCACCTGTTAATAGACCACTGCCAAATTTTGAGCAAGTTCCGTCCCTTACTTTGCGTTTAACAGCTGTTCAAAACATACAACCTCGTGCATTTTTTTAAAAATGGAAAAAAGTGAATTTCGAGTGCACAATAAACATTATTTTTTGCGAAAAAAAAACCGTCAATCAAACCAAGGAAAAGCTTGATAAATACTATGGGGACTCTGCACCATCGATTTCAATGGTAAAAAGGTGGTTTACTGACTTTCGTTGTGGTCGCACATGTACAAATGACGCTGAACGTTCTGGGCGGCCAATTGAGGTCAATACACCCAAAAATTTCGAAAAAATCCACGATATGGTGTTGGCCGATCGCAGAGTAAAAGTGCATGAGATTGTTGTTGCCATAGGCATTTTATATGGCAGTGTGGTTTCGATTTTAAATGTTCAGTTGAATTTAAGAAAGCTGTCTGCAAGATGGGTGCCGCGTTTGCTGTCAATTGACCATAAACGTACAGGTGTACTCGTGTGTAGTCTCAATGCAAAATTCCATGAACTTTTGTGTGATGACATTAGAAGTCTACCAAAAGTACTGTGTTTAATTAACAAAGTAGTAAGAAAGTGGAAATTAAATAAAATCAAGAATTCCAGAAAATACGTGACTCGAGCGAAAATAGTACTCACATACACCAACTTACGCAAAGAATGGATTCTCGCTAGCTCACTCACGAAGATTGTTTCGCTACTTAGATTCACGCACGCTCAAGTGATCAAATTTTGATCCTACTCACTCTCACGCGTGATACACGGCAGCCACGTGACTCGTGCCCATCTCTACTTCAGATCTTAACAGCATAAAATTTCATCGATTGATTTGTGCATTTTTGTGATATGTTTTATGCATACATGGGTTTTTTAATTTGCATTGGATTTTAATTTGCATTGCTTTATCTAATGCAAATGCAAAAGAAATGTCATTGTTCAATTAAAAAATTTAGAATTTGCATTTGCATTTGGTTATGGAATCGGATGCCAATTGTAATGAAATATGGGAATGCTTTCAATTATTTTGAATTTGTTTGACTGCTGGCAATTTTGTTTTTAAAGTAATTCATATGTAGAGGTTTGTGGCTTCGATTGGTGTTGCCTCGTAGTACTTTCAAATTCGTAAGCATGTACTTATGCATATAAAATATTTGAAAACCAAAACTGTCAGATATGAAGGAAATGCTTTGCTAATAAGTACAATTACAAACTACAAATTGTAATTGTCGTATAATTAATTTGCCCCATGTATGTTTATATTGCATATTTTCAAACAAATTGTTTCAATTTTCCTTGATGCTTTTATTACTACGTTTCTGCAGGAGTTTATATTTTGATATCATAACGCAATATGTGAAACAAGTACGTGTTACTTGCACGTTCTTTATTTACATATCGCGATATCGTATCACAATATAAGCTCTCGTATAAACGAAGTATACTATATTTGAAAATTAAATTCGTGGTACAGCGTCATCTAGTGCTTAATAAACCTTTTTTTTGGGTAAATTTGGGTCTCTGATTTCAAAAATTTCTTTGCAAGTCGGTACAAACAATCGTTTTTCTTCCATGCGACAAAATATAACTAAGTGCCCTGAAGCTCTTTTGATGCTTTGGTGGTAAAAAATACAGTACATTTTTAGCGACTACTGTTTGTTGGGTTTTATTGAAAACAATGGAAATTAATTACAATTTCATATGATAATTGAGAAACACATTACTTATTTTCGGTTACGATAGTCAAAATCAGTGTTGCCAGAAGCTGTCAAAAAAAAAACATGCCAAAAAAGTACAATTTGCAAAAAAAAGTGCTAAAACTGAAACAATCAAAAATTGTAGTATTGCGGCACTTTACGGGCTATATTCGATAAAAAAAAAAACACAATTTCGCAAACCATAAATATTCGAACACCCTCACCCATGGGGATGGGGTATATATCATTTGATACGTAAAAAATTGTAACGCATAGAAGAAGTTTTGGGTCTTTCGAGCCGTGCCCGTCTGTCTGTATAACTGGCTGGTTGGCCAACATAGTGACTGGCGTAAGCCTTTGAAGACCACAATGGAATTTTGTCATTGCCTACACTCACAGAAAAATTCGGTTGAGACAGCCGAATTAGCCGTAACCGAATTAAGAGGTTGACACAACCTCATCAGAGGTTGACACAACTTCATTAGAGGTTGACACAACACCATTAGAGGTTGACACAACCTAATTGGAGGTTGACACAACCTCATTAGAGGTTGACACAACCTCATTAGAGGTTGACACAACCTCATTAGAGGTTGTCACAGCCGAATTAGAGGTTGGCACAACTTCATTAGAGGTTGACTCAACCTAATTAGAGGTTGTTACAGCCGAATTAGAGGTTGGCACAACCTCATTAGAGTTTGACTCAACCTAATTAGAGGTTGCCACAGCCGAATTAGAGGTTGTTACAACCGAATTTAGATATTGTCATAAATGAATTATTAATTATTATTAAGTGATGATTTATTTTCTTGTATTTATATAAAAGAATTAAAAAGCGAGAAAATAAAGTCATATATATGGGGTAATCTTATATATGGGGTAATACATTTAATTTACATGCCTCTTCCAACCTTTATTGAAGTCCCGAACATCATGGGACACCGCACTGATTCTGACGTGTTGTATCGGTTGCTCTAGGTCCAAAGCCGTTTTGTATCCAGACTACCGCATATAGTATATCTGCTGTTGATATCTGCTTAAATAACATCTGCAAAATACGACTGTTTAATACAAAATATATTTTACTTACCTTTTTAAAATAATATTTGATTATAAAATTTTAAACGTCAGATTTTAAATACATAGAATTATGTTGTGGTAACCGAATTGAATATGAATTCGGTTGTACCTACAGAATTCATGAGAAATCCGGTTACAGCAACCGAATTGACGCCAAATTCGGTCGTTGCAACCGAATTAAGGCTAGATTCGGTTATTGCGACCGAATTGAACCAAATTCGATAGTTACAACCGAATTGATGTCAAATTCTGTTACTACAACCGAATTGAGGTTGATTAAGCCCAGATTCGGTTACCCCAACCGAATTAGGTACCAATTTCGGTTGTTGCATCCGAATTAATTTGAAATTCGGTTGTTTCAACCGAAATTTTAAAAAAATTAGTTGACTGAGCGAATATAATTTGAAGATTCAGTTGTCACAACCAAATCAATTATGAAACGAGGTTGCTTCAACCGAATTTCGGTTGTGGCGACTAAATTCGCTCGTAACAACCTCAATCCGGTTGTGGTAACGTCAATTCGGTTGTGGCAACCACAATTCGGTGGTAACGACCTCTTTTCAAACAATTAGTTCTCTGAGTGTATTATTTAACCTAACTTAGTTTGGGATTGAAATGGGTGTTCTGATCAGGGTTTAAAATTCCTTGCTGATTTTCATTGCTAAACTGATTTACTGACTGACTGTGACTGCGAAAATGATCCGAACAAACAGACATGAAACCGCACGCACAAAAAATGATTTTGTCTGCAACGTCTGCGTTTTGGTTTGGAGGGGACAATCGACGTCGTTGTCCAAATTGTGATCGATTGTCTCATCGTCATTGGATATCTCAGGTACCAGTTGAGCGGAGAAATGATCTCACCATATTCCCAACATGCTCTGTACATCTACAATGAGATTTCCGTAATTGTCTTTACAGAAAGGGGCTTTTGCCCAGTGTTGCCAGAGACTGACTAAAAAATTATGCCAAATGTCGTGGAAAATTGTGCCGTTTGGCAATTTTAGTATTTTTTGTAATTCAAAAGTTACTCCAAGAAATAGGTGCTTATCTGAAATTTAAAATGTAAACAGCTGTTACTCCTAACCTGACCTGGTTGCGACCAATAGCGGGATACAATGGGTAAAAAAGAACAGAATTTTTTTGTTTTTAGATAATAATCTAAATAAAAATACATGTATTTAGTTAAAATAAGACTATTGCTGCTACACCCAAAAAGGGGGATATTCGGGCAGAAAGCGGGATAATCGCGCAAAAAGCGGAGTAATCCCGCTAAAAGTGAGATGATTGTTCAGGCTAGTTATACCTTAACTCTTTGAAAAAATCCATTGTTTTTAACAATTTCTTTCAATCTTCTTGTAATAGAATTTTCCAAGTTATAGATAATCCACTTATCCTAAAGAACAGTGCTCAAATCGTCTACTTCGCGGAGCAATCATAGTTGCATTATGCGTATTTGATGCAAACAAGTTGGCACACCCGCAAATATTAGACGTTTCGATGTTGGATAATGTATAAGAAACAGTTTACACTATTTTGTGAAGCCGTCGCTTTGCCGAAAATACTCTTAGAGACAGTCAAAATTTCTCTTCACTCAAATGCCAACAAACAAAACGAGTGAAACCCTAGTACCTCTCTACTCTCTCTCTTACTCTCTTCATTGAATATTTCAAAACACGAGCAGCTTTTTGATAGTGTTATTGTATATAACTATACAAATCCCAACCATGCTGAAGTAAAATTACATAAACTATGCAAAAAGTATGAAATAAGCAAGATATGACGCGAGAGAGAAATGCGTTTGAGTGAACTCCTAGCACTTTTTGGTTCTCTTTTACCAGGATTACCAAGTTGCGCACATCTTCTGGTCGTCTAATTCTAAATCGTCTTTGACAATTGTGCTAAAAATTACACTTAAATTGAACAAATTTGTAAAAATGTTGGGGAAATTGTGCTAAACGGCACTTGGCATAATTTTTCAAAAAACAAGTGCCAAAACAAAACGGCACAAATTATGCCAACATGGTAACACTGCTTTTGACTTTTTGGTAGAATTTTCGGGCTTTGTTCTTCCTTCTGTGTGTCTCAATTTCAAAGACGATTTAGAATTAGACGACCAGAAGATGTGCGCAACTTGGCAACCCTGGTAAAAGAGAACCAAAAAGTGCTAGGAGTTCACTCAAACGCATTTCTCTCTCGCGTCATATCTTGCTTATTTCATACTTTTTGCATAGTTTATGTAATTTTACTTCAACATGGTTGGAATTTGTACAGTTATATACAATAACACTATCAAAAAGCTGCTCGTGTATTGAAATATTCAATGAAGAGAGTACGATAGAGAGTAGAGCAGTACTAGGGTTTCACTCGTTTTGTTTGTTGGCGTTTGAGTGAAGAGAAATTTTGACTGTCTACTTGTACATCGTTTTTGTCAATTTCTCACTCTCGCGCTTTCTATACAAACGTTTCTTACGCCTAAAGAGACGGTTTACCTCCTTTCTTTTCTCTCTATACCGCTCAGTCGCAGCTCGCGTTACACTTAACTGAAGCACTGACATACGTGCAGAGTTCTTTTCAGTCTTCATCGTATCAAGGTTAGTTGCGAAGGTGTTTTTCAAAACCAAGTACGGTTGTTGCCGCAGTTTTTATAGACTCGGAAATGGGTTTCCACTGCGCTTCAGGATCGTCATTGGGAGGGGTGGGTTCTGTGCCAAAAGTGGCGATAGTTTCCTCGAGTAGGCTCTGGCTACATCTGATAATTGCAGCTTTCCGATGTCTATCTTTCTATGCGAGTGGTTTCGTACGATTTGCGCGCTACTTAATCTTGTGCCAACATTTTCTGCTACAAGGTAGTGATCAGAACCGTTGTTAGCTCCTCTGATCACTCGTACGTCCATTGCACTAGATGAATGCCTACCATCAGTCACCACGGGATCAATTTGATTCTTCGCTCGTTGATCAGGGCATACTCAAGTAGCCTTGTCTTTATGCTGGAATCCTGTGACACTAGCGACCATTGTCCGAACTTTCAGCTTGTAGACTGAAATTGATTAATTAAAAAATTTGTACTTAACTCGAGAAAATTGGCGTGGTCACTACGCCCTCCCATACAAAAGCTGAGCGATTTACCACGTTAACATCTCACTGTAAGTAGGTGAAAATGACACACCAAAACGCCGAGACACGTCAACCTAATTTTTGGATCGTAGAATCCAGTGGTGTACCCCGTTTTGAAAAGTTAGCTCGAAATCACGATATATTTCGATTTTAAATTTGTAGTAGATTTAAGGTGATTTTTGATTTTATTTGATTGAAAAACCTTTAAAAACTTGTTTAAAATCAATTTGTTTATTATTTATTTGTCAAAATTTATATCTAGAAATAATGGATGTCCGTTTTCAAGCGGACATGGAACTATATTTGCTCTTATTTTGATGATTTAAATTTTTTTTTGGATTTATTCAATTTTTACTCTTTCTCTGCAATCGACCAGCAGAAATAAGTAAGCATTGAGTCTATTCTTTTTCCAGCGAAACGGTCTTCGAATGCCATTGTGGTTTGATGAAATCTTTCGCCAGTTTCATCTGTTTCTGTGGACAATTGTCGTTCGAAAAAATTGAAATGTGCATGTAACATGTGGGTTTTCAACGACATATTGACGCCAAGTTTGTCGAAAGACTTCATCATGTTGTCAGTATAATCACGGTACTCTGGTGAGCAATTTTTGCAAAGAACGTTTTCAATTACCGCACGTATCCCGCAATTGTATCCCTTAAAAGTTTCCGTATATCTGGACCGTTAACTACACCTGTTAAAAAAATTGATATAAAATATATTGCAGTCACACACTTTTAGTTACACAAAATTACCCTCGTTTAATTTTTCAATTGATAATTTGGGAAAAGCGTTGTTTTTCAAGTATGGTAATGCATTTTCGTTAACGCGAACCAAACGCTTTAAAAAATTCTTTACAACTCCCAGTTTGATATGAAGATACGGAAGCATTATTTTCTGAAGGGGGATCAATGGTGGACGAATTACATTAAATTCGCCAACAACTTGCGAATCGCGTTTTGACCAATCTCGCTTTTCGTACTGGTTGCGCTTTGCATGGCTGTCCCATTCACAAAAAGTACACATGTACTTTGTATAGCCAGTTTGCATTCCAGCTAATAGTGAAAGAATCTTAAAATCACAATTTACGCGCCAATTGTGTTCGTCATAACTGATGCGTTCCAGAATTAATTTCATGGTATCATTCGACTCATGCATTCCAAGAGCATACATCAATGGCACTGGTTTAATGCTGCTGTTTTCAAATAGCAAGACTACTTTTAAGCTTCTGCACTGAAAGAAAAACCTTCATAGCATTAACGAATTCTTACATTGCATCAATGAAATGTGTCATTGTTTTTGAGCCAATGTCGGGCTTCGTTAATGCTATGAACAATGTTACATTAAACGAAAAATGTTTCATAGACCTGAAATTAATGTAAACTTTCTAACCGGAATGGAACATTATCATTGTATTAAAGAAAAATGTTACATTGATATTATAAACCGTTTCATTGATGTAATGAAATATAGTCATTGATGTTATGATGATGCTATGAACATGTTTCATTAATGCTATGAGCATGTTTCATTAATGTAATAAACAGGTTATTTATGGTATGAACATGTTTCATTGAAGGTCTGAATATGTTTCATTGATTGTATGAACATATTTCATTGATGGTATAAAAAGTTTCATTGATGGTATGAACAAGTTTCATAGTTGGTATGAATAGGTTTCATTGATAGTATGAACAGGTTTCATTGCTGTATGAGCCGGCTTCATTCATGGTATGAATATGTTTCATTGATGGTAACTAAATTTTAACTTTTGTAAATTATTTGGAAAAAATGCACCCCGCGCCATTTAAAAAAATAACGAAAATCGAGCAAAATATGGGGTCCATAGGGTTTAAAAATGGTCAAAAGAAAATGTAGGGGGTGGGGTAGAACACACGATTCTAAGTAAAAAATGTTAAATGGAAAAGTTAGAGGGAATCCCTATTTAGGAGTTATTCGGGCTTTTTGTGGCACGATTTTTGCGACGATTATTAGGTTTTCTGGGACGGGGCCAGGGAGATTTTCAAATTTTGGATTTCTGAATTTCTTGATTCCAATAGGTCCGGCCGACAAAAAAATTTTGGGTTTTTGAAATCCCCTTATTTTGCTCGATTTTCGTTTTTTTTAAATGGCACGGGATTCTGCATTTCAGCCTTATATTTTTTTCTTATTTCTTCCTTATCTCATACTGGCACTCATATATTGTGCCACAGCTAATGTACATAAATACATAAATAATACATAAATACATGCATTTATACAAATCGTACCTACATAAAAATAAATAAATAGTTTCCCATTACATCCCATAAAGGGACTGGGGAGAACTTCTCACAATCACTGAGCTGTGCGCTTTCCAGTTTTCACTCACTGATTGGGACCTACAGTTTTACACCGATTCCGAACGGTATTTTGAGAAGCTTTTTCATGGCTAGATACTCGATAGTGTCGCCGTCACTATGCGAGGTGACCGCCGCCGAAAGAAAATTTGAAGGTGGTCAGAGCCGGGTTCGAACCCAGGATCTCATGTACAAGAGCCGCGCACACTAACTATTGCACCACCGACGGTACCTACATATGTACATAATATCCTTTAACCAAATTAATGAATCGTTCTAAATTAATGAAATGGTACATTATATTAAAGAAAGATGTTTCATTATTGCTTTTTTAGAAAAAATATTTTAAAATTCAATAAAATGAGTGTAATGTAAAGAATGGCCCATTTAATAGATTCTACTTTACAATGTCGATAAAATGGATCGTTCTATAATAACAAATTATTGTGTATTCCATATATAGTCTATCTAAGTGAACTTACTGTTTGCATTGAGACCATTTACATCGTTCTTGCACGCGTAACAATTCTCTGTATCATGTTCCCCTGGATCGGTCCATATCATTGGAAGTCCAAATGGCATCGAATATCGCCGTAATTTCCACCATTTATTTAATGCACTAAAACATGTGATGCACGTAAATTCAGGTGCATGATCAACATTTCGCATTTCTTCAGCGGGGGTAACCAAAAAATACTGATTGCAAGCTTTGAGGGCATCTTCAACCAAATGTCGTCGATGATTTTTCGGTGTAAATTTTCCATACACAAAACAAAACATATTTAATTTTTCGCAATGTGATCTGCATTTTTCGTCACTAATTTTTCTATTTTTTCAAAATGGTCAATAAAATGCCTATATTTTTGATGTGTTAACATCTATAGCGGCGGATAGGGACTAATCTATCAAAGTGAACACTTTGATGTATACTCTAATGTTGTAGCATCAGTTTGTAATAGGGATGCCAATGCCAAAGTCCCGAATCCCAAAATTATTATGGCCCCAAATTGTAAGAGGTAAACTAATTCTGCCTCCAAATAGATGTCGGTTATTTCAGCGGTTACATTTTGTCGAAAAAAAGTATATAAATTGATTTAACAGGAGCTTTTGCAGGGTTACCCTCAAATAAAATCAAAACTCACCTTAAATCTACTACAAATTTAAAATCGAAATATCTCGTTATTTTGAGCTAACTTTTTAAAACGGAGTATACCACTGGATTCTATGACCCAAAAATTAGTTCGGTGTGTTTGTGTGTCATTTCAAAACATCAAATTTTACTTACAGTGTTATAGAACATGCAGCAAACTAAGTTTAAAAGTGTTTGATTGATACTAATCACAGCTAAATTATGTTTGCATCGAACGAAAATACGTATTCCCTTTTATTTTTGTCCGTATTATGCCAACCAAAGAGTAAATTACCAAAGCAACTCGATCTCGATGAAATGGACAACTACGTCGTCGTTATGAAGAGGCATCGAAGAGAGTAATAGAGGCTCTTTAGTATTGCTCTGTGGTTGAACCGTCTATTCGATTTTAACCAGTAATATACTTAAAAAGTCTAGACCAACATACTTTTGCAGTAAAGGATTTTTTAAATGCCACCTTATGTCCATATTTGACATCCACACCCCCTTGATAATTCTATATATGTTATAATTCCTGATATTATTTCAGAGTTAAATTCCGAAAAACAGCCATACATTATAGAAATAATGCAATTTATCGACAAAAATGCTAAAAATGAAACAAAAAACGTCAAAAGTGAGCAAAAATGCCCAAAAACGTGCTAAAAAGCGGGATAGCCACAAAATTCTGTTTTCCAAAATTCTGTCTTACAAAAATTCTGTTTTCTTCCAAAAAAAAAAATTCTGTCTGACTAAAATTCTGTTTTACAAAATTTTGTTTTCCAAAATTCTGTTTTACAAAATTCTGTTTTTAATAAAATTCTGTCTATTAAAATTCTGGTTTTTGAAATATGTTATTTCCCCTTTCATTATGAGAAAAAAAAAATAAAATGCCGTTAAATTATTTATTAAGAATTAAAGTCAGTTTTATAAGAATAAGAAATGTTACATTTAATAACGTATGTGTATGGTTAGATATTTATTCGTTGGAAACAAATTATGAAATATGTAATAAATAATTAAACAGATTAATGGATTTTCAAAATCGATCTAAAAAATTCATATCATTGAAAAACATATTAATTTAAAAGAAAAAAAATAACAAACATTAAATAAAAACACAAATTAGTTAAAAATCTATTAAATTAAGACAAAGTTAAAAATAATAAAAAATCATGGCAATTCAATTTAACTGATAACAATATTTAATTAATTATAAACTAAGTTTTTTGCTATTCTTTTTAAATATTGTAGTTTCTTAAACGATTAAATTTTTTTACAATACGTGAAATATTTTCTTTTTTTTACATTTCTTTTATTTTTTTTAATTTTTCTCCATTCTCAATCTTTGAGACAATATTTTGAGAATAGATTAATTCTCCTTTTAAATGTTCTACAATTTTGTAGAGTTCGCTTTTTTTTCGTCCAACTACAACACTCAAGCGTCGGTGCCATGACTCGACATTGTTTGTAGTTTTCGGGTATTTTTCAGAATACTCGCAATCAAATATCGTCCAAAATTCAGGTGGGTATTTACGAGCGTTATAGACATAATTGGCCTCGAACCAGGTGGCCAATTTAATAATATCTTCGTCTTCAAATGTTCTTCGGAGCTTCGAATAATATTTGGCTACCTTTTCTGGACGAACATACGCAAGCGCTTTTAAACATCTTACTTGCAGTGAGAAATTTTCGTCATTTCCGTAGTTAGTAACCAATCTGAAATGATAATGTTGCACATATTACAAGTTCATTACTATAAATTATAAAAGTTATTAAAAATTCTTACAATAATTTGTTTCTAATTTTTCGACCTTTATTTTAATTATTCTTGACTAATTTTCCAAGCTTAAGGTCACTTTTGATTTTATAAAACTTTTTGTTTTCCTCTTATCTCTCTCGATATTTCGATTTCCTTTGGAAATCTTCTTCAGGATAGTTTTTAATATTCTTACCGTTCTTTTTGAATACGGCGCCACAATATCTGGGACAAATGGAAAAAGCACCCTCGTATCTGCGAATCTGGAAAGCATTTTCTAGCTGCTGACACGAGACCAACTTCGAAGTCTGATATAATACGATTAGGCTTAAAAAAAAACTCCATATTCCAAAGCAATTTGAATTACGCGTTTAAAAAATGCTTCATAGAGTACTGCAGATTTTTTGGACATTAGGCAGAATAGGAGTGGGACGACCTCTCGTTCAATCCTTCCATGAACGGAAAAGAGTTGGCACGTTATAGTGCACACTTAAAATTATTTGCAAAAAATCACTCCGGTAAGCGGATAAGTGCCTTTTTTAACTCCGGTCCGGTGTTAGTTTACTCCGCTGCTGGGAGTGAATGAAAATGTTTATCCGAACGTAGTGAATTTATTAAATTTACTCTGTTCGGATGAAACTTGACGCATTTTACTGATTTTACGTACCGTCGCACTCCGAACAGAGTGAACTGCTGGTTCTACTCCGATCGGAGTGATTTTTATTTCCAGTGCTGTTTCGTAGCAAGGGCAAACGTCATTCGTGTGTTTGGTCTCGCCGTGAATTCACTCCGATCGGAGTTAAGTAGTTTCATCCGAACGGCGTGAATTCACTCCGATCGGAGTTAATTAGTTTCATCCGAACGGAGTTAAAGTTTTTCACTCCGCTACAAGTTATCCGATCGGAGTGAGACTCCCTGGAACTCCGAACAGAGTGAATATTTTTAAGTGTGTGGGCACAACATCAAAAGTGCCGTCAACGAGCCAACAATCACTTTTTTGTAGAAGTTGAATTGATGATTTTGTGCCGAATATAACCATATATTCATCTCCCACTTTCTCTTCTGCCAATATAAATAATTCGTTATCCAAAACGTATAGATTTAGAGGGTAATCTATTTCATCTATGCGGCTCTCTGAAAAGTCCCATTCCGAGTGTATCATATTTTTCGCTTTTGCGGTACTTCGAGGGAAGGTAATCGCGACATTTTTGGTTTGTAATTACCACCGATTGCTGCACTATTTGACTTGGATTAAGGGGTTTGTTTATAGCGGCATATTTTACAAAAGTATTTGTTCTGCATATTTCCACTGCACTAGCAATAGGTTCGTGGGTATGCTTTTTTGGATATCTTATTAAAAGATGCTCGTTATTTTCCATTGCTGTTATTATTCGAGAGGAACACTTATCTAGAATTCTTCTCGAGCACGTCCAATTAAAGGTTCCTTTTTGTCTTTTCATTTCCAAATAATAAAAATATCCGTTGAGACACAACATTTCTTTATTTTTATTGGTTTTTATTAATTGCACTTTATTCATTTTTATTTTTTTAAACACGACACATTAAACAACACAATTGCGACTAATTTTAAATAAAATGCTGGAACATGATTTTTGACCAAACACACAGTGTATGTGATGCATTTTATTTAAATTTGCAAAGTGTTTTTTTAAACAGTATTTTTTTTTTAAATGTAAGGGAAAGTTAGGGCAAAGTGATTTCTTAATTGTTTTATTTTTATGAATGTGTTTGTAATTGCATTTTATCAAATAATTTTTTATTTAACTGAAAATGCAATTACAAACAGAATTTTGTGAACCAGAATTTTGTGAAACAGAATTTTGAAAAACTGAATTTTGGAAACCAGAATTTTGAAAAACAGAATTTTGTACTACAGAATTTTGTAAAGCAGAATTTTCGTCGAACAGAATTTTGTACCCAACCCCTAAAAAGCATTTAGTATATTTTTCCAGAAAAAAAAGTGCAGAAGCCATAAAAAGAAGCTAGAATTGCACTTAACCCTTTCAGTAATAGCGTCCAATATATTGGACAATTTTTATCTTTGCTTTAAGAGATCTTTTTCTTTAAATAAGAGTTTTTGTTTTTAAGATAACGGGTTTTTTGAGTAAATTATGTCGCTCTTCTTTACTACGTTTCATAAATTGAGTTTTCTGGTGCAGTTGAATGTGTTTTTTTCTTAATTTATAAAGTGCGCAAAAGCAAAAAATTCACTAGTTTTCGCTGAAATTGGAACGCAAAAAAAATCGTTAGTATTGGTTAATAGTCTAAAAATATATTTCGCGAAAGAAAAAAATAAAAATAAGGCACCGTTTTACGGGCGTGCGCCAAAATGTGCATGTCCCTTATATTGGACAATTGTACTCAAAGTCAGCGATAATTCCCGTAGCTTTCGAGCTGATGTTTCTAATATGTTGGTGAAAGTTCAGCCAAAACCTGTCGAAATTGAATCAAGTTAAAGGCTCCGTGGTAGGCCCTCTGCTACCCCCTCCCGTTCCAAAAGGAACGTCCTGTTGTACGTTGCCAACAGTCACTCCCGTTCCTGGACCTTCAACTTCAACCAATGCCAACCATGATTGCTCCACAGCGAAGCGCAAACGAAATCAGACACCGCCACCTCAATTGCGTAAGGATTTTTCACAACACCTTCCAAAATTTATTCAAGCTAAGAATGCTAGTCGCTGCAAAATGGAAGGATGTTCAAAAAACCCTTTATTTTTTGCCGAAATTGCGAAGTACTTTTCAGCGGACTAAACTAAAATACAATTTGCGTAATTGTTTTCAATACAGTTAATGCAGCTAATAAAACAATGAATTAATAACCAAATGAAATCACTTCTTTTTTACATACCTAGGGTACCACTGTCCAATACATTGGACACTAAATAACGGTAAAACTAAAAGGTTTTTTAGATTTTTGGTCGCATTATTGGAATCAGGGGCCCGAAATTAGCCGATATACCAATTTTCAAATTTTTAACTTCAACAGCTGATTAAAAGTACTGAAAGGGTTAAAGTGCTAAACTAGCAGCACTGGTCAAAATTCCGATTCGATAGGTTATGATAGTCAAATACTGAAAATCCGCGTGGCATGCACAATGCCGATAAAAGTGATAGAACGGAGCCTTTAAAAGCTCGAAAAGCGTTTACAAATATTGCGTTTAAGTATTCCAACAAAATTGTTCCAGGAGTAGAAGTAAACCTACTTCTGTGACATACATACAGACATATGTAGTTAATGAAAATTTTTGTAGACAAAAAACCAAAGGTCATTATATGAAATGCTGTGAGTGAGAAAGAGAGGTAATGAATTACAAATTAATACAAATTCGTATAATAAGCAAATGGAAGAATTAATAAATACATATTGATTAACCTTTATATTGCATGAGATTCTCTTTTGAGGGGGCCAATATTTTGTCTGTCCCCATGGCCGCAAACAACCCAAATCCGACTCTGATTTTAGGTCAATCTACTCATGTTAGGACATGAAATGCGACATGGACGCTATTATGTCAATGTGCTCAATATCATCTATGTACGTACATGTGCACTTTCATTGCAAGTCATTAAGCGAATTACGGCAATCGCCTTGTAATTTTATGCCAATAAATTTTAATTTATATTTTTGGAACAAATGCTGGCTCGAGTGGACACCAGTGACATGTGTCAACCTTTCACCGTATTGACCGCAGTAATTGGTTTACACACAAACATGTGTTTTAATGTACATATAAGTATGTACATTTTCATGAAAACTATATAAGTAGTTTTTTACATATGAACATACACTCAGAAAAAAATGAACTTCAATATGAGTAAAAATGAATTGAACTTAAGGGCATTGAACATCGTATGGCGCTAAAGCAAATTCTGTTCATGTCTCGTATTCAGTTCTTTCGAAATTTCCCTAAGAAATGTAATTTATTTATAAACGGAAATTTTGTTGGGGAGTGTTATCACCTATCTTTTAATTACCTTGCAAATATTTCATTTATAATTCCTCTACGCACTCCATTTTATTTTTAACATATGTGGTTTTACTTTTGGATGTTAAAATGATCGAAATGTCAAAATTCCGGTCCCAAACAATCACCAAATAATTGTTTTTGTACGAAATAACTTTGGTCTAACAACCCTGTAATTGATTTCACGAAGAGCTGAGTGCCAAGTAAATAAAATAAACGCGAAATTTTCGGTACATTAAACTGTTTTAGTACTTTTTATATACGCTTGAAAATCTGACGTTTGGTATTGTTTGGAGGCAAGTATTATAACGCGTGTTTGCGGCTTGTCGCAAATATGGTATACTTGTGTCCAAACACGTTGCGTTTGCTATTTAATATTACAATATATGTCTTTGTGAGCCAAATATATCTGTGTTTGTAATACAAACACATACATCAAATCGAGAGCAAGAGAATAAAAAAGGTACAACGTGAGATTATTCACAGTCTATCTTGTATGTGTGTAACTGTATTTTTTAAATATTCTTTCAGTCAGTGACTCATAAATATTCCTGAATTTGTGTGTAAATTGCAGATTAAGTGTGTGTTTCTTAGATTGAGTGATGTATACCTTCAGTCGTCAATGGTTCATTGGACAGAGGATATCAAAAACGCTTGGTCGGATAAATAAGTATGCTATGAAAAACGTATATAGTAGAAAATATTTGCGATCAGTGAAGAATAGAATAAACAAAATCTCGGACGGTTAAATGGTTTGTGATGTTGCTTTGGATTTTGTGTATGTGTTTCGTATATACACATGTGTGCTACCAAAGTGCTAAGCGATTTTGAGGAAAGGAAGTGAAAAGATCAACAACGTGAAGGCCTTTGCCTGCCCGAGCCTTTACTATTTAAACCGAGCTTGGATTGCATGTACTAGCTTTGTATATATGTACATATGTATATATATTGTTTGTGTACCAACTAGGGATGCTAAACGGGATTGAATTTAAAATATCCCGGGATTCGCGATTTTCGAAATCCCGATACCGAAATCCCGGGATTTTTCGGGATTCTATTTTTAATTTTTTTTTGGGAACAGGTCTATTTTACGGCTAACACTCCAAAAAACAACCACAAGAGGGGTAGACAACGTTATTCTAAGCAAGAAAGTAAAGTAACATAATCGGGGCAAATGCATAGTTTCGGAGTTATGGGCCCCGAAATTTCGGATATGTGAAAGTGTTATGGCGTTAACTTACCGTGTAAAGCCATTGATATCAGGTTTTTGTATAAAACAATTCAAAACAAACTCATAAAATAATGTAGCACTTTTGACGTAGAATACGTCTTACCTTACGGTATAGGGAGTCATGTCAGATTGTTATTGTTGTAATCTTTATTTCATTGATTATGAGAAAACGGCGAGATAACTTTTTTTAAAATTTTTTTGTAGGTAAATGAAGATGTTATCTTTCGTTTGATATACATATATTTCATATTGGTTGATATCTTCCTAATATTAAAATTTCTCAAATGAAAATTGTTTAAACACATACACTCAAACATATGTGCGGTGTTTGGTTGAGTGTTTGAGTTTGTAGCGTGAACACAAACTATGCTGCTGTTTCAGTGTGGACACAAACCTTCGGCTGTTGTTTTGATTGATGAAATATTGAAATTTCGTATATTTACTTATGTATTTAAGTGAAACAAAATGTTAAATGTGAATTTGAATTTAACATGGATATATAATTATAAAAAATATAAATCAAATTGATTTGCGTCTGTTATTTATCATTTATCCTTACTCTTTTAATTTAAAAACATATTTATCCTATTTTTCCTACCATAAGCTTAGGTATATTATCAAAAGTAACTATCAAATAAATAAATTCATTTGCTAATGTTATTTATCATTTATTGTTATATATGTTTTCTGTGTTATCGGATGGCGTATTCTACGTTAAACTTAATGGCCGTGTCTCTGACACAGCCTGCAGGGACAGTCCGTGGCCGAAGGCCTCGGACAACTGTCTGCTGTTTGATAAGTCGATAACAAGTCGATAACTCGATAACCAAGAGTTATCGGATGTGGACATTTAGAAAAATAATCGATTTTTTTACTTTTCTCAAACAAAAAGAAATTATTTTGAAAACATCGCGCAATTTTTCGAAATTTTTTTTTCCAATCCAAAAATAAAATAATTTTAAAAAATTTTTTAAATTTTTGTTTGCAAACGTCAAAATCCGATAACTCGATAACTAAGCGACTTGTCGAAAAATGCTACATTATTTTTTGAGTTTGTTATGACTTGTTTTATACCAAAAAGTGATATAAATGGATTTACACGGTACGTTAGTGGAAAAAGTATCCGAAATGTCGGGGTCCATAACTCCGAAACTATGCATTTGCCCCGATTTTTTTATTTAACTTTCATTGCTTATAATAACATGTTCTACCCAGCGCAATGAAATTTTGTAATTTTTGGAGAGTAAGCCGTATAATAGACATACATATGCCAAAATTAACTGACTACGATGTGTTATTAAACCTTTTGTAGAGCCGCCGTTGGTTTTTTGAATTTGAATTTTGCTTGATAAAATAAAAAATAACACCACACTGAAAGATAACACCACACTTAACTTTTGTCATTATTTATAGTTTTATGTTTTTCAAAATTAATAATAATCCCGAAAAATACCGGGATTTACTTATTAAAATCCCGGGATTCGGGATTCAGCAATCCCGAAAAATCCCCGGATTCGGGATTTCCCGTTTGGCATCCCTAGTACCATCGCATAGTGCATGGTACAATAATATGTTCATCGTAAAGTCGTAAGAACAGCTGTTTTCATTTTTTTCATGAGGTTCTTCGCTTCGGCAGTCACACTCACATGTATTTTGTTTTTGTACTCTTTTTCATTCTTGTGTTGTTGGTATGGATTTGTGTAGAGTTTGACAGCTGAAGCGAATAGAACAAAAACAAAATGCCTGTTGTTGCTGCCTACAACAACAACAACACGCGCTACTATTACCATGTAGATATTATTGTACCATGGCATAGTGAGTATGTATCGTGTTTTAAACTGTTGTAGCGTTTGTCGAAGTCGAAACCCTCTGTAAACACAAACGTGAGAGACAACAAAGCACGGAAAACAAAGGAGCAGCAGATTCTCATTTCATGAACAAAATAAATAATGAATTCAATGCAAGTAAATGCGAAAGGTTTGTTTTAAATCTTTTAATGTTTGTTGTTAATTGTTTAAAAATTTAGATTTATATTAGTAAAATCAATTATAATAAATAATATATATGTATATATTGAAATCAAACAATAATTAGTTTCTAATTATTATTAGTGGTATTCATGCAAACAAGAAAACCTAGAACTTTTGCTCAGCGTAAGTTTGCCCCGAAGCGTTTCATGAGGCACCAAATAAAGTTGCTCAGTGTATCTATGCAGCAATTGTCCAAAATGGCTGATAAAGTAAATAAACAAATTAAAATTAAAAGTATATACTTTACCTATTCCATTATTTTATTTTTTTCACATAAATCAAAAACCCATTCTTTTTTTCAATACAAAAATATTGACATTGAAAAGTCAAAAGTTTTCACGTTTCCTTTACCAAGTTTGCTCAGCAAATTTGCTTCGAAAACTTTCCACTTTTGTGCAAGTCGCTTTGTATGGGAAATTTGTTTGTTTTGACGTTTGCTGTGCAAGTTTACGATGTTTACGAGGTTTTTTCGAGCTTTCATGAAGACCACTATTATGTTTGGGAGGAAATACGCACATGTTTCCAGGTAGTATATGGAGGTTTGGGATGAATCACGCGAATACTACCACGGAAGTATATGGATGTGTCGAATAAAGCACGCATATGTTTCCATGTAAAATAATACATGTTTGTCAGTAAACATGCTAATGTTTGCATTTAAAAACAAGTGAGTTTGGGTCTTGCAAACATACGAATGTTTGGAGTGTGTTCCAAAAATATGCATGGTTCCTGCAAAATATGTTTGTTTCCTTTTTCAGCATGTGTGTAATCCATACACATTGCCGTGGGGAATGGGTAACGATCGCTTAGGGTATTCGAATCTTGCCAGTTTCCATCCCGCTCCTAGCATTCTCTTACGGTCACCGAGGTTCTCTTACTCTTTGGTTGAACATAAAACAGACAAAAAAAAAGGATCGGCGTAGTTTCACTCGTTGCAACCATAGAGTAATACTTCAGAGTTTCCGTTACTGTCTTCGATGCCTCTTCATGACGACGTAGTAGTAGGCCATTTCATAGAGTTTTAGTTGCTGTTGTATTTTACCAATTTTACACTTTCGTTGGACATAAAACGGACAAAAATCAAGGGGAATGCGTTCAATGCAAACAACATAAAACATAATTTAAACGCTATTTAAACTTAGTTCATGTCTTCTGTGATCTCTCATTCTCCATCATTTCTCTAGTACCTTTTCGATCAGCTGTGCCATAGAATCCCCCTGATGCAACCAATCTATAACATAATTTACCTGACACTAGTGTCAATCCAACACAATGTCTACTTAGTTTGCTTCTAGTTGCTTATCACTTATTCTCTATACAATTTCAATCACCACGTCGATCAGCTGTGGCATGGATACTTTTTATAGAACGTAAAACAGACGAAGGGAACTCTTGTCTATTGCTCGACAGGAAGGAGTAATAAATAAGAGTTTACGTTCTCTTGTTCTCACCGACGTAAACGAAACACCTAGAATGAAACGTAATTCAGCCCAATCAAACAGTATTTAAACTTAGTTTACCATTTCCATCAACTGTGACATGGATTTTAGATACACTTGTTTGTTCTGCGGTTGGTACCATTTTTTCCCCTTTCTGATCTCTTGTACATCTTAACGGTGCGAATTTCGAAAAACATCTTATCGCGCCCTGCACAGTGACCGGAATTTATTATTCAAGTTTCGTGATTCTAGTTTCAACTGCTCGGTTTGGACAGTGAGCTGTCATCAGTGAGTTACACCAGAATATTATATGTATGTATGTATAGATGTATAGATTTGCGATGGCTTTGAAATAAGGAAAATGTATTAAATTTTTGCTATTTTTAAAGATTTGATTACTACACTCGTATACAATTTTTGAACTGGAGTGGGAATTTTAGTCAAACTTAGGCACAACATTTCTCTGAGTGCACGTACTGTGTGTATCCTTTATTATGGTTTCTGATTTTATGCCATGAAAAGAATAGGAACTAACCACACTGACCTTGAAATCAAAGTGAGTATTTTTTGTTTTTTTCGATTTATTTTTTTTTATCTAACGTTGTAGTTAACATTTTTGTACCTGTACACGTTGATTGAAATCGGAATTAACCTACATACTAGCAATGGTTTCAATTACCATTCAAGGACAATAAAAAGGTGTCGCTGGCACGAGTACGCATGCAGGAGAAATTGTGTAAAGGGTCGGTTTTTGAATCCACATGTTAAATAATGAACGAATCATAATGGAATATTGAAATGAAAGTTTGTTTGTTATTTCACGTTGACAACAAGGTACTGACAACTAAATACGAGTTAGTTATTTATGCACTTATTTACCTGGTTTCCCATTACATCACACGAACAAATTGTGGAGAGCTTCTCACAATCTATGAGCTGTGCGTTTTCTATTTTGGGGTCAATAGTTTTACACTGATTCCGAATAGTTATGCGTTAAGTAGCTTTTCATGGCAAATCACTCGAAAATGTCGAGCGAGGTGTTGTTCGAAGCGGGGCGTCAACCCGCGCTCTCATGAGCCAGAGTAACGCCTGCACCATCGACGATCTCGTAGTGAATAGGAATTATATTCAAATTTCCGTTGCGTTTGTAACACCCTAAATATATATATACTTTTGGAGACTCCAATAATTGTAGATTCTTATGAAAATTCCAGTCCAAAATGTATCCTGTATCAAAAGCGCCCCTCAAATCGATAAATTTTTTAGGATATTACAAAATAGTACATCGAAAATATTAAATAAAAGTTGTCGATAACACGCTTACTTACTTACTTATCCGGGCTCTGACAACCCCCCCTTACAAAACGAAGATAAAATATTTCGCCAACCAGTGCGATCTTTTGCTTTATTTCTCCAGTTGGCAATACCAAGTGTACCCAGGGATTCGTCAACCTGATCCCTCCAGCGGAGTCTTCCTTCGAGTTCGGTTTCGAAAAGCCTTCGCGCTGGTTCATCTTCATCCATTCTACTGACATGGCCTAGCCAGCGCAATCGCGTTATCTTGATCCGCTTAACTATGTCAATGTCAGGATAAAGCTCATACAGCTCATGATTCATGCGTCGCCAATATTCGCCGTTGTACACTATAGGGTCATACATTTTTCGGAGTATTTTCGTCTCGAAGACTCCTACAGATGTTTCGTCTGCTTGCGATAGGACCCAGGATTCTGCGCCATAAAGCAAGACAGGTTGAATGGGAGTCTGGTACAGCTGGACTTTTGTTACTCGAGAGAGGGATATATCTCTAGTGATTGCTTAGCCCAAAATAACATCTATTCGCAAGCACAATTCTCCGCTTGATCTCCAGGCTGACGTTGTCGTTTTCGTTTACGGCAGATCCGAGGTATATAAATTCGTCCACTGCCTCGAAGTTATAACGGTTGTCAACGTTCACGCTTTGGTCTAATCGCGTGGAGGCCCTGTTCGTTGAAACCATTACTTTTCTCTTGTCCTCATTTACCGTCAGACCCACTTTTGCCGACTCCTTCTCAATTCTTGAAAAAACCGCAGTAACTTCTCCAATTGTGCGCCCAATGATATCTGTATCATCAGTATACGCGAGCAGCATGTGACTTTTGATGGTGATGGTCCTATTCATGTTGACTACAGCTTTTCTCATAATGTTCTACAATAAGATGTTAAAGAGATCGCACGATAGGGTGTCGCCTTGCCTGAGGCCTCGCTTTGTTTCGAAAGGTTCGGTAAGATCCTTACCAACTTTCACTGCGGATTTGGTGTTCCTCAAGGTCATCCTGCAAAGGCGTATGAGTTTTGCAGGAATACCAAGCTCAGACATTGTTTAATAGAGTTTCTCCCGTATCGGACTATCGAAGGCCGCCTTATAATCGATAAATAGATGACAGGTGTAGATAAAAGGCTTATTCCACGGTAGTCGGCACAGATACTTGGGTCACCTTTTTTAAATAGGGGACATAGTACACGGAGACTCCAATCGCCGGGCATGCATTCATCTAACCAAATTTTGCTAAAGAGCTTATGCATGCACCTTATCAGTTCTTCGCCGCAAGCCTTAAACAGCACCGACGGTAATCGATCAACTCCTGTGGCTTTGTTGTTGTTAAGCCGGGCAATAGATGTTCTGACCTCGTCTTGGTTAGGAGGGGGGCAATCGACGTCGTCGTCCACATTGTGATCGATTGTCCCATCGTCATTGGATATCTCAGGTACTAGTAGCGCGGAGAAATTATCTCTCCATATTCCCAACATGCTCTGCACATCTACGATGAGATTTCCGTCCTTGTCTTTACAGAAGGGGGGCCCTGAACCATGTCCATTACTTCCGTTTTTGACTTTTTGGTAGAATTTTCGGGCTTCGTTCTTCCTTCTGTATGTCTCACTCTCGCGCTTTCTCCACTGCCGTTTCCTACGTCTAAAGAGACGGTTTACCTCATTTCCTTTATCCCTATACCGTTCAGTTGCAGCTCGCGTTGCAATTGACTGAAGCATTGCCATACGTGCAGCGTTCGTTTCATCATTTGCAATGCGACACTCTTCATCGTACCTTGGTTTATTGCGAAGCGGTTTTTCGAAACCAAGTACGGTTGTTGCGGCAGTTTTTATAGAATCGAAAATGGGTTTCCACTGCGCATCAGGATCGCCATCGGGAGGGGGTGGGTTCTGTGCCAAAAGTTGCGACAGCTTCCTTGAGTAGGCTGTGGCTACATCTGGTAATTGCAGCTTTCCGATGTCCAGCTTCCCCTGCGTCTGGTTTCGTACGATTTTCGCCCTACTCAATCCTGTGCGAACCTTTGCCGCTACCAAGTAGTAGCTAATCGAGCTAATCGATGTTAGCTCCTCTGATCACTCGTACGTCCATTACACTGGATGAGTGCCTTCAATCAATTACCACGTGATCAATTTGGTTCCCAGTTCCTTGACCAGGGGATACCCAAGTAGCCTTGTGGATGTCTTTTAGCTGGAATCTTGTACCACTAATGACCATGTTTTTTGCCGCGACAAAGTCAATCAGTCCCATACGGTTGTCGGAAATGTCAGCATATAGACTGAAATTGCCAATAGATTTTTTTAAATAATTTTACATTTCACTTGATAGATCTTTCAGCTTAACATACAAAAAGCCGGGCAGGTGCATAGGAGATGCTCGACACTCTTGTCCTCCTCTTCATCCTCACAGCTCCTGCAATAATCATGAGCTGCAATTAATAGCCTAGACGCGTGTCTCCTTATCAAACATAATCCTTTGAACACAGCTACTATTTTAGAGATATCCTAGGGGCTAATTATGTACGAACGATATCGAATGTATCATTTGGATGATTACAGTCAGACATAATTATACGCTGAAAAAACGGCCAAAGGAATATATTGCAGGAACCATGTATAGGTTTGCAAGCATTCTTTTCGTAAATTGAAGTTTTGCTGCCCTTTTGTTTTTTTGTTGACTGCCCTGTTTCTGTTTTCAGCAGTTTTCAACAAACAAATCCACATTTGGGTCACAAAAACATAAATTATACCCTATTAATCATTATCATTGTGTCTCAGACAGGTAATATTGAAGAGCAAACACAATGCGTTTGATTACAAGTATACTATATTTGCTACAAGTTTCAAACACGTTATATTCGCATCCAAACAACAAAAATGGAGATTTTTCAGCGTGTAGGACCTCGTCTAGGCGTGAGTATTGCGTGTTTCCAACGATTCACGTCATACCTTGACCGCACCAGTCTGGTTACCCTGCATTTGGTGCCTCCAGTCATTCGGCTGTCTGAAAGCTTAGGCTTTCATTCCATTTCACTTTAGTTATGCTTAAGAATGAGTTAGTGGAGGCAAAAACGATGTACAAGTAGACAGTCAAAAATTCTCTTCACTCAAATGCCAACAAACACAACGTATTAAACCCTAGCCATTCTCTGCTCTCTCTCTCTTACTCTCTTCATTGAATATTTGAATACATGAGCAGCTTTTTGATAGTGTTATTGTATATAACTATACAAATTCCAACCATGTTGAAGTATAATAACATAAACTATGCAAAAAGTATGCAATAATTGACGAGAGAGAGAAATGCGTTTGAGTGAATTACTGGCCCTTTTTGGTTCTTTTCAACCAGGGTTGCCACATTTCTCACATCTTCTGGTTGTCGAAAAACACATGCTAAAAAAATCAAAAAAAAAAATCGATAAAAAGTCATAATTTCTTACAATATACCACATATTTGTTTCGAGTTTCTTACGTAGTTGAAATACAATTTTGAATCCATAATCAAATAGAAAGTATATTTTTAAATAAGTATTGTTCATGTAAATACAAATTAGATATGATAGGATCTTAGCAAATTCAATAAGATTCGAAAAATAGTTGTATCTAATACGATCAAATTCCGTCTATAATTAGACCAATTATATCTAATTGTATCTTAAATTTTAAAAACGGGCCGCCCATGGAAACGGAATATATAAAAATTTTCTACATCCACTTCCAAAAATGCAAAGGATATGATCGATATTTTCGTCCAGTATAAATTGAAATGTACAGGGTGGCGCGCGAATTGTGCAACAAAAACAAAACGTAACAACTTTTTTTCTGCGTGAGTAATCGGCTTATTTTGATTTATTATGCAGGTTACTACGTACTTAGATTTATTAAAATTAATACTTGGGATACCGAAAAAAAGATTTGGATAGTGCAGCGGTACCATACTTTACAGTCCTTCATTTCCGATCAAAGGGAATTTATGCGGGAGTTTGGCGGCACTCCCCCGCGTGGATGGACCATTATGTGGTGGATAAACATGTTTGCCGAATCTGGAAGAACGTATCATCGAGATCCATATGTTCGGTTTCAAGACTTGCAGTAGCTTTGTCAAGTCAGGAAATCCCAGCGTTTCGACTCAAAACTTATCGGCGAAAATTGGAGTTAGCAGGCGGTCATTACAACGGATAATTCATGGTGACTTAAACTTGTTCTCGTACAATGTCCAAATCAAAATCAAGTAAAAACAATCGGGATTTGCCTATTCGCCTGGATTTTTGCAAAAAAAAAATGATTGAAATGATCCCATAAAGGGATAAGGGAGAGCTCCTCACAACCAGTGAGCTGTGCGCGTTCTAGTTTTCTACTCACTGATTAGGACCTACAGTTTTACACCGGTTCCGTACGGTGTTTTGAGAAGCTTTTCATGGCTAAATACTCGATAGTGTCGCCGTCACTAAGCAAGGTGACCACCGTCGAAAAAAATTTAAGTAGGTCAGAGCAGGGATCGAAACCACGTTCTCGTGAACAAGATCCGCGCACACTACCATTGCACCACCGACGGTCACCCGAAGAAGTGAACTTGATAAATTGATTGTTTATGTCTCATGAGGACCATTTTGATCTAAATGCAATGCAAATAAGCAAAATTGCCGTATGTGGAGTGAATCAAATTCAAAAATACTCCATGAGACGGAACTGGACCTAGAACGAGCCACTGTTTCATCAAGGTTCATTGTGGGGTCATAATTCTTTGAAGAAATCAGTGTAAAAGTAACTCTATTTAAAGATGTTGAAGGAGGTTTTTACCCAGAATTGCGCCGAAGACGTATCCGTTTCAACAGCATTTGGTTCCAGCACGATGAAGCAACTGCACACATAGCCAGATCGGTTATGGCGGACCTCCAATGAAAATTCCCAAAAAATTATTATCCACAAACCAAGGTCACCAGACCTTACTGCACCAGGCTTTTTGATGGGGTCATATCAAGCAAGAGGTGTACAAACCGAGACCAAGGAATTTGACTGAATTGAAGCAGTCCATTAAAACAATAATTCAGGCGATCCCGACGTCAACCCTTCAGGCCGCAATGAATAATTTTCTGGTCAGTTGTCGCATATGCGTGGATGAGCATGGAGGTCATTTACGGTCTATCATCTTCAAAACCAATTAGTTATATACAAAAAAATTGCATTTTCTATAAATAAATGAAATATATTGTTTAAAACAAATGCTATTTGAGATTCTTATTGTAACACAATTGGTGCGCCACTCTTATATACGTTGATAATTTTAACCTACACCCAGGGAGGGATCTAGACTTCATGGAGCCCTAGGCAATATAGACTTAACGGGGTCCTATTCAACATCGACTCCACGGAACCCTAGGCAATGTCGGTGGTTAAACCCATCGAAAAGTCAAATACTTCAATCTATTCTAATTGCTTACAGCTTTCAAGGCAACATTCTTAGGGGGTGTCGTTTCCAAAATGACAACTTTTCAAAAATAAGGGACACTCTAATATACAATTTCCCATAACTTTAATAGTTTAAAAAAAATGCTGCATTTTCGAAAATCTTTGAAAATTAAAATTCGGCCCCCGACCTAAAAATAAAACTCGGGAACTTGAAAGATTTAAATATTAAACTCCGTTACATAAATTTTTCGAGTGAATCGAAATCGAATCCTTACACTGTTTCAAGTCCAAGTTTCGATGTTAATAATTATTCAATATTTTGCAGGTTTGGGGTTCCAGATCATAATCTAATGCACTATGAATCGGTATATAACATTGACTCAACTGGGTGATGGTACCTATGGCACAGTGGTCCTGGGCCAACGCAAAGACACTGGTGAGAAAGTGGCCATCAAACGTATGAAACGAAAATATTATTCCTGGGAGGAGGCCATGAATTTACGAGAGGTTAAGGTAAGACTTTGACAACTGCGAGGTTAGAGGATGAGATAATGAGACTTGGACATTTCGTTGCAGTCACTGAAAAAGTTATCACATCCAAATATTGTGAAGCTGAAAGAAGTTATCCGAGAAAATGATACCCTGTATTTCGTGTTCGAGTACATGAAAGAAAATCTATATCAGATGATAAAAGATCGGGAGACACATCTCCCGGAGCCAACTTTAAAAAGTATATTGTTTCAAGTATGTATATTGGAAACTCTGAATTTAATTAAATTGTAGCGGGAGTCTTAAGGACGAGTATCTTTAGGTTTTGACGGGCTTGGCATTTATGCACCGACATGGATTTTTTCATCGTGATCTAAAACCGGAAAACTTGCTGTGCTCTGGTCCAGAATTGATAAAAATTGCGGACTTTGGCTTGGCAAGGGAAATACGTTCGAGGCCACCATTTACCGACTATGTGTCAACGAGATGGTAGGTTGACTCTTTTACAAAGGATGACAAATTAAGCAGAAATTTTTTAGGTATCGGGCTCCAGAGGTTTTGTTGCATTCAACCAATTACGGCAGCTCCATAGATATGTGGGCCATGGGCTGTATCATGGCTGAATTGTATACATTTCGTCCATTGTTTCCGGGTAGCAGTGAAGTGGATCAGCTGTATAAAATATGCTCCGTTTTAGGAACTCCAGATAAGGTAAATGTCTCTAATGGAGTATCTAGTGTAAGGGTAATAATTGTATTCTTTCTTACAGAATGACTGGCCGGATGGGTTTCGCTTGGCAGCCACTATACACTTTCGATATCCGGACTGTGTTCGAGTACCGTTAAATTCGATAGTGTCGCGTTGCAGCCTACCTGGGTTGGATCTACTCGAGGATTTGTTGCTGTACGATCCCGACAAGAGACCGACAACACAGCAGAGCCTTAAGTATCCATATTTCAATGCCTTAAAACGAATCTCACCTGCAGCGGCTACAAAGGCCAACATAAGATTGACATCGAAATATGGTGCCAGTCAAGCATTGACGCAGAATTTGTCGAATAATGTGCTTCCGGTGCAAGAGAAACTTCAGTCCCTAACAGATATGATTCGTCGTACCAACAACAACAACAACATCGCTAATAATAACAACAACAACAAGATGACCTCAAATCAAAACCTCAACCGAAACGAGATGTCAGAGGCTACAAAAAACGGGCACATGGTCGTTCAGCAAGCCAAGAACGTCAGTCATGTCCAAGTTCCCAAGATAAGCTTTCTTGCCATGAACACAAACGACTTTATGAACTCCCCCGCCCCTGTTCAGGTGAATGCAAGTTCAAATAAACAGTCTGACGAGGGATCATCGGTGAAGAGTGAGACGATACGGTACAACACGATTTTGGCGCCATCTAGTAATATATACCTCAGCACAGGCAACCTCAATCAAAGCACCGACAACTTGGCACGCACCGAATCCATAAACGATATCTTTCTGAATCGAAACATATCCCAGCTATTCGGTCTGCAACAACAGCAACCGACACCAGCACCTGCAATACAGCAACATCATCCAAATGTATCGTTCCACAGTGGCAAAGTGATGGCTCCCGGCAATCGGGGCGGCAACGCCATCTATGTCAATGGAATGCGAAATTATGCGCTGTACGAGACTGTAGCTAAAAATGCCAAAAATTCCGCCAAAATGGGTGGCTATTACGTCTACGCCAGGCCCACTCAGGATCTCTTTGCCAATGAACCCGGCAAAGTTTACAATATGTTCTCGAAGGTAACCATGGCCAAACAGAATGCTCCCACCGAGTTGATTCTGCGCAACACGTATGAGAAAGCCAATCTGATGGGGAGTAAAGTTTATGCCAACAACGATCACTACTCGGCCCGATCACGCATCGGTTATTCAGATGCCAATAGTAAAATGACGGAAAGAGAAGTGTTGATGCAAATGAAGCAAGCGGATAATAATGAAGGAAATGCCAAAAGTTATGGGAAGGACGATGAATTGGATACCATATTGGGGTATGTGTAATTACTATCAGCTTCAGCATTGAATCGTAGAAGTATCGGAATTCATGTCGATAGACAGTTCGAGATCTTGGGAGGGGTTGAGCAACATACGGATAATAGGTCTTAGTATCTTCCATTCGGTGGTCTCTATCATTTTTATCACGTATTTCATATAATTTCCAAAAAGTCAATTTACGTTCTAAATGGTCCAGCGCCCGAGATAAAAAGCAGCATTTAAAAGTTTTTATACAGAATTGATGTATTCAAATTCAAGTGCATCCAGACCTGAAAGCATCGGTTTTACCCATCTTATACATTGGTTGGATTTGGTTTTTTTATGAACGTAAAAATGTGTAACCTTCGTCTGAACATGGATTAAACGAACGACCTCATGTGCAAGAGGCGCGCACGTAGGACTCAGGCAGCCGGTCACTCCCTTATCGCTGTCTGATACATGCTTCAATATGCCGGTAGTCTGTGTGAAAGCGACAGCCCTAGTTTCCTAGAGTATCCTCGTACACTACTCGTATAACCCACCAGATCATTCTGTTTTGATCAATTAATGTAGAAATTCATATATTCCTCTATACCAGAAACTCGTTGGTTTCAGAAATACCTTCCAAGAATGAATGTGTGATATGTACCTACGATTGAATAGTGGTTCCGCTTTCACCAGAATATCCTTGGTCAATGCCAATTTTGTGATTCTTTTGGATTTTGGAGAATGTTGCAGTAACTAGAATATCGGATATAAGCTGCTGACAGCTTCATCATTGTTTTCAACATTTAGGTAGAGCTGTAAAATTTCAGTACGAATTCTGTATTTCTATATACCCTCACCATTTGGGATGAAGGTAGTATATATTGTTTGTCATGAAAGCCTGTGCCAAGGTCAAAATGGTCAAAGTTCCATATTTTAGAATAATTTATGAAAGCAAGAAGGAAAGAAGATGCTTCAGAAGAAGAGTAAAATGTCTCGTTGCCTCGACGAATATTTCTATCACAAGTGAGCTAACATATGAATACAGATGCATGAATATGCGTTTGTGTGAATTTCTAGCAGTTTTTGGTTCTCTTTTACCAGGGTTGCCAAATTGCGCACATCTTCTGGTTATCTAATTCTAGATCGTCTTTGAACACATCAAAAACCATTGGATCCACAGACCAATTATTATACTAGACTTAACATTTCTCTCAGTAAATTTATGACATTGGATCCACAGACCAATTATTATACTAGACTTAACATTTCTCTCAGTAAATTTATGACATTTGGGCTGGTGTGATTGAACGCTGAATGTTGAAAAGAATTACAAAACGTGAAACGTGTGAAAGTACTTGGACGTGGTATCACAAAACCACGCTCGGGTTTGCCCCTATACATAACAATTGTTTTTAACAGGACTAAAAAGTTATTGGGTTATTTGCAGCTTAAAATATTGCATTACAACCTTTGACAATATTGTAGCTATTTTCCCATTTCACAATTCCCTCTAATGTATTTATACGGAAAAGTACACTATTAATCGATTATTCCACGAAACACATATTTTATACGTTTTGACATATTTTGCCTAAAAGTAAATAAATTGCGGTAGCTGCCTTCAAAAGAATTGTGGCTGATAAATTTCTTGGTAACTTTTCTAAATACACTAATCAACAAAAATTATATTTAGGGCTCCATAATTGTTGTAGAAATTCTGCGTTTAACTTTATTCTTTAAATATTACAGATATACATATTAAACAAATTACAAATTACTTTAAACAAAGTTGTGGTGCTTAATATAATATAATTAACAATATTGTCAAATGCACTAATGAACAAAAATTATGATTTACAATTTTTTTAAAATTTCCGCTTATAATTTCTATACTATTAACACAGGAAAGTAATAATGTTCTCTTAAGTTGTACAACTTAGGCTTTCGACAAAAATCTTCTTAGTCCTGTAAAAAAAATTGTTACGTATAGGGGCAAACCTCAGCGGGGTTTTGGGATACCACGTACAACTACTTTCACAATTTTTTGGTTTGGTTGAGGCCCGAAACAAATTCCTTTCGTTTGTGTCACAGTGTTATTTCAATAATACCAGATAGAGGCAATGGTTCAAAACAACCAACAAAATAACAACAACGGTATTTAGTTTTGTGTGTTAAAATTATTGTGTCAAATACAGCACAAATGTATGCTAATAATAACAGTCAGTAAAGAAGTGTAAAACACATTTAAATTTCACAGGTTTTCACCAAATCGACATAAAAAGTTAAAGCGAGCAGTTATTGTAATTCCACCTGGTGTATGCCACTTTTCTTCAAATATCTCTCTATCACACCCACCGCACCACGATGAGTGTGAAAGGAAACGTCAGATGAGTTAAATATTCTCTCTTGTTATAATAATTACTCTATGATTGGATCTAGGTAGACGACCAATCCTAGTGCGGAATTTGGCAGTCCTCGTAACGTAAACGTAACGTAACGTAACGTTCACACGTTTTCTTTGTTGGGCTTCGAGTGCAGATAAACTTTTAGTAAATTTGTTTCCCTTATGGCTTCCACAAAACATTTCCATCTTAAGCTCCGTATTCAGTTCTTGCGATATTTTCGTAAGGAATTTTGCCATTGATCTATCTCTAAACGGAAAAGTATGTTGCGGAGAGTTACCACCTATCCTTCACACGTACCTTGCAAATTTTGCATTTATAACTTCTCTATGCGCTCCATTATATTTTTCACGCATGTGTTGTTACTTCTGATTGCTAAAATTATCGAAATGTCATAATTCTGGTCCCAAACAATTATCAAACAATTATTTTCGTACGAAATAACTTTGGCGTAACAACCCTGTAATTCATTTTGCGTACGAAATTTTCGCAGAGCTCAGTACCAAGCAAATGAAAAGTGAGTGAAATTTTAGGTTCATGAAATTTTCGTTATTTTTTATACACGTACTTCTTATGGCAACGAAAATTTCATAGAAACTGAATAAGGGGCTTTACACGATTCACCGCTGTTGTTTTTGCTTCTACCCATGTTGGATTATTGTGAGTCTCCAGGTGTTTCTTGGTCGACCACGATTTCTTGAGCCTTGAGGATGCCAGTCCAGCGCCATGCTTGTGATACTGTCGGTATTTTCTCGGATGGTGTGTCCGATCCACATCCATTTCCTAGTCTTTATCTGCTTCAGTATAGGTTCCTCTTTGGTCATGTTCCATAGTTCCTTGTCACTTATGGTGTTAGGCCAGAGTATTTTGCATATGATTCTGAGGCACTTGTTGATGAATACCTGAAACTTTTGCGTAATGTTATTCGATACACGCCAGGTTTCACTACCGCACAACAGAGTCGATTTAACACATGAGTTGAATATTATGAGCTTAGTTCGTCTAGATATGTGTTAGGTTCTCCATACTGACTGCAGTCTCCCGAATGTCGCCCTCACCTTATTGATTGAGCCTGTTGATTATGTATGTATCTGCGCCGCCGTTTGTAAACATTATACTTCCTAGATAACAGAAGCTATCTACATAAGTGGTTAGTTGACCTTGTAGCAGGATTTTTTTTCTAGGCTTTTTGATTCTCATGGCTTTGGTGTTTTTGATATTTATCTCAAGTCCAACCAGGGGATTTCTATGGCACAGCTGATCGAAAAGCCACTAGGGAAATGATGTAGAATGAGAGACCAAAGAAGACAGGAACTAATTTTGAATAGTGTTTATTGATACTAATGACAGCTGAATTATGTTTTATGTTATTTGCATTGAACGAAAATACTCATTCCCTTTGATTTCTGTCCGTTTTATGTCCAACCAAAGTGTAAAATTGGTAAAATACAGCAGCAAATCAAACTCGATGAAATGGCCTACTACCTCGTCGACATGAAGATGCAGCGACGAGAATAATAGAAGCTCTTAAGTATTACTCTATGGTCCAACATTGCGAGCCAATCTTTCCAAGTCTTTCAGTTTTGACTGCATATTGGAGATCTTATGCAAGAGTAGACAAATGTCATCCAAATATTCTAGATCTTCGAGTTGGCGTGAGAGACTTCATGTTATTCTTCTTCTCTTTGAACAGACTTCGCTCATTATGGCATCCTTGTTTTACTCCAGCATTTGTGTGGAATGGTTGACTAATGTTCCCGTTGTGAGGAACTGAGAGTTCTGCATCCTCGTACATCGCTCTAATTATTCGAATTATTTTCTGGTGTACTATTCTTCACAATGCTTTCCAGTTGGCAGTCCGTATCAAAGGCTTCATTTCACCATTCTAGATATTGTTCTTCAATGATGCGGAGAGTGTTGGCCTGATCTACGCAGCTTCTATTTGGTCGTAAGCCTGTTAGCTCGTCTCGCAATATGTTCTCTATTTTGTTTTGTAGCCTTAGAGTATTTACTCGGCAGTTGTTGCAACCTTTCAAGTCGCCACTTTTGGTAACTTTACAGTGATGTCTTTCTTCCAAGTTGGAGACAGTCTTTCTTCCTCCCATACTAATGTGATGTGAAGCCGTATAAGTTTAGCCGTGGTTTCGATGTCAACCCGTAGAATTTCCGCTGGTAATCCATCTTCACCTTCTGCTCTATTATTTTTCAATTTTCCAATCGCCTCTTTCATCTCACTCAGATTGGGAGAGTAGCACGATATTCTTAAGTTATTTACTGAGGGGCTGCTCTGATCTATTGCGCTGTCCTCAGTAGCGTCTATGACGGTGCTAATTTCGTTGAAATGTTCTCTCTGGTGTCCGTTGTAGTTTTCTCATATTACATAGTAGTTTCCTTTAGTACATAGTTTTTGTAAAGTTTTCCGGATCACGAAATCATTTTCGTTGCGGCGATGTATCTTCGCATGTAAGAAATTCTCTAAGTATTATATCGAAATTTTACAAAAAATACAAAGATAATTTTTTTTCGAAATCTTTTCGAATCTCTTTACAATACAATAGTCTAGGCAGAAAAACAGACAATTATTTCACAAAAGTTCTCACTTTAGTGACGTCGTAATACTGATGTAATATGTTTTCAAATCTTAATATTTAAAAATGCTCGTTCCGTATACGTTCGTCTAAACGTCGAGAATGGCTCGACCGATTGACACCAAACTTGGCCAATATTTTAGTTTGGTCGGCAGGAAGGGTTTCCTTGAGTTTAGTCCGAGTCAGATCCGATGTAAATAAATTCGTCCACTACCTCGAAATTATAACGGTTATCAATATTCACCCTCTCATCCAATCGGGTGGATGTTCTGCTTGCCAAAACCATAAATTTTAAAGTTTACTGCCAAATACGTCTTTGCTGATTCCTTCTAAGTTCTCGAAAATACTGCTGGAACCTCTCGCATATTTCGCCCCATGATATCTACATCATCAGCACACGCGAGCATATGACTGTTGATGCTGTTATTAATATGTTGAAAAGATCGCATGATAGGGTGTCGCCCTGCCTGAGGCCTCGCCTCGTGTTAGATCTTTACTGACAATTTCGTGCGGGTCAGTGCCATTCTACAAAGGCGTGTCAGCTTATCAGGACTACCAAACTCCGACATAGCACGGTAGTTTTCCCCGTATAGGCAGCCTTATAATCTACAGAGAGGTGGTAGGTGTCGATTTGTTTTCGTGGGTTTTTTCCACGGCTTGACGTAATGTGAATATCTGGTTGATAGTTGATTTTCCAGGCCTAAAGCCACAATGATACGCTCCGATCAGGTCTGCAATAAACGACTTTAGTCTGTCGCACATTACGGTCGAGAGGACCTTGTATGTGATGGATAAAAGACTTATTACACCATAGTTCATACCTATGCTCTGGTCGCCTATTTTGAAAACAGGACACAGTATGCTAAGACTCCAATAATCGGGAATGTATTCTTCTAGCTAGATTTTGTATATGAGTTGATGCATGCATCTTTCCAACTCATAGCCACCAGCTTTAAACAGCTCAGCTGGTAGCCCATCAGCACCAGCGGCTTTGTTGTTCTTAAGCTGAGAAATTGTTGTTCTAATTTCGCTCTGGCTAGGAGGGGGCAGTCGACGCCCTCGTCCTGTATGTGTTGAACTCCCTCATATATATTGAAGCCGCCTGGGACAAGTAAAACAGAGAAGAGTTATCTCCATATTCCCAACATACTTTGCACATATGTGATAAGATTCCCGTCCTTATCTGTACAAAAGGGAAGCCCTGATCAATTTCCGTTGGTTTAGCTTTGTACTTTTCGGTACAATTTATCCACAACCGTTTTTTCTTACAAAATTAACGGGTTTCCTCTCTCTTCTTTTCCTTATACCGCTCTGGCGCGACACGCATTGCAACTGACTAAAGCATTGCCATACATGAAGTGTTCTTTCTATCACGTGCCATGAGACCATGGAATGTTTTTGAGCGGGTTTCAATACCAAGTCCCTTAAGCAGTTTTAATAGAGTGCAAATGTACTTCCACTGCGCTTCAGGATCATGAGGCGGGTGTTCGTTCTGCGTCAGTACTCTGAGTGAGCTTCTCTTTATAGGCCGTGGCTATCTCTGGTATTTGCAGCTTTCCGATGTCCAGATTTCTGTATGTTTGGTTTCGTACGACCTTGGCTCTGCTTGTCCTTGTGCGAACCTTTGCTGCAACCAGGTAGTGATCCGAATCGATATTAGCTCCTCGAATCACACGTACGTCCATTACACTAGTAGAGTGCCTTCCATCAATTACCAGATGATCAATCTGGTTCGTCGTGTGTTGATCAGGGGATATCCAAGTAACCTTATGAATGTCTTTATGTTAGAATCTCGTACTACGGAAAACCATGTTCAAATCTAGCAGTCTCATTCCGTTATCCGAGTTGGTTCAAAGACATTTCCTCTGCCGATGTTAGCATTAAAATCACCTAGGATAATCTTAATGACATGGCCAGGGTAGCGGTCGTATGTTTCCTCTATGCGCTCAGAGAACATATTCTTGGTGTCAACGTCTGGTTCTTCCGTCGGGTCATGTAAATAAACTAGCCACATTTTAAAGTATTTCGCTTTTATGCGGATGGTGGTCATGCGTTCACTCTCGCAGTTAAATCCTGACACCATACGTCGTAGTCATACTTTTCTCATTGGAGCTGTAGTATATGTCATATTGCTTCTTGCTTGTATAGCCATATCCTGTCAATCGCATATCCTGCATAGCAGTAATGTAAACTCATTAATGAACTTGTTTCATACATGAGGCGAAACGTTGTCTATCATTGTATAGCGGAAATTTTACTTTATTTGGAAATTTCACTTTAGACAGAAATGTGCTCTATGCAACAAATGGGTGGTGCCACGCCCTTTGCAGGAACATTAGAGGCCATTAGATATATCAATCTATTGCGGCGATACTGTAGGCCACTATCCTTAAGGGAATTGTATCTAGCTATACAAGATCTTGATTTGGCAGAGGCGTGTGACACCGCCCATAGAACAACAAGATTTAAATTCTCATATCTCAGGCATTGTTTGAGGAATGAGGATGAGATTTGGTACATATATTACTGAAGAAAATGTGGTTTCGTAAAATATAGTACGGTACCACGCCCCTTTGTAGGAAAATTAATAGTATTACATCGTCTAAACTATGGGGCTAATCCGCTAAACATTGTTAGGAAGGCCAAACATTGCAATTGGACAAATTGACATGGCATCGCCCATAGAATGAAAACACAAATGAAACACAATACCAAGCAGGACCGTTATATATCAAATCAAGTAGTATCAAGAAGAACACACAACATAAATATAAACTACCGATATTCGAAATTCATATGCGGATAAAATACAAGTGAAACGAGTCTGCAGTCCCGATTAGTCTCTGCAATCTAAAAAGGGACAATATCAGTGATGAAATTATAAATATTTTACAATTTCATTACATTTCCCATCACTGATGACAACGGCAATCATTATCTTTCAACCCAATAAGCACATCCGATTCGACTCGGCGCCGACGCCGATCCGAGTTCTCAAATTTGATTTCGAGATCGGTCCTTTCTCGATTCGGGATCGGATACTTGAGCGGCGGAAATTCCTCTTTCGATTTCCAAAGGAGAATTGAGTCTGATCTCGAAATGAGGTCGGATCCAATCTCGAAACTAGAACGGAACCGATCTCAAACTCAAATCGGATGCGATGTCGAAACGAGAACGCATGTGTAAATCATATCGGATCCAGTAATATTATGTCTGTTATACAAAAAAAAAAAGAAATAAAATACAAATAATATGAAATATAAAATGAAACTAATATGTAGTAGTTTAAATAAATTGCAAGCAAAAAATTATTTTCTCTTGATTACTTGAACAGAATCAGTGAAAACGGATCTGTACCGGATCCGAATCGGTCAGCGAATGCGTAATCCGACGTATCGGTCTAAAAACGAGCCCGATTTCGGTTGGGATCAGCGAAAGCGTAATCCGATATGTTGGACTCAACCCGTATTCGAATCGGATCAGAGAAAGTGAAATCCGACATGTCGGGCACTAATCGAATCAGAATTGGGTCCGAGTCCGACTTTATGCTTATTGGGATGGTTTGTAGGTGGCGTTATTAGAACAGCTAAATTGATTTTTTTATTACCGTGGCACCTGCCAACCGAGAAATACATATGTGACCTACTCCACGAAGAGGGGCCTCTGCGCCGAAAAAATATTTGTTACTTTTTGAGTGATTCTTATAGGAAAAAAACGCTCTTTCAAATGCCGCAAACCGCAAGTTTCTATTTCTTTTAGTTTTTCTACAAATCACCTGTAAAGATGAACATAATTAATGAAAAAATTTAAAAATGTGATATAAACAGATAATATATATAATATTTGAAATTTAAAAAAAAGTTCAATATCAAAGGTACAAAATTACAAAAATATCAAAATTTTACCCTTTTTTACTTCTAACACGCTTTTTTGGTGGTTCTTCTGTATTTTGCTGCTTTTCACCTTTGTCTGATCGGGTTGAAGGAAGAGTTGCATAACCATGCGCAAAACACGGAAAGACGAAGCGATTTTTTTAAAAGCGTTTTTCTCAATAACTTCTTTTCGGCGCGGAGGTCCCTTTTCGTGGAGCGGGTCACATATATATTTTGATTTTAATGCTTCGTTGTTTACTTTTGTTGTGGGTATATCTACATTTGTGGTGAAAGCCAAGTGCACAACCGAAACAAAATGCCTATTGTTGTTGCCACCGTGTATTTGTACCATCGATTAATACTTATAGTAGATCTAATAGTTCTCCCAACAAATTTATGACATTTGGCCTGGTGTGATATTTACGTTTGATGTTGAAAAGAATTGCTTTACTAATACCAGATAGAGGCAATGGTTCAAAACAACGAACAAAATAACAACAACGGCATTTCGTTTTGTGTGTTAAAATTATTGTGTTAAATACAACATAAATGTATTCTAACAATAACAGTCAATAATTACACTTTTTTACATTTTAATTTCACAGTTTTCCACCAAAACGACATTAAAAATTAAAGCAAGAAGTTATTGTAATTCCACCTGGTGTATGTCTCTTTTCATCAAACATCTCTCTATCACACCGACCGAATCACGAAGAGTGGAAAAGGAGACGTCAGATGAGCCAAGTATTTTCTCTACTAAGATTTACTCTATGATTTGTACCACGGCCTGAAACAAATTTGTAGTTTTTGTTTATAGTTTGTGTGTATTCGGTGATAGAACCACACACGGATAATACAAATACAAGTATAAAGAAAACTGAATCCGATTATTTGAATTCGAATCGTTTATGCTTCGGATGAATTTGATTCGAATACGATCAAATAAAATATTATTTGTTTTGTTTCTTATACTTGGTTTGCATTGTTCTTGACGATAAAACCATAAAGCGTCTTGAAAGTGAGTAGCTTGTTGCTCCTCTTTAGTGCATACCCATAAAACACAATACTTTAAATCATATCTAAGGTATCGTAGTATTAGAACAAATTATTCATTACAAGGGGAAAACAATCGAAATCACCATTATTCTCGTATTAAATCCTTTGACTACCTTGTCCAACTGGTTCACAGTTTTATTTGAAAATGTTTAACTTCTTTTTACAGAAAGAAACTACAGACCTCAGCCAAAAGACAACGCAATTCAAAGTCAAATATTTTACTAGAAGACCTGTTTGGACATCTTTCTATGGACTCGGATATTAGCGATCAAAAGTATCATGATCAAATGGCAACCGATCGTCAGTCTGGTCGACCTTTGGCTAACAAACACTCGAATGTCCTGAGTAGCATTGAGGCGAATAATGGCAGTCGCACGGATTCATTTGCCACCAATGGGTAAGTTGGGTGTTTAGTGATAACATTTGTAGTGTTTAGTGATAACTTTTAGATATACATACTACTATATAGATTTGACACATGTTCCAAACGTTCACTGCATCATAATATTTCATAAAACAAATCTCCTTTGTACTTCTGTATTTCATTTTGATGTCAAATTCATTGATCACCGTCGTTCATTCGTTCATTCATTCATTCATCGATTTCATGTGTGCGTGTTTGCGCGTATGTTTGTGACGTACAGTGACCTTTCACCCAAAGACCCCAGTGAAACGTGTGCGCATGATGAGGACGATTGCCAATTCTGGCCCATAAGGTAATAAAAACGAACGTATCTATCTTTATTATGCTGGATAGTTCCCCGTAGTATTGTACTCGTATGCAAGTAGAGATTTAGTAAATGGCACATTATCATTAGGTAGTCGGGAAAGTCAATCTACATATATACATAGTTTGAAAGATCATCCCAAATACGGAACAGCGCACATTATAGCTTTCATCGTAAGTTGAATTCTAGATATTAAAATTACAAATTGTCCTATATCGTCCAATATGAAGTTATAATTCCTCCTAACTGATCTTACCATAGCACCTGGCTTCTTCCTTGGCTGGGTGGTTAAAGTTTCCGCCCAGCGGGTAGCTTAAGAATATTACACTCAAACAATAATATTCGGATGGTCGTAAGATAAATTAACCCTATATCCAATATGGTAGACAAGTTGACCAGTTTAGTCACGTCTTTTGCTCGTTGTGCAAATATGGGCATTCGCAGAGGAGGTGGTACTACTCATACATGAGTTTTTTAATTTGCATTGGATTTTATTTTGCATTACTTTATCTATTGCAAATGCAAAAGAATTACCATTGATCACAATGGCAATTAAAAAATTTTGAATTTGCTTTTGCTCAGGCAATGCAAATGCAGGTTGTGGAATCGGATCCCAATTGTAATGAAATATGGGGATGCTTTTAATTGTTTTGAATTTGTTTGACTGCTGGCAATTCTGTTTTTAAAGTATTTGTATGTAAAGGTTTGTGGCTTTGATAGGTATTGCCTCATAGTACTTTCAAATTCATAAACCTGTACTGTATAAAATATTTGAAAACCAAAAGTGCCAGATATGAAGGAAATGCTTTGAAAATAAGTACAATTGCCAATGGTATTGAAATTTTTTTGAATTTGCATTTCGAAAGGAAATTCAAACTAAACTACAAATTATAATTGTCATATAATTAATTTGCCCCATGTATGGTACTACTGCCTCCACTCTATCAGATTCGTTTCTTTCGTAAAACTGTCGGTCCCAATCAGTGAGTTTCAAAGTAGAGAGCGAACAGCTCACTGATTGTGCCAAGTGCTCGTGTCTCCATTCATGGGATGCATTGGGAAAATATTTCTGTTTTTTGAATACTCAGCTGGAAGGATTGGATGTATGTATACCTGTCATAGCTTGGCTTGCAAAACATATGTTATCTGTATCATGAAAGGTGTATGACCTAACTTACTTACTTAGGTGGCCTCAAACAACCCAGGGGGGTTAAGGGCCTTACAAAATGAGGATTACATGTTTCTCCAATCGGCTTGATCTTCAGCTTTTCTCCTCCAGTTGGTAACACCAAGCTCTCGCAGTCAATTTTGGATGTCCTTTAAGTACGTCTTCGAATATATTTCGCACTGGCTTATTCTGATTCATTCTACTGACATGGACTAGTCAGCATAAACGCGCTATTTTGATACGCATAAGTACGTCGATGTCGGGATACAGATTATACAGCTCGTGGTTCATGTTCGCCGTTTTCTATTATAGGACCATATGTTTTTCGTAGCAGTTTTCTCTCGAAGTCTCCCAGGGATGTTCCATCAGCATGTGATATCACCCAGGATTCTTCGCCATAAAGCAAGACAGGTTGTATGAGAGTCTTATATAGTTGAATCTTCCTTTTCTCGAGAGAGTGTCGTATCCCTGAAGTGCTTGCTTAGCCCCACATAATACCTGTTTGAAAGCACAATTCTCCCTTTGATTTCAAGGCTGAAGTTGCTGGTTCTATTCACGGCAGATTCGAGGTAAATAAATTCGTCCACTACCTTGAAATTACAGTGGATATAACCCTTTCATCCAATCGGGTGGATGTTCTCCTTGTCGAAACCATTTATTTTGCTTTGTCCTCGGTTACTGTTAAACCAACTTTTGCTGATTCGTTCTCAATTCCCGAAAATACTGCAGTAACTTCTCGCAGAATTCGCCCAATGATGCCTAACTCATCAGCATACGCGAGCAGCATATGATTTTTGCAGCTGATAGTTTTATTCGTGGATGGTATTAATTAATATGTTGAACAGATGACGTGATAGAGTGCAACCTTGCCTCAGGCTCGCCTCGTACTAAATGGTACTTTGAGATCTTTGCTAATCTTTACTGATGATTTAGTGTCGGTCAGTGTCATTCTAGAAAGGCGTGTCATCTTAGAGGAATACCAAGGTCCGACATAACTTGGTACAGTTTTCCCCGTATCGGACTACCTAAGGCAGCCTTATAATCTACAATGAGGTGGCAAGTGCCTATTTGTTTTTCGTGGGGTTACTTTACGATTTGTCGTAATGTGAATATCTGATAAGGTCCAATCAGGTCTGCAACAAACGGTTTTAGTCTTTCACACGTTACGCCCTAGAAGACCTTGTATGCGATGGATAATAGGCTTATTCCACGATAGTTTTTACATATGCTCGGGTCGCCTTTGTAGAAAATTGGGCACAGTATGCTAAGACTTCAATCGTTCGGCATGTATTCGTCTAGCCAGATTGTGCAGATGAGCTGATGCATGCACCTTTCCAACTCATGGCCGCCAGCCTTAACTAATTTAGCCGGTAGTCAATCAGCGCCATCGGCTTTGTTGTTCTTAAGCCGGGAAATTGTAGTTCAAACTTTTCATTTTCTCAACACCCTCATCTATAAGTATATTGAAGTCTCCTTGGACAAGTAATGCAGAGAAGTGATCTCTCCATATTACCTACCTACTCTGTACATGTGAGGCAAGATTCCCTTCATTATCTCTACAATACATTTCAGTTGGTTTGGCTTTGTACTTCTCAGTAGAATTTAGGGGCCTGATTACTCCTTTTGTAAGATTACATTTTCTCGCTCTCGCGCTTTCTCCACAACTGTTTTTTCTTCTTAAACATACGGGTTCGCTTCTCCTCTTCTCCGTACACCGCTCTGTCGCGGCTCGCGTTGCAACTGACTGAAGTATTGCCATACTACAGCGTCCTTTTCATCACTTGTCGTGCGATACCCTTCATCGTACCATGGTTTGTCTTTAAGCGGTTATTCATAACCAAGTAACGAAGTGTCTGACCTAAACTGTTTGTAAATGGTCAATGAAAGTGAATGTCAAATTTTTACTAAATTCATTGCTTCCAGTTCAATTTTGAACTTTTCGGGATTGTGACTGATTACACTATGTTACGAAATTAAAAAAAATGTGTGATTCGGAATCTACTATAATTTTTGGAACGAAGTTCCGTATCTCACGTTGCGGGATGGGGGCTAAATGAAAAAAAATTAATCATCTTTGTTTAAACACTATTATGCTACAATCCAGTATTATCAACTATATTGGGTATTTTTGCTTTGGTTTGTGTCTAGACTAACATATGTTTTTAAATTTCTTGTTTAATGGGAAATTTTCTAGGTGGAGCCTGTAACCAATATTTAGTATATACTGTAGTTTTGAACTCAATAAAAAGTAAATTTAGAAAAACCAAAGTGAAAGAAGTTAAAAAAAAGAAAATTTTCTTGAATAAGTGTATTTTCGTAAAAAAAGTAAATTTTCTCAAAAAAAATACCTATTCATATTCTTAAACAAAGAACGTTTTCTTTAAAAAAATACCTTGTCTTAAAGAAGTACCTTTGCTTAAAAAAGTAAATTTTCTTACAAAAAGTACATTTACTTAAAAAAAGTATTTTTTTTAAATAAGTAACGCTTCTTAAAAAAGTAAATTTTCTTACAATAAATTGTCTTTTACTTTTTTATTTTATTTGTCAAGCTCGAGACCATCTATATCTCAATAAATAGAGATATAGTTTTTTAAAAAATATGACGTTTGCAAATGCATCCTCATGATTCCTGGCAAACCGTATAGCTATTTCAGATTTAGCCACAGATCTTCATCAGCGGTTGTTTGGAATGCTGCTTTTGAAAAAATTACGTACTACAACTTACTTGTTTTACCACTTTTACTCGAAAAAGCGTTCCTGTATTCAAGAAAATAGTAAAAGTAGTAAGAAAAGTTAAGAGAGAACAGAAAAATATGGCGTTCTCTTTTACAACTGTTTACTCGAAGAATTTTACCAAGTAAAAGTAGTAAATTGTCATTGCCTATTGAATTGTCAAAATAATTTAATATTCGCAAATGAATTGCTTTTTATTGTAAACAGAAACGGAAATACAAAATATAATATCGCTGTGGTCGATTCTAGCAGTGCGGGGACGTTTCGGACGAGGACCACGTTGAGGATACATTTCTGACATAAGTTTTACCACATTTACTATTTTTTCATGCCCGTACTTTTTTGAAACTTGGTCTTTCAGAGAGAATTTTTTTGATATTTCTGGTGAAACTCTCTTTCACTAGTTTTACTATTAAAAATGTACGGGAACAAACATTTAAACTCTGAATTATATAGGTAGATTTGCACCAACCAGTAAATTATTGCTATGGTTTAGCCAAAAAATTATTAAAAAAATTACGCTGAATGGGATTTATTTTGGATGATTGTGTACTGGGCCGGGCCGAAACAAGTTGAAGGTACAGGATTTGGTTAGCAAAAAAATCGTTCCATGGGTCAAGTAAAGGACGTAAAGTAGACAGTCAAAATTTCTCTTCACTCAAATGCGAACAAACAAAACGAGCCTTAGTCATTCTCTGCTCTCTCTCTCTCTCTTACACTCTTCATAGAATATTTCAATACAGGAGCAACTTTTTGATAGTGTTGTTGTATATAACTATACAAATTCCACATTGTTGAAGTACAATTACATAAACTATGCAAAAAGTATGAAATAAATAATCCAGATATGACGAGAGGGAGAAATGCGTTTGAGTGAATCGTTACCACTTTTTGGTTCTCTTTTACGAAGTTTGCCAAATTGCTCACATCTACTGGTCTTCTACTTCATGATCGTCATTGAGGCAAAAAGCATGTACAAGTAGAGAAGAGAATACCGGCGAAATTTGGCAACCCTAGTAGAAGAGAACCAAAAAAAGTCGACGCGATACACTCAAACGCATTTCTCCCTCGCGTCATAACTTGATTATTTCATACTTTTTTTTTTAATTTTATTTAAACATGGTTGGAATTTCTGTAGTTATATACTATAAAATCATCAAAAAGAAAGAGAGCAGAGAAACGGGGCGCTTCATTCGTTTCCTTTGTTGCCATTCCACTCCATGACTAAATTTTATTCTCTATTTAAAATGTCCATACTCTTTGTAAGATTAAGTAAGATTTCACTTTTTAAATTTTGTGTATTTTTTTTGTGCAGTGGCAACTCTGAAATTTGGCAGCTGTCACATATGTTTATTCCGATTATTAAAAATGGAGCGCTTTACGAAAGAACAGCGCGTTATAATTGTGAAAAATTATTACAAAAATATAGAAAGTTGTGCTGAGATCGCACGCAAACTTCGAAGAATTGTCAGTCGAGAAAGTGCACCTAATGTGCGAATTTTGACGAGGTCTATTGTCCTTCAAGTGTACAAAATTCAACTTACTCAGGAGCTCAAACCAGCAGACCATGGAAAGCGCCGGCAATTCGTGCAATGGGTAATGGAGCAAAGTGAAGTCAGTGCAATTTTTTCTAAAATAGTCATCTTCTCCGATGAAGCGCATTTCCATGTGAATTACTTCGTGAATAAACAAAATTTTCGAATTTGGGGCTCAGAAAAAACAACAAATGCACCCACAACGAGCAACTGTACGGTGCGGATATTGGTCAGGCGGTGTTATTGGCCTTAAGTTTTTGAAGATGAGGCCGAAATTGCAATGAATCTGAACGGCAGTCGTTACAGTAATATTATAATGGAGTTCTTGTGGCCACGACTGGACGGCATGGATCTGGACAACATGTGGTTTCAGCAAGACGGCGCCACCTGCCGCACCGCTCATGAAACAATCGATTTAGTACAACAACGATTTCCAGGACAAGTTATTTCCAGAAATTCTGATGTTAACAGGCCAACAAGTTCATACGATTTAACGTGGTGCGATTTTTGTTTCTTTGGGGTTTTGTGTAATCTTGGGTTTATGCGAATAAACCAGAAACAATTCCCGATCAGCCCCATATCTGTGAAAAAGTCATGGAAAATTTCATGAAAAGAGTAATAGCCTGTCATCAGAGCAGTGGGGGCCATTTGACGGATATTTTATTCCATACTTAATCGGAACATGTCTTCTTTACAATCCAATAAAAAAATCACAACTGTCTCAAAAAATGCGTATTTTTTTAAAATGAAAAACTGCATTCTTACTGAGACACCCTTTGGAATACATACAAAACATTTCCTGCTATGCACTTCAACCAACAACGAAATGCAATTACACGTTTTGGAAAATTTTAATATAATTGGGTAAAATTTTAAGGACAGTGAAATGTTGTATGTGTCATGTTGGTATGTATGTGCGAACATGACACCATACCATACCAACATACCATCATGACACATGCTACATTTCACCACCCATACAATTTTGAAAATGTAACGCAATTATATTAATTTAATTATTTATTATCAACCACAAACAAATTAAAAAATAACAAGTGGAAGCAAAACAATTCAGTTGAATGTTCAGTTCCATGTGTCAATGGAAATTTCGGAAATCCCAATGATTCTCAAACCGGGAAAATTTACCGAACTTGTATCCTCATACCGCCCAATCAGTTTACTACTTGATAATATCCTGGAATTTCTCTTTCTGAACAGAGTAATGTACGTTACAGGTACGAAATATCTGTTTCTTCACCATCAATTCGGGTTTAGGGAAAACATGGTACCATAGATCAAGATCATAAGCTCGTTGAAACCGTAAATCAGTCTTTTGAAAAAGAACAGTACTGCTCTGCAGCATTTATCGATATTTCTCAAGCATTTGATAAAGTTTGGCGTGATGGATTACTATTCGTATTAAAGAAATGCTTCCCATAAACTAGTATCTCTTTCTCAACTCATATATCCGAAATCGATATTACTACATGTACACTTCACTGTGTTTTAATATGGTTGAGCTGAGTGGACTGTATTGGCGATTTCTCCCAAAGGGTTGTTGCTGGGACACAGGGTAATTCAACCTGCGAGTAAATAAGTTAGCGGGGTATCCTTCACTAATTTCTCCCAATGAGAAAGTAGTGAGTTAGAAAAGTAGAGAAAAACAAAGAGTTTTGCGGTTAAACCAAAGTGGTGTTTTATTGCGGGGAAAAGGGCTGATACTCACCTTAAGAATGCAGCTGAGAAAGTAAAAGTTTAACAATATTCATGATCGAATGTAACTTCATTCTAGCAGTTATAGATTTTGAAGTTATTTCACCATAGTGTGGTTACAGTAAAATTCAGAAAATAATGACAATTTATATTCTTATCTCAAAACAATTATGTGTGTCTAAATGTTAGTTTAGACACTACATGTCAATGAAAATAATGAATTTCGCTCAATTTATCAAAATACAGCAAGGCAGTGTTTTGGGCTCAACACTTTATTTGCTTTTCACCTCAGATCTCCCTCTAACATGCAGAGTTGAAATTGTAACTTTTGCTGGCGATACAGCTGCTTTAGCCGTCAATGAAGACCCCATAGAGGCAAGTATCTCCCTTCAAAAATGTATCGATAATATCTCATCTTGGCTCAATGATTGGAGAATCAAAGTCAATGAAACAAACTCAGTCCAAGTCACATTTGCTCTCAAACGTGAAATTTGCCCTCCAAACCTCTAAATGAGTCAGAAATACCAAACAGGCAGTGGAAGTAAAATATCTCGGAATACATCCTGACAAACGGCTCACATGGAGAAAACATATCTAGACAAAATGAAAGGCCCTCGACATTCAATTGAATAAATTGAATTATCTATAGATCTCCACTCTCGCTGGGAAACAAACTTTTGATTTACAAATGTATCATCAAGCCGATATGGATTTCAGCTATGGGGAACAGCCTCGAACTCTAATTTGGAAATTCTACAGCGGTTTCAATCAAAAGCTCTTCGGAAAATCTCAAATGCTCCATGGTTTGTTACTAACAACCAATTGCATACTGATCTCAAAATTCTCACTGGTAAAGAAGAAATTCAAGCTAGAGTACTCACATTTAAATCACGACTAGAAAGTCATCCAAATCCTTTGATGTCAAGTATCGTAACCTTAAGAAGACTAAGAAGAAGAGCTCCCCAAGATCTCAGACAGCCCTATTCTGGCGGGGTTGCAAAAGTCACCACGGTACGGTTACTATTTGACAGCAATGTGACAATTGTCACAAATAGGTAATCTGACATTTTTTAGGGGACAAAAGTAACAAAAACTCTTACCTGCCAAAGAGGAGCCTGCTTTATTTGCCGGAAAGTTGATACAAAAACATTTTATAAATTCTGCAAGTAAACAATAAATCTGTATACGGGAAAAATTAATAATATGTTTTGTACTAAAACGACAAGAGGGCATAATTAAATGGAGGAAGGACTTTTGTTACTTTGTGTTATGGAAATGGAGCATAAAGAAGAAATAACTTGATTTTGTGTTAGAAATATATAAAAAGCGCGAAATGTATTACAAAATTTTTATCGTAAATATCTCCGGTCTTTGGAGGGATATTGGTGAGTTATATACCTTAAAAAAAAGGCTAAGATCTTGTCTATTATCGGAACCTGCCAAAAAAATAAGTATAATACGGAATTTTTTTTTGAAAAAAAAATTAAATTTTTAGCGGAAAAGTGAGGTTAAAAAACGTTTTCTTAATTAGCTCCCCAATGGGTTAGTAAAAATAAATATGTTTATGCACTGATTTATAGAGCTTAGAAAGACCTTTATAATGATCCCAATTTCAACCAGATCGGATTATAAATACCGGAGATACGAACGATTTTAAACTCAAGCTGTAAAGGCCTATATCTCAAGAAGTTGGACCGACCGCGGGGGGGGGGGACGACGACTTTTTGAACTCAGCGCAGAAGGTTTTGTCGGTGGTGAAATTTTGATCTAGGTCAGAGAGTTGGCGCTAAAGTAAATTTCTTCTTCTAATTGGCACGGTTGCGCAGGTGTATTCTCTCCGCTTAGCATCTCTGGATGTTCCCTGAGGAAGATAATATAGCATTCCAAAATAATAATAATAATCCCTAAATTATAATGTATTAATTTTAATTCAATAAAACATAAATATGTATATTAAATACTTACTTTTCCTTTTTTTACCGCGTTCATTTTGTTCAGAAAACCATATGTTTTTGGTTTGTTGTCCCTGCTTTCGACAACCCGTTATTGTGAGGTGAAATATTTGTTACGAGGTGAATTTTTCGTTGTCACTGTTTTACCAGAATAAACCCCGTATTCAGTTCTTGCGAAAATTTAGTAAGAAATTTTGCTATTTATCTCTAAACGGAATATTTTGTTGCAGAGAATTACCACATATCTCCGATTAATCTTGCAAATATTTTGTTAATAATGCATCTTTGCACTCCATTTTATTTTTATCGCATGTGGTATTACTTTTGCTTACTAAACTACTCGAAATGCCAAAATTCCGGTTCCAAACAATTATCAAACAACTGTTTTCGTACGAAATAAGGTTAGCGTAACAACCCTGTACTTGATTTTGGCTACGAAATTTTCTCACACAGCTGAGTAGCAAGCAAATGAAAGTGAGCGAAATTTTCGGTTCATGAAATTTTCGTTATTGTTTATACACATACTTCTTATGGCAAAGAAAATTTCATAAAAATTGAATACCGGGCTATACCAGATACAAACAATGGTAGCAACTTTGTAACAATTTTGTGGTTACAATTTGACAGTTACCACATACACAGAATAAAGGTGTTAGTATATAGATTGTTTTTCGTTAAAAATCTTCAACGCAACGGCAACAGTTTTGGCTTTGTCACTTTATCTTCATTATTTATAAATATTATGGACTTCCGATGGATAATGATCAGTGGATTATTTCTAAGGGTGTCCCAATAAACGTGCACGATTTAGTTTAAGAATCAAACGCATACTGTTTGACTCAGTGGTGATAGTTTTATTGCATTGCTAGGTGGATATGTTCCGATTAAGTATGGACGAAAAGTATCTGGCAAATGCACCCGCGGCTCTATTCACATGTCATTGCTTCGCAAAATTTGAAGTTGTTGTGGTCGAAGCCGAATTTGTGTAGCCGGAGTTTCGACGACACTCTCGTTTACAGCAGCAATGCTTTCGAGAGACCGGTCGGTACGTTGGCCCACAGGAGACTTAATGGTCACACTCGAACCAGTTTCTGTAAATTTGTTGATCACTTTTCGAATTGTTGACACATTAGTTGCACTTACAGCCGACAATTCCGCGAAATTTTCGTGCGGTCTCAGCGCAACTTCCACCATTTTTGTAACAGGTTTTCACAGTGATAACTCGTCCGTTGAGCTCCGTTTTTAATAATCGGAACAATCGCAGACGACGGCTGTCAAATTCCAGAGGTGCAACTTCCAGAGCAAAAATAATATCAAAAATCGTGCCCTCTTGTTGGGAAACTCTTACTTTATTATACACAATTCTCATAATATTTTACTATAATTATGTTTTTTGTATATACTTTTCCCTTTGTAATAATTGAATTAGTGTTTTTATTTATTTTTATTTTTAAACAACGAAATACATTAACAAAGTAAATTATTATCTGAATTTAATGAATTGAATGAACCTGCTGAATTATTTTATAAACTGAAGTCGAATGCAACAGTAGTGTATAAAAAGGCAATATAGCAGAAACTGTCTTTAACTTTGTCGTCAACGATATAGTCATGCACAATGTCGCTTACTTCGTCGCCAACCACAATATCATCCACAATGTCGCCTACTTCGTAGTCAGCGATATTTGTATGCAAATGTCTTTGAAGATTTGTTAGGAATGTCCTCAGTTTGTCTCAAGATTTTACATGGTCGTCCACGATTAGTTGATGATTTCTTCCAGACGAAATGGAAAACGTGCCTCAGTAAGAATGCACTTTTTCATTTTAAAACAAAAACACGTGTTTTTTGAGACAGTTGTGATTTTTTTATTGAATTGTAAAGAAGACATGTTCCGATAAAGTATGGAATAAAATTATCCAACAAATGGCCCCCACAGCTCTGATGACAAACTATTTAGTACTCTTTTCATACAATATTCCATAACTTTTTCACAGATATGTGGCTGTATCTCACCGATGACACGTTGAATGTCGGATTTGAGCTCAGGAATTGTTTCTCGTTTAAAAAGTAAATAAATGGTTTCCCATTACATTCCATGAAGGAATCGGGGAGAACTACTCACAACCAGTGAGCTGTGCGCTTTCTAGTTTTATACTCACTGATTGGGACCTACAGTTTTACACCGGTTCCGAATGGTATTTTTGAGAAACATTTTCATGGCTAAATACTCGATAGTGTCGCCGTCAATATGCGAGGTGACCGCCGTCGAAAGAAATTTAAAGGTGATCAGAGCAGGGATCGAATCCAATATCTCAAGTACAAGAGGCACGCACACAACCCATTGCACCACCGACGGCCATTATGGTTTATTCGCATAAAATCCGAGATTTCATAAAACCTCAAAGAAAGAAAACGCACGGCATTAAATCGCATGATCTTGGTGGCCAGTTGACATCAGAATGTCTTGAGATAATTTGTTCTGGAAACCATTGCTGCAACAAATCGATTGATTCATGCGCGGTGTGGCAGGTGGTGAAGTCTTACTGAAACAACATGTCGTTCAGATTCATTCCGTCCAGTTGAAGCCGCAAGCACTCCGTTACTATGTTCACTGCCTTATCTTCAAAAAAGTAAGGCCAATCACGTCGCCTAACCAAAATCCGCAACAAGACAGTTGCTCGTTGTGGGTGGAGTTGTTTCTCATGGATTGCATGAGTATTTTCTGAGTCCCAAATTCGACAATTTTGTGTTTTCTCGAAGCCATTCACATGGAAATTCACATCTTTCATCGGAGAAGATGAAAATTGGCATTGACTTCACTTTGTTCCATTACCCATTGAACAAATTGCCGGCGCTTTCAATAGGCTGCTGGTTTGAGCGCCTGAGTAAGCGGAATTTTGTACGCATGAAGGTGGAGGTCTTTTGTCAAATTTCGCTGCGTAGTGCTTCGTGAAATTTGAAGTTTTTGAGAACGATGCCGAATTGATGTTTTCGGCGAAATTCTCGTTTACAGCAGGAATGTTTTTTTAAGAAGTCGATCGGTACGTTGACGCACAGGAGTCTTACTGTCCATAACCCACCCACTTTCGTACAATTTTTTGGCTTGCCACATTAGGTGCACTTTCTCAACTAAAAAATTCTTCGAAGTTTGTCTCAGCTTAACTTTCTATATTTTTGTAATTTTTCTCAGTTATTGCGCGATGTTCTTTCGTAAAGCGCTCCATTATGACCAGCTGCCAAATTTTAGAGTTGCCACTTGCACAAAAAAATACACTAAATTTAAAAAGTGCAATCTTACTGAGACACGCTTTATGTACGCCGAAGGTATTTTTGGTGACAAACGACCTTTAATCGCCCTTTTTCTTTTCGTGTATGTGCCAATAAAGTACTTAGTATTCGTCCAAAATGGGTGTTGGCCAGCGATAGTCTCCAAATTAATTGTTCATTACTTGTGAAATCTTCCAGTAGTCACAGTAGTTAGCTTTAGCATTACACACCAAAACATATTCCTGTCATGCACCCACCCATCCTTTTTGTAAATTCGTTAAATATTTAGTTCAATATTTTAAATCCATATTTAATCATAATAAACTCAATTGATTTCAGAGCGAAAATACAAACCAATCAGGGCTTATCATTTCCCTGGGATGAAACGAACAAGACCGAGGATGAGAAACTCACCGCCTGGATGGTGTCCGATAATGTCAAACTGAAATACGCCAGCAATGTTTAGAAAGGCCTATGGGTGAATCATCTGGATGAATTAGAACTGAAGATGCAGAATAGACGAATCTCTTTCTCTGTGTGTCTCTCTTTAAGGAGGTCATCCTGGTACCTGAAACTAAAACAACCTGGACTCAACAAAGTGCTCAATCGAGTGCATTGCACTAGGCGTGGTAGTTGGGATGTTGCTCCTGTCGTTGATGTCCCTGATAGAATTTAGATTATTCTCTCACTTGATTTTAAATAGATTTAAAGTTAAATAAGTGTTGCTGTGATACAATTAAGTTAAAATTAGGCAAAGGATATTGAAATTAAGAAATCAAAAACCCAAGAAAAATGCACATACAAATTCTATTACGGAGTGTAAATAAAGATTTTATTGTTAAAGTTCGACAATTCGAAGCTATTATGAATATCTACATATGTTGTGATTTCACTGGCAAATCTCTATAGGGGCTTAACGGCGATGGGCGGGAGCGGGCCACTCTTCGACGACGGGTGCAGTGGCATGAATGCCGCCCACCAACTCACGGCGCACCTGGGCAGAGAAACCCAGCAAGGGATCCGAGCTGTAGTCGACAATGCGACGCTGGCCATCGGGCTCAATGAGTGAGTAGCGTCCAGTCACATATTCGCCACGACGATGCTCGAACTGGTCCTTGATGTCACCGGTATGGGTGTCATGCACCGAGTACTGGAATTCGTAATGGGGAGGACTATCGGCTGAGATTTCGATTGCAGGGTGGCCAATTAATCCGCCGTTGACCAAAGTGCACACAGCCAAAACAAATGAAATGCACTAGAATGAAAGAAAATGGAAGTTTCACTTGAGTCAAAATGTTACCGAAGATGCTTGGCCGATTCTCTTACAATGACTTTCATTGTTATTGTTTGTAGGAGTTAAAAGCTGATGTTGCTGATGGATGTAAACTAGATGAAGGCAAGAAGCTGAATGTCATTTGGTTGCCCATGTGCCAGCTTATATACTGCTCCAGCATCCACCAACGTCGTCCGCACGCATCTCAGCCGATTGCTCACTTCAGTAGGTAGATTATGCAATTCTTATCATCTTAACTGACTTCAAAGAGGAAATGATATCCAATATCAAACGCTGGATTTCGGTTACAAATCGTTCAGCTCGTCTGGGTGGTGGTTAACAAAGCGCAATAGTAGCATCGTTGCGATATGCGTTTGCGCATGCGCAAGTGTTTGTTCAATTTGTACATTGCGCTAGCAAATGTGGCCCTTTAAATTGCATGCATGATGGTATGTGTTACATGCAGATTTCCATCACTAGTAGTCTAGTGACTCAGTTTTGTTTGCCGGTACTTCTTATGTTTCCAAAGATGACAGAGTCAATGAACGCACTACTGCATCATTCTTATGGACACAAAGTATTTGAAATCTTCCGATCGAGGTTGTTGGCATGCGTCTGCTTCTAGTATAGTCGTAATGCCCAAAAATATTAACTAAAAACCAGTGACTGGGAAGTGGACGTAAATTCGGCAGCTACATATGTATATGGAAACAAACTGGTTGGCTTCCATTTGTAGTCCATGAAATAAGGTCATTTGGTAAACCGCAGAAAGTCAAGCTGGCCTTCAGAAGATTATTGTTTAATATTGATGAACTGTATGGATATGAATGAGGTGAATATTTCTGGTGAATGATAATGAATGGCCATCCAAGTAGACACAGTTAATTACAATTCGATTTCAAATTTTACCTGTAAAATCTAACTGCCTTTTGATTTTTAGTACTTCTGGCAGCAGTTTTATAATAAAGTAAACAAATTCCTTTTAACCGCGGCTTTTCTTCTCATTATCTCCATTAAGACACGATAGGTTGTCACTTTGTCTGACCCCTCGCTTGCTGTCTTCTACAGGCTTCACTGAGGATTTGCTGTTAGTCGGTGTCACTCTACAAAAGAGTATTACACGGTGCGACAGTCCAAAAATACCTGGGAAGTAATAGTATTTTTCTTGTAAGTGCTGTTGAGTGAAAAACGAATCTGCTTGTGAAATTTCCAAAAAACCCGCAAAATCTTGAAACCCGTTTAAAAAACCGGGTTTGCGTACCTTTGCGCACGTATAAGCCCATAAGTTAGTTGATTACACTAGGTCACAAATAACAAAATTTTCTCTGTTATTTGTTTCTAGCATACTAAAGCAAATTGAGCCGTCTACAACTCATTCTCAGAAAATTTTCAAATCGGGTGAGTAGTTTTGATGTTGGCGGCTTAAAAAGGTTAAAAAACTGCGTTTTTTAGTAAAAATGTGGCAGAAAAATTCATATAAAAATTCATATAAAATATAAAACGCGATGCTAACAGCGATTTTGGTTTTTTTACATATAGCTGGCATTTTTCCAAAGAAAATAAGCACTTACTTAACAAAATCTGACAACAAATGGCGGACTTATAATTTTTTTGGTAAAACACCGAAATTCCGCTATTTCACGATATTTTGATTTTCATTATTTGCACAGCTAACCTACTAGGAGGGATCGAAAAAGCAAGTTTTTTATAATCCTTTTGGAATAGAACGGAACAGTTGCTCCTATACATAAGTTACTTCTGTTCAAAATTTCACCACCCTGGGTTAATGTCTTCTGTTCTGGCAAGGGACGTGAAATTTCAAAAATTTAGTGAAATCAGCAATTTTTTTTTTTGGACATTTCTTTCAAATGTCACAGCACTTAGCAGTTTTGATAAAATTTTTAAATTAATATTAATAACACAAATATTTCATAAATGTAAAAAACCTATTTACAATACCGTAGGGACGTTTCGTCGATGTTTTGAAGAAAATGGTATAATGAAAATGCAGAACATAGAAACACAGGTGCATTTTACGATACGAATTTTGGCAAACCCACTTTACATGTACAAAATTGTTTGGAAAAAACGTTTACGTAATTTTTATGATTCTCAGAATTAAAAAAAAATAAGTAATACACAAATAGTTATTTAATTTTTATGATTGTGGTTGCAGAGTAATATACGCTTCTGAATGTGCGTGGACGCTCTTCGTGTTCCTTTATGACTGCTACTACGTTCACAGTCAATTACACTTTTTTATTGATGTGTGTTTTCCCGATGGCTACCTGTATCGGATTTTTTTACAGAAATTCCTCCCCACATTTGTGAGTGGTCATTAATTGGAAACTTTTCCACAATTTGAAACGCACACTTGCTGAATCAGGTATATAGCCAGGTATAGTATTTATAGGTGTTCATTTATCGTTTTTTGTCATTCAACAAGTATCTACGAACGCGAGTAGTACGAGTAAAAAGTGAAACAAATTGAATTTAAGTGCATATAATACCTACCCAACAAGTAAGACAATGAGTAAAAGACTACGTGTGTTCGAGTGTTTGAACAATCCAGACAATTTCTGCAATGTTTGTGGCGAGTTTATAAAGAATAATCACGCACACACGTTTACTCCAGCAGTGCAATTGCACTATTTGAATTATTTTGGTATTTCACCAAATATCACAGAATCATGGACACCTAAGTCGCTATGTGATCTTTGCTATATAATCCTAACCAACTGGGCAGCTGGCGGAAGGTAAGAATTTTTATTTAAACACATTAAGCAAAGCAAATATAGTAATTTATTTTAATTTTAGGCGCCATATGAAATTCGATACACCAATGATGTGGAAAAAGCCGCTATGCCATTCCACAGACTGTTATTTTTGCCACACCACAAACAGTGGGGTAGGGAGATTTTTAAAATGGAACTACGCTCAAGTGGGATCGTTTGCACTTCCAGTACCACATTCGAATGATGTACCATATCCAGTGTGCCCTGGTGCAACTCTTCAAAAAGCAGAATCGTCAGATCAAGAGTCCGAGTCAAGTGCAAGCGAATTTGGGGCGTGCAGAAAGCGAAAATTACTGTCACAGGCCGAACTAAACGATTGGGTGCGCGATTTTGGTCTCACTAAGGAGAAATCCGAACTTTTTGCGTCTCGGATGGTACAGTGTGGATTTGCGGATTCAGAAGTGAAAGTAACAGCGTACAGGAAGCGTCACCAGCAGTATGCAAAATTTTATACAAAGAAAGACCAAATATGTTTTTGCAGCGACATTTCCGGCTTGTTCCAAGAGCTTCACCAAATTCACAACCCCAATGAATGGAGGTTGTTTATTGACAGCAACAAAGAGAGCTTGAAGGCAGTTCTCTTACATAATGGGAATGAAAAGCCATCTCTTCCTATTGCTCATGCGGTTCATTCAAAGGAGAACTATGAAACTATGAACATTTTGCTGAAATGCATAGAGTATAGCAAATATAATTGGAAAATATGCGCCGACCTCAAAGTTGTGGCCATTCTGTGTGGACTCCAAGGAGGCTATACGCGACATTGCTGTTTTCTGTGCCTTTGGAATAGCCGCGCTGATGATCAGCATTATATTCAAAAAAACTGGCCGGAACGAACGAAACCTGTAGTTGGAGAAGCGAATGTTCAGCGCAAACCACTAATAGAGAACCGTGAAAATATAATACTTCCGCCGCTGCACATAAAATTGGGTTTGATAAAAAATTTTGCCAAAAAATTGGACAAAGAAGGTGAAGCTTTTGCCTATTTACGGTCAATTTTCCCTTACCTTTCGCTGGCAAAAATTAAAGAAGGAGTCTTCGCAGGACCCGATATAAAAAAAATGTTGAAAGATGAAACATTCCCGAAGCTGTTATCACCCATCGAAGCCGCAGCATGGAATTCCTTCAGGCTTGTTGTGGAAAACTTTTTAGGAAACAACAAAAGCCATAATTATAAGGACATAGTTGAGGATCTGGTAAAGAACTATGAAGCAATGGGTAGGTTTTTTTTGAAACAAATGTTAATTTAAATAGCGTTTTAATTCTCGTTTTTTTTTCATTTTTGGGTAGGAGTGCACATGTCACTTAAAATACACTTTCTGCATTCTCATTTGGATTTTTTCCCTGAGAATTTAGGAGACGTGAGCGACGAACACGGCGAGCGCTTTCATCAGGAATTGAAGGCTATGGAACGACGCTATCAGGGCATCTATGACACGGCTATGATGGGTGACTACATTTGGACCCTAATACGTGAGACCAATTGCAGCGAATACAAAAAACAAAGAAGAAGTCAGCTGTTTTTCCACATGGCATAAAATGTACAGTTATATCTTTGTTTCTACTCATTTTTTATGGGCGTTGATTTGGTTAATTTCGTTAGTTTAGCTAACCTGGCACATCCATTTCTAATTGTGCCATACATTGAGTATGTAGTGCTCTAAATAAATTAAAAAATAATATACTAAGACTAATTTGTTTATTTTAAATTAAGTTCAAATGTATTTATTCGTTTGCGTTGGGTAGGTAAGCTGTGCAAATAATGAAAATCAAAATATCGTGAAATAGCGGAATTTCGGTGTTTTACCAAAAAAATTATAAGTCCGCCATTTGTTGTCAGATTTTGTTAAGTAAGTGCTTATTTTCTTTGGAAAAATGCCAGCTATACGTAAATCGCTGTTAGCATCGCGTTTTATATTTTATATGAATTTTTATATGAATTTTTCTGCCACATTTTTACTAAAAACACGCAGTTTTTTAACCTTTTTAAGCCGCCAACATCAAAACTACTCACCCGATTTGAAAATTTTCTGAGAATGAGTTGTAGACGGCTCAATTTGCTTTAATTTGAGTAGTAGTAGGATCAAATACGTCAAAGAAGACGAAAGATATGCTCAAAATTGTAAGTGTACCTCCAAAAATTTAAAAAAAAAAGTTAAAAAATTTGTATCTCGAAAACCAATCAACAGAAAAATTTTTAAAACTCATTTTCGTGTTCAGTAGGTCAAAATCAATGAGAAAAACTATGCTAGAACCAAATAACAAAACGACTGTTGGCTAGTGTTATCAACCGATTTTCATTTTCTCACCTGCTTTAAAACGTAGAAACATAGGCCTTTCAAACGATATAGGCGTAATTAAGAAAATATGAGAAGTCTGTCACCATTTCTCAACTTTGGCGATGATTTCACAGATTATTTGATAAAGAAACCATAATACTCTTGAATTTATTCAAAAGTGAAGTTTCCTAATGAGTAAAACGCAACTTGGTTTTTAAAAATCCGGTATTAATTGACTGAGTTATTGAAGTTTATATTAGAACAAAAATGAAATATGCTTGGTTTTTATAACATTTTACCAGCATTATGAAACTTTAGTAAGGAGAAAGTGCATAAAACAATACACGAAAAAAGTTATGTAGGCATTTTTTTTTGCAAAATTGTTGTATTAATAGAAACTTCAATAACTCAGTCAATTAATAGCGGATTTTTAAACCCAATGTTGCGTTTAATGTGTTCATCGAAAGCCTACTAACGTACATATTTGTGGCTGCCACAATATATGATTCATTGCCGCGATGAATATGTTTCATAAGAGCGGTGAATATTTATCATTACTGGGATTAGTACATTTCCATGTTGGGATCTACTTGTACGCACTAGATGTCTCATGGATGGTTTCCTTTCCTTGCCTTCGCTTTCCTTTCCTTTCCTTTCCTTTCCTTTCCTTTCCTTTCCTTTCCTTTCCTTTCCTTTCCTTTCCTTTCCTTTCCTTTCCTTTCCTTTCCTTTCCTTTCCTTTCCTTTCCTTTCCTTTCCTTTCCTTTCCTTTCCTTTCCTTTCCTTTCCTTTCCTTTCCTTTCCTTTCCTTTCCTTTCCTTTCCTTTCCTTTCCTTTCCTTTCCTTTCCTTTCCTTTCCTTTCCTTTCCTTTCCTTTCCTTTCCTTTCCTTTCCTTTCCTTTCCTTTCCTTTCCTTTCCTTTCCTTTCCTTTCCTTTCCTTTCCTTTCCTTTCCTTTCCTTTCCTTTCCTTTCCTTTCCTTTCCTTTCCTTTCCTTTCCTTTCCTTTACAGAAAATGCAGACTATTCAGTATTGCTTTACTGCCGAAAGAAAATTAAATAATAATCAGTTTCTTCTCATAAACTGGTGTTTCGTTGCAGCAATTCAATTCTTTCATCAACTTCGATAGACAAATGTCATAGTAACTAAATAAAAAAAAACGAAAACGAAAAACGTTTGTGATAACCCAGACAAAAATAGTTTAACTCTTAAACAGTTACAACTTTTTATTATTTATTCCTCTGTTGCTCCAAAATGCATCATAAATTTATTCGCTGTGACAACGAAAATTTGTTTGTTGCTGAAACGCAATGAGGATAGGCCAATGATATGATTCGTTGCAGCAATGATAAAATCACAGAATATTCGAATCTTTTCATTGCTAGAATGTAAACACGCTAAGGAACATATTGCATCCCTGCTACGAAACATTTTTCTTTCAGTGTATGCGATGAATAATATGTTCGTCCCGGTATAGTTTGCACTAATGGGAAGTTTTCTTTGGAGATATAAAACATTTGAATTTACATTTGTTCAGGCAATTGTAACGTAATATGGGAATGCTCAATTATTTTGAATTAGTTCGACTGCTGGATGATGACATAAGTTATCGAACACTTTCTATCGGAATTGCAAATTCAACCTTGCGAGTTTTTTATTTAGTAATCGCGTTCAATAATTTACCTTAGGTTTACTCTGATCAGAAACACCAGGTAAAGAAAAAACTTTATTTCAACAAGGTGGTGGTCCCTACGAAGAACAAATGTTAACCTCGGCTGAGGAACAAATTTTGGAGGCTGCAGGTTTAAATGCCGGAATGCTTTGGCTCTGCAACACCAACAGATAGCTTTATTGAAAGCATTTTAATGGAGTTAGTAAGCGACAATGAGGACAAAGAACTGCAAGACTCCAGAAAGCAGAGTACCCCGCCGTAAGAAAACTCTAACAAAAATGACTTTGTTACAAGATAATATTGAAAAGGGAGCAAGTTGAAAAAGTATTTCAAAACGTTAACCGACTTAAAGAATAAGTTTTGTAAAGTAAAACAAGAAGATCATGAAATTAGACAGAGACAACTTGCAAATCAAAACATTGGAGCTGGACATGTTAAAACAGCAGTAAGTGCTTTTAGTTTTTATAATATTTCAAAACGAGCGAGCGAGTCTATTTTTTTATCTAATTTGAATTCTGTTTTGTTTATTTTAATATACATAAGTACCAAAATAAATGTATAGTTTTTTAAAATAAATTTTTGCTAAGCGACGACTTTATTTGATTTCGTATTTTTTCTCCTACTTTTGGTAACAGGGTTTCGCTTCCTATGTCCAGGTCATCTGATGGAGATCCGTGTTCATAGTCATCTGTAATGTATTTAGGCACCTTAAATTTTACACAAATGTTGTGGAGAGCTGCAGATACATTTGCAAAGAGTGCCATTTTGTCTGGACTATATCAGCTTCTTTTTCCGTTACCTAGAATTTTCCATCGGGCATTTAGTATGCCAATAGTGCGTTCTAAAGGGTTTTTCAACAGAGACGCCACAAAAGTAAATCGATAGGGACAGCAAACGACGCCATATTTTTTTCCCGCTCTTTTGACATTTCTCTTCAGTAAGGTTTGCCATTTCATCATGGAAAGATATACGAGCCAACAACGAGTCGAAATTATTAAAATTTACTACCGAAATTTGGAGTCAGTGGCCTCAACTTCAAGAGCGCTACGCCCAATGTATGGTCGTCAGCGATGAGGCTCATTTCTGGCTGAATGGCTTCGTCATTAAGCAAAATATGCGTTATTGGTCAGACAGCAATCCACACGTTATCCATGAGTCATCATTGCCACAATCAATTTATTGGAAACCAAGTTTGGTTAACGTGTTATCTCACGAATTGGCCCAGTCGATTGGCCGCCTCGGTCGTGCGATTTGACGCCGTTATATTATTTCCTGTGGGGCTACGCCAAGTCTATGCCTGGCATCGAACGTACTTTCACAGGAATAAAGAATTTCATTCGTTTGATTGGTTTTGGGTTTGTTTTATTTAAAAAAAAACTTTTGTAGCGCTCTTATTGAAAAACCCGATACTATACACCTAGCTTTTGAGTGAACTTCGTTGAAGCGGGATTCCGCTGACCCGTCCTCTGGGTTTCGATAACTTGTAAACACACCAAATCGACACCTATCATCTATTTATCGATTATAAAGCGGTCTTCGATTGTACGATACGGGAAAAATACGATTGCGATACGAAAAATTGTGCAAAATGAAAAGAAATTATGCTAAAAACTCCAAAAAAATGTGCAAAATGCAAAAACATTAAAAAACGTTAATTTTTTATATATTTGCCTATGTGTATATTATTTTTGTTCACAAATTCGTATAAAGCAGAGATGTGTGTAGTTTCGAATTAAAAAATTCCATAAAAACATTAAAATAAAAAATCAGTTTTGTTTCACAAAAATTTAGTTTTTTTTGTGTAAAAGAAAAGCTCCAATGATTTATCAGAAGTTTCTTGAGTGTAATTTTAAGGCAATTTACATTTTCGTTTTGTAGTTAAGTATGTAGTAAGTCCTGAAATTTTAATCAGGGAGGCCGACAACTTTTTGAGAACCAATGTTTGTGCTTTTCCTACTACATATCTAAAAATATTGCTCTATACTAAGGATTTTTCAAAAATTTTGTATTATTTGCATATTCACGTTTGTGGCAGTAATTAAAGCTAATTTCCATTTTTTGGTGCAAGATACAATTTTCTTGATTATTCTGAAAGACGTATCATTTTTCTTTTCTTACAAAAGTATAACTTGGTGATAAGTATAAACGTTCAGGAATTCAGAGTGAAACGATAACGGTGTAAACGAGCATTACCATTTTCAAACTTTAGTGTTGCATTTCCTTCCATATCAAAGTGGAAGTTCCCAAAAACGCATGTACGCTTTACATTGTTTCCAAAAATTTTTGGTACATAAAACCAGAAAAATCAAGGAACATATTTTTTTTTTTTTTTTTTTTTTTTTTATTAAAAATTTTTGTCTATCATTATTACACTTAAAAATAATTAACAATTTTAATGCTTAACGTATTTTGAGATATTACTAAAAATAAGTATTACAGCAAACAAAAGAAATTTCTTTTCCAGATAATGATCATATTCTGATATAGATTTGTACAATTAAAGGAGAAAAGATAGGAAAAAACCTTTTAAAGATAAAAAAAAAAAGAAATGAAGTTTTTCATCATACCTATTCTTATATACAAATATAAGTTGAATTACTCTTTAACAACATTTAGCAAATTAATTTTCGTTCGAATCAATTACTCATGTAGATTTCGTAATAATCTATAATTTGATGTTCTGTTGCGGGTTTCGAATCTTTTCGTTATCTTGTCAACAAAGTTAGTCATTAATTCTTCTTTGAAGCGTTGGTGCAGCCAGAGGGTAGGATATCGCCTATTTAAGCCGAATATCATTTTGAGGTTTTTATTCTGTATAACTTGGAGACGTTTAAAGTATGTTTTTGCACATGTAGTCGACCAGACTTCACAACCATATGCCATTGTTGGGCGAATACACATTTTGTAGATCAGCAGCTTGTTTTTTGTATTTAATTTTGACTTACGATTTATCAGAGGGAATAAAGCTCGACCACACTTAATCGCCTTTTCAGATGCTTGAAGAACATGTTCTTTAAAGGTCAAATATTTATCTAATGTTATTCCCAGATATTTTATCGATTTCTGAAGAGGAATATCAGTACCAGATATATTCAGTGAAATACTCGGATTTCTTTTCGGAGATTTATTGAAAGGGAAAATGATTGCTTGTGTTTTTTCTTCATTTATTTAAATTATTTTATTTTACTGTTTTAAATTACTGTTGTATTTACAAGTTATTATAAACCATGCAAAAGTTTCTTCTTCGCAAAATTGGAATACATTTAATTTTTCAAAATAATTAGATTATTACCACCTTTTTCATAAAAAGTTGTGAGAGGTTTGAGAGGGGTTTTTTGTATGATAAACTGTCTCTCAACCTGTCACAACTTTTGACGAATAAGGTCATTAGTGTTTAATTTTGTTCTCCAAAAGATTCCGGACCCATCACATTCAATTTTATACGAAATGTATTGTAAAAGTGTAAAATAAGTACGACCGCCAACGTGAGTTCAAATCCTGGTGCCGACTGTTTACATTTTTTCTAATGGAAGAAATAAACTCCTGATCTGTATAGCTCATAGGAAATGGAAAATATTCTTCTAGGAAATAATTTTTAGATCGAATCATGTATCGTATAAGTATAATAGAAATTGGATTTATTTTCGACCGGTATTTGCAACATTTATGGCCTTTATCGGTAATAACGTTGAGAAAGTCTTCCAAGTCGTCAATCGTATCTGGTAGTCCAGAGGTTTCACATACCCCCACAAAAAATTACCCAGCGGTGTTATATCACGCGATCTTGAAGTCCCAATCGGGAAATTATGCGCTCGCCAAGCGTTTCCTTCAAAAAAGTTGCTCCGTATGGCATGTTGCACCGTCTTGTTGTACCCACAGCTCTCCCAAATCAAGGCGAGTCAATTCAGGATCGGAGAAGTAATGATCTTTAATCTATAGCGATCACCATAGCCTTTAAAGTTCTGGCTGGTTTTTGAAGAAGAAGTGTGGCGCAAGAATGGCGGCACTTATAATGCGGCAGTTTTGCTAATAAACGTAGCCATTTAACTGCAAATGAGCTTCATCGCTAGTCAAAATTTCTTGGGAATATCGGGATCAATGACAAGCTTTTTTTTTGAACTGAACCATGATTTTCTAAATAAATCTGCTCAAGCTGCAAGCGGTGTTCAGGCGTTATGCCTTGTTCACGCTGCCACGAAATTGACAATTTCGGATTGAAATTGTCGAACGAAATTGAAATCGTTCACACTGGCTTTTGAGAAATTTCGTTGAAAAATGACAACTGTTTGTTTACAAATATTGCCATTAGTAAAATTTTAGTGCCTGGGCATAATAACCAAAATTCTGTTAGGAACTGAATGAAAACAATAAAATAAATGAATTATACGTGAACTTTAACATGAATCACCATGGTTTATAGTTTATTTTCTCTACCCTATTTCGATGTAAACTTAAAATTTCAATCTGATGAATGAGGCGGCATACAATTGTTTTTTTTTTGTTTTTGCAATTTTAGTAACCACGTGTTCGGTGAACGAAGCCGACCCATAATTATTGACGACGTTAGAGCGACAAAAAAAATATATATGCGGCGGCAACTAAGTTTCTATTAAATGTAATTTTTCGGCAGACGTTACTTTTAAGTTCACGTCGTTAGTTGTGTAAAAAATGTAGATAATTTTTTTTAGTAATTCGGGCCTTTAAATGCGTCTTAACTGAGAATATCGGCTAACATCGGCTAACAAGTCGATGCATGCCTTAACGACGGCGGCGTGAACTTCAACCAATTATCTACGACGGCGATACATCAGAAAATTTTCTGTCGACTTCGTGTTCTTGCATATGTGCAAAAAAGAGTACTAAGTTAATTTTGCTGAGTAAAAACAGCGTTGTAAATGACAATTTCAAGTCAATTTCAACGGAATTGTCGTAAATATCTCAATTTCGTAGTTGTCAAAATATATGCGAAATTGAAATTGAGCAATTTCAACTCAATTTCGGCCCAAATTGCGAAGGACTGCAATTTCGCGGCAGCGTGAATAATGCATTAAGGTCCAGTTAGTCTCGACGGTTGACGGTTGACGATCCACTCAATATTGCTCGGTTAGTTATGACGGTTAGACGGGAGAAAGACAAAACAAAGACAACTGATCGAAGAGCATTTGTAGAAAATATAATTTGCATGCATGAGTTTTGTGTTAAACAATGATTATGTCAAATAAAAAAATTAAAAATAAAATTGTGGTTGCCGTGTAATTGTGTATTGCCGCACACAAAATGTCGACGTAAAAGCAATAACAATAACAGTTGATCGGTCTTGACGGCTGACGGTTGATTCTGCAACCTGCAGAAGTCTACCGTCGTTAACCGTGAATTTAAGTTGTCTCTGTCTAACACAAATGCAACCCCAACTCAAACAGCTGATCGCTTACCGTCAACCGTCAAGACTAATTGGACCTTTAGTCTATTCATGATGAAATGTCAAACCAAATTAAACATAAATCAGGTGGCAGCTTTCAGAAAGGCTGACACATAATACGATGTTGCCAACATAAATTTCGGTACCTCTGAAAAAATGCCCGTTACATTTGAAGTGTATTTTTTAAATACAGGACACTCCAATCGTAGGGAATGCAATTTTGCCTATTAGCGTTTAGAAGCCGGTGCACAGCGCGAAATTTAAGAAGTTTAGCGGAACTTTTTTCAATTTATGAAATACATAAGATTATTCATTATTTCGGTAGCTTAATATCTCACCTCATACCCTGATTGGGGATTAACCTTGTGAAACACCTGAAAAATGCACCTGAAAGTTGCCTACAGAAAGCTGTTCGATTTGTTTAAGTTAATAGAGAAGTACATATGTAAGTATAAACGTCAAGCCAGTAGGCCATGATTTGTTCTTCATTTATTTAATGAAGATTTTAATTTAATTTAATTAATTTCATACAGTTGAACCTCGATTAGCCGGGCATCTCTTAAGCGGCTACATCTGTTAACCGGTATGCATTTCGATTGCGTTTGTATCTCTATTAACTGCGGTTTACCTCCATTATCCGTGCTTTTAGTTACTCCCTCTTTTAACGGTGGTTACCTCTGTTATCCGTGCAGCATACTCATGGCAAAATAAGTAAGGTAGAAGCATTTTGTTTTTATTTCAGGAGCCGACCTTGTCAAATTCAATCGATCGAAATTTTCAAGATGTATTTATTTCAGGTTTTATCAGGAGGAATTGTTGTAATTTTCGGCAACAACCACAAGGGCAAGAAAACATTTCGTCTGCTATTTTAACGCTACCACCTGTACTAGATACGTCTTGGAATTAATATAAACAACATTTGACAAGGTCGGACCACAACGACAAGAACAAATTGAAATCAGCTGTTCTAACGCTTCCACCTGTAATAGATACATCTTGAGCATACTCCTAATTGAGATACATATGTAAACTTCGGGGATTCCCCTTATAATTTGGAGTTTGAATTGGTGCATCAAATTTCATTCAGTCTATAATTGAAATTTGATCGTTATACATACATCATATTTTGTGAAAGTGGCTCCATTACAAACAAAAGAAAAAAAAGCAAGGAAATTTCTTTCAATTGAGGAAAAAATAGACCAGATTAAAGACTATTGCAAAAACACGCCCGTAATTTTGTTATCAGAAAAATATCTTGCTGGCAAACAGACTGTACGCGATTTGGTAAAAAATAAGGAAAATCTTTTGAAATATGGTTCGGAAAGTGATTCTATGGACGGTTTGAAAAAAGGACATACTTTGTACTAACATAATCAGAAAATCCAAATGTGGATTTCGCAACATGTGAATGGTTTTGACAGGAACGATTCAAAGGAACTCCGATTTCAGGTAAGTTAATTCTCATCTAATGTTTTTATAGCCTAAATTGAAATTTGATGGTGAAATGATTACTGAGAAGGCTAAATATTACCATGAAAGAAGAACATGGTGGAAAAATTCTGTCTGTTCATGTTGTTCATACATAGGGATCTTCGATCGTTACTAATTCGTACATGTGAATTGCAGAATTGATGATGGTATCAATCCAGGCACAGTCGTTAGCCATCTGATGATGAACTTGTCACGGAGTTCGAATCTAGTCATACCAGTGAGTGTTTGTTGAATGGAATTGTCTATTATTTCCAACAAAAACTAACCATTTTTCAATTAGAAAAATGTTCATGACTTGTAAGCTTGTAGTATGAATTTCTCATACATTAACCAAAAATTTTGATGAAACTTTAAACACAAACTTGGAGTGAAAGTACTCATCTGGTTGGCTAGAAAAATTTAAAAAATGACATGGAATTCGTAGGCTGGTTATGAGTCTGCCACCATGTTTGTGGAAGATTTAAGAGAATGCATGCAAAGCGCACATTTTCGCTTGAACAAGTTTATAAGCAGACGAAACCAGCCTATTTTGGAAGTGTTTACCTCTCAGCTCGTTGGTCAGTAGTGAAGAATTATCTATCGATGGGTACAAGGAGTCCAAGGAGAGAATCACAGCTTTGCTTTGTGGAAATGCAGCTGGGACACACAAATGCAGATTGTTGGTAATAGGAAAAATTATCAAACCAAGAGCATTAACAAATGTTTACAACCTTCCTGTGATTTATAAATTCAATAATAGAGCGTGGGCAATACAAGATATTTTTCTGGAGTGGTTTAATACAAATTTTGTGCCGGAAGTAAGAGAACATCTACAAAGCATTGGTTTCGATAAGAAATGCAAAGTTGTATTGCAGTTAAATAATAGTCCAGCACACCCGGATGTAAATCTTCCACCGAAGTGCACATGCTTAATTCAGCCTATGGGTCAAGGTGCAATCCGAAACTATCATTACCGTAAACTAATTGAACAAAAACTTGTGTGTTCAGATAGTAAACATGAGTTCGGGAAGTCCTTGAATATTAAGACAGCTTTATGGATAGATGCAATATCCTGGGGTAATGTAACACCTCAAGTTTTACGTAATGTAATAATAATAACATGTTGCCGTCGGTGGTGCAATGGTTAATGTGCGCGTCTCTTGTACTTGAGATCCTGGCAATCTCAAGTCTCTAGAGGCACGTAGTATCCTATTGGGGGTTTCTCGAAAATAACTGTATTGGATTTCGGAGCCAGACTTAATGCAAGTACATCGCATACAAACTAATCTTCTACAACAACGAGCACACGCGAAGAGACAAACGAAAGTACAAGATTACTTTAAATGAAAATACATATGTACTGGTTGAAAAGTCTGTCGTTTTTTTGCTGATTGGATGCAAATATTACGTGTGTTTGGAGCTCGTCGCAAATATAACATACTTGTCTGTAAACACATTCTATTTGCTATTCAATATTAAATGTTTCAGATACAATGATTAATAGGTTATAATAAAGGGTTTTTCAACAGAGACGCTACAAAAGTAAATCGATAGGGACAGCAAACGACGCCATATTTTTTCCCGCTCTTTGACATTTCTCTTCAGTAAGGTTTGCCATTTCATCATGGAAAGATATACGAGCCAACAACGAGTCGAAATTATTTAAATTTACTACCGAAATTTGGAGTCAGTGGCCTCAACTTTAAGAGGTCAACTTTAAGAGGCCTCAACAATCAGCGATGAGGCTCATTTCTGGCTGAATGGCTTCGAAAATAAGCAAAATATGCGATATTGGTCAGACAGCAATCCACACGTAATCCAGGAGTCATCATTGCATCCCGAAAAAATTACGGTTTGATGCGGTTTATGGGCCGGCGGCGTCATTGGGCCGTACTTCTTCCGTGATGATCAAGACCGGCACATTACTGTGAATGCGAATCGCTACCGTTCAATGATAACCGAATATTTTTGGCCTCAATTGGATAATATGGACTTGGAGGACATGTGGTTCCAACAGGACGGCGCCACACAGCGAATGGACGGCGCCACACAGCAATTTATTGGAAACCAAGTTTTGTGAACGTGAGATCTCACGAAATGGCCCAGTCGAGTGGTCGCCTCGGTCGTGCGATTTGACGCCGTTAGATTATTTCCTGTGGGGCTACGTCAAGTCTATGGTCTATGCCAACAAGCCAGCGGCGATTGGTGAACTTGGTACGAATATCGAACGTGAAATTGCAGCAGTATCGGCCGATTTATGCTTGAAAACCGTCGAAAATTGGGTTCAGCGTCTGGACTTCTGCAAGCGTGCCCGTGGTGGCCATGCAAAAGAAATCGAGTTCCATACATAATGGCATCGAACGTACTTTCACAGGAATAAAGAATTTCATTGGTATCTAAAACTGGTTTTGTTTTATTTAAAAAAACTTTTGTAGGGCTCTTATTGAAAAACCCGTTATATGTGTTTGCGACCAAAATATATATGTGTTTGTGATACTAATACAGCTGTGTTTTTGCACTGTTTATGCTCTCTCGAGAGCAAGAGAATAAAAGAGAGACAAAGAGAGAGTCTATCTTGTAAGTGTGTTTCTGTATTTTTGCACTATTCTCTTAGTCCGTGATTCATAAATATTCCTGAGTGTGCGTGTAAATTGCATATGAAATTTCATGTATTCAGATGTCAAAGGTTAATCGAACAAGAAGATACCAAAAGCACTTAATCAGTAAAAAAAGAATAAACAAAGGCTCGGACTGTTAAATGCCCTGCAGTTTCACAAGTAGTGGCTGGCAACATTTCATCGACTACATCGCCATTGATTTTTCATTGACTACATCGCCGATTACATTGGTACTCAGTGGTAATCTGTAAGGTAGTGTCTCCAGAGATTTTCTATTGTTTTTCTTAACCTGTCGACGAAATGTTACCGATAAATGCGTCGACGAAATGTTACCGATGAAGTAATCGACGAACAGTAAGGCATTACCAAAGCGGACATCGCCTTGTTAAATTCGCCGCTCAAAAGCATTGCTGGTAGTTTAGCGAGTAGTCGACGAAAGGTTTGTGGTAGTCGATGAACTCATCAGCGTAGAGTCGATTACCAATACTGCAGGGTGGTTTGTGACGTTGCTTTGGTTTTTGTGTATGTGTTTCGTATATATGTATGTGAGTTACCAAAGTAAGAAACGATTTTGAGGAAAGAAACTGGCAAGGGCAACAACGTGAAGCCCCTTGTCTGTCCGAGCCTTTACTGGGAAAATGGGAACGGCGGACCATTTCTGAAATATAGTAAACAAAAACACAATCTAAAAAAAAAATGAATAAATGGTTTCCCATTACATCCCATGAAGGGACTGTGGAGAACTTCTCACAATCATTGAGCTGTGCGCTTTCCAGTTTTTACTCACTGATTGGGACCTACAGTTTTACACCGATTCCGAACGGTAATTTGAGAAGCTTTTTCATGGCTAGATACTCGATAGTGTCGCCGTCACTATGCGAGGTGACCGCCGCCGAAAGAAAATTTGTAGGTGGTCAGAGCCGGGTTCGAACCCAGGATCTCATGTACAAGAGCCGCGCACACTAACCATTGCACCACCGACGGCCACACAATCTACATATTAATCTACTACATATTTCATCGGTTGCGTACATCGCTAGTCTTCGTAAAGCATCCAAAACCAAGTATAGTGAAGTTACGCCAGAAGTGTTAGAGTTGCTAGAAACATTTGCGGACCATGTATTGATTACGAGTCTTCAGACGATTGCAATGAGTCTAGTTCTGAACAGATGTTCAAAATGTTGTTACAAAATATATATATTTTTGTAATTGGTCTATAATAAAAACACAAATAAATGCAAAAACTTTAAATAAAACACATTAATTTTTATTAAAAATTTACAAAAACCAACAAATAGAGCTGTTTTACGGATTCCGCTAAACTCAGAAATTTCGTACTGTGATATTTTGGATCGTACTGATACTGTGGTGCAGACTCGATTTCCATCGGTCAAAGTTCAATATCTTTTGATCTAGTAGACATTTTTAAGTTTGATTATGATGTTGATTGTTCACCTTTTACACTATCTCTGTTCAATTAGTTTGGCTTGAGGTCATAAAATGGAAATACCAGGGGGTTCGACTGTTTTTTCAAGATTTATTAAATATTGGGAAAATTTAATAAATCTTGAAAAAACAGTCGAACCCGCTGGTATTTTCATTTTACGATATTTTAGTTGTCTTGGAAATCGGAAAAAAGGAAAAGTAGTCAACTTTGAACAGTTTTCTGAAATATAACCCACTGTGCGATGTTCAATGTTGATGTATCGCAATAATCCTTGACTTCTTGCCGACAATCGGGTTTGTAAAGAACCCTTTTTACCAGATCAAAGGATATTGAATTTAGGCCAATTGAAATCGATTCTGAATCACTGTGCGCCGGTAGTCTTTCGGCCTTATTCATAAAAAGTGTTGAGAGGTTTGAGAGACGATTTATTATACAAAAAATGTCTCTCAAATCTCTCCCAATTTTTATGAATAAGGCGGTTTGATTGATTGATTTGATTTTGATTTGAAATTGATTTTCTTACCTCGTCTTGGTTGGCTTGGTGACATTCGATAAAATCTTCTACTATTTTGTTGTCTGTGTTGGATTCATTTGAGGCAAGTAATCCTGAGTAATATTTTTTTCCATGTCCCCAAAACACTCGGAACATCCATAAAAATTACATTCTCAAAATTGAATAAAATCGACATTCGAATTTAGTTCAAATGTGTAGTAAAAGTTAAGCCCTTTTACACTATTAGAGAAATGGTTCGATATGCCAACATTTATATTTTTGGAGAGCGAGTGTAAACATAAGGAGGAACTGCGACAGATCTCTTTGATTTGTCAAAATTTTGGTTTTCTTCAAAATGTTATGCGATCAGGTCGAATTTGAAATTAAACGAACAAAAACAAAGAAAACAGCAATCAAAACTTTTATTCTGACCGTTTTTTTGAATCCTCCCTCTGGGTTACCAATGAGGATACGATTTTCTCCAGTCAAAGAGAGTGTCATTCCATTTTTCTTTACACAAGGGGGTGTAGGTCATTTGTTTAATTTAATTTTTTAAAATTTTGGTTTTGAGACATTGATGATCGATTTGTTAAACGTTGGACACTATTTACCTTTTTTTTTATTTTGGGCAGATGATGAAAATGATTTGTGTGGTGGTAGTTCTTCAAATTATTTTTATCTGTTCCCAAAAGTTCAGTAAGTTTTTTGGCTTACGGCAGTATTTGCATCGATGTTTTTTTTTTCGACTATTTTACTGGCCTTTATTTTGGCCTTTATACTGGCCTTTATTTCGGTTCAGATTTGCCATTGCAATTTATTTGACATCTTCGACTGTCATAAGACTGTTTTTTTATTCCCTTAAGCAGTCCACTTACGACTTTCCAAATAAAACGATCCACACTTAATACTAAGCAATGTGGCAACATTTGCTGTAATGTCAACAAACACTTGGTAGCAGCAGATGTTGTTGTAGATTTTCGTTCATTCGTTTCAGTTGTTAAACTCTGCACATATATATAACAACAATGCAAGAATACAAAAAAGGATAAAAACCAAATACATAAGATTTTGACAACTGAAACGAAAAATGACATGGAAAAAATTTCAGCACCTGTTTAAACGACTATACCTGGTAGATAATTCTATCATGATCAATATGTATAACATTTACCGTATAACATTATAACATATATGTATAACATTAGCGTTGTTGTGAACAATTTATTTCCAATTTTGTTTTCTATCGGAAATAAAAGGCTATCCTTCAAACTTAAGCGAACCACAGACTTGTCATTCATAAGCATGAACAGCAGCTATCGTTGATGTTTATAGTCGGTTTACCGCCCTTGTTGATACCAAATAAGAATGTAATCGAAGTTGTTCGCATTACTATCATGTCCACAAAATTGTTTGGTAATATTTTTTCAAATGCATCAGTCAGATAAAAAGTTATCGACCAAGCTCATGCTCATGAATGACAAGTCTGTGGTTCGCTTAAGAGATGTAAAAGGATACGTAGTCCTCGATTAAACAAAGTAATTTTAATGAACTTAAAATGTGTAAGAGGTCTATTACACGATGCTATAATTCATTCTGGCACTTTTCGTTCTAAGACAAGAGGTGTAGAGAAGTAAGGAATGAGGAAAAAATCGCACGATGTGCCATGGTATTGTGTATCGAGGGATTTTTTTCAATTTCTCTTTGTGCATTTTCCGGTTTTCTATTGATTTTGACATTTCATGGTTGTGTGTGTTTACAAATCAATAACACCGAAGTACACAAAATACACAACTCAATCAAATACAAGACAATATCAAAGAATAATGCCAAAAAAAATGCAAGCATAGATATTATGATAATTCAACGTGTAATAGCTCGATGAATTACGAAGAAACTTTAAAAGAGAACTGAAAAATATCGCCGCACGAAATGGCATCGTGTAATAGAGCTCTAAGTCATTTTGCAAATTCCTGCTTTTGGGTCTCTCTTTGATAACATTTTCATTCGCAAGAAATGATAACAAAATTTATCTGAGATAACTTTTTGTTGCCATTTCTTGAAATTTAACATGTGGCAACATTGGCATTGCACAAGTCGGAATTTATCGACTTAATATAATGGGCAAATTCATCATAATTTGTAATTTGGAATTGAAAAAAAGGGGAAACAAACAAATGCAAAGCCAAAATAAAAATTAAAATACTAAATTTAGCCCAGTATTCGATTTATACACCCACCCAAAAATTCCTTAGTTGATAATATCCAAACTTCACCCATGTCGTAGGCGAAATTCCTATGACTATTGTGTAGGTGATGACGAGAATTGGTTATTGATAACTATGTTGATTTCTGAATAAAAATGTTATCTAAATTGGCAGTTGCTGTCAATGGCACATAGTCGATTTCAACGAAAATTATTTCAAATATTCAATATAACAAAGTATTTAGTAACAAATAACTCAAACATATTTGATTTTGAGTGTTCGATGCTTTTATTAACAGAAATACTTCAACATAACTATCCCTGCCTAATAAAAAACCCAATCTGATATTTTTAATTGATTTTATTAAAAATATACAATATCGAAAATTATCTTACACATTAACGCCCAATTTCACCAAACAAAGTTAAAGCTAATTGACAGTTAAAAATTATAATTTCCATACAAACTGACAGCTAAAACTGTTCGTTAGCTCTAACTGAAAGATAACTGAACATGGTGAAATCGACCGTAAGAAAATGTAAATCTTCACCACGGACGTGTCTTCGGTGTTCTTTCGATATTTACTGCAGCTACGATGGGAGAAAGCACGAATTCGGGTGCGGATTTATAGTTGGCAACACACTGCGGCACCTAGTTTTAAGGTTCAACCCAATTCGCATCAAAGCGGAATATTTCAACATCTCGATAATTTGTGTGCACGCACCGACAGAGGATAAAGATAATGAGGTCAAAGAAACATTTTATGAGCATCTGGAGGAAGTATATGAACGCTGCCCTGACCACGACATTAAGATTATTCTAGGCGATTTTAGTGCCAAATTAGGAAAGGAAAGTGTCTTTCGACCAACAATCGGTAATCATAGTCTGCATGATACCACTTCCGATATTGGAATTAGACTGTTAGACTTCGCCGCTGCAAAGAACATGGTAGTTAGTAGCACACGATTCCAGTATAGAAAGATACATGAGGCGATCGGGTTATCTCGTGATCAGAGAACGAAGAACCTGATTGATCACTTGGTAAGTGATGGCAGGCACTCTTCTAGTGTAATAGATGCACGTGTGATTCGAGGTGCCAATATCGACTCGCACAAGACTGAGCAGGGCGAAAAACGTACGGAGCTGAACACAGGAAAAGCTGGATAAGCTCTCTCTCCTGCTAGAGCGGAATACTCCCCCTCCCGAGTACCCAGATGGGCAGTGGAAGCACATCTCCCATTCTTTGGAAACCGCTGCAAGAACTGAACTTGGCTATCAAAAACCGCTGGAGGATAAGCCATGGTACGACGAAGAATGTCGCATTGCAACTGATGAAAAAGACGCTGCACGTATGGCAACGAAACAGTCAGTTACAACGCGTGCTGCGAATGAGCGGTGCAAGAGGTTGAGAAGAGAGCAAAAAAAACTATTTAGGCGGAAAAAATGGCAGTGGGAGTAAGAGAGAGAGAGAGTGAAAAGACCGAAATGTGCAGGATGAATAATGAACCCCGAAAATTTTTCCAGAGGGTAAGAAGATCGAATAATGGGCTGGCCTCCTGCAAAAACGAGAGGGAATCTGGAGAACGATAAGCAGTGTGTGCTTAGAATATTGAGAAACCACTTTTCCACACTACTCCGCTCGGATTCTTCCACATGATATCAGGAAGTAATGATTGTGGAAGACAGTGTAGACTTTACACTTTCGTGCAATCTCTTCAACATCTTAATGGAGATAATAATGAGAAAAGCTGCAGTAAATATGAACAAGACCATCTACACGAAAAGCAATATGTTGCTGGCGTATGCTGACGACATAGACAACATCATCAGGTTACTGCAGTAGGTTCAAATATCGAAAAAGAATCAGCGAATCAGTTAATGAGGGCAAGAATTGATGGTGTCAACGACTAGAGAAACCACTCGGCTTGGTCCGCATTTGAACGTTGACAACCGATTTAATTTTGAAGTGGTCGTCGGTGGTGCAATGGTTAGTGTGCACTGCTCTTGTACATGAGATCCTGGGTTCGAACCCTGCTCTGACCACCTAAAATTTCTTTCGGCGGCGGTCACCTCGCATAGTGACGGCGACACTATCGAGTATATAGCCATGAAAAAGCTTCTCAAAATACCGTTCGGAATCGGTGTAAAACTGTAGGTCCCAATAAGTGACTGAAAACTGGAAAGCGCACAGCTCAGTGATTGTGAGAAGTTCTCCCCGGTCCCTTCATGGGATGTAATGGGATACCATTTATTTTATTTTTAGATGAATTAGATGAACCTTGGATCCGTCAACAACAACAACTTTCGCCTGGAGATAAGTAGGAGAATTGTCATTGCAAATAGATGCTATTTTGGGCTCAGCAAGCAGTTTAGGCACAAATCCCTCTCTCGACGAACAAAAGTTCAGCTATATCAGACTCTCATTTTACCTGTCCTGGCATATGGCTCCGAAACTTGGGTCATATCGTGAACGGATGAAAAACACCTGGGAGTATTCGAGAGGAAAATTCTCCGTACTCTCCGAAATCGGCGAGTACCGACGTCGTTGGAACCAAGAGCTATATCATTTATATTCTTGGACATATCTCTAGGCGAATCAAATTAGGCCAGTGGCTTTTTCTATGCCGTGTTGTCAGAATGGATGAAGATAAGCCAGAGCGAAAGGTTTTCGATAGAGTACTCGATGGAAGCAGGAAAGAGGTCGACTAAGACTCCGATGGAAAGACTAGGCCGAAAAATCGCTCCGTATTCTTGGTGTTACAAACTGGCGTGACAAGACGACGAATAGATCCACTTGGAGAAATATCTTATAATTAGTTTAATTTGTTTGTTTGTAAAACCTCTGACCTCACGAGGTTGTATAATCGTCAATAAAAGTAAGTAAAAAATTTGTTCTTTCTGGCTCATTGTTGGCGCAGATCGTTTTTTGTTAATGTTTTTATGTGTTCGATTAAGTTGAATTATTTCCTAAAATTCCCATTCTATCCTCCTAAATGAATTTTTGTTAATTTTCACAATTTAATGTCATTATGTGTTTCTTTGTTGTCTGTCCGCTTGGGAAATTCTATCGTTGTATTAGCTATAAGCCCATAGACTAATCCATACATAGATACTTTTATTCTCTCAATAGGTACGGTGGAAAGTAAACATTGGATGGTGGAAAACATGGGTTCAATAACACCAGATAGAGGCAATAGTAAACAACGCCCAACAAAGGAACATCAACCGAATTTCGTATTTTTGTGGCAAACTGGTTGTGTTAAATACAGTACAAATGTATACCAACGATAAAAGTAAAAAAAAGGGCAACATACATTTAAATTTTTCAGTTCTACACCAAAACGACATGAAAAAGTTAAGTGAACATGTTTTGTAACTCCACCTGGTGTAAGTTAATTTTAAATTTAATTCCTCTCATTTCCACAAACCTACGACGAAGAGTGTGAAATGAAACGTCAGATGAGAGAATAAGTTTATCTATGTATGTATTAGTCTATGTATAAGCCATTTTATACGGAGAATAGAAAATCACTTGGAAAGTAAGATCTGAAAATATCGGTGGCATTTTTCTTTTCGCGCAAGCTCTCAATTTTTTATAAAGTCAATTACATTAAATAGAAAAACAACAATCTTCGAATGACAACATATATTAAAAACTCAACGCTGCCCCACAAGTTTCAACTAAATTTAAATAAATGGGTATAAATGAAACATTTGGAGTCGTACTTGCATTTGCTTCTTCCTAGGTCGTCACGCTTCCTTGCTCCGATCGCCAAACTTTGTGATTTTTCCACTTTTGGGCCATTTAGTCCATTTCATTTTACTATTTACTACTATTTTTAATTTATTGTTACTTGTACTTCTTCGCATTCTGGTCAATGCAAACAAATTTCAAATCCAGAAATATTTCAAGAAAAAATCAATATTTGTAACAAAATTGTTTTCCTATATTTCACTTCATCTGACAAAGAGTTGTCAACAGCTAAAACAATAGTTTTAAAGAATTTAATTTACTTTTTTTTTTCCCAAATTATATGAGCTTTTTCGCAAACTTAAAGCAACTGTAACAAAACTTCATCACTATTTTACTAATTTTCACATGTTTTCTACAATTTTACAACATTGCAAAATATTGTACAAGAAAAATATTTTTATTAATTCATGCCCACATAATTCAATAAAATTTAAGAAAAAGTATAGAAAAATGTAAAATTTAGTGTTCGATTTATCGCAATTTGGTATAATATGGGTTAGGTTAGGTCTTTCTCCATAAAGCCTTTGTGCTTCGTAAGTGTTTCCATCAGCTTTTCCATAATGGTACACGATATCACCGTATTCTTGGAATGAGAATTTCATGATGACAAAAATTTAGAAACGAGAAAAATGACAGAAAGGGAAAAAACTCTAAGCAATCAACTTTTTCAAAATTTTTTTTTTAATTTCTTGCAAATTAAACAAGTAGTTTTTCTAGTTTAAAAAGTGCATTTAAAAATGCAATTATTTTAAACACGAATATCTCGAAAACGAAACCACCTAGGCAATTGGCGTAAGAACAAACAATGTAGCTCTTGTTCTCATCTAACACGTGTTTAAGTTTAGACAAAAGGACACCCTGTATAACGTAAAAATTATAAAACAATCAAGAAATGACGTGAAAGAGAAAAGTTTGAGTGAAACGTATCGTATCCATAGAATAATACATACATAGATAAACTTATTCTCTTATCTGACGTTTCATTTCACACTCTTCATCGTAGGTTTGTGGAAATGAGAGAAATTAAATTTAAAATTACCTTACACCAGGTGGAGTTACAAAATATGTTCACTAAACTTTTTCCTGTCGTTTTGGTGTAGCACCATGGTAGAAATATAATGGTAGATGCAGTACGACAACAAATACAACAAGCCAAAAACAACAGGCATTTTGTTTTTGCTCAGTGTCTGTGTTGTGTCAAGTCAGCTGATAGAAAAATGATGAAAATGTAAACAAATTTGCAAAAAGTGTCATTTAGAAAATGATTGAGTGTTATTTGACATATTGAAAGTGCTTAAGTGTGAAAATTAAAACGTTTTTATGTAATTTTTGCAGAGAAATATTTCAAAAACAGCATTTGCTGGCGAACGGGGGTTGCTGACAAACAAATGTAAACAAACTTTGACTTAAGAGAAAAACTTACTCACACTCAGTCCAGGAAAAAGTTCAAATCATCTGGGCTAGTGCTTCTACCATTTCTTTGTACCATGTGTAGAACTGAAAAATTTAAATATATTTTGCACTTTTTTGTTGACTTTTATCGTTGGTATACATTTGTATTGTATTTAACACAACTAGTTTGTCACAAAAACACGAAATTCGGTTGTTGTTCCTATGTTGATCGCTGTATACTATTGCCACTATCTGGTATTATTGAACCCATGTTTTCCACCATCCAATGTTTACTTCCACCGTACCTATGACGTTTAATTTATTGAGCGAATAAAAGCTTCTATGGTATGTATTATTCTATGATCGTATCGATATAAAGACAGTAACCTCTCGGACGGACCCAAGTATACATTGCCAAATACAATGACAACATTCCCTTTATTCATATGCATCGCCGAAGGGGAAGAGTGAATACAGACAATTTGTAACAAAGAAGAGCTGGAGATTTCAAGAACGAAGTTCGTTGGTTTGATCGATGATCACCTCTACAAACCAAAATTTGACATGAGGGATAAGATTAATTTAGGCACAATGGGTCGCACGAGACAATTTTTGGTGGAAAATAATGATATTCTTATCATGAGCGCTGACAGAGGGGGAGAGACAGTTGCGATATCAAAGGACGAATATAAGATGAAGATAGGAAGATGAAGATTATTGTGGGCGATATATGCACGTATAGACGACTGAGGAGAGATCCGACGTCAAGTGTACAGGAGAAAAATAACAAACTAGTGCATAAAATATGCAGCGAAAACTTAATTGACACGCCCACGAGGCGCATTATTATTGGCATTAAGGACCATAGAGGAAAAATGGAGTAAAATTGCGGATTACACGACTATACCACAGCGTATTTTTATGGAATTACTGTCGTTTTGTATGAAGGATACACGTTATTTTAAATATGAGGACAAATTTTATGAATAGAGAAAGGGCATGCCTATGGGTTCTCCAGCGTCACCGATAATGGCGGAAGGATTACTTGATACGACGCTCAATACATTAATTAACGAGGAGACCGAAAATTATCACTAAATATGTGGACGATATATTTGTAATCATTGGGAAATTCTTTCAATCGACAACTTCAATTTATAGTTGAAGAGGAAAGGGGCCAACAATTTTCATACGTTGATTGCATATATATAAGAGAAGATGGAAATTTAAAAGTTGACTGGTATCAAAAGCCTACAGCGTCAGGACGACTAATAAATTATTATTCTAAGCATCCTAGAGAGACAATAATTAATACGGCCAAGAATTTCGTTACCAGAGTGGTGAAAATAAGCGACGTGGAATTTCATGGAGAAAATAAGGAGAAAGTACGAACGATTTTACAAAAGAACAGTTTTCCTCTCAACACGATTGACGACTTGCTAATGCGAACAGATTTGAAACCACTAACACAAAAGAATAAGACGAGACTGGAGAAGATATATAAATCCATAACGTATGTGCCATTTATGAGAGGGAGAAATACCATTTAGCTCCAAAGTCTAACTTTACCCTAAATCGCCATTTTAGTAGGACTAAATCGAGAATTGATACGGATGACAAGCCAAATGTGGTGTACGAAATCAAGTGCTACGGAGACAAAACCGACATATGACAGAAGGTATATGTTGGTACTACGATGAATAAACTGAAGACGAGAATTTCATCACATAAATCGGACCAAAAGGCACATTATAAGCTTTTTAATGCAAAAGACAGCACTCGCAGCCCACTGTACCTTAACTGGACACAGGCCAAACTTTGACGAAGTGAAAATTCTAACTGAAGAGAAGATTTACTCACGATTTACTTATTGGCGTTCCATCTGGGAAAAGACTCAACTGCAAGCGCGATACGGACCAATGTGCACAAGTTTACAGACATACAATTGACAAATTTAGGCGATAAAATCAAATTAGTTGACAAAAGCTTGCTAGTCAAGACTAGTCGTATACTTGTTGTTACCTCACAATGTAATTATGTGCATAAATATTATTGTCATTTCCTACTCAATAATTTCTAACAGACAATATTGTACTTGAAAGAAAAATTTAGTGTTTGCTGTTTTCACTAATGTTTTATCTTTGTGTTTGATCGAAATATTGGAAACTAAATAAATTGTGATAAAAGGAAATTTATACAACTTCGATTTCATTTTTCCATACCTATGACCTCAAGCCTATACTAAAATTGAAAATCATAATAATAGGAAAGGTCAACTTTACTTTAATATTGCGTAAAAACAGATTTTTTTCGGATAGAAAAAAATATAATAACACTGGATCTGGGACACGCATGGTCTGGTAAAAGTGAACTCACATCCATTGTGATTGCCCGATGAAAAAGGAGAGAGTAAAGGAAAGGAAAGAGAAAATTAAGGAGTGTTCGAACTCACGATGAAACACTGGCGATGTGTTAACACCCTTTTTGTTACACGGTACCTGTTAAATTTCTATGAACACATTAGTAAATGTTACATTGGAAAATAAAAAAAGAATAGTTTTTGTGCTGAAGGCTCTTTTGCTATTGCACTTTCTTTTCTCTTACATCGGTTTTAACATTAGATATAATATTGTTAAAATAAATACAGCAATATTTGGCTCGCTGAAATAATTCTTTTTATTCTGTCATAAACAAAGCGACGACAAAAAGTATTGAATAGTATAGAGAACTTATTGAACTCTTTTTCCGCTCTCATGTAGAGAGTCTGAGTAAAAGAGCATAAAGCATTTCGACAATGTTATTATATAAAACAATCGCCCTTATTATTGTCGTTTTTATGTAAACATAACTCCGTGTCAACATCGTCGTCACATCAACGCTAGTTTGGTATTCTGTAAGTCTATTATTGACGTGTTAACATCTATAGCGGCGTATAGGGACTAAATCTATTAAAGTCAAAATCTGCTAAAACTAGATTTTATGCTGCTGCTAAAACCAGATTTTCTGCGACTGCGAAAGAGAATAATCACGTGTTAAACAAAAATGAGCGAGCAAGAGAGAAATGAAAGAGTGTGGTGGCAGGGGTGAGGCAAACGAAATTGTGTCTATAGCGTATGTATTAACATAATAATGTATGTATGTACATTTGTCTGTTGCTGTTGTTGAAAGGAGATATAAAGCATTGCCACGCAAAATTTCATTTGCAAGCCTTGCGCAGTCGGCGTTATGGTGACATACTAATACCTCAGCTACTTCGTACAAAATATGTGTGATGTTGTGTGTTTGGCTGTTTCGTTGCTGTTGATATGGCAAACATGTGGTTATGTGACACACGTATACGTCAGCTACTTCGGACAAAGTATGTGTGATGTTGTGTGTTTAGTTGTTGTTGCTATGGCCAAACAAAGCGAGTCATTTGATGTTCCGCATTACCCGGTGTATACAAAAACAAGTAGAAACGGTGTTAAGTTCGGCCGGGCCGAAGCTTATATACCCTCCACAATGACAATTTACAGTCACACTCTCCACTCTTTGCATTCCCTTAACAGTTTTTATTTTAGGTACCCCCCCCCTGTTGCTTTGCATTCTTTGACTTTTGTGGGAATAAAACAAAAAGTATTGAGCAAGAAAATAATGACACATGTGCTTGCACTGGTCTTTAAATAATTTTAAATATTAATATTATTTAAATGTAACGTCATCATATGATTGAACGCTGTTTTTTATTTTCCCATGTAACATTCACACATGTGTTCATCGAAATCGAACAGGTACCGAGTAGCAAAAAGGTGTTAACACATCGCCTGTGAGTTCGAACACTCATTGGATTTTTTTATTTAATTTGGTTAAAGTTTTTCAAGTTTCTAAAACGTGTTTAATTATCGTAACCATATCGACTCAGATTTGGAAGTTATTGGAGTAGACGTCCTATGTCACTAGGCTATGCGAAGGGAAGCGATGAATTGAGACGAGCTCTACATGGAGGCACATACAGCATTTACTGGCCCTAGAGCTGCGTGTATTGGAGATAAGGACGTAATGGAGAGCAAGAAATTATTTCATCAAATTCATCATGGAAAAGACACCAATTGCATGACTGAAAAGCAGGCATATATGTCACAACAAGAACATAACCACTGCCTAGAAAATGCATCTACTGGTGGGCATTGGACCCTGAAGATACCGAAGCCTGCAGTTCTAACTGATCCCTGAAGGAACTCCATTCCAGCAGCCAATTTTGATTCAGGGCAGTGACCGTGTTAATACCCAATATTATTTTTCAATAACTGTTTGTATAAGTTCAAATTATTAAAAATAAGGCCAATAAATTAGCATTAAAACGAACCCTTTGTTCATTGCATTTACCGTCAGACAGACAACTGCACTTACATACTCGCCATACGTATAAAGCGGATCCTATTCTGGAACACTCCTGCATACTCTTCTTAGGGGGTTCCGACCGCCATTAAAAGATGCGAACTAAAAATTTTAATTTGTTAATCCAGAATTCAAAAATAAAACTGGACATTTCTTTAATTGAGAAAAAAATTGCGAATTTTCTTCAAGTCGTTATCAAAACCTGTGTCGACAGAAATAAAGTCGTTTCAATTCAATGTCGACGTCAATTCTAGTAACAAAATACGTAATATATGTCGACAGTCTTCGTTGGGGATCGATACCGACTACACAAATACCGATTTTCAACTGTCGTTTTATGTCGACGACGACAACCGTAATAAGGGTGAATATAAAAAGCATAAATGTTTCACAAGGCATCAATGTTTCACATCAAAATTATGAATGGACCAAGTTATGACAGAAAGATAGCAATAATCGCCAGTGCTTTTGAGTCATACAATTCGTTACATGAGTTCTCTATACTATTCAATACTCTTTGGCGAAGACGAACTGCTTGTTTGTTAGCTGCCGCTACAACAATACCATCATACTTATTTACAGGCAGAGACTATTGTTGTACAACAACCACGTATGTGATGCTAACGCTGTGTGTTGTTTCCATGTGTTTACTTTCATAGATTGCCCTACCCATAGAAGAATATAGTATATACACATGTATTCTCTCAATAAATTAAACGCCATAGGTATGGTTGCAAGTAAACATTGGATGGTGGAAAACATGGGTTCAATAATACCAGATAGAGGCAATAGTAAACAACGTTCAACAAAGGAACAACAATCGCATTTCATGTTTTTGTGGCAAACTAGATGTGTTAAATACAGTACAAATGTATACCAACGATAAAAGTCAACAAAAAAGTGCAAAATACATTTAATTCTACACTTAAACGAAAAGTTAAGTGAACATATTTTGTAACTCCACCTGGTGTAAGTTAATCTTTGTCGAATTTCTCTCATTTTCTCATACCTACAACGAAGAGTGTGAAATGAAACGTCAGATGAGAGAATAAATGTGTCTACCCGTGCCTATAGATGTTACCACATCAAAAAATAGAAAAATCAACTGAGTTTGACAGAACTCTGTCCCAGCGGCGGAAGTTATGACCTGGAAGTCCTAAAATCATGACCAAACAGACCTTCTTTAAAATACGGAATGCCTTCCCTTCACATTACTTCCTCCTTTCTTTTAACATTGCGTGAGATTGGGAGGCAAGGCCTTCCTTGTCCATTGCCTAAAGAAGGCCTTAGAAGACATGCAAAGAGGAAGGCCTTAGAAGGAATTTACTTTAATTTATTTTTGTTAAACAAAAATAAAATTAAAATAATTTATTTTATCACAAAATCATTATCCACTTCTACATATTTATTTATAAGTATGTATGTATCTATCTTAGAAAGTTTTACAACGCCCAACTTCAAATTGAAAATTTTAAAAATACCCTGAAAAATATTAAATAGACAATATAATTTTAAAATTTGTATGAAATTTTCTAATTAAATTATAGTGACGGCGACACTATCGAGTATATAGCCATGAAAAAGCTTCTAAAAACACCGCTCGGAATCGGTGTAAAACTGTAGGTCCCAATCAGTGAGTGAAAACTGGAAAGCGCACAGCTCAGTGATTGTGAGAAGTTCTCCCAGGTCCCTTCATGGGATGTAATGGGAAACCATTTATTTATTATTTTATTATAAAAGAACTATTCCGCATGCCTTATTTGTGGAAGTCCTTGCGACTTACGCCGCTGGGGTATTACTGAGAGGTAAATATAGTAGTATTACTAATACATACATAGATACTTTTATTCTCTCATCTCACGTTTCATTTCACACTCTTTGTCGAAGGTTTGTGGAAATGAGAGAAATTAAATTTAAAATTAACTTACACCAGGTGGAGTTACAAAATATGTTCACTTAACTTTTTCATGTCGTTTTGGTGCAGAACTGACAAATTTTAATGTATTTTGCACGTTTTTGTTGACTTTTATCGTTGGTCTACATTAGTATTGTGGTTATTCCTTTGTTGGACGTTGTTTACTATTGCCTCTATCTGGTATTTTTGAACCCATGTTTTCCACCATCCAATGTTTACTTTCCACCGTACCTTTGACGTTTAATTTATTGAGAGAATACAACTATCTATGTAAGTATTAGTCTATGATCCTCCTGCTATCATCTAATAAATATCATCATGCTTTTAAATGACGAGTGTCGAACTCTTCCAGTCACCTATCACTATTTCTTCTTTCTTTCAAAGTTTTCGAACTATTTAGTAGATCTGCTGTGATAGCCCTTGAATAAATCTACTTTAGCATTTGCATTAAATCATTTGAGTTTACTATTTATCTTTTGGCAACAGTCGATACTGTCTTTGGCATAGAGTAAATTTATAGTATAGCCGCCATTTGTCTCATCTGACGTTTCCTTTCACACTCTTCGTGATGCGGTCGGTGTGATAGAGAGATGTTTGACGAAAAGTGATATACACCAGGTGGAATTACAATAACTTCTTGCTTTAATTTTTCATGCCATTTTGGTGAAAAGCTGTGAAATTTAAATGTGTTTTAAACTTTTTTATTGACTGTTATTGTTAGCATACATTTGTGTTGTATTTAACACAATAATTTTAACACACAAAACGAAATGCCGTTGGTGCTATTTTGTTCGTTGTTTTGAACCATTGCCTCCATCTGGTATTAGTAAAGCAATTCTTTTCAACATCAAACGTAAATATCACACCGGGCCAAATGTCATAAATTTGGTGGGAGAACTAGTAGATCTACTATAAGTATTAATCTATGGTCTTTGGCACTCCATTCCTTTTCCAACGCCTTTTGCTGTTTGCAATAAAACTTAAAAAAAACTTAAAACTTTAGCTTGGGAGTTTTTAGTTGAAAATCTCCCTTCATCAGATTGGGTTTTTTTGTGATGACTTCATTGCCGGTGCAAAATTATGTTTTGAGTTTGTGCACTTCTCACCCGAATCGCACAGTATTCCTTAAGTAATTTTCCGATGGTTCGTTTCACGTTTGGGTTTTTGTAGCTGTAACCGGAGGTAATTTCTCCGATGAATCAGTGGCCCCAATTGTAGTAGGATGATCCATCTTACAAAATTCCTGTAGATGTTATATCTCGAAGAAGACAACGACGAAATATCAATATATGTACATAATTTGAATTCTTCATAGTTACCAATGACACTCAGCTGTCAAAATATTCAGAGAGACTTGCCATTTCATCATGCATCGTTTCATGCTTGTCTAACGTGCGGAAATTATTGAAGAACATATTCGAAATTAGTCGTGGGGTCGGTCGTCTTCATGGCTGCAGTTCGCAGGAAACTCGTCGCATCGGGGACAAATTTGAGCGTGAGTATACTCCTTTGGACCTTAAGCCACCAACCAGACAGAGATTGATGCGAAATGAAGAATACATGGCCACTGTAGCGCCCGATATCGAAGATAAGCTGAATCTGGCCAGAGAGTTAAGCCGGCTTATTTTGAGATTGGATTTGGGCCTACATCCGTATAAGATTGTGTTGATGTAAGAATTGAAGCCGGACCTGCACCCAGTGGGGTGGCACTGCAGCGGGCTTTGGCCCAGTTCGGGTCGGTTGACGCACGGACGTGGTAGAAATATAATGGTAGATGCAGTACGACAACAAATACAACAAGCCAAAAACAATAGGCATTTTGTTTTTGCCCAGTGTCTGTGTTGTATCAAGTCAGCTGATAGAAAAGTGATGAAAATGTAAACAAATTTGCAAAAAGTGTCATTTAGAAAATGATTGAGTGTTATTTGACATATTGAAAGTGTTTAAGTGTGAAAATTAAAACGTTTCTATGTAATTTTTGCAGAGAAATATTTCAAAAACAGCAGTTGCTGGCGAACGGGGGTTGCAGACAAACAAATGTAAACAAATTTTGACATAAGAGAAAAACTTACTCACACTCAGTCCAGAAAAAAGTTCAAATCAGCTGGGCTAGTGCTTCTACCATTTCTTTGTACCTCATGTCCTGCCGGTCGAAGATGCGTGGCTCCATGCATGATTACGCAAAGTTGAATGATGGCGGATCTAAGGCCGAGGCCCTCCTTGCTCTATTTTTAAGTATTTTTATTATTATTTTTTGTATTTTTAAGTGTCAGTTTTTAAGTTTTTAGTTTCAAGTATTGTAATTCCTATTTTAGGCGGAATATTGAATGAATTTTAACTGTCTGAACTTATATGATCGGGTACTGACCGTCATTCTTTTAACCTTTTTTCGTAGTTCCATAAAACTTTTCTAGGGAATGAAATTTTGTACTTATGTAAATATTTGATAACTTAGGAGTAGTCATGCTCTATTAAAAAGGCTTGGAATAAATTGAATTTGGATTTGAATATTGAAGACCGACGGCCTTAGACAGCGCCTTGAGTTCGCTAATTGGGCTCTGGAAATGTTGGCCCGAGATCCTGATTTAGGCAAAAAAAATCATTTTCTCGGACGAGGCCCATTTTTGGCTCAACTAGTAAAATTGTCATTATTGGAGAGAACATAATCCACAAGTGTTCGACCAAGCATCACTGCATCCATAGATTACTTTAGTGCGATTTATCATCACACCTTATTTCCTTTGAATTGACTAAGGTGACGTCGTTACCGTCAATGGTCCCCAGTATAGAGCGACGTTAACCGACTTTCTATGGCCAGACTTCGTCAAAATATCATATGTGGTTCCATCAAGAACACGCTACATGCCCAACAAGCGACGCAACGCTCGAAGTTGTGGAGGAAGAAATTGGCGACTGGGTTACCTCACGGCGAACGTTCATTGATTGGTCCCCGCGATCATGCGACTTGACACCCCTCTGTTATTTTCTCTTGGCTTACGCCAAGCCCTTAGTCTACGCTAACAAGCCAACCACCATGGATGAGATCGAGACCAACATGCGAGACACTATTGTCGGAATAACGCCGCACATACAGGACCGGGTCATCAAAAATTTGGCCGACCACTTGTGGCACTGCTAGCGAAGACGAGACGGCTATTAGAATGATGTGCTATTCCCTACATAGTGGCATCAATGTAGCTGCAAAATAAAGCCAGAATCAATTGGATATCTCTCACCGTTGTTGTTTTATTAAAATGTGTTTTCCTATCGTTCATATGTGATCACCCTTATATTGTTTTTTTTTAATTTTTGTCTGCTCTGCTAGAATATTTTAACCAATCCACGTATTTAAGAGATTTAATGGGAACCCCTATTAATTTGCTCGATTATTTCCAATATTTGGATTTGTTTAAAAATCCCATACTGTGCTTGCAGGGAATGTAATTTGTTGGCAGCCTAAAAGTATGCACACTGTGTTGTTTAAAGTTTGTGGAATTATCGAACCACCCTGTTGGATTTTCCGTTACAAATATTTTCGTTTAAAATAAGAACACAAAATGTTTACCAATTTTTTTTGGGATTTTCAGTTGCATTTTATATTTTATTAAACAAAATCTTTTGCTAAAATGCTCTTTTGCAATCTTTGTGACAAGGTGTGTTTGTGTGTGGGTTGGTATCTATACACATACACATATGTGTAGTGTATGCATGTACACATGTATATTATAAGTAGTTAAGTATTTACTCGTATGTATGTATTAATTTAACTCGAAATGACATATTTACAAAGGAAAGCGAAACGCAAAAGGAACAGGCGACCAATTGACCTGACGCGACCTGACCTCCACACCACACGAAGGCAAGGTAGACTTGGGGGGCGGAGGAGAAGGAGCGACACAAAGAGATCATAATGTACACAGTATTTGTAGGTTGGAGGCGAATGAAGCTGGAAAGGATTGGGTGAAAACGGTGGTCTGTCGGTCATCGGTTACCGTCTCTATGTACGCCGGATCAGATGATGAAGTGTGGTTTATTACTTAAGGTACAATCTCAGGGTATACAATTAAGCAAGCAGTTCTTATCGTTGTGGGTGATTGATAGATAGGTTGTTGGTTGGTTGGCATATGGGATGATGGATACGTGGGCCGCGGGTCGTCAACGTTACAGCGTAGCGATGGCAGTCAGAGGAAACCCATTTTAGTGGTAGCCTAATGGATGACCAACATGGATGGGACCACCATGGATGGCCAAGGGGGCGATTACTTTGGCCACGGGTTTGATCACTTTATGGCCCAAGGGATCACGTCGCACCACTGCGTTGAAGCCATTGTGGGCATCGGATGTATAGTCGACGGTACGCAAGAAACCATCAGCATCGATCAGAGTGTATTGGCCATGAACTTGATCGCCCTTGCGAGATTCGGTCTGGCTCTTGATGTCGCCGGTGTGTTCGTCATGCACCGAGTAGGCGAAATCATAGTGGGCCGGAGCTTCAACCTCCAGTGTCTTAACCAGAGCGGGCTTAATCAAGGCGGGTGCATGGTAAAGGGGTCCTGGCAAAGGATACTCAATAGCGAGAGCAGCACTGACGCCAATAATCAAAAGACCAATTAACTGCAAAAACAAAAGAATAACATGAGCTAAAGTCCTGGAACAAAACGCTCAGACTTACTTTGAACATGGTGTTGGGAATGGTGTAAAGTTTCTCTGTTGACAGGTGTAAATGACTCGCGTTTAGTTAAGGTAAACTAAACAAATATTATTATTTGCTTGATTGGTTGTATCACTTGGAACTCCTGAGCTGAACTACGATTCTTGTCTGCCCGGTGCAGACATTTATATATGAATAGCTCCAGCTAATGCCGTGGAGCAGGTTCAATGCGTTTGGTGTATCCACCACAACTTCCAAACGACCCCCTCCTCACCCCCCCCACAAAAACAGTGCGTAGTTGCCTACGCCTCGTACGATGGTTCTTGTTGTTGCACTTTTCCACTCCGCCATTTGTCTTGGCGGTTTGAAAGCGAAATTCTTGTTTTCCAAAATTTTGTTATCATCATAAGTATGTGGAGCACTTTTTTCATGTCTTTGTGTCAGACTTGTGGTGCGGTGGATATTCGCAATATTGGAATTTGACTGAAAAACAAATTCTGCGCATGCGTCGTATTACTCAATTAGACTGTGTTTTGCATACATGTTATTGTTGTTGTTGTTGTGCTTGTTGTTGGTGATTTCTAACCTTACTTTTCAAATTTTGTTTTGCAAGTATTTTTTGCTGTTATTTTTCCTTTATTATCTCAAAATGCAAAACGTTCAAAATATCAGTTGATTTATGTTTGCGAAAATGCGTTACAATTCAAATAAAGGGGGGGGGGGGGGGGTAGGTGTTTCATTTTCGGAGTTGTCGTTCAATCAGTGTTACAGTGTTATTGCATCAGAGATAACATCTCTGTACTGTTCAACACATTGAATACATGACAACTCGCTGCGTGGAGACAAATCGACGAGCAGCGAACAATTCACACTATAGGGAATTTGAACAATTGTATGACAGCGGAACCATATCCTAAAACTCAGTTTTTGTATACCATCACCCATAGGGATGGGGGTATATATAGAATTTAATACGGATACAAATGTAACGCATAGAAGGAGCCATATTAGACCCTCAGTATTTTATAACTTATGTATGGATGAGATCTGTATAAAGGTGAGAATTGCACAACTTTACTAGTATTAGATGAGACACGGATGAGCTTCTACAAATTGACTTGATGAGTCTGTATATGATTAACTTTACTCGCTGGCAGTCAAAGACGAAGAAGAAAAACTACAACGGAGGTATAGCTTATCTTTACACGGATACTCGTTACTGAGTACATACTAACCGGTGCGGAGTCGCTAACATTAATCTAGAAAATTGATAATTACTATTTGTGGCGGCGAGAGTTGCCAACAGGGACTTTTCAAGACGATTGATTGTCCGTCTGTCTGGCTGGCCGGTCAACAATTTTGTCAGTGCCTATTGTTTGTCCATGGTTAGTTTGGGATTGAAAATGGGCGTTTCGGCCACGCCCCTGCTGGTACCTCCCATGCAAAGCGGAACATTTAGTACGAAATCATGTTTCTTCTAAACCCTTTTCTTGTAGATTTAATTGGCCTCAACTCAAACATTGGTTAATAATCTGTACATATCTACTTAATTGGAGAAAATGGGCGAAGTCCCATACAAAAGCTTGGTAGTACTCCGGGTTGTCAATGCGATAAGTCACGTGAAACACTTCCAATCTTAATGAAATTAGGTTATAGGCTTCTTGTCATCAAACGCGAGTCACCAAGTAAGACAAGGGTGATTTTGCCACGCCCATGTTGCTGCCTCCCATATACATATACATTTGTTGGCCGGCTGGTTGTTCGGCAAAAGATAACTCTCGCAAAACCGAGCCAATATTTATGAAATTTGGAGCTAGACAAAATTTAGTCAAATGTCACTCTTCTATGGAAAATGAGTCATTTTGCCAGGCACATTCTGATACCTCCCATGCAAAAGCTTGGTGGTCGTCCGGGTTGTCAATGCGATATGTCGCGTGAAACACTTCCGATCTTAATGAAATTAGGTTATAGGCTTCGTGTCACCGATTAAGACAAGGGTGATTTTGCCACGCCCTACCAAGATAAGTTGTACGGCCGGCTGGTTGTTCGGCAAGATAACTCCCGCAAAACCGAGCCAGTTTGGTTTGGTACTACACAAAATTTAGTCAAATGCACACAGAAGTTGGGCGGATGACCGGTTGATCGACACGATAACTCTCGTAGACTACAAGCGATTTTAATGAAATTCGGTACGCGGCAATGTTTTCCTAAAAATTAAAGATTAACTACTTTTAACGCCCATTTTCGTACCTCCCACATAAATATTGGGCGGACAATTGGCTGGTAGTCATAATCACTTAGGATCGTAATTAAGTTGGGTATTGAATAATAGTTCGTGCAATGCCACTCTGCAATGGATGTCTTCGGATGAGGGTATGTTTAAGTCGCTTCACCCGATTGAAATCTATGTACTGGTTATAATTGTCGTTACATATTTCCTATCTGTCGAATTAACAATAAGCAATTTTTTGAAATACAGTAGCAGCATATGCGGTTGTGTTCCAATGTACACAGCAATACAGGATTTAAATTCAATAAATTATATTATAATATTTAATGAATTTTGTATCATAACAAATTATAATTAATTTAATAATTGTCATTGGTTTTCAGTTGTTTCGGCTTAAGGTCATTAGAATAAAATATTATTACAATTTTATTAATATTTTCCAATATTTCGACCAACTTCGTTGATCATTTTCAAGGATCTGATAAAACAAGAATAAATACAAAGTATTCATAAACATTATTGAATAGTTCAAACAAGAATCGTGTCCCAAACAATTGTTTTCGTACGAAATAACTTTGGCGTAACAACCCTGTACTTGATTTTGCTTACCAGATTTTCGCAAAGAGCTGAAACCAGGCAAACAAAAAGTTAGCAAATTTTTCGGTTCATGAAATTTTTGCTATTATTTATACACGTACGTCATCTGCCAATAAACATTTCGGAAGAATACGAGGCTTAAACAACAAATCACCGAAACCAAGGACAGGATTGATAAATAACTACAATGGAGGACTCTACATCATCAATTTCAATGGTTTAAAAGTGGTTGAAATCTGTTTCCGTATTAATTGATATATACCATACCTTCTAACCAAGATGAGGTCAGAACAGCTATTGCCCGGCTTAAGAACAACAAAGCCGCAGGATGCGATGGATTACCGGCGCAGCTATGTTTGGTTGGATGAATGCATGCCCGGCGATTGGAGTCTCAGTGTACTATGCCCCATATTTAGAAAAGGTGACCCGAGTCTCTGTGCCAACTACCGTGGAATAAGCCTTTTATCCATAGCATATAAGGTTCTATCACGTATAATGTGCCAAAAGACTATATAAAACCAATTCTCCCTGACCTGATTGAATCATACCAGTGCGGCTTTAGGCCTGGAAAATCGACAACTGACCAGATTTTCACGCTACGCCAAATCCTGGAGAAGACCCACGAAAAAGAAATCGATACCTATCATCTATTTATCGATTATAAGGCGGCCTTCGATAGCCCGATACGGGAAAAACTTTAGGAAGCAATGTTTGAGCTTGGTATTCCTGCAAAGCTCATACGCCTTTGCAGGATGACCTTGACTAGCACCAAATCGGCAGAGAAAGTTGGTAAGGATCTTTCCGAACCTTTCGAAACCAAGCGAGGCCTCGAGACACCCTATCATGCGATCTCTTTAACATCTTAATGGAGACCCTTATGAGAAAAGCTGCAGTCAATATGAATAAAATCATCAGCAGCAAAAGTCACATGCTGCTCGCGTATGCTGATGATATCGATATCATTGGGCGCACAATTACAGAAGTTACTGCGGTGTTTTCGAGAATTGAGAAGAAATCAGCAAAAGTGGGTCTGACAACAAATGAGGACAAGACAAAATTAAGGGTTTCAACGAACGAGGCCTCCATGCGATTAGACCAAAGCGTGGACGTTGATAACCGATATAATTTCGAGGTGGTGGGCGAATTTATATACCTCGGATCTGCCGTGAACAAAAACAACAACGTCAGCCTTGAGATCAAGCGGAGAATTGTGCTGCGAATAGACGTTATTTTGGGCTAAGCAAGCAGTTTAGAGATAATGCCCTCTCTCGAGTAACAAAAGTCCGGCTGTACCAGACTCCCATTCAACCTGTCTTGCTTTATGGCGCAGAATTCTGGGTCTTATCGCAAACAGACAAAACATCTGTAGGTGTTTTCGAGAGAAAAACACTCCGAAAAATGTATGGCCCTATAGTGCACAATGGCGAATATCGGCGACGCATGAACCATGAGCTGTATGAGCTATATCCCGACATTGTTATAGTTAAGCGGATCAAAATAACGTGATTGCGCTGGATAGGCCATGTCAGTAGAATGGATGAAGGCGAACCAGCACGAAGTGTTTTCGAAACCGAACTCGAAGGAAGACCAAAAATAGGATGACCAAGACTCCGATAGGGGGAGTGTACCTGCTTACGCTTGGTATTACCAACTGAAGAAATATAGCAAAAGATCGAACTGGATGGTGAAATATGTTATCTTCGTTTTGCAAGGTCCCTGATCCCCCGGGGTTGTCCGAGACCGGATAAGTAAGTAAGGAAGTATGTGTCTATATATCGACTGTATGATTTGGCAGCTATGTGTATAAAATCCAATGAAATAGTTTTTTTGTGGTTCCCAGAGAGGGTTCAGACTCACGTTTAGGGAGCTTCTTCGGCCTAGTTTTTTGTGATTTGTAGGACCAACAGTGGGTAAACTGTCTTCTATGAATTAAATTTCAATCCGAGCTCGTAATTAAATTATATGTGCTGGTTAAGTAGTTTGTATTGTTTTGTGTTATAGATGTACCCGCTGAAAAATCTGCATTTTTTGTTGGTTGGATGTAAATATAACGTGTGTTTGGAGCATGTCGCAAGTATAGTAGGTATACTTCTCTCCAAACACATCGTGTTTGCTATTCAATATTGAATGTTCGAGACACAATGATTAATATGTCATAATATATGGCGCGAAAGGTTTTCGATAACGTACCCGATGGAAGCAGGAAAAGAGGACGACCCCGACTCCGCTGGAAAGACCAGACAGAAGAATCCCTCCGTATCCTTAGTGTTACCAACAGGCGAGAAAAAGCGAAGGATAGAGCCAGTCGGAAGAATATGTTGAAATTTGTTTGTTTAATTAATATGTGTAAGACGTGTGACCTCATGAGGTTGTAAAACCGTCAATAAAAGTAAAAAATAAAAGTAAATATATGTGTTAGTAACCCAAGTATAGCTGTGTTTGGAATACAAATATATTTGTTTTTTACTTTCTATTTGTTTATTTACTCTCTATTGAAAGCAAGAGAATAGAAGAGGCACAAAGAGAGACTATTCACGCACAAAGTTGTAAGTGTTTAACTGCATTATTGCATTATTTTTCAGACAGTGATTAATAAAAATTCCTATGTGTGTAAATTGCAGATGAAGTGAGTACTTTTTACAGCTGTTGTGGTTTAGTTTTACGTATTCAGTGGTCAATTGGTATTTCGGACAGAGGATAGCAAATGCGTTTGGTTGGTTAAATAAGCATGCTGTGGAAAAAAAGTATATTACATGCTAAAAATCGGTCTCTATTTGTTGTTTGAATGCAAATATAGCGTGTGTCTGGAGCTTGTCGCAAATATAGTATGTTGTTGTCGAAACACATCATGTTTGCTATTCAATATTACATGTTGGAGACACAAAGGTTCAAATGTTACTTATACAATATATGTGTTTGTGACCCAAATATATCTGTGGCTATGATGCAAATACAGTTGCGTTTGTTGCACTGTTTATGCTCTCACGAGAGCAAGAGAATAAGAAAGGGACAAAGAGATATTATTCATAGTCTTATTAGTAAGTGTGTAACTGTTTTTTTGCATTATTCTTTCAGTCAGTGATTCATGAATAGTATTGATTGTGTGTGTATATTTCAGAGGGATCTTCGATCGATACTAATTCGCATATGTAAATTGCATGTTTGGGATTGTATACATATAAACGAAAAATTGCATGAACAAATTTAAATGACTATACCTGATAGATAATTCTACCATGATCAATATGTATAAAATTTACCACGCATTGCACTATTGTATTTTCGTACAATATTAGCATCAGTTCGCCGAAATAAAAACGACAATTCGTAGGGATTCGGCATTTTCGTTAGTTGGTTAGCTGGTTAGCAGTACAGTGAAAATTTGCATGCTCCCGAGAATTGTATCGTTGCTGCAATAAAGTATGCTCTTCAAGTTTTTTGAATGTTCATCATTGCGTTGCTCCAGCAACTTAATTTTTGTTGCTACAGCGAATACATCAATTGTGCACTGTGGAGAAAAGGCAAATTATTAATAATGTATTAATAGACGAATTTATTAATAGACCATAATCAAAGTAATTGATTCAGTAATTTGCAAATCACAACCTATAAAGTATAAAACTATTTATACATTAAATTAAAACAAGATAAACATTAACTCGTGCCACTGTTGGTTGGTTGAAAAGGCTGCAAGACAGCACGCTGTCTAGCACACTTAGGCTAAAGAAGCCCATTGTGATACCTGCAGTTTCCTCCATAGCAACTATTGACTAGTCGTCCAGCCATTTTGCCCTTTCAATAAATTTGTCTATAAGACCTACAGGAATATCCTATAGGGCTACGGTGCTAACTAAATGTGTACCGAATATCCTACTTCTCAGTCCTGCCAGAGCAGGGCAACCCAAGAGAAGGTGTTTCGTCGTTTCCTCGTCCTCTTCCATGCAGCATCTACAGAGAGTGGAGTTTCTATGTCACAATCTTAGGGCGTGTTATCCTACAAGACAATGCCCCGTAAGTCTTCCTATCATTGTGGATAACCTGCCTCACTGCAAGTTAAGTAGTTGCCAAGTCCTCTTCCTGTCCACTTGTGGCCAGAGGACCCTGGCTTGTTTGCAAGTTGAAGTAAGTCTCCACTTGTCCTTGAACATATTATCGGCCCACTGCGTGATCTGCAAACGGCAGGTAGAGATTGGCATACTAAAACCTTATTTTGCCGGAAGAACCTGTGCCGTAGTGCTCTGTCTAGCTAACGCATCCGCTACGCAATTGCCTGGAATGTCGCTGTGTCCCGGTACCCAGATGAGCCCGTCAGGGACGTATCAAACATGGCTTCCAGGGATTTTATGGCAGCCTGGCTTCTCCGGAGGGTTGTGACACTACTTTTCAGTAGTTCAGGAACCTCCAGTATGGCGGTAATTTCCGCCTGAAATGCACTATAGTGATCAGGCAGCTTGAAGGAGATATTTATATTTAGGTCCGGAAAAAATCTGATCACTGTACAAACTAAAAAATCCCAAAAGCATATAACAAAACACATAAAAAATCAAAAATTATCTTTTTCTGCTTTTACGTTTAACCAAAGCAATATAGAAGTCTCACACAACATCTTTGAAAATATCAAAACGGATAATAACAAGACCAGTATGAATAGCAACAAACCAAATGTGTACAACAACAGCATCGATGGAGATACATACTCTGGGAATAATATGAGAGAAAGTATGATTATCGACACGCCAAAACGGGGAAGAGAACCATCACAAAGATTATTTCTCTTAGATAACGTCAGTAAGACCGAAGAGCTGATCGAAAAGGTACTAGGCCGATGATGGAGAATGAGAGAGCAAAGAAGACAATAACTAATTTAAATAGTGTTTATTGATACTAATGACCAGGGCTGACAAAAATATGCACGAAAAATTGAACTTTAAGCGCTTAAATATGCTGAAAAAACCCCAAGAATATGCTCTTAAATATGCCCAGAAAAACATTTTTATTGAAGTATATCAATATTACAGTGAACAATAATATAATGTTTTAAATTTTCAACTGAAAATGATCTGCGTAAATCGGTCAGTAAATTTCCATAAGTAGAAAAAGATCTTTCTACGTCTGAAGATGTGCAAGGAACAAATTTAAAGCAACAAATTTCACTCGGGGACAGTTTCTTTACATAATCGTCGTTTATTGGCGCATTGTGAAATATTGCGTTCTTTATTTCCACTAAACTGTTGTAGCCAACATTCCTTTTGAAGACTGAATTGTACTTTTCGAAATACTCCTTTTTTTGCAAGGAATTTAACTGCTTCTTCACATGCTCCACAATTGATATGCTGTCATTCAAGGATAATCCTTTCGCCTGCAGCTTTTCAATACTTAGTTTGATGCATTTGAAGTTAGTTGTTATAAAACTTAAGTTAGATACTTGAGCAGGATCTGCAAAAAACAGCTTGGCCTGATTTACAGCCTCCGACTCTTCATCTGTTAGGTTGTCTATAACAGAGCGTACCTCTTTGAAATTATCGCAGTAATACTCTGCAGCATCAAGCCAGGTTCCCCATCTAGTAACGCAAGGCTGCGGAGGCAGTTTCAAATTTGGCAAAGCTTTTTTAAAAGCGTGGCGACGCGATGGTGCCTAAATAAAGAAAGAAACTTTATATGATACATGCACGTCCTTTCCAAATAGACTAAACACTAACTTTTGCATAGACTGCCTTAGTTGCTGATATAAGGCTGTTTACATTTTTGAATTGGAAGCGTATAAATTCAGCGATTCTATGGAGCCCATGGGCAAAACATGTTACATGTAGTAATTTGGGAAATATTGTTTGCATTGACTTCATGGCTGCTAACATGTAGGCTGCGGCATCCGTAACAACCAGAAGTACTTTTTCATATTGAATTCCTTAAAAACATAAAACTATGTATTATATAGAAAATTTATTGAACAATTTTACCTTCGGGCCATAAGAGATGTAAAGAATCAATCACAAATGCTGTCATATTTGCAGCGTTTGCCGCTTCAACAACACCAACGTTTAGTATGTATGATTTACCTCTTTCTTCTTCATTGTCTGACATAATACCAAATATAAAATTGACAATTAATCTCTGTTCTACGTCGGTAGTCTCATCCACTGAAATCCAAATATGTTTTCCATGGGCTTTCAAACGTAGTTTCTCCAAACAATTTTTGTATAAAATTGGAATATATTTAGTACGCAGCGATGTTAGACTAGGAACAGTGCAGTTTGTGTGCTTCTGGAGAAACTCAATCACAACTGGATTACTGATTTTGTTTAACGGAATGTTTGCTCCTACCAGCATTTTACAAAGATCCATATTGAAAGGATTGACTTGATTATTGGAGTATTCAGACAATAATTTCTGCGACTTATTCTCATTCCTTTTTTCTTGTTCCTTGTGCTTTGCCGTCTCAAAGTGCTGCTTTACATTGAATAATTTGGTTCCAGATATAAGAATATTGCAGATCTTGCAAAATAGTACTTGCTTATCTGTTCGAAGCTTGTCTGGAAATGTTCGCGTCATTCGCGTTAGAAATTCAACCCTCGATTCTTTTTCTTTCGGCATTGTTAAACAAACGCGAAACTGGTTTAGAAAATAAACAAAACATCAGAAACGCGCGGCGAAAATTGTCAGTGCTACCAAGTTAATTTAACTCATTTGTCAAATAAGTTAGAGTTACCAGGTGAAATTTTATTGAAATATGCAAAATAAGCAAGGTTGCCATATATATGCTACATTGACCTAAATATGTAAAATAAGCACTTTCAAGCAAATGCATATTTTTGTCAGCCCTGCTAATGACAGCTAAATTATGTTTTATGCTGTTTGCATGGAACGAAAATACGCATTCCCTTCGATTTTTGCCCAACGAAAATGTAAAATTGGTAAAATACAGCAGCAAATAAAACTCTATGAAATGGCCTACTACCTCGTCGTCATGAAGAGGCATCGAAGAGAGTAATGGAAACTCTTAAGTATTTCTCTATGGTAAGACACCCAGGCTAGTAGATACAAGATTTGAGAATATGCTATATCTCTTAAAAACGATGTTTCTGGAAAGCGAGTCAAGGTAGCAGAAAATGTTTGAGAAGAAAATTGATGATTTGAGAAGATCTTTTGAAGATCTTAAGCCATTTTTGCAGATCTTAAGCCAACGAGTGACAAAGTTGGAGGCAGTTGACGAGTTCGAGATCTTAAATTTCAACTACAACGGCAAGAGAATTCTCTTGTATCGGCTGATCTGAGAATAGTTGGCATACCCTACCATAAAGAGGAAAATCTTTTCGATGTGTTTAAATCTATATGCGACACATTGAAAATAAACACCCCAATGGTGAAATCAATTTCTCGATTGCAAAATAAACAGAATACGAATACACCAGACGTCGTCATCATTGCAAAGCTACACTCACCATATGAGAAGAATTTTATTTAAAGTCGGTAGCTAATTTCCGTAAAAGTACAAAGGGCAACTTATTACTAAATTATATTGGGTATGGTTCTAGTGCACCATTCTATATGAATGAAAATCCTACACTCTTTAACCATAAAATATTCAGGTCGTCAATGGAACTAAAAAAAATTAATAAAATAGCCGCCTCATTCACAATCCGTGGTTTAGTTTATACATATTAAAATTTGTGAAAATTATAAACCAACTCGCATTAATTCCATTGACCACTTAAATGATTTATTTCGTAGTGAGGAACATATTAGTACGTAAGACAGAATGTGATTGTAATAATTATTTGTGTTTTTTGTAAAATGTTTTGTGTTGAATATTATTATTTTTTGATGTGTTAACATCTATAGGCGCGGGTAGGGACTAAACTCACAAAGTGATCACATCCAAACACAGCATGTTCGACTGCGATCACACAGATTGTTTGGCGTTAAACTCCTCCGAAACGGTTGGACCGATCTGTATGAAATTTTGTGTGCATGTCGGGTAGGTCTCAGAATCGGCCAACATCTATTTTTCATAGCCCTAAATGATAAAGGTGACCCACCCCTATATAGAACACAGATTTGTCCGACTGCGAAAAAAACACACACTGATGTAACGTTAGCGAATAGTTGTCTTGTGTGGGTGCGCAGCACTCTCAGAGCAAAGAGAAAAATTACATGAGGTGTCAGGGGACACCCGGTTGGAACGAAGTTCCTTTCACTATATATTATGTACTAGTTAGTTCCAACACGCCGAAGGCGCCTGTTGAAAAATACTGTAATTTAAATGGATCTTTAAGAAAAGATACCTTTTGTAAAATAATAAACTTTTTTTTAAAGAAAATTTTTTATTTATTGAATGTATTGTTTAAAAAAAGAATATCTTTAGATCCCTTTTGGGTATCTTCTTACCTTAGTGGTCGTACCCAAAAAGTGCGGTTTAAAAATGTATTATCTTCAACTATATCAGTAACATCTGGTGTTCCTCAAGGCCGTCATTTAGGTCCTCTACTTTTCGTTCTTTATTTAAATGATCTACCGTCTATAGTTAATCCTCTAACATTTTGATGTTTGCAGATGATGTTAAATTATATATGCCTATATGCGATAATCATCTTCAATATGACTTGGATGGTCTCACTAATTGGTGTTTGGTAAATGGTATGTCGCTAAATCAGGGAAAATGTAAAAAGCTTTCGTTTTGCCGTAGTACACCGTTGAATTTTGACTACCTTATTGGTTCTTACATATTGGAAAATGTGTCTTCCTTCATGGATTTAGGAGTACTTCTTGATCAAAATTTGCATTTTGATCTTCATATTGATTCCTGTATATGCAAAGCCAGATCACTGTTAGCTTTTATAAAAAGATGGGCGAAAGAATTTGCTGATCCTTACGTCACTAAACGTCTTTTTGTCTCTCTCGTTAGACCTGGATTAGACTATGCTTGTATTGTGTGGTGTCCGTATAATGCCTGTTACATAGACCGCATCGAATCGATTCAAAGACAATTTTTACTTTTTGCTTTACGTGGTCTCGCTTGGAACATTGATGATTTGCCACCTTATAAAAATCGAATGATGCTTATTGATCTTCCTACACTTGAAAAACGCAGGTATATGTTAAATGCTATGTTTATTGTAAAACTCATTAGGGGTTGTATAGATTCAAATGTTCTCGTGAGTCAAATAAATTTTAATGTTCCCTGTAGACAAACCCGATATTTCTATCCTATAAAACTACCGACTGTCCGTTATAATTACGATTACTACAATCCTTTTCGACGCGTTTGCCTCATTTACAATGAGATCTATAATTCCTTACCCGCTTCAGATTCTTTGAATATAATTAAGCAACATTTAATTCGTAATTAATCGGGAACTATTATCCAGCTTGTGTTGCCAACCATTTTCCTCCGATAAACCAGTCCTGCTTCTATTAATCAATCTTATTATAAATTCTGAATTCTACAATGAATTGTAGCTGACGCTAAATAGACGGATGGATCATTAGCGGTTGTGGCCAGATGCTGACATTCATGTCCCTCATCTTCATGTTCCAGATCTTCAAGTCTCTACTCTTCCTGTTTATCTCCCATTATGCTATTTTTATGTTCCTGTTTATCGTTCCACACATATTGTTGCGACATTCCTGCTCCAGAAGTGACTGCCTATGTTATATCCTATGATTTTATCCTAAAGTTCCTGTGAATCATTCCTCATGTTCCAGATGTTCCTGTCCCAGCTCCTGTATTGTTACTGTTTTAATTATAAGCTTATTTTTATTTTTGTATTTTGTATTATTATAACTAACATACGAGTACCAGCTAATTATAATATTTTGAACTATTTTGTTTCATTTTAATTATTTTATGTTAATATTTTTATTTTTCTTTTTTTTAAATTTTACAAATTTTCTTCATATTATTTTAATTTTACTCTAATGTTCAATGTATTTTAATTTTATTAAGTATTGTATGTTATGCCTACTACGTATATAATATAAATTTTATAACGTTGTTGAAAACATATTACCGGCTGTATCCTATTGAGAATTGTAGCTGTGAGATAAATAAATAAATAAATATGTAGTATATTTTCCCGATAAGGTCCTTTCTTTGATGAGAGGTTCTTCTTTTATTAAAAGCTAATATTTTTATGTAAGAAAAAGCCTAAGAGTATGACTTTTTTTTACAAAGAAATACTTTTGTTTAAGAACAGGTACTTTTTAAAGAAGTGGTACTCTTTTTAGGATAAGGTTATTTTTTTAAGAAAATTTACTTATTTTCAGGAAGGCTACTTATCTCAAGAAAAGAAAAGGTATTATTTTATTTTTAAGAAAGAGCACTTTTAAGAAAAGGAATTTTTGTAAGAAAGGGTACTTTTTGTAAGAGAAGGTATTATTTTTTTGAATAAAAGCTCTTTTTTTACGAAAGAACAGGTACAATTTAAGAGTAGGTACTTTTCTCAAGAAAATTTATTTTGTTTTACAAAAAGGTACTCTTTAAAGAAAATGTAGTTTTTTAGGAAAATGCAATTTGTTGTATGATAGTGTACTTTTTTAAGAAAAGATACCTTTTTAAAAATTACTTTTTTTAAGAAACGGTACTTTGTGTAAGAAAATTTACTTTTTTAAGCAAAGGTACTTCTTTAAGATAAGGTATTTGTTTAAGTATAGATACTCTGTTTTAAGAATAGGTATTTTTTTTGAGAAAATTTACTTTTTTTTAAGAAAACGCACTTAATTAAGAAAATGGTATTTTTTTAAACTTCTTTCACTTTGGCTTTTCTAAATTTACTTTTTCTTCGGTTCAAACTATAATATGTAATAAACAGGCTCCACCTAGAAAATGTTCCATGAAGCAAGAAGTATTCCCCTTATAGAAATACTATGTGTTAGTCTAGACACAAACCAAACAAAAAGTACGAGAGTAAGAGTAAGTCCCAATCCACACAGGGAAACTTTTGTCGCCGGCGACTCGAGTTCGTTGGAGAGAGAGGGACGACGTAAGTACCCCTCTTCTTATTTCTCGCCTCCCTCTCCCACGAACTCGTGTCTCCGGCGACAAAAGATTCCGTGTGTGGATTGGGACTAAGTGTGCTGCCAAATGTAATTTCATGCTCAGGGTTGTACTTCATGTATTTGCCAGTCTTGCGCTTTGGGTATTCTAAATTAACTTTTTATTGGGTTCAAAACTACAATATGTAATAAAGAGGCTCCAACTAGAAAACTTCCCTCCAAACCAACAATTAATTTTTTGTTCCTGCAACAATTGTATTTAATTTGAATTTTGGAGACTAACGGGCAAAAAATCAAAATAAAAGTAAGTGTATGAAATTTTGACTATTGTTATTTGGTTAATGTCTTATTGTCTCCAAAGTTTATTACCGTTAATTATACTGTGCAGGTTTTAAAAAAAAAGTTATACGGGCTCAATGGATTAAATTTGGGTCCTACGAATCATAGTGCATCATTAGTTTTGTGGCTCATGGTGAAATTTTTGGAACGAAGTTCCTTAACGCACATTGTGGGATGGGGGCTAAATGAAAAAAAAAAATTAAACAACTTTTGTTTTAACACTATTATCCTCCTATTATCAAGTTTATTGTTTGCTTTTGCTTTGGTTTACAAAGTAAATCGCTACAAAAGTAAATCGATAGGGACAGCAAACGACGCCATATTTTTTCCCGCTCTTTTGACATTTCTCTTCAGTAAGGTTTGCCATTTCATCATGGAAAGATATACGAGCCAACAACGAGTCCAAATTATTAAAATTTACTACCGAAATTTTGAGTCAGTGGCCTCAACTTTAAGAGCGCTACGTCCAATTTCTGAATTCTAAATTACATTTCTGGCTGAATGGCTTCGTCAATAAGCAAAATATGCGTTATTGGGCAGACAGCAATCCACACGTAATCCATGAGTCAGCATTGCATCCCGAAAAAATTACGGTTTGGTGTGGTTTATGGGCCGGGGGCGTCATTGGGCCGTACTTCCTCCGTGATGATCAAGATCGGCACATTACTGTGAATGCGAATCGCTACCGTTCAATGATAACCGAATATTTTTGGCCCCAATTGGATAATGTGGACTTGGAGGACATGTGGTTCCAACAGGACGGCGCCACAAGCCACACAGCGAATGCCACAATCAATTTATTGGAAACCAAGTTTGGGTGAACGTGTTAACTCACGAAATGGCCCAGTCGATTGGCCGCCTTGGTCGTGCGATTTGACGCCGTTAGATTATTTCCTGTGGGGCTACGTTAAGTCAATGGTGTATGCCAACAAGCCAGCGACGATTGATGAACTTCGTACGAATATCGAACGTGAAATTGCAGCAGTATCGGCCGATTTATGCTTGAAAATCGCCGAAAATTGGGTTCAGCGTCTGGACTTCTGCCAGCGTGCCCGTGGTGGCCATGCAAAAGAAATCGAGTTCCATACATAATGGCATCGAACGTACTTTCATCCCACATTTTGAACAATGTCTCACAAAAAGTGGCGTATACGACTAAATGACATAATTTCTCTGAATGAGAAAATTGGCATAGCTTGAACATTTCTGTACATGACCATTGATATTTTTCCATATAACAATGAAGAATCCCCAGCATTACATCTAAAAAAAATATTAGACCACTTTTTTCACAACAGTTTTGTATATAAACATAAACATTTATAAAAAATGCGCTAGTTTTATCTATGTCACTTATAGATTGAAGCCCCTGGTGGAAGAAGGTGTTAACTCACTTTTTTTCAAAAACAATATTCCTTCTTCTTTTTATGTTGCCATGGCAACTGATTACATTTTAGATAAGAAAAAAGTCAACATCTGATATTTAAATTATTAAATTTAAATTTAAAAAATTTTGTTTTTTAATTTTTATTTAAATCAGATACCACGGAAACATTAAAATAAGGAAAATATTGTTTTTGAAAAAAGTGAGTTAACACCTTCTTCCACCAAGGGCTTCGATTTAGAGATGGTTGGTCTAAAAGTTAGGTAAGTTTCACGGATATTGGGGTGCCATATTTAAAATAATGGGTGTCTCAGTAAGAATTCACTGTTTTATTTTAAAATACAACCGCGTATTTTGAAATAGTTGTGATTTTTTTATTGGATTGTAAGAAGACATGTTCCGATTAAGTATCGAGTAAAATATCCGTCAAATGCCCCCACGATTCTGATGACAGGCCAATACTATCTTCATGAAATTTTCCATGACTTTCTCACAAAGTTCTGGCTGCATCTCACCGATGATGCGTTGGATCTCGGATTTGAGCTCAGGAATTGTTTCTGGTTTATTCGTATAAACCCGAGATTTCACAAAACCCCAAAGAAAGATATCGCACGGTGCATAGTGTGGCAAATTTAAAAATGGCGGCCAAAAGTCTATAACTTTTGACACAGGTGGAATTTTTTAATGGGGTTTCTTTTTGTTTGATTGGTGACTTTTTTATCCTTATATTGGTATATTAGGATGTGTCGGAATGTAGTTATGATGTCTAGAATAGAATAATTAGCTTTAATTTGAGTAAGAAACTCTGTTTGGAATTTTTATTTGACATTTATAAAAAAAAAATTGAGTATTTATTGCACATGATAACATAAAAGCCATTCTGAGTGCATCTTTTTGTCGAATATTTAAAATAATTTTAAGTTGAATGTTTAATTTTCTTAGAAAAGTTTATTACTAGATATTTGTATTTTATTTTCCTTTAAAATTTAAGTAATAATGATAATAGTAGTAATGAGGTATAATAATAAAAATAATAATAATAGTAATAATTACAACACATTAATCATTATTTTTATTCAAATTGAAAATATCGTCTAAATATTCTTGATTTTTATCTTCAAGAAGTTGCATGGCTTCCTTGTCCAGTTCGATTTGGGTTGATTTCCACCTATGATGAATGCTGGTTATATGTGGATCTGAAGTACAAAAAAATATTAAAAAGACCTTCATTGGTATTGCATCTGGATATTTTTCTTGTATTGTGCTCGCGGAAGTATCTGTAGTCCTTGTTTCGTTTCTCTTGAGCTTCTTCTGGTAAATCTTCAATTGGTAGCATATTGTGTTCAATGATTTTCTCACCATGATATAAGAGCTTATGAACTGTTGAAGGCATTTGTCTCCATCCATATTTTCTGTCATAAATACCAAATTTTTTGGGACTAAATTTTCTATTGCACGACACTTGTACTATGATTTTAAGTCTGTTCATTACTTCAAAATCTACTCCAATAATGGATGCAGTAGTTTCTGGATCCGAAAAAATCTTCTGGCGGTATTGCCGTCATTGCTGTTTCTTTCACCTTGTTTTGGCTGGCCGATTATTAGGCCAAGTTATAAGTTATAAGTTTTGTTGTATTAAATTATTCTTTTGATTCCTTTTAGCTTGGTTGTCGAAATTTTTGCGAACAGTTTCTCCATTCAGACCAAAATCTAGATCATAGCCCAATTTAAGTAAATGTTCCATAAAGCGAATTCTTGTGTGAAGCGGGGATAATCCATATTCGTAAGCTTATTCAAAAAACTTGTGTGCTGATGGAGTTTGGTTTAGCTGACTTGCAGTGTTTTTTACATATAATGCAACTCGAGGAAGATTTAGTATTTGTAAGGGCCTGTGCAACCTTTCCGTCAATCATAGTAAGAAGCATTTTATAATTTATTTCGATTTTTTGTCCATCAACATCAAATGTTATTGGCTCAAACAGATTAATTTGTTCTCTCATTTTAGATACTTATTTTTTTTCTCAAATCTTTTGTTTCCTTTTGAAAAGTAAACTTAATTGGTCTGCACAATTTGGTTGAAGAAGGTTCTTCGTTCTTCCATATATCGAGTTCTGTAGATTACTATGTCGAAGGTTCAAAATCTAAAATGGAACGAAAGAAATCATAAAAATTTTAAAATCTGATGAGTTCCACATTACGGTGTTTATATTGCTTTTGTTCGGAAGATCCATCGCATCCCCATTTTGAAATTAATGTATGGCTACAATTTCCAAGGTTTTTAATGCTACTTTCAGTTAATATTTTTCATAGTCTTTCTGCAGTGTGATTCAAAATATTTTCTAACTTAGCCTCCGTAGAATTTTCTGTTACGTAAATAGATTCTTGTGGTGTTAAGAAATCCTTTTTAATAGAAATAATGTCTTTGTATCCTGGAAAAATTGAACAATTTTTCTGATTTGTGCGTTTCCGCAGTTCCATGTACTGATGTGCTGTGAGATTTAAATCTAAAAATAGCGCAAGTGCTTCCTCTGGAGTACATTTTTTTATCTTCATTTGGAGTGGATATGCTTTTTAATATTCTTTTTACACGTTTAAGCCCCGTATTCAGTTTTTATGAAATTTTGTTTGCCGTAAGAAGTACATGTATAAAAAATAACGAAAATTTCATGAATCGAAAATTTCGCTCACTTTTCATTTGCTTTGTTCTCCGAAAAGTTCGTGGGAAAAATCAATTACAGAGTTGTTACACTGAACGGAAAGCATCGTCACACGGATGAAAATGTTCATCACCCCAGCAACTTTTGTCATCGAAAGTGAGCTAACGTATCGTTTCATTCCCGCTATGAAAATGTGTTCATCAACTGCAAATTGTTCGTTAATGTGGTGAAAGTATGGTTATTGCTGCAATGTATTTGCTTCATTATTGCAACGAATTTGTTTCGTTGCTGCAATGAATTTGTTTCATTGTTGCAATGAATCTGATTCATTGTTGCAATGAGTAGGTATCGTTCTTGCAAGCAATTTGCTTCATTTCTGCAATGAATTTGTTCCTTGCTGCTATGAATTTGTTTCATTAGTTGTAATGAATATGTTGAATATATGAATATGAATATATGATTTTGTTTCATTGCAGCAATGAATGTTTTGAAGTGTGTTTGAAATTATTTATTGACAATTGTACATAAATATACTGTTAGTATTACATTGCAAGTGTTTTGATAACAATTTTTTAAATTTTTGTTTTCGAAAATCTAGTTGCTAAATAGACTATATTCATTCCATGTTGAAACATTCTTCTGGAGAAGATTGTGGTAGTCGAGGGGTTGAGTGTTATTGTGGCCGTCATCTTCAGGTCCTGCAATTAAAAACATATACGAAGAATTTACTGTAAAGATTTCTACTTAAGATATGAACATATCTATGCCTGTACTTACCATGAGTATGCTTCACTCCTTTAACATAGAACCACATCATTGTTTTGTTAAATCATGAATTGTTGTTGTATTGAGGGTTCTGTCGTTCAATTGCAGCGCCACATCTCTCCGTCATTAAGCCAGTGATCGCTCTGTCAGCATTTCTTTTAACTGCTCTTTTATTTATTTTAACCAAAATTGTTAAAATTTCGATTGGATTCATTTGGCTGTATATTGAATTGTTATTTTTATGTTCGTCGTACTTCAAACACTTTGTTTCTTTGACTCATAGAGTAAATCTTAGTAGAGAAAATATTTGGCTCCTCTGACGTTTCCTTTCCCACTCTTTGTGATGCGGTCGGTGTGATAGAGAGATGTTTGACGAAAAGTGACATACACCAGGTGGAATTACAATAACTTCTTGCTTTAATTGTTCATGTCGTTTTGGTGAAAAACTGTGAAATTTAAATGTGTTTTACACTTTTTTTATTGACTGTTATTGTTAGCATACATTTGTGTTGTATTTAACACAATAATTTTAACAAACATAACGAAATGCCGTTGTTTTTATTTTGTTCGTTGTTTTGAACCTTTGCCTCTATCTGGTATTAGTAAAGCAATTCTTTTCAACATCAAACGTAAATATCACACCAGGCCAAATGTCATAAATTTGGTGGGAGAACTATTAGATTTACTATAAGTATTAATCCATCAGGCCTGTTCTGATATCACGACGATTTTAAACCACGAACGATTTTAAGATCACGCCGGTGATTTGTACCTGTTCTGAACATCACGTGATTTTATATTTTCGGCGTTATTTTATGTTTTCGAAATCACCAAGCGAACAGCTGATTTTTATGTTTGCTTTTATTTGTTTCTCATTTTCTTTGCTTCCCAACATGTTTTTGTTGTCATAAATAAATAAATAAATAAATAAATGGTTTCCCATTACATCCCATGAAGGGACCGGGGAGAACTTCTCACAATCACTGGAGCTGTGCGCTTTCCAGTTTTCACTCACTGATTGGGACCTACAGTTTTACACCGATTCCGTACGGTAATTTGAGAAGCTTTTTCATGGCTAGATACTCGATAGTGTCGCCGTCACTATGCGAGGTGACCGCCGCTGAAAGAAATTTTTTTTTTTTTTTTTTTAAGGTGGTCAGAGCCGGGTTCGAACCCAGGATCTCATGTACAAGAGCCGCGCACACTAACCATTGCACCACCGACGGCCATATTTAATAAAAATTTGTGAAAGATATTGGAAAAAATTGAAATGCCTGGAGCTTTATTATTGATATTATCTTAATTTAAAAAGAAGGCAGTTAAAAACTGAGCGTCTTAAAAAGCGTTACTTGCGCGACTTGTCAAATCCAATGGAAGTGAATGAAACATCGTAAGTTAACTTTACCTTCATACTGAATTTCTTCTTTATTTGCTTTATGGTAATGGGTTTTTAGCTTCATATCACTTCATCGGCTTAATAAGACGGCTTTCAAAATGGTACTGCATTTTTTTTTCAATTCAAAATATTTATTAATCCAAAAATACAATTTGATCTAACAGAGATATGTTATATAATTGTGAGTTTTATCATTTGATATTTCAGCAACTGGAACTTAGTATATATTTACATTTGATAGCATTTTTATTTATAATTCGTATTATAGTTTAAGGCAAAAAGGATGAAAACCTTATAAAAATGGTACTGGAGAAAGTAGAACCGCACCTACCAAAGAGTTCGATTCCGGAAACTATTCAGCTGGCAACTGCATTAAGATTTTTGGACGTGAGATCGTACCAAGGCGTAATAGCGAACGATATGAATATAAGTTTGGGTCGCTCCACTTTCTGCAAGGTCCTATGGAATGTAATGGAATCATTAGAAAACACTTTGTGTCCTACATGGATAAAAATATCATTGAGCCAACAATGTCAAAGCGCCTCCAAAAACCATTTCGATCAATAGTTTGGTATACCCGGCGTAGTTGGATGTGTTGATGGAACGCTGATCAAAATTATGAAGCCACCTTCTGATCATTCTGTGTATTTCAGCAGAAAAGGCCACTATAGCCTAAACGCTATGATTGTATGTTGTAATCATTGGTAAATATGAGTACCTAATAATTGATATATTTATTTAATTTCAGATTTGCGAGTATCAAATGCGCATTCTGGCCATAGATGCATGCAGACCTGGATCATGTCATGATTCCTTTGTTTGGAAAATGAGCGATGCACAAAGGCATTACCATGAAAGGTATAGTAGAGGTGCTCGGAATTGGCTCTTGGGAGATTCAGGGTACGGTTTAACGCCATATCTGATGACGCCATATAAAAACCCTCAATACGGTACCGTCCAACGTTTATATAACCAACGACACGCTTCTGCAAGAAATATTGTGGAAAGAACTATTGGCGTTCTTAAAAGCCGTTTTAGATGTCTTCAAACTACTCTGATGTAGATACCGTCCAAAACATAATAAATGTGTGCTGTGCTGTGTAACATATGCAAGCACTATGGTGTAATATTCGAGGAGGAAATTTTTGCCGAGATCGACGACGATGAATCGACAGAAACAGAGGAAGTTGGTGAAAGCCTAAGAAATTCAGCATTAAGAATTAGGGATAATATAGCTCGTTCTCTAAATTAATGCTTTACATAATAAAAGAATGTTATTTTTAAAAAATTCAGTTGGTTTCATTATTAACATAAACAAAAAAAGAATTATAAATGCAGGCACTTTCAGTAAAATAATTAATAAAAAGTAAATTCCGTATCTAATAATACTAAGAAATATTTGCACATATATAAGTAATATTTGCACATATAAAGTCTGGTGTTGATTGGTGTACGCCCAGCTTCATCTGCTCTAACTTCAAAAACTGCACTTTCATTTCATTTTTCTGTTGCAGATTTTTTTCAATTACATAATTATGTCTGATAGGCTCATTTAATTCCTTTTCTTTTAATATTTTTAGTTCCTTTGTATGATTATTATTGTATTTCAAATTTTTACTCATTGCCTTTAAATATAACCTATTTTCTTTTAATTCTCTTCGTATTTTATCCAAATTGACCGACATTTGGGAGAATTGTTCCGCTTCCATTGCAATGACGTCCTGAACGTCTGCAACCTTTCGTTTTCTTTCACGACTACCGATCTGTGCTGATGTTGTTGGAGTGGGAAGCTGTGTTTCGCCGGGAGAGGGTGTCTTATTTAAATATTTGTCTGTACCTGTAGTACCATTGGGTGTTACCAAAGTGGTAGGTACTGACATTATTTCGAGTGAGGGAGACATAGGTGTGGGAGATACTCGCGAAGCTGTAGAAGTTGTGGGTAAAACATCTGCATTTATTTTAATATTTTGCTTGTCTGGCCCACAATAGCTTTTGGCACCCTTTACACCATCGACAGACACATACAATCCGCAGATTATTGCCACTTGCTCATCGTAAGGCGATAAAACATATTTATTGAAGCGTCCACCTCCCGTCTTCGTCGCTTCACCTTTGTTGTGTCCCAGACGTTGTTTTACGCAAAGCTGCCAGTCCGTCCATACCTACAAAATTTTTGCTGCAATAAACACTTCAGTATCACATTAGTTATGTATGTATATACTTACTTTTCTCCAGGCGGGCACTTCTTTTTTTTGGTGGTCCCGAAGCATTTAGTTCGCCGGCAAGTTCTACCTACAATTGGTCATAAGAAACTCTGTCTCCCTTCACAAAGCCCCTAGCCAAATCAATATTTTGCTCCATAAATGTAATGAAAATTTCTACTTGCGTGCTATTCTTATGTTGTCCCCTAGAAGAAATGTGAGAATATTATAAAACAAATTATTTCTTTAACTTAAATAACTTGATAACTTACATTTTTGTAATAATATTTAAATTCCCTCCACAACTGTTTACGAGACAAAAACAAACGACAGGTGACGACGAAAAGAACGAAAGATAACAAAAACCAAAGCTGCCACGTCGAAATTAGTCATATAATTCACACAGAAGTTACTCATTTATTTATGCTACTCCAATATTTTGTGGCTCTGGCAACTATATTTTCATTTTCGAAAAGTAAAGCACGGTACAGGCAAAGAGGAACAGAAAATCACGAAAAGAAGAAGAGTAATGATGAACAAATGTGAACCAAAATAAACATAATTTTTAGAAATTGTGAAATTTATGTGTTTTTGTATTAAAATAAGTTATAAAAGAAAAAAACATTTCAAATTATGTTTTGTAATAATTTATTATAACATTTACAATAAATTTCTTGCATAAAACAAGCAAGTGATCTGTGTTCACCGTCATTATCCTGAGCGATTATATATCACGTGATTTGAAAAATCGTTGCTAGCAGAACACCATTTCGGTGATTTAAAACCATATCGACATGAAGTGATATCAGAACAGGCCTGTATGCTTTGACTTCTTCGTTTTCCGCACAAATGCCTTTCGTTTTTTTCTGAGTCCAAACACCAACACAACTAAACAGGCGCAACCGAAATATGATTAGAACACAAAAACACGAATATTTAGTTGCGACTTGTACCGGCATACACACACAAAAGTTCAGTTACATATTTCGGGGTAGTTTATCTGCTATCGATGCGTTACTTTCTTTGCTGTCGTGTTGCTCCTTGCATTCTGTTTATTTATCTCTTTGATTTATAGATTCGCAAGTTACACAAACGATCACAGCAAACACATAAATTCACACAATTTAGTTTTCACAATAAAAGATTATTACTAAGTAGAACTAATTAGTCTGTTTTTAAAAATGTATTTAAATTATTCCGGCGGAGAAATATGTCTACCACTTTCGATTGTTGCAATGGAACTGATTTAAGATGTGTACGTGACCCATCACTCACGCTCACTATTTTCTCTTGCTGGCCTCTATTTTACGCTCACTCATTTTTGACGTAGAATACGTCTTACCTTACGGTATGAGGAGTCATGTCAGGTGTTTATTGTTGTAATCTTTATTTCATTGAATTTGAGGAAACGGCTAGATGAATTTTTTTAAAAATTTTTTTGTAGGTAAATGAAGATGTTATATATCGTTTGATATACATTTCATATTGGTTGATATATTTCTAGTATTTTAATTTCTCAAATGAAAATTGTTTAAACACATACACTCAAACATATGTGTGGTGTTTGGTTGAGTGTTTTTGGTTGCTCAACATTGCTTAGGAACATGTATCTAGTAAAAAGTGAAACCAACAGCAAGCTAATGTTGCTTGGCAACATGTATGTAGTAAAAAGTGAAACAAGCAGTAAGCTAACGTAATAAAGCTTTTTTGCGAAAGCTTCAATAAAGCTGTTGTAACATTAATTTTGAATTGTAAAGCGTAAAGCTTTCACACAACGCTCGAATGCTAATGCGAAGACTCGATAAGGTAAACCTTTTTTAATATTAGGGCGAACCTCTCAACATTCGCAGAACTTATTTCAATAAAAATATTAATTAAAATACATAAATTAAATTAAGTTTAAAAAAATTGAACATAATATTTTTTTTTTAAACGGACTTGAATCAAATGCCGTTGGTAAATATAAAAATTACAGCAGACAGTTGTACGAGGCCTTCGGCCACGGACTGTCCCTGCAGGCTGTGTCAGAGACACGGCCATTAAGTTTAACGTAGAATACGCCATCCGATAATACAGAAAACATATATAACAATAAATGATAAATAATATAAGCAAATGTCTGCTGTAATTTTTTCGACTGCTTCTCACTCTATGCTATCATAAAAATTAGTTTCGTTACAATAACGAAATTGTTTCGTCAACTAAAAATTTTGACAAACCTCCAAAATAAATAAATAATAAATGTAAACTATAAAAAGTAAGAGATAAACCAAATATCAGTAGTTTAAAACCCATGCTTTTACCTTTTTTTTAAATTTCAATCCATTTTTTACAAAATTCAAATTAAATAAAATTGTTGCAGGAGCAACAAGTAAGTTGTTGCAGCAACGAAATGAAAAATTGCCAAAGAAGTCAAGTATACAATTTTTCATTGCAGCGTCTACCAAATTGTCGGATATACGACACTTTTCACTATAACAACGTAAAAACATTAATGAAAATGTTTCATTCATGCGACGAAGCGATTTTCTTTCAGTGTACGTCAATGTTATTTCGCACGAAAACAATTATTTGATGCATACACCTTATCAACTTTCGCCGCCAGCTTTAAACAGTTCCGCCAGTAATCCTTCGGATCCTGCAGCTTTGTAGTTCTTAAGACGGCTAATATAGCAGCTGTTCAGACATCGTCTCGGTTAGGAAGGTGGCAATCGACGTCGCACAGTGCTACATTGTTGGCAAAAATTTGAATAATCCGAAGTCCAAAGACATTAAAATTAAGTATGCAATTTTTAAGAATCACCCCTATTCTGCGTTTCGATTACGTCCCCGCATTCCACTTCGCACGGATCGTAAATTGGTATTCCAGCAAAAAACGTAATCGTACGGATAAGAAGAAGACAAGTGTCTTTCACAATAAGCTGTTTGGATGTGGAACGTCAGATAACGAAACAAAAAAAATAAGCAATTGTGTAAACATTGTAATAACTGTGAAGTTTAGTGAAACAAACCAGTGATTCAATAGTTAAAACGAAAAAGAATTGAATATTCTTGGAATTAAAGACATCAGTGAGTACCAAAATACTAAAAAAAAAACCTGAACAAAAGAAAGATGTATGTGGCCAAACTAAAGCAGTGTGAAGAATCCTGTAGTGCCGGAGTTATATTTTCTTTTATTTACAAATTTATTGCGTTCAACTCACATCGCACTTCTTCCCAAAATGCCTGAATAGTTTCCTTTGGTCTCGTGTGGAAGCCACCAGCAATATCCGTATTTGTGGCCATGAAAGCCACCAGCTTCTCGTATTGCGCGGGCGTTGTTGTTTTTGACATGTAATAAATTAAAAAAACTCACAAATCAATAAAAATGAAATAAACATTTATTTATTTTATACTTAAATTTGTACAGTGTTTTATTTAACTTGCTTTGTTGTCTGTCAGTCTGTATTGTTCAAATCTAGTAACTCATTTTTAACACAGTTGCAGTTGACCAATCGAACTAAAATTTTGCACACTTGTCAGATTTGGATGACAATACATGAATATGAACAAAAAATTAAAACATTAAAAATTTATTTACAAAAAAATTAAAAATAACAACATAATTAAAAAAAAAAATTAAGTTACAGTGTTTCATTTATAAATGCACTAAAAACTAGAAAATAATTTTTCTCTTAGCCTCAGCCATCTAACTGTTTTTTCAACTAGTGCTTATTTCGTGAATGGTAACATTTAAGGTCCAATTAGTCTCAACGGTTGACGTTCTACTTAATATTGCGCGGTTAGTCATGACGGTTAGACGGTAGAGAGACAAAACAAAACCAAAAAACTGAACGAAGAGCATTTGTACAAAATATAATTTGCATGCATGAGTTTTGTGTTAAAAAGTGATTGTGTCAAATAAAAAAATGAAAAATAAAAAGAAAATTGTGGTTGCCGTGTAATTGTGTATTTCCGCGCACAAAATGTCGAAGTAAAAGCAATAACAATAACAGCTGATCGGTCTTGACGGCTGACGGTTGATTCTGCAACCTGCAGAAGTCTACTGTCGTAAACCGTAAATTTTAGTTGTCTCTCTCTAACACACGCAAAATGCAACCCCAACTCAAACAGCTGATCGCTTACCGTCAACCGTCAAGACTAATTGGACCTTTAGCTCATGTCTGATTTGACAGATAATTAGTTTTATCCTTCCGCTGAACGAATATTGTTGTGTATACTCTTGAACAACGCTGGGAAATATGGGAAAAATGACCCTGCGATCGACTTACAGAAGATGCCGATTTTGCCAAAAAATCATCTTTTCAGATGAAGCTCACTTTGATCTTGGCGGGTATGTAAACAAGCAAAATTGTCGCATTTGGGGCACAGAAACATACATTGAAAAGCCGATGCACCCAAAACGAGTCACTGTTTGGTGCGGATTTTGGTCCAGAGGCATAATTGGGCCATTTTTCTTCGAAAATGAGCAAGGAGTGGCCGTTACAGTCAATGGCGATCGTTATCGGGCCACGTTGAACGAATTTTTGTTCACAAAAATTGAAGAGGAGGATATTGGCAACATTTGTTCACAAAAATTGAAGAGGAGGATATTGGCAACATTTGGTTTCAACAGGACGGCGCTACGTGCCACACAGCCGAAGCTACACTCGATGTTTTGTGCCCTGTTTTTGAAGATCGCATTATCAGCCGCAGAGCTGATGTCGTTTGGCCACCTCGGAGCTGCGATTTGACACCGTTGGACTATTATTTGTGGGGAGCCCTCAAAGATAAGTGTTACGCCGACAAGCCAGAGGCAATTGACGCTTTAAAGGACAATATTCGTGAAACCGTTGGTGAAATACAGCTGCACACAATCGATAATGTGCTTAAAAATTGGACCGATCGTGTAGGCCACTGCATGGCCAGCCGAGGCAGCCATTTGAATGAAATTATTTTCCATTATTAACTGGAAGGATTGTACTTTCAAATAAAAAAAGAAATTTGAGAAAATATTCAGTAGTTTTTTTATAGCATTTTCAAAAAAAAAGTTATTGGGCGGACCCGTTATATTCTACTTCATGATGGGGTTGAACAATGGTCCGCCTACTTAGTACTCCAATAACAATGGTCTAGATACTATCAATAAAGAGCGTAATTAAAATGAATTAGTTAATTAATTTTCTAGGGATCTCGCAAATAAAACTCTTGCATTTAAATTAAAAATGGTGACAAAATTAAATGTCAAATTAAGTGTCAAAATTAAATGTCACCATTTTTGATTTAAATGCAAGGTAAGAAAAGATTTAGGTACCGCTATAAGAAACACAGTGCGAAACAAAATCAAAGTAACTCTCTATAGTGACATATTTGACAGACAAGAACGAATGATTTCAGGCAATTTCACCTTCAATTTTTCCTAAAGGATATTGCGAGAGGTGTCATAAATCAAAAAAATTAAAAGTTTGGGTGCGATAAATCTGCGATATTGAATTCTGGAATTTTGTGTGTTTGAATCCAATATGAAAATTGTGGTGATTTTTATAACGAGTGGTTGGTGGTGAAAAGTCAAGAAGTGTCGGAAGTGGTTGAATTTTTGAAAAATCAGGCAGATAGTAATTTTGGGGTCCATTTAAATAATAATGGTATCCACAGAATAAGATTGCTGGTTTACAAATTGCAAACAAAGTGCTCCAAATGCAATCGCCAAAAGTTACTATTTGAAAGTACATATCAGTGTTGGCTCGAGACGGACTTTTTTCCAAGTGGTCCAGCCTTATGTTTGGTATGTTATCATTTGATTTTTGTGAAGATTATTGTAATAAATACTTTTTCATATTAGGAACCAAATACTAGCAGTGCTCGGTAACGGCCAAGCGTTTTATATAATGATTCTTCTAGCAGAACGAAAAGGAGGAGAGTGGAGAATTTAATTACGCCAACTCCTGTTGATTTACTTAAAAAGGCGGCGCAAAAGGTTTCAAAGCCAGATCTTCACGATACCATTTCAGTACAGGAAGCGTTGGCATTATATATTGATATGGACCTGTCTTACAGAACGTATAACGTGATGAGGACTGCATAAAGGCTGTTTTCCCTCTTATAAATCAATATTAAGAGCAAAAGAAGAAACCATACCCGCTGACATCAAAGTAACTGAAAGCTATGCAGAAGTTCCTGTCCAATCTCTATTAAATCGAATTGCAAAAAGCGTACTGGATTGAAAAGAATTTTGGTTTAAAAAAAACATTACTTTGGAATGTAAATGGGGCTTTGATGGAAGTTCCAACCATAGTCTTTACAAGCGAAAAGCAACAAATCGACATCTAAATGATGAGTTTATGTTTGTTATTTCACTCGTGCCTTTGCGACTTTTGGATACTGAAATGGGAAGATATTGTGGGAAAATGATCGCCACTCCTCCCCTCGGTTCTGTCGACCTATTAAATTTATATTCATGAAAGAAAGCACAGATTTGATAAATAGCGTATAAAAGGATATTATATAACAAAAATTCCATCCACAACAACAAAGAAAAGCAAATGTTAGCTTTTCAATGGAGAACCGTGGAGATGGTTTATGTGGTAACAAATAACAAGAGCTGTTCCACATGTTTTCTCTGTGACGCGAAGCCCTTCGATCTGAATTCTGCAGTCGTTTTTGAAAGGGAAATTAAGGAGGAACAATACAAGTATGGACTGTCAACTCTTCATGCCCGAATCAAGTTTTTTGAATGTGTGCTCGATAGTGCCTACAAGCTTCCAGTAAAGAAATGGAGAACTGCTGCAGAAGATGAAAGAAAGCTAATGTCCATAAGAAAATATGAAATTCAAAATATCTTTAAGGAAAAAATGGGGCCCACAGTTGACAAGGTAGAGAATGGTTATGGTATAACAAACATCAGAAATTACTGGAGCTGATATACATTTACTAAACAACTTCTCCATAATTTTGAGATTTTTTTCAATTGGTAGTACTATTATAAATACGGATCATTTTAGTATAATATTGCTAAAGGAGACATTTTATATACATATATAAGTATTTAACGCTTTATTCTTGGGATTTTATGTCAGCTACAGTACACACAGTTCTTCTATTTATAAAATATACCACAATTCCCATGCGACATTTTTCAGAAGAAGCGATAGAATCTTCCTACAAAATAATTAGTAAAGCAAGGCTAGAACACACCCGGAAATGTGACAGAGAAATTACTAATAAGGACCTTATGCATTCGGAACCTACAATTAGTATATTAAGCCAGAAAAATAACTAATAACGAATCACTAAAAGATATTGAATATTATATTATTAGAGAATATGAAGTTCATGATGAAGACATCCTTTAAATTGATTGGTTTAAAAACATGTTTTAACAAAAATCACAATTTCAAATTTAGTTGTATTAGATCCTCGTTATGTTTAAAGTTGTAATTTCCTTTAAGGCTGTAAGATCATGTTTTCTCCGGTTAGTGAAAAAAATGTAAATGCCGCGGGTGGGATTCGAACTCACATTCGCTGGACGATCGTTTCGATGTTTGTGAAGCATCATCTTCAGCAACGTCTAGCCCGTTAAGCCACTGCGGTGTGTATTTTACACAAGTCACTAACCGAGGACATTTATTGATTGTGTGCAGAGCGATTGTTGTCGCTACTTACACATTGCTTTGCTACTTACACGCACTGATGCAGCAGTTTTGAAAGTTCTATTTATAGAACGAACTATTCTAATTGTAGTTGTCTCGTTCTGTTTTGGTTTGGCCCTTCCATATGTTTAAAATTTAGTTGTTTTAGATCCTCGTTATGTTTAAAATTGTAAATTTGCTTTTTTTAGCCTTCTTCCATCTTTTACCGATTTATTAACCATTTCAAACTTTTAGAGACGTAGTGTAACCTTTACCTTGATGTCTAACTAATTTTAGTTATGGGAGGTATTCGAAGCCTTGCAAGGACTCTAACTATGTTACATTATGTTTATCTTTTACCGATTTATTACTCTGCACATTTTTACAGACGTTCTGTAGCTCCTAATCCTTGGAAGGATTCTCACCAAAATAATTTTTTTTCATCTTTTATCGATTTATTAATTTGCGCAAATTGGTAGCCCTCCTGTTACTGCTTCTATTTTTGGCCACACGATGTATGAAACGGCAACACTATGCGTCGTCGTGCAAATTGTGATCGATTGTCTGCACATCTGCGATAAGATTTCCGCCCTTGTCTTTACAGAAAGGGGCCCTAAACTATATCCATTAGTTCTGGTTTTGAGTTTATGGCAGTATTTTTGAGCTTCGTTCTTCCTTCTGTATATCGCAATTTGCACACTCTCGCGCTTGCTCCACTGCCGTTTCTTACGCCTAAAGAGACGGTTTACCTTCTTCCATTTCTCCCTATACCGCTCACGTTGCAATTGACTGAAACATTGCCATGCGTGCAGCGTTCTTTTCATCATTTGCAATGCGACACTCTTCATCGTACCATGGTTTGTTGCGAAGCGGTTTTTCAATGCCAAGTACGGTTATTGCGGCAGTTTTTATAGTACAGCGGTCATCCTCTAGGCGCTCATATAATATATCTTTGGCATCATCATCTTTATCTTCTGTCTAGAGTATAGAGTTCTAACATTCCAAGTGCATATCCGTAAATCGTGGTCCTTATAAAGTTTGCGGGTGTCTTCAGCAAATAGGGGTTGTTTATGTTTCCTTTTTCGTTTCTGTATATTCACATGTGGCCGTCGGTGGTGCAAGGGTACTGTGCGCAGCTCCTGTACGTGAAAGCGTGGGTTCGATCGCTGCTCAGACCACCTTACATTCCTTTCGACGACGGTCACCTCGCATAGTGATGGCGACACTATCGAGTACTTAGCCATGGAAAAGCTTCTCAAAATACCGTTCGAAACCGGTTTAAAACTGTAGGTCCCAATCAGTGAGTGTAAGAAACTAGAAAGCGCCCAGCTGTCCCTAAACCCTCCATGGGCTGTAATAGGAACCTTTTTTTTATATATTCACTGCCTTTATGAACGGTGGCGGGAGGTAAACCCAGTCCACCGGATTTTTGCATTTTATCTACTGCCAGTATATTTGATTACAGCCGCCATTATGGATCAGACGCTGACCAGGATGCAATATGTCGAACCTGGATTTCCTTCCCTCATCCGCCTTCTAAGGACAAACGAATATGCTCGATATCTTGATGAGCTTCAGTGACACCAGTCACATACTAAACCTGAGACGCATCATTGATCGCATAGTCAATCAGGCTGCTCAATTGTTTCGCCTTCTCACTGTAGCTAGCTAACGGAGATTTCCGTAAAGCAATTGCCCAGGACATATGTACTACGTGGAAGTAGTGAGCTGCTTGGACTGCCCAATGAAGGAATCATATCTGGCCACTCCAAAGTGGATGGCTATCAGAAACTTTCCACCTCCACGGACTGTCGCGCTTCCAACAATATATAAAACATGTCAAAATATGTACTGACACATCCTCTTTTCAGGAATATACTGAAAAAATAGCAGTTTTAAGTTATCAGTACGGCGATTTTTTTTATTTGAATCAGGTTTTAATTAAATTAGCACTACACCATTTCCAATTGAAATTTGAAAAAAATCAATTGAAATTTAAAAATTCTAATTGAAATTTGAAATACATCAATTGAAATTTGAAAAATCCTATTTGAAATTTGAAATACATCAATTGAAATTAGAAAAACATCAATTGAAATTTAAAATACATCAATTGAAATTTGAAAAACATCAATTGAAATTTAAAAGACATCAATTGAAATTTAAAAGACATCAATTGAAATTTAAAATACACCAATTGAAATTTAAAAATATAATACATGAAATCGGTTAATAAAATTATAATTTTTAAATTTCAAGTGACGAATTTTAAATTTCCATTGGTGTCTTTCAAATTTCAATTGATGTCTTTCAAATTTCAATTGATGTGTTTCAAATTACAATTGATGTGTTTTAAATTTCAATTGATGTGTTTTAAATTTCAATTGATGTGTTTCAAATTTCAATTGATGTCTTTCAAATTTCAATTGATGTTTTTTAAATTTCAATTGATGTATTTCAAATTTCAAATAGTCTTTTTAAATCTCAATTGGTATTTTTCCAAATTAAATTGATTTTTTGCAAATTTTAATTGAAAAAGGTGTAGTACTCGTTTTACCAAAAATTAAATATCAAACATTGCGTTCTAGACAGAGCAAAATGGATATCAAATCGTTTCTTTTGACAAGAACGTCATTGTTGAATATATATATTTTTTTTATTTTTAAATACATTTTTCGAGATGATCTGGTCCAATTTTGAATATTTAGAATTACTCCAATCTGACATTTAAATCTGAAAAAGCACCACAATAAAAACTTAAAAATGGGGTTTGTTTTGCAGAATAGGATGTGTCAGGACTTGCTTTCGCATATTTTGGGAATCATCAGAAATCAACCCAAGGTACATTTTGGGGGTTGGATAAAAACACTTTTTCCTCCATCACACAAAGCGAGTCGGTCTAGAATGCATCGTCAATTTTCACCCATGGATGGTCAGATTATCGGTAACCTGTTTTTTGGTTGGAGAAGAAAATGGAATATATAAGTGTAACGAAATTGAAAATAAACAGTTGTTTATAAGCGTTTCAATAAATTTTTGTGTGACATTTTAAAATAGATATGCCAAAAGTAGATTTTTAAGATGGTCGCATTTTTAGGTACTTTTCCAGTGTTGCATTAAATTGTACCCCAGATTAAAATGGGGTTGGAAAGTAGTCTTCACTTTTCACAGATTAAAATTGTTAATCCTCGTATTAGATAACTCCAATTTTTAATATTATCTAAGCAGAAGACGATTTTAACTAAATTCCCGAAGATACTCTATCAAATTATTCCCTTTACCCGTTTGGAACCACTTCATAAGCAATAAGCAAAGATGACGGAATTCCCACGGGTGTGATATAACGCTCATTCTTTGACATGACAATAAGGCGGCTGTGGGGCACGTTGACGTTTCTCTTTATACAATTGTCATGGAAAGTAAACAGATAATAATTTATTTCGCCCTAACAATGGTCATAATATTTTCAAATCTATTTGATGCAGCATTTGCTACGATCACTTCGTTGCAATGCAAGAACGAGAAAACTGAATCACTTGGTAGTAGATTCTGCCCACGCTTGATCACTGGAGCAATCGCACGACTCTCACACACTGCGTTATCTGTTTTACGTAGTGCTTGTACACACGCATGTAAACGCGTACAACACAATAAATTCGAATGGAAATCACATGGAATTTTGAATTGAATACTTCTGTAGTTTGTTGGTTGTACTGCTGAAAAAAGAATGCCAGTCTTTGCCTTGTACTACGAGTAATGCAAGCGAATGGTACGACGAGTTCTGCTTCGATTTACAGTCGAAATGTAACGATTTTCTGTTGTGAGTTGTTTTAAGAAACGCATTCAAATGATTTCACGACGATTGGGTTGGGTCCGCATTTTGCACAACACCATCCGAAACAACACCATTCCAAAAACAAAAGTAAATCCAACATGTCATCCACCCAGCAAAACATCGGACGCGTGCTCATGTTGTCTGCGGCACCATTTCAGGTTGCAAAGGTTTGGGTTTGGATTTGAGTGGTGCTTGATCGAGTGGCGGCTCAGATAAAATATGCGTGCAATGTTCGTACAATCCCAATAATGACACATGGAGTTTGTACTGGTACAAATGTCTGCACACACTCATACACTTTAAATCTAATTCTGATATAGACTGATGTATTAGAGTTCTTCCAATGGAATGGTACATTTTCGTTTTCAAATTTGCCTGCTATGCGATGTAGTGGAGGTAGCTAAGAAACCAATACGACATTTGACATCATCCCCGGGGTGTTTAAATTCGCATTATTTTATTTGAATGCGAACATTTTTACACTTCCGCATGTTGCATTTGATTGGAAACTAGTGAATGGGTAGCGATTTGACTACTTACAAAAAACTGCAATATATTATCCGGCAACGATAACGACTGACGGATTTTACATGGAAATGTCATCCATAAGTTTGTATCAGCCACTTGACTGTTGCCATATGGCAGGTTATTTCATCATATTTCTTCTGAAGGAATATATCGTATCAGTGGTAACAAAAGGAGGTATCAACTAACTACTTACTCCGAACCTGTGGTTGCGAGTTAAGCCAACAAATATGCATTAGTAGCGTCTATATAAGCATCCTGTATGACATGCTCATACCGGTGCGCCTGAGGACATCGAGCAATTGGGGCTTTTATTTAGCCCTTAGAAGGCGGATGAACCAACATTTCTGGATAAAAAACATCTCCAGGTCCAACAGCAACAAACCAGCGCTTGATCCATGATAAACGGCTGTAATATAAATCTTGGCAGTAAGTAAAATGCAATATCTCGGTGAGCTAGTGTTGCCAACAACCACGGTTCATACAGTCAATGAAAATACATCCGATCACCTCGATATCTACATACATAGCATATACTTATACTCGACCGAAAATGGAATATAAGTGTATAACCACAATCAGGGCGATAACGGTGGCGTCAATTCTAAATATGTTGTCGATAAACACAATCACTTGGCGTAAAAATTTGTCACCCTTGTTTACTTTCGAATTTTTGGTCTCACACCAATCTCAGTTTGGCATTCTTTTATTTTCCCATAGAACGGGCAAAAATACTGTATCTCCATATACATTAATTACGTTTGTAAAAAATTATTAAAATATGTAAAACACGTTAAACTAAATTTTTATCTTGTAAATAATAGTAAACAATTTCTGTTTTCTATCATAGAAATTATTTTTTTTTTTAAATTTCAGTATTAGGACGGTAAGTTTTTAAGTTTTTTTCAGCCGGGAAAAATCGACGTTAAACGGCACCGCCACCGCCGACTTGCTGCTATGATCGGCATCAGTACTGCTATAGGTGCTGACAGACTATGCGATCAAATCCAAAGATTTGCGTTGTAACTGTCAAAATCAGTATATGTGGAGAGCAACAGTCGTGACAGATCCAAAGACTAAATCTGATAGTGAGCCATGACCTTATCTGCGCATCAGATGCAGGGCGGCATGCATCAGATGCATTTTCGATTATGCCCATCTTCTATATCCAAGAAAGCTGCTATGTAAAAAAAATTGCGCCCAATATATCTAACAATATCGTGCAACGCACTTTCCACCGACTTCCTCTACAGGTAGGCGCGCTGACTATAACAAATTAATAATTGTAGCGTGTTAATTCGATCCCTAGTATAAATGGAAGTCAATCAATTTATCCAATACTTGCAATGAAAAGGATGAGAGACTATAGGTTTTATGAGATCCACGACCTTCCAGTTATCTGGAACAAATTTAGCGCTCTTTTGCAGCAAAACCGGCAATATACCGTCCTCAAAGCTCATCGACCACGAAATCAATTGCCTCGAAGCGCGTGATATCAGAAACAAAAATGCTGGCCTACATTAAGTGTCGACGCACCCTACACCCAGACAACTAATTGGTTGAGAAGAGGTTGTAGCAACCGGAAATTCGGGTGTTGCCACAGAATTGGGGTTGCTACAACCGCATTGAGGTTGTCACGACCGAATTTAGTCCTCACAACTGAAATTCGGTTGAAGCAACCTCGTTTCATAATCGATTCGGTTGTGACAACTGAATCTTGAATTATATTCGTTCTGTCAACCAAATGTTCTAAAATTTCAGTTGGAACCACCGAATTTGCAAATAATTCGGATGCAGCAACCGAAATTGGTACCAAGCTCGGTTGAAGTAACCGAATGTGGCATCAATTCAGGTGCAACAAGCGAATTTTGCATCAATTCGGTTGTATCTACCGAATTCAGTATCAAGTTCGGTAGTGATATGTAAAACAACAAAACATAAATGGCTTCATTTTCTCGCTTTGTAATTTTTTTATAAGAATACAGGAAAATAAATGAGGAGTGCAAAATCAAAACTCACTTTTGACACTGAAATTTTTTTTACACGACAGCACAATAACTGATTTAGCCTAGTGCGCTGATAGCAATACCGCCGCAAACTGTGTCAACATGTTAAGTAGGACCAGTAGAAGCTGACCTAGGAATATTTTTTGTCTCCGACCCGGCATACGGTTCCGATGCGGTACTCAATTTTGGCAAAAGTGAGTTTTGATTCTGACCCAATTTTTTTACGCATATTTTGTGAAAATATTACGAAAAAAACGATTAAACTAAAAAGAGGCTGATTATGTCAGTCTAGGGAATAATATTGATAAAAAATATATTTTTTATTATCATGATACTCATTTCAAAAAATCATAATGGTAAAGATTACACTAAAAATCTAATGAAGTAAACAAAAATCGTGGAGATTACACGAAATCTGATAAAGTAAAGAACAATTTATAAACCATACTAATGTATTATAAAAAAAATAAAAAACATTAGGTTGTAAGCTTCAAACGATTAAATCCGACTGCTCTTCTTGAACCGCACACACATCATCAACATCTTCACTACCATCCACTTCAGCTGATGTATTCAAAAGATGAACGAAAAACTCCAATCTGGATAGCGACGTCCAATTTTCTCCGAAATGTTTTTTTTTTTATCAAATTTGTAAGATCAGCCTTTTTATCCTTCGAGAAGAGGTTCGTTTTTTTATTTCGGTAAAAATAAGATCATTACAATACAGGGAAAAAGGTACGCCAATGTCGTGTTCGTAGAACAGCTCGCCCTTTAAAGTAATTTTTTTTGAGTTGGTTTTTTCTATCAAGAGTCGTTTTATCTTCGAGATTGAAAAATTCCACGCAGCAACTGGCTTCATAACATCGGTCATGCAACGTTTATAATCCCAAACCTTGACGTCAACTCCGACTCGTTTCACTGTAGAATGTTGTTCGATTATCTTTAGATATTCGCTGGGATCAATAATCGTATCTAGCTTCTTGGTTTTGAGTTCGATTTGGGCGAATACTCGATCAGGCGGGATGAAGCTGTGACCAGTAATGGGAAATACGAGCTCAATTTCTAAAATGTGATCTGAAGCAAATTTATGGAACCATTCTAGCAAGGCTGTAACGACGATTGAGTTTTTATTCTGTCCAGCGCATCCGTCGGCTACCAATCGAATATGTTTGAAGAAGGTCAAATCGATGTTTCGCAGGTGGTGAGTATTGGCTATTTTTGGAAACTCGTTTTCGGTCCATATAAACGACGTCACGTTGTCAGGTGTGAGTTGAGACTTGGAGTACCCTTGGACAATAGTAAAATTGTACAAGTAAACGTTGCGGCTGTAATATGCCGAAGAATCTGGAACCTTCAACAATTGTAGGGTTTTCTCGCAATCGTAAGACTAGACACAAAAGCAATAACGATAAAACTCATACATAATCTATTCTCAGACGTAATATATTCTTGACGTCATCCTCCTCTCACTCTCACTCATCGCTCTTTGAATTTTTTGACGTCATCGTGACGATTTTGATTGACGTCATCATGACACATTCACCAGTTTGCTACCAAGTCAAATTTTGTACAGCGTCCGTATAGAAGTTATACTTCAAAAACAACATTGATAACAGTGTTGGCGTCAAAACTCACTTTTGCCAATGTCAAAAGTGAGTTTTGATTCTCAAGGCACTTTTTGCGTGGGTTTTTTGTGGTATTTGGAGGGGGAAATCGAGGAAAGTGATAAGAGGGTTTCGTAGAGGATTCAATACTAAGTTCGAATCTGCAATAAAACCGGTTTTGATTTTTGGTGTCAAAAGTGAGTTCTGATTCTGCACTCCTCAAATAATTTCTTAATAATAAAAATAACATTTGTGACACTATCTAAATTCGGTTGTGAGAACCTCTAAGGAGGTTTTGTCAACCTCTAATGAGGTTACGGCTAATTCGGCTGACTCAACCGAATGTTTCTGTGAGTGTAGGTTGAGTTAGGTATACGCTGCACAGAAACGGCACCAGCAACATATTGTAGGAACCATTTATATGTTTGCAAGCATTGTTTCATGAATTGAAAATCTGCTGCGTTTTTGTGATTTTGTAGACGTCTGTCACGTTTTTGTTATCAGCAGTTTTCAAGAAACAATTCCAAATTTGGGTCACAAAAACATGTATTATAACCAAAAAACATAAGTGTCTCCAACATGTAATATTGAATAGCAAACACAATTTGTTTGGACACAAGTATTCTATATTTGTGACAAGCTACAAATACGTTATATTTGCATCCAATCAACAAAAAATACAGTTTTATCAGCGTGTGGAAGTGACTGTCACAATTGATACACCTAATCCGAATTTCCGTCCACGTCCCCATCGTTGAATCTGTAAAATGACCCCGTATGGTTAAGGGGTGTTCAAGCCATATGATGCCTCATCCCCTAGTTCCATAATGTGGCTGAAGAAAAGACGTACATTGGTGCCTGGGGAACCGATTAGTACTCGGCAGAAACGTCCTAAGATCTTTCAGCTTAACTCCCAGAACGTCTGTTAAATCCTAAATATTTTCTCCTACTCATCCAAAGGCCGGGTAATAGCATATGAGTAGTTAGACGCACCCTAAATACCAACAAAATTTTTTGATTTTGGAGTCCCACATAACTTATACGATGCATGTAGCTCCCATCAAAATATGGCGCCAATTAGGGTGTCAACCAAAAAACTTTATGCTAAAATAGTTTAATGGATTTTAAAACTTAAATAGTTTAATGGATTTTAAAAGACCATAACTTTATCGCACTAAAAAATTCCAATTAGTTGGGTAGATTTTGACTGAAGACATGTCGCTATTTCAATAATTAACATTCTTTGTCATCAATATATGGATAAGAAGCTCCGATCGTCGCTATTATATGACTTGTGTTTTGTTTCAAAGTTTTTTCTGCAAGTGGCGATATCTCGGAAATCTTATGTGATGGCCCCAAACCATATATTGATTTATAACAGTATAACCCGGCACTTTTATTTCGTGAAGTAATTTCTCATCACGAAATTTGGTGTTGCACTGTGTAATCGATGAAATCTGATGAATCCCTCTCTTACGTTTTCCCGATGACAAGGAGGTAGTAGGTCATTTCATCGAGTTCGAGTTGCTTTTGGATTTTACTCTTTGGTTGATTGGAATGTGTACAAAATTCAAAATAAATAACACCGTGTGTAATTTTTTAAGTCATGGAAATATAACCATATACGGACACCACTATGTGATAAAAGGCCAAAAAAAAGAACCGTGTCTCCCAGTTTTGCCCAAAGTCATGCACTTTTTTTAAGGGCCCCCAAACATTTGGGGCCTCGGTGTCATTTTTGCAAAAAAGTGAGCATTTTGTCATTTTGTCTGAGGGAAAGTTGTAGCTCTTGTCACAAAGACCAAAAATTGTGAACATATAAAATCAAAATCGCAAAAAAATTCGTTTTTTTTAAATTTTTTCCCCTGTTCAGCTCCATAGGAAGCAAACCGTTCAAAATTCAAGGAAACAATCAACTACAGAAATCTACCTTACATCTCAACAAACAACTTTCTAGAACATATGAACTTCTTAGGAATGATTCTTAACACCGTTAACTTCAACATTGAGATACTATGCTATCTCACCGACCGCAGCAGTACAGGCAAAGCAGTAAGGTCAGCACACGCAACAAGGGACGCAGCACACAATTTAAGTGTTCTTTGTGACAAGAGCTACAACTTTCCCTCTGAAAGTAAATCAAAATTCCGAACGGTTTGCAAGATATGAGCCTGACAAAATTATCACTTTTTTTGCAAAAATGAAATTATAAAAAAGTGCATAAAACTCGGAGACACGGGTCTTTTTTTTGGGTCTTTTATCACGTAGTGGTGTCCGTATATGGTTATATATTTTCGTGTTGCACTATGTAATATAAGAAAGAGTTAAAGTCATCAAAGAGTAGTTCTTGGAAACATTTCTGTGAAGGCATTGTACACGCGACTGAGATTTCCAGACTGCGCAAAGTCCTCTCGACGACTCTCACATCTCTAGGATATCTGAAGGAACAAACTGGACGATGGACGTCATCGACTGATGAATCGGTAGACCTCCTGATTAACGTACACTTTCCAGGAAACTGGCCCGAAAAATTCACCAACCAACTCGCAGGCTGCGGATAATATCGTGACAAAATAATCACTACACTTGGCAATAGGAAGTTTTATGCCCTACAAATCACATGGCTTATGGAACTTTATAGAAATTCTAGCTCGTACTCTTTACCGGGAAGCAGTGGTTTCCGTTTATTCAGCCATTGTATTAATTTGGTAGAGACATCTAGGTGTGATTCTGAACAGAAAGCTTAGTTTCAAGTCAAACACTCTGGATGGTATCGTGTAAAATTACCATTGGAGGACGACGGGATCAATCCTCGAAAATAGTCTATTGGCTATATGCAGCTGTTATCCGTGCGATATTGCTTTACGGTATTGTCGTTTGGTTGCCCGTACTGACCAGAGAATGACAATGGTGGGTATCACGGGTGCACTTCGCACAATCCCAACCGGGGGTTTGGGGGTTATCCTCCACATACAACCCGTAAATGTGCTGGAAAGGAAAATAGCGTCGGGAATATGCCTAAGACATTCTTTGCGATGGATCATCAGCTCATATGAGCATGAGACGATTCTAAGTAATCTGCGGAAATACACAATTGGAGTCGATTATGACACCCACTTCTATCTTTGAGATTCTAGAAGCTTTTTAGGCCTCTATAGTGTTGGTTCCAAACTAAATTGCAAAGTTTGGAATCTATGCTAACGAGCTGGGTTTGGACCTTGTGCAAAGGCTCATCATTTTAATATCTCTCAGGCTGAATTCATGAATTCCCTCGGTCTGGGTCGAAACGTCATCACCGCCTGGGGGTTTCTAGATCTATTCCGAGAATCTGTATTCCTGACCTCAAGAACAACCGCGCATCTCCACCATACAGTTCCATATTCATCTCATATGGGTACCTGGGCATATCAATATACCAGGGAACTTGAGCTAGTGAGCTCATGCTTCAAACCGAGGGTCATGCGAATGATAGATGGTCCTGATTCACAAATTGCAGCATCACTAAACTTGGTATCCATTCCTAGACAAAATATTTCTATGCTAGTAACTGTGATCACTGTGCAGTGTTTAATAGTTTGGAATCTTAGCAAATGATTACTGCAGAAATTATGGGGATGAAAAAGGCAAATGCTACTGCCGGCGTTTTTATGTGTAAGAGTCAATATCTAGGATCTCACTTCGTGTTGGATCTAACAAACGTTCAGGGAGTTAAGCTGAATCCTCGTAAGAACTTTTTGCGGAGTTGACGACACATCCTAGAATATCGAGATGAGGTATCAGTGGAGTGTGTCTATAGCAATTTCCGCTTAAACTAACCTAACCAGGATTGAATAAACTGTATAATATCATCTAAAGTCTACAACTATCACAAAGTTTACTTTCAGCAAAAGTGTGTTTTAAATTTCAGCTTTAATAGCAAAACACATAAAATTGTTTAACAATGAAATATTACCTTTTTATAAAATTGTTACAGATATTTTTAATAAATCCAATCTCAAATGTCATAAAGACTTAATTAAAAATAAACGAATGTTAGAAAACACATAGTTTTCCATTTCGACATAAAAACCGAAACCGGTAATTACCCGATTTATACCCCTCCGTTCAACCGAAAACCGGTTTCCCCAAAATTGGAATGCTGGAAGAAACCGAAAACTGACTTTTTTTGAATACTCTAGTTGCTATTCCTAATTATTAAGAAATTGACCCAGCCGCTGCTGTACAGAGTTCAAATCCTTGGAAATTTTACCTGCTGTTGTTATAGTTGTACTGTGTGTCGTAACTTCACACAGAGAAGCGATCCCTTGTCACAACTATATTTACAGCCAACTGAAATTAGGCGGTTCCTTGGACTATCACATTATTAAGCTGTGATTACCAATAATTGTGTTCCGTATCACCAAATGTTTTGCATATAAATTGATTTGAAATTCAGTTTTGGTTGCAAGTACTGAAATATTTAGTTGAAGCCACAGCAACAAGAAATAAATGTGATCTGTCAATCGAGTTTTAGTTCTAGCAATCACTTATGTTGTAGTGGTGATTATTATATTTATTGGATCAACGAACTACGATCAACTAATTCCTTGAATTTAATGGCTGTCACAACCATTTCTTGATGCCATATCCCATTATGAATTTTATAGAAAAAAAAACATAAAAACATGATTTTTTATTAAAATTTTGTATTTTATATTTAAATATTAACAAAATTATTATTATTTGTAACCAGGGTTCGTATTTCGTGCGTAATGGGTTACCATCTCCATTTTCGACCAAAAATATGAAAAAATTAGGAAAAATTTGTATATCTCGCAACCGGACCGTCGAATCGAAAAAAAAAATAATTCTTGAGGGTTTCTAAGGGTTTTCCATAAAGTGGTCCAATTCGAATGGAATTGTTTTTTAAATCGCCAAAATAATAAAATCGCTAATAATAAATGGATATAACTCGGAAACTGTGCGTCCAATGGATGTCTTTAATACGGCATCAGTTTTTTATAAATCCGTTAACTTACCATTTTTCACACATTGTGTTAGCGATTTTTTTAAAAATGAGTGATGCCATATTAAAGACATCTATTGGTTAAGGTCTCCTACGAAGATAACAAAGTCATTACTTTTGCCATTGGACGCACCGTTTCCAAGTTATACCCATTTTTATACCCTCCACTGTAAGTGATAGAGTTATACCCTCCACTGTAAGTGATAGAGGGTATATATCAGTTTGTCATTCTGATTGTAACATATAGAAATAAGGCTTTGCGACCCCATAAAGTAAATATGTATATGCTTGATCCTTATAACAACCGGAGTCGATATAGCCATGTCCGTCTGTCCGTCTGTTGAAATCGGCGACAACCCGGTTTGGTTTTTGGCCAGAATGTTCCACGTATTCCTGAGCAGTTTGGTATTGAAAATCAGCGAAATTGGTTCATTGGAAAAAATTTTATGATTGGAAACGTAAAAAAACTCATAAAATTTTCACATTAATTTTTGTAGTTTTATACTAAACTACTCCATTTGCCGTGTGGTGAATTTCAATGTTGAAAATCTTTGTTGTTCTTTATAATAGCTAAATACTTTAGAATGTTTAGATCATAGATTAATACTTATAGTAGATCTACTAGTTCTCCCACCGAATTTATGACATTTGGCCTGGTGTGATATTTACGTTTGATGTTGAAAAGAATTGCTTTACTAATACCAGATAGAGGCAATGGTTCAAAACAACGAACAAAATAACAACAACGGCATTTCGTTTTGTGTCTTAAAATTATTATGTTAAATACAACACAAATGTATGCTAACAATAACAGTCAATAAAAAAGTTTAAAACACATTTAAATTTCACAGTTTTTCACCAAAATGGTATGAAAAATTAAAGCAAGAAGTTATTGTAATTCCACCTGGTGTATATCACTTGTTGTCAAACATCTGTCTATCACACCGACCGCATCACGAAGAGTGTGAAAGGAAACGTCAGATGAGCCAAATATTCTCTCTAGTCTGCGATTACTCTATGGTTTAGATGTACTTTCATGTGTTCATACATTTATATGAATTTTGTCACACTTCATCTAAGGTCGCTGTGGCCTGATGGGTAAAGGGTTGCGCGTTGGAGTCTGAGGGTTGTTGGTTCAACTCTTGTCCCAGCTTGTTTTTTTTTACAGTTCTTCAAAAAATCCTTTTTTATTTTTAAAAAATGCTTTTTTATTTTACTTGTGAACAAGTAACTTATTTTTATTTTTTTAAAAAAGTACATTTTCTTTAAAAAAAGTACATTTCTTAAGTACATTTCAAAGTACATTAAGTACATTAAGTACATTTCAAAGTACATTTCTTAAGTACATTTCATTAAGTACATTTCTTAAGTACATTTCTTAAGTACATTTCTTAAGTACATTTCAAAGTACATTTCAAAGTACATTAAGTACATTTCAAAGTACATTTGCTTAAGTACATTTTCAATGTGAGCATTTGAGCATTGTGAGCAATGCATTTGTGAGCATTTGTGAGCATCCTGCATTTGTGAGCATTTGTGAACAAGTACATAATTGCATTTGTGAACAAGTAACTTATTTTTATTTTTTTAAAAAAAGTACATTTTCTTAAAAAAGGTCCTTTTTAAAATTTAATATTTTGCTGGTTAACACTAAGGTGGAGGGTATTAAAGATTCGGCACAGCCGAATTTAACACTTTTACTTCTTTATATGACCGATTTTCTTATTTTGATGATTTTTTGAAAGAAATTCTTCCCTACAATTGGCCCACTTTATGAAAAATCCGTAGGAATCCGTAAAAATTACTTGTTTTTTCGATTAGACGCTCCGTTTCCGAGATATTGGCATTAGGGCGTTTTAGCGATTTTTGATTCGAGAAAAAAAAAGTGATAACGTATTCAAGCCATCCATAGGTTAAAGCCCCCGTTTGAGGTAAAAATTTATTATTTTTGCGATTGGATGCACCGGCTCCGAGTTATTTTGGCGATTTAAAAAAAAATTCTTCCATACGAGTTGGATTACTATATCAAAAATCCTTAGAAATCTCCAAAAATTAGTAATTTTTTTAATTGGAAGCTCCTTTTCCGATATATAGAGCCTTCTTCTAATTTTTCACATTTTCATAAGGAAACATGAGTAAACGTTCATTATTCATTCCCCACGGCGATGTGTATGGGCTACACTTTTGGGGGAGGTCATCCACAATAATAGTTCCTCCAGGAAAGTGTCCACAATTTTTTCCATATTTATGAAGGCGTCAATAGTGGCGTCAGATTCAACGATCGTGTTTTAAAAGTCTCACTTCACCTAAATTTATGGTAATACTTTTTACTTTTATTGACTATATTACAACCTCATGAGGTCAGAAGTCTTACACATATTAATTAAACAAACAAATTAAACAAATTTCAACATATTCTTCCAACTGGCTCTATCCTTCGCCCTTTCTCGCCAGTTGGTAACACCAAGGATACGGAGGGATTATTCTGCCTGGTCTTTCCAGCGGAGTTTTGGTCGTCCTCTTTTCCTGCTTCCATCGGGTACGTTATCAAAAATCTTTCGCGCTGGCTCATCTTCATCCATTCAATCTATACTATCTTCCACTATCATTACCTCCTGATCTTCAGTGGAAGAATCTGATTGGAGTAGTGTTGAAAAGTGGTCTCTCCAAACTTTGAGCACACACTGCTTCTCAGTCACCAGATTCCCATTCTCGTCCTTGCAGGAGGGCAGCCCATTATTAGGCCCATTGGTCGAACTTCTTACCCTCTGGAAAAACTTTCGCGATTCACCATTCATCCTGCACATTTCGGTTCTTTCACTCTCTCTCTCTGCTCCCACTGCCATTTTTTTCGCCTAAATAGTTGGTTTCCTCCCTTCTCAGCCTCTTGTACCGCTCACTCGCAGCACGCGTTGTAACTGACTGTTTCGTTGCCATACGTGCAGCGTTTTTTCATCAGTTGCAATGCGACATTCTTCGTCGTACCATGGCTTATCCTTCTGCGGTTTTTGATAGCCAAGTTCAGTCATTGCAGCGATTTCCAAAGAATGGGAGATGTGCTTCCACTGCGCATATGGGTCTTCGGGAGGGGGGGTATTCTGCTCCAGCAGGAGAGAGAGTTTCTGTCGATAGGACATTGATATCTCCGGTATTTGCAGCTTGTCAATATCCAGCTTTTCCTGTGTTCGGCTCCGTACGTTTATCGCCCTGCTCAATCTCGTGCGAACTTTCGCAGCCACCAGGTAATGATCCGAGTCGATATTGGCACCTCGAATCACACGTACATCCATTACACTAGAAGAGTGCCTGCCATCTATCACCAAGTAATCAATCTGGTTCTTCGTCCGTTGATCAGGAGATATCCAGGTCGCCTTATGAATGTCCTTATGCTGGAATCGTGTGCTACTAAATACCATGTTCTTTGCAGCGGCGAAGTCTATCAGTCTTATTCCATTATCGGAGGTGGTATCATGTAGACTGTGATTGCCGATGGTTGGTCGACAGACATTTTCCTTTCCTAATTTGGCATTAAAATCGCCTAGAATAATCTTAATGTCGTGGTCAGGGCAGCGTTCATATACTTCCTCTAGGCGCTCACAAAATGTTTCTTTGACCTCATCATCTTTATCCTCTGTCGGTGCGTGCACACAAATTAACGAGATGTTGAAATATTTCGCTTTGATGCGAATTGTGGCTATTCGGTCACTCACTGGGTTGAACCTTGAAACTAGGTGTCGCAGTCTCTTGCCTACTATAAATCCGCACCCAAATTCGTGCTTACGCTCATGGCAGCTGTAGTAAATATCGAAGTTTTTCTTTCTGGTGCAACCATATCCTGTCCATCGCATTTCCTGGATCGCTGTGATGTCAGCTTTATATTTTCCGAGGACATCCGCCAGTTGAAAAGTGGCACCATTCCTGTATAACGTTCGAACATTCCAGGTACATATCCTTAAATCATGGTCCTTATTACGTTTGCGAGGGTCGTCAACAGTTTGGGGGTTTCTTTCTTCATTATATTTTCTGTGTATTTTCATTGCCGATATAACGGTGGCGGGAGGCAAACCCAGCCCACCGTGGTTTGCATTTTACCTACTGCCAGGATGTTTATGTTTCAGCCGCCCAGTATGGATCAGACGCTGACCAGAATGCAGTGTGTCGAAACTGGATTTTGGTTTCTTCAATTTTGATCCGCCGTTGGCCAGGGGTGTTGGCTCATCCGCCTTCAAAGGACATAAGAATATGCTTCAGTGACAGGGTCACCTAATAATCCTGTGATCGCATTACCACTCAGGTTGCTCATTCGTTTCGCCTTCTCACTTTAGCTAGCTAACGGAGGTTTCCGATAAGCCATTGCCCAGGACATTGCTTGGAATTAGTGAGCTGCTTGGACTGCCCAATGAAGGAATCATTTCTGGCGACTCCCAAGTGAATGGCTATCAGAAACTTTCCACCTCCGATACATCAGGAACTAGTATGGTAAGATATACGAGGCGGATCAATAAGTCCGTGACTTTTTAAATGAAACAAACTTTTTTTTGCAAATAAAAATTTATTTTTCAACATAATCTCCTTTTACCTCAATACACTTAGTCCAGGGTTTCTCCAATTTTTGTATCCCTTCCAAAAAATAGGATTTTTCGAAGTCCATAAAATATGCATTTGTTTTATCAATAATTTCATCGTTGGAGCTAAATCTCTTTCCACCGAACCATTTCTTTAGGTTTGGAAATAGGAAATAGTCACTGGGGACTAAATCCGGAGAATATGTCGGATGAGGTACCATTTCGTAGCCCAATTCAAAAACTCCAAACAATCCTTTGAAGTTGTTACACGATTACGTTTATGGTCAATTGAGAGCAAACGCGGCACCCATCTTGCAGATAGCTTTCTTCAACCCAACTGATCATTTAAAATCGAAACCACACTGTCATATAAAATGCCTATGGCAACAACAATCTCGTGCACTTTTACTCTTCGATAGGCCAACACCATATGTATTGACCTCAATTGGCCGCCCAGGACGTTCAGCGTCATTTGTACTTGTGTGACCACAACGAAAGTCAGTAAACCATATTTTTACCATAGAAATCGATGGTGCAGAGTCCCCTTAGTATTTATCAAGCTTTTCCTTGGTTTGATTGACGGTTTGTTTTTGCAAAAAATAATGTTTAATGAGCATTCGAAATTCACTTTTTTTCCATTTTTAAAACACAGCACGAGGTTGTATGTTTTGAACAGCTGTTAAACGCAGAGTAAATGACGGAACTTGCTCAAAATTTGTCAGTAGTTTATTAACAGGTGATGGGGAGCAGTGTTTTATTTTATATAACTACGAGGGATGTTCGATAAGACACGGACTTATTGATCCGCCCTCGTATCAACTGGGCCTATTCGTTTTGTCGATAACAATAAAATACAAATGGACTTGAATGGCCAATCTTTGGATTTGCATGCAATTTTGCATGCCGATATGTTGCATTAAAGTTCCGAGGGGCGGAAACTTTGACCCGCCCTAAAAAGAAATTTTGATCAGATCTGGCAAAACGCCGAAACACGTATATTTTTTTTAGGACCTTTCTACCAGAATCCGTTGACAGAACCCCATCATTTTTTTTTGGTGTCGCACAGTGTGTTTAATCTATCAATAACATCGACAACTAATTCTAATGTATGACAATTATGAATTCTAATCAAAATATAGACTCTACCATGGAATTTCCAATGCCTGAATTGAGTTCCAACTAATATTTCCTTGTGTGTTGTTAGGGACTGTGATTGGTTGTTGGTGTTGTAACGTGTAGAATTTCGTCCGGCTGTTGTCATCCAAAATTCGAATAGTGGGTTATTGTAACTCAGAACAATGACATTAATTGATCGATTATACTGTGGAAGTCGAAAAAAGTTTTTATCCAAAAAATAACCTCAATTTTCTCATTCAGATGGCAGATATCTTACGTTTTTTTCTCTCTTAAAAAATAGCACTACCGCTTACCTTTCCAAAATTCCCTAAACGAAGCCCAGAGGTCTTATCATTTCATAGTTCAGCCAATTCTTCAGCCAAGAATTTCAATAAAATAAAATCTTAAACGTGTTAATTTACAAAACAAAATAAATGTGTGTTGTTATTTTGCTTCCAAAAACAAAACAAAAATGTTTGCATTTCAGTCAAATGGTCAAGTTCCGTATCTCGGCGATTTCACTTTTTTAAAATTTTTTTAATGATTCTCCAAGGTCTCTTAAAGGCGTTTCCAAAAAGTTTCCAACAGTCCGACCATTGGTTCAGAACTAAGCAATTTTACCCTAGTACCCTCCGACCACCAATCTGAAAGTTTTCAAACCGCTGCCATTTCGCCCCCTTGCATTTTCGCGGATGGTCGTAGATGAACATATTTTCATGAAATCAGCCAAGTAATACGCTGGTGAAATTTGTCCAGCCGTGACTGAACCACCCTGTATAGTGAAAGGTTTTCTCTTGTTTGGTGAGAGTTTGAGTACTGGCAATTTGTGAACGGGAAAACTCAAAGAAAGTCGGAAAATTACTTTTCTGCCGATGTTCTGAATCATAAAGCCCCAAAAACCTGGTTTCAGAGATAAGCTGTGTTCCCACAAGTTGAAGCCCAAAACGTTTGAAACAACTTTGTTGAAGAAAGTTTACCGTTACAACCAACCAAATAGAATTGAGTGGCTGTCAAAATCGAAAAATAAAATCCACTTTAAAAGTAAAAAAAAAAAATGTTTTTGTATGAAATCGTAATTGTAACTCAAAACAGTAATGATACATTTCGACTCCTCGCACACGAATTAGGCTAAAACCGAACATTAGCGGCATTAATGCAAACGTGAAAGCCGAGAACTTTTGCTCAGCGCAAGTTTCCCTCGCACCGTTGCATGAGGCACCAAGTAAAGTTGCTCAGCGTATTTGTGCTCAAAACCATATCAGCTGACCAAGATGGATACATAAGGTGGTAGCAGTAGCAATTGCATGTATTATGTATGTGTACTTTTTCTACTGTTCTAGTGCTATCACCTTATTTATCCATGCTAGTCAGATGACAACGAAATGTCAAAAGTTTACACGTTTCTCCATCCCACGTTTGCGCAGCAAATCTGAATTGAAGACTTTCCACTTTTGTGCAAGTCGCTTTGTATGGGAAATTTCTTTGTTTTGACGTTTGCCGCGTAAGTTTGCGAGGTTTACGCGTTTACGAGGCTCTTTCGAGTTTGCATGAGGACCACTATTGTTTACGAACATTTTTGTCTAAAATTATCACAGTGTAATAATAATGTATCGAGACCTTATATGCAATACCCGCTATGAACCAAAATACGTTTTTTCAGGAGAGGCAAACAACTGATTTATGCCGAAATTCTTAAAGTATGAATCAATCTATCTTGTACAATATTTGTTAAATATGACTACAGGGTCTTAGGTATAAAAATAAAATAATATTTTACGTTATTGGCAGTGCTATTGTTGATAGAGGGTATTGCAATTGAAAAATTCAAATATTTTTTGGCTGATAGCGGGTATTGCACAGTAAAAAAAAATAAATTAAATTTCCATTTTTATTAAAGTTTACATATTTTTACAGTTTTTATTTTTCTCTACATATAACAACTAAATAATAAAATAATTAAAAAGAAACAAAATAATTCCAATTGGACATTGATGGGTAGATATCTTACTATTATTTATATTTATTTTCACTTTATCTGAACTAAATTGCCATAAAAGTAATGACATTCTGAAGGTATAAAGGGCTTTAAATCTTGTAGTTGTTTCCATTTACTAGGCTGAATTGGAAGTTCAAAGTATGTGAGGGTTTTGGTTCAGTGTATCCCGTGTATTCTTTAACTCGGTTAGGTAAGTGGGTAAGTATTCCTGATCAAAATTCACTTTAAACTTAACATCGCCATTTGATAAATATCTACTTTAGAGATCTTAATTGCGCAACTGTTGGAACATTTTTAACTCGATCTTTAATACGTATTGGCTGTTTTTCTTGCTTCTTTTGTTATTCTGAGGTGGCCGTCGGTGGTTCAATGGTTAGTGTGCGCGGCTCTTGTACATGAGACCCTGGGTTCGAACCCTGCTCTCTGACCACCTTAAAATTGCTTTCGGCGGCGGTCACCTCGCATAGTGACGGCGACACTATCGAGTATATAGCCATGAAAGAGCTTCTCAAAATACCGTTCGGAATCGGTGTAAAACTGTAGGTCCCAATCAGTGAGTGAAAACTGGAAAGCGCACAGCTCAGTGATTGTGAGAAGTTCTCCCCTGTTCCTTCATGGGATGTAATGGGAAACCATTTTTTTTTTTTTTTGTTATTCTGATATATTTTGATTGTTTGTTTAGTTTGAGTTCTATTTTCGCATGTGCACCTTCGTACTCCATTTGCGTATTACTTTTCTCCAAGTACTTTTGTTCAATTATGGATAAAGCATTACGGTTTTGATAACCGCAAATTGGCAAATTATCTGATGAGCAATGCGTTTTCAAATGGTGTACTACGATATGGTATAAACAAATGTTGAAGCAGACAGGTTACCATTTGTTTCATTCAAGGCTGATCTGCACCATCTTTACACGATGCCATTTTTAGCTGCCATTTTTATCAATTCTCTTTTGAAATTGCAGCGTAAATCTTCGTGCCTTAACACGTTGCCATCTCATGATATTAGTGCTGGCCATTTATTGTGACATTTCTCTTTAGTGAGCGTTCTTGTATGTGTTGTTAATTTTTGTAAGCGGTCAAATTTTGTTCTACATAATTCTAATAAATTGTTTTTTAAATAAAATGTGTGGAACTTTCTTTTTCTTAAACTTCTGTTAAACTATTTCACGTAACCTCTAGCAATGTAACAGAACACACTGAAAGAAACAGTAACATCAAATGTCAAAATCATAATTGAGGAAAGAGCATAAAGAGCATTGCAATAAAATTGCATGAAACCCATGGTTAAAAAATGGCATCGTGTAAAGGCTGTGCTAGTAGAGGTTGAAGCATTAGAACAGCTGATTTTGCTTTCATATGACCCTATCTGTCAAATTCAGTGTATTTTGTCATAGATAAAGGAATTAACTAGATATCGCACATGCCGTGGGAAATTTACTGTTCAATGGGATATTTTCTAGATGGAGCTGAATGCAATAATTACAACGTTTGATCCCAAACAAAATATACCTTGCAAGATGTATTTCGAAAAGGTGCTAACAAAAGGTGTGGTAGGCAACATCAACAGGGATTTTGTTTTGTTTAGTGGGCCGATGCTGTACAGGTCAACATAAACGAATACCAACAATAACAGTACACCAAACAAGCACATAACCAAAATGCATTTGAATTAGAAAGTGGGGAACACAACGACATGGTAAAAACTAAATTAGTTGTTCGAATAGCACTACCTGGAAAATGATTCTATTTTTGTATTGAAAAAAAGTCCCACACTGTTGAATAAACGTCAGTGAATGCTATGAGAAACGTCAATGAAAGTTACAAAACGACAACACAGCATCTAGAGGCAGTATTTGCCAACGCCTTTGGGATATCTACTTATTTCCTTTATCTATGATTTTGTTATTGTACTTTTTTGTTTACTTTGGTTGGTCGTATGTATTTGTGTTGAATTTGGCAATTAGAGTCATGGGACAAAAACAAAATCCCTGTTGTTAGCTGTGTTAACCTCTACTACATACATCAGCCTTGGTTTCATGCCACCAATAATTAGTGCATTGATGCGTGGCAAGGTTGTAAGCAGTGAAATTAGTCTGTTTCTAGACGTGCAATTATAATTGCTGCAATTCATGAGTTCGTAGGAGAGAGAGAGTCCGCGTGATTTAATGTGATTCTCGACGTGAAGTCCTTAACCACAGGTGAGCACCGCCCCACCAAGAACATGTTTGATACGACTGTTAGCGCCGCCCGTGAGATATCCGTGCTACCCCGCATAGAGGGGCAGCCAAGAGATCAGGAATAGGAAGCCTTACACCATTGGTATACACGATTACGTGGGAGAACAAACGCCCCGCATTCGCATATCCGCCAGCGCGACTTCTTTCTTCCGTCCACGAGCTACCAATTGAGTAAACTCTCTGTACATGAGCTACTCCTCCTTGGTAAGAGTGAGGTACTATCCAAACCTCTTCCGTGATAAGGGCCACGGATCCCATATTTCGAGGATATGCACCTGCCTAGCATACTTCGTTACAAGTAACTGATATACAAGGCAACTACATAGCCTCTACCAGCGATTTTGGTGGCAACCACAGCCAGCACGATCTCCCACAAGGGGGCCAACCCACCCGTGCTACCAGATAGGCATACTCTCTGGTCCGAGTTTCGCAGTGAAGCTGCTCCCAGTTTTTACTTTGTACTAAGTAGGGGACTGGTCACCCCCGGCGACAAAAGCATCAATCGTGAAACAATTATACAAAATCAACACCAACAACAACATCACGTGACATTGCCATTTAAATGCTAAAATTGCAATTTAAACGGTCTAAGAACTACAGTCAGACGGCTGCAGCTTTCTCACCGTGGGAGCAAGGCTGTTTCCACCTCTTCCGGTCAGTAACAGCGACCGGCAGCCAATCTTCAGGCTTCGCCCGATGATGCCCCCGTGGGTCAACAACAACAAGACACAAACTGAAAGGGCACGAGTTCGAGACCTTCCACGTGTCAATCCCAAACAGCACACGGTACCAGAAACAGGCCTCTGGTCAGACCTCGCGGCTAATCCACTTCCAAATTCGACTCCGACGAAGTCCGGGACTGGCAATCCCTGTGTTCGCAGGGTTCAGCAGTACCGACAACGAGATCCTAAACGGCTGAATAACTAGCTTGAAAAAGCCAGGATCACGAAAAACGTTCAACCACTACAAAAGGGAGACACCGATAGAGACCAGTGAAACCCACAACAACAACTAAACCGTCCTAGCGCGCCGACTCGCGAAAACACGAGAGGCAAACCGCGTTGCAACACACAACGCATCCGGAGACAGAAGCATACTACTCACACACCACTCACCACCGGATCTGGTGACACCCATGCCGACTAAATCCCTAAAAGCCCCGTAAAGGGGACACTCGCACAAAACATGGAGCCAATCTTCGATTGGCGCTTCGCAATCACACGACTCCCGATCCGCAAGTCTCATTCTGTGCAAGAATGCATTTAACGACCCGTGACCTGTCAGTATGAAACCAAGGCTTAGATTGAAACTAAACTCAGGGTTCTTCCCGACGAATTCTACATCCGGTATAAATCTATACGTTACTCGACCGTTGGTACTGGAATTCCAACGGCCCTGCCACTCAGATGTGACTAACGCATCTAACCGAGCCCGCCGCTCACTTCTACTCATGCTTTCTGCTCCAACTATGAGCCAATCTGACTCACCCAGTGCGTACCCCCTCTTGATTTTGAAGTCCATGCTACGACGCATCACCTCTAGATCAAGAGGAGTGGCACCCATCAAAACTTGTAGGGCCTCAGTAGACACCGTACGACATACTGGCATACATGCCAATAACATTACTCTCTGAACAGAGAATAATCGACGTTGCCCGAAGACGCTTCTAGCAGTTTCGCACCAAACAGAAGACCCAAATGTTGCCATGGCAACAAAAAGGCCCCTGTACACGGTCCTGACTGCTTGACGACTCAGACCCCACTCACTCCTCATAACACGCCTAACCTTTCCTACAACGCTCGTCAGTTTCTCGCGAAGTCTCCCTATATGAGGCAAAAAGTTCATCCTTTCTCCCATGGTGACTCCGAGGTACTTCACCTCCGTGGAGTAACGGATTGTGCCACCACCATTCAAACGCACGATTGGAAAATGGGACTTGAAACTACCCTTCAGCAACATGGTCACTGTCTTTTCCACCGATAAACTAACTCCTACACGCTCGCCCCACCGAGTGACAATACTCATCATAGCCGAGGATACCTGTTCCAACTCGGAACGAGAACTACCCTCGACCATGATTAGCAAGTCATCAGCGTAAGCACATATCTTGCATTCGGCCTCAAGCTCATGCAAAAGCAAGTCCATCATCAGATTCCACACAAACGGTCCACAAATGGAACCCTGTGGACATCCTCGGACCACATCAACACACTCAGAACTATTTGCCCCGACTATCACTGCTTTTCTGTCAGAGAAGTAACTTCTCCAGAGTGCTACTTCCTGACACCCTAGCCCCGCTAGTCTTTCTTCCACGCTCGCCCAACTCAGATAATCAAACGCACCTTTAAAGTCGATGAAAACACCCAGAAGATACTTCTAGTACACTCTACAACAGTTCTCCTCACGTGCGCCCAGGCATCTTCGACACTTCGGCCCCTTACGAAACCGAACTGCCAACGGCACATGCTGTCAGCGACTCTCTCATTCAGTCTCTGCACCAGAATCCTCTCCAGTACTTTTCCAAATACTGGTAAGAGACTGATACCCCGATAAGAACGAGGATTACTCCTGTCCTTATCGATTGACTTCAAGAGTACAATGACACGGGCTACCTTCCACTCGCGTGGAAAATATCCCTCATGTACACACCGCCCATACAAAGCCTCTAGGTATTCCGGAATAGCCTTCCAGACGCTTTTACACATCTCTCCAGCTATTCCATCCATACCAGGTGACTTTCGCGACTTAACTAACGCCATGCTTTCTGCGATCTCTGATCTTTCCAGCTCGGGTGCAACAGTCTCAACTTCTCCAGAAGAAGAAGAAGAGGCCACTGCCTCCGCTCTCGGAAAGAACTCCCGCAGTAAAACCTTGACGCAATCACTCCAGGAAGTAAGAATGGCATCGCCATCTTTCAACCCGGAGAGATCTGTCCTCCTACCTCTGCCAAGGCAGATTCTATACACATGACCCCAAGGATCATTCCTATGGCAGGCAACAAACTGTCGCCAATCTTCCTCTTTCACGTTTACAAGCATATCCTTGTAATCGCTGAGGCAACTTTTGTACGCTGATCTGAGCTGGTCAAGATCACTAGCTTCGTTCCGTTTGCCTCTCTGGAAACGTTTCCTGAGACGGCGCACTTCCCTCCGCTTGAGTGTCAACTCACGTGTCCACCATCGTAATCTTCTCAAAGTTTTCTTGCGACACCTTTCAAGGAGATCGTCGTTAGCCCTATGAACAACTTCGCGTAAACACGAAACTTGCTCATCTATCGGAATCTCGCTAGCCTCAGCTGCGATGAATTCTCCATACACATCCCAGTTCACATCCCTGGTGCGCCACCGCACGATGTCTAAGCTGCTAACTTCAGTCCGTTCGTAAGTGAAATCAATTACAATGTAATTGTGATCACTTACGGACGGTCTGACCCTCCAACTAAATTGAAACGTTCTCAAAGCTGCGCTATTCGCAATTGTCACATCTATATCGCTAACTCCTCTACCATTATCAAAAGTGTACTGCTCACTCGGCTCATTCAAGGCATGAAGGTGGCCCGAAACAATCCATTCACTTAGCATCTCTCCCCGGTAATGGTTTTGCGACCCAGTCGAAAGTCTGGGTGTTTTGCTAAACCATAGCGGGTTTGATGCGTTAGCGTCTATCCCTAGGACGAGAGGGTTACTACTCGCAAGTAGTAGTACCGTGTCCATATATGCCAAATACGGCTCTAAAGGCTCAGAAAACTTGCAGTAAATACTACACAAAAATATCCGTCCAAAACCCCCTTCTACACACACGCAAACCCCCAAGTCGGTCCTAGAAACTACGGTACACTCTACGTTACCGTCATTCACGACCACCGCGGAGTTAAGTCTCAAATCAGCGAAGACCCGCATACTCGCAGGCAAACCTGTAATGACACCATGGCCACTAGCAGGTTCCTGAATGAGAGCAAAACTACACTGTCGTTCTACCATTACCTCTCCTACCTCGCACATTGCCGACATTGCCCTACCACAATTTATTTGTAGAATTGTGTGTCCCATACTTAATGTCTAGCCCTCGCTCTAGCCAACATAACGCTGTACATGGGACAGTCCTCAGTCATCATACGATGAGCCGAGGGTCTCCCCTGGAAAGCGCAGTTTCTGCAGTGAATTGCGTTACCGCAATCCCTTGCACAGTGACCCTGTTGACCACACCGAGAACAGGCATTCTCTTTCCATCTGCACTCCCTAACGTAGTGATCAAACGACAAACACCTGAAACAACTTGGCACCGGATCAAACGGTCGTACGCGGAATGAGAACCACTTCACGTAGCAACGACGCGATGCTAGCAAAGGCTCAAGGGCCGAAGCCCGCCCTTCCAAGACAACGTTCGTTGTTCCGCTCTTGGAACTATCCCATGGCCGACTAGTGAGCCGGACACCACTCTTGAACTCCTCGAGCGAGATCCTGTCTTTGAGGTTTTTCTCGAAGACGTCACCCATGAACTCGTCATGAGTGATCTTCGAGTCGACCCCTTGGACGACCACCCGCACTACCGAGCTATCAGACACCGTAACGGTGAGCCCAGCCTCCTCAAACTTGGTATTCTTGGCAATACCCGCACGCTCCGCTACAGATGGTGTGCGTATTAATACGCCACCACCACGAAGCGCCCTGATCTCATGGACCCGCTCTCTTAAAGTGGGCCCCACCTCACTCACCACCTTGCTGGCCACATCCTTGGCAGTTTGGCCCTTACGGCCCCGCACCACCAAGGACCAGGTCTCGACGGGCTTCACAACTGGTGCAGTGACTACCGAACAACCTCCTCCCACAGCTACAGGGGCAGTCGCCACTGGAGCCGGTGCGAGGAACGTTGCCGGCGCGGTGGGAACCGCGGGTCGAACGGCACTCCTACTGCTCTCCCTGGGCTTGGCGTCAAGACGGCCCCGAAGGCGCTCGTTTTGAGCCAGCAGACCTACCACGAGTGCCTCGTACTCCGAAGAGTAACCGAGGACCCTCGCAACCAACTCCTTACTAACATTGGCCTCCATTAAATCGGAGACCAACCTACGGGTGACCGCCTGTGTCCATCGCTGCTGGCAGGGGCTGCCGTACCAACAGGTACACTTGGCAGCTGACCCAACGACACGCCTTTCGGCGTACCAGCAGCACGCAGTACCTCACCTACCCTACTAATAGTAGACCTCATCTCCTGAGCCAAATCCTTGACACCACTGGTGCCAGCAACCAACTTGACGCTGCTACTACCAGCGCCCCCTTCAGTACCTGCCTGGGCACTACTAGCACCCCTCTTCGGACTGCCCTTAGGCACTCCACCAGCTCCTGCACTACTATCAAAGTCGGCGTCAACCGGCTTTGATCTAGCCTTACCTTCTGGCGACCCCAGCAGAACCCGTTTGGGAACGGCTGAGGACGTCGATGACTCACCATCCGTCATCGAACCAGACATGCCAGCAGCGCTGCCGCCACTACCAGTCTGGCCCCGCCGCTTACGGCGCTTAACCATCCCACAACAACAACTAGTCAAGTAAGAAATTCAAAGTAAACACTTACCCGAATTGCTGTTACTTACTAGCAACAAAATGTACTATAAGAAGTACTATAACCACTTGTTTACAATTTGGCGAACCAAAGTTGTAAACAAGTTACCGTTCTTGCACAACAACAACGAACACAGCAACGATGCTGTGTACAAACCTGTTACCGCACACAAACTCACTAACACTCTCGCACAGATAACCACTATAGAAAACTCTACCACTGACTATCCGCAAACACGTCTGATCGCAACGAATGCTCACAAACCAATGTAGGAGAGAGAGGTAAGAAGAATGGAACGAGGAAAAAGCTTGCATGAACTTTGCAATTCTTTCAGTTCTTCTCATTCGTAATTATTTAGTAATGGCGGCTGCAGAATAATTTGACATTTATTTTGATTTACTCATTCGTAAAAATTTCACACGAATAGTCTGCATATGGCTCAGATTTATACGAATGCAGCAATAATAAAAACCAGAATTGCAGAAACAGAATTGCGTGAGTGTAAAAGCAAATTGCAATTCCAAAAGAGAATCATGAAGAATTGCAGCAATTACAATTGCACGTCTAGAACCAGACTTATGGATTTGTAGGCGCTGTAAATACATAAAGCAAATATGGTATAGAGAAGAAAATTTACTCATGGAGTGAAATGCCAACAAAGAAATCGAGTGAACAGGGTCTCTAGTTTTTTTTAGGCGAAATCCCCGAATTGTTATTTTTAATCCCCGAAAATCCCCAAAAAAAAAGCTAAAACCCTGGAAAATCCCTATTGTTTTACAGGTAGTTCGAGAAAGTTTTAAGTTATAAAATTAAAATTTATTTAGAATTCAGTTTAACAAAACGAAAGCTTTAATATTGGAAAATTTAAACGTAAATAAATAATTATTAATATTATATTATTATTAAGTTACTATTTTAAAAATAGTTAGTTATACCAAAAAATTATGACAAATGAGATCTGGATATAATTTATGTACACATTGGTCAAAAGTCATTAAGGCTTAGTATATACATATATCAAATACTTCAGTCTCATAATGTTCAGATTCATCTACTTAATTATTTGTTTTGTACATCGTTTTAGTAGTTCTCGTTAGTTCTTATCCACTGTTTCTATTCTTTTCCGTAACACCAAATATCAAAAATGTTTTTTTTACTTGTTTTATTGCTGTCATCACGTACAGCCTTGCCAGTAAAACAATTTGATATTTTCAGGAACTGACAAGTGTATGCAGTTCTTTTTGCTGACAACATTTAGCAATAACTCAGCAAATTTATGACATTTGACCTGGCGTGATATGAACGTTGGATGTTGAAAGAATTCCTTCAATAATACCAGATATGGTTCAATGATTCAAAACAACCAACGAAATAACAACAACGGTATTTCGTTTTGTGTGCCATAATTATTGTGTTAAATACAACACAAATGTATGCTAACAATAACAGTCTATAAACAAGTGTAAAACACATTTAAATTTCACAGTTTTCACCAAAACGACATGAAAAATTAAAGTCAGAGGTTATTGTAATTCCACCTGGTGTATGTCAAACATCTCTCTATCACATCGACTTCATCACGAAGAGTGTGAAAGGAAACGTCAGATGAGTTAAATATTCTCTCTAGTAAGATTTACTCTATGCCAAATATTATTTGTGTGTTTATGCTTGCTTTGATTTAGGTAGTACCAGATCAAAACTTTCAAGGAATAATACAAAAGAAGCGCTTTTAATGCAGCTTAAATTGTCATCCCCAAAAAATCCCCAGATCCTCAAACCAAAAAAACAATCCCCTGTTTAGAAAAATAAATTCCCAATTTGGGGATAAATCCCCTAAACTGGCAACACTGCGAGTGAAGCGTGTCGTTTCTCTGCTCTCTCTCTTTTACTCTCTTCGTTGAATATTTCAATACACGAGCAGTTTTCTGTTGATATTATTGTATCTAAATTTAGAAATTCCCACCATATTAGTATGAAATAATCAAGTTATGACGCGGGAAAGAAATGCGTTTGAGTGAATCGCGTCGACTTTTTTGGTTCTCTTCTACTAGGGTTGCCAAATTGCGCCAGTTTTTCCTCTCTACTTGTACATCCGTTTTGGCAAATAGCCGAAACATTGATATTTGGACAAAGGTTTACTACTTGGGCACCCATAGTAAATGCGTACCACCTTCCTTCTTCCGCCGCGAGTTTGTCAATATGATTCTCATCCTGAGCACGTTGTTTGCGTAAAACATGTGTATTATATTGTTCAAGCGTAATTACCTTTGCATTGTAAGTGACACACATATCACACTGATCCTTGGGGGCATAAAAAGACCGTAGTGTTGGTCTTCAAAATATGTCGAAAAGGTAAAAATTTAAACAGACGGAACTATATTTTCGGAGCAGTATGTACTTTAAAATAGTCTCTGTAAATGTCTGCCTTTGTGTGAATGTAGCGGCAATGTAGATTTTATTAGTTTCCTTACGACAGTAATGGCTTTTCAATTTGCCCAATTTCTGAAAATATTCTTCTAAGTGTATCTTATGATCAGTCTAGGGTTGTGTAGTTCAGGAACGAACTAGTTCAAATGAACGATTCACTCTTGTGAACTAGACGAACTAGTTCCGCTCTTTTGCTTCAATAGTTCACTTGTTTCAGCAGTTTTTTGTATTTCAATTGTGCAAGTCTCTCCGCCATTTTCTAGTTCATACTCTCTTTGTCTTATGGAATGGATATGTAACCGGATTTTACACAACTACAGCGCTAATCACCACTTTTATTCAAAAATATAAAAACAATACGGAAACACTCATATTTCAGAAACGTAGTAACTCAATCGTTAAGTCGATCTTCAATATGGTGATTTAGTATAAATAAATATCACAGTATCCAAAACACTTTAGAAATCTGGAAAAATTAGATAATTTTGCGGTTAAACGGTCCAAATGCACTAAAAGTTGAACTAAAATTAGCTCTTTAGTTCACAGTTCATATGAACGGTTAAGCTGCAATGATACAATGAACTAGTGAACTAAATAAATGAACTAGTTCATTATGTTGAGCTGAACTAAAAAGAGCGCTCACTTGAATGAACTATAATTCCCAATTCTAGATCAGTCCTTTTAGAACCAAACGTGGATCGTTTAGTTGTTTTGGTCGCTTGCTAGGTTGCAAAGAAACCGGATATTTAGCAATAAGTATTTTTATTCAAAAGTATGAAAAAGGGTTGGAAAGGGTAATAGACGTCAAATAAAATTGTTTAAACTTAGCGAAAATGATTCGCGTCCCTAAGTTCTCGCTAAGTCTTCCTTAAATGCTTCATACAAAACAAGCGAATATATAAGCAAGCGGTGTAGCCAAAACACGCTTATTGTCTCGTAGTTTATCACTAGCATTATACCAACCTCTAACCATATCTCTTTCTATCTTTCTATCTCTTTCTATCTATCTCTTTCTATATATCAAACTTGTAATGATTCGTTCTTCTGTGGTAGTTTAAACAAATAGCTGTGATGTTTTCTTGAATCATGAGCTCTCTTTCCTTTTTATTGGTATTTGTGATACGTGGTTATTTACAAAAACTTGCTTAGATTCCCAGTTCAGATTTAAAAAAGTTTTAAATAGATTTTTTCCAGTTTCATCATCAAATTCTTGACAGTGACTTGATTTGGCTTTCATACAATACGCCGATGAACACATTCGACCAATTTGTTTTCCCGATTTTGGTGAGTTATGTTGAAAGGTTCTTGAAGCCGACGAAAATCCCATATACTCTTTCCCCTTCATTCACCTTGTTGCACTTTGAACTCGATTAAATGATTTAGGATTATGTGCCATTTTAGATCTAAGGCAAACGATCGCATTGTGGCTATTTTGTTTATTTTCGGAATCTACAATTTGACAACTACATAACGGATCCGCCATCTAACGTTTTTTTTTTCAACTAGTGCCTATTTCGTGAATGGTAACACTTAGCTCATGTCTGATTTGACAGATAATTAGTTTTATCCTTCCGCTGAACGAATATGGTTGTGTATACGCTTGAACAACGCTGGGAAATATGGGGAAAATGGCCCTGCGATCGACTTACAGAAGATGCCGATTTTGCCAAAAAAATCATCTTTTCAGATGAAGCTCATTTTGGTCTTGGCGGGTATGTAAACAAGCAAAATTGTCGCATTTGGGGCACAGAAAACCCGCACGCATACATTGAAAAGCCGATGCACCCAAAACGAGTCACTGTTTGGTGCGGATTTTGGTCCAGAGGCATAATTGTGCCATTTTTCTTCGAAAATGAGCAAGGAGTGGCCGTTACAGTCAATGGCGATCGTTGTCGGGCCATGTTGAACGAATTTTTATTCACAAAAATTTAAGAGGAGGATATTGGCAACAACTCGGAGCTGCGATTTGACACCGTTGGACTATTATTTGTGGGATGCTCTCAAAGATAAGTGGTACGCCGACAAGCCAGAGACAATTCACGCTTGAAAGAACAATATTCGTGAAGCCATTGGTGAAATACAGCTGCACACAATCGATAATGTGCTTAAAAATTGGACCGATCGTGTAGGCTACTGCATGGCCAGCCGAGGCAGCCAGTTGAATGAAATTATTTGCCATTATTAACCGGAGGGATTGTACTTTCAAATAGAAAAAGAAATTTGAGAAAATATTCAGTAGTTTTTTTTATAGCATTTTCAAAAAAAAAGTTATTTGGCGGACCCTTTACATTAATTATTACTGAACCAATTGTTACTCGTAATATATCAACGAACGTGTTATTGGATAGTCCCTAGCATCTTCTTCACTTGACGATGGATAATCAATCGCAGTACTTTGTAAGGAATTTTGAGACAATTTATCCTGTTAGTAGATTTTGTTTATTACAATGGATTTTAAATTGTTGTTGTAAAAAGTTGTATTTGAAATGACAGCTTTTATCTGAATACTTGGGTATCAAAACACATTTTAATGAACATTTTTGAGAGAGTTCTTGAAAGAGGTTTTTCAGACAGAGATCCAAATGAGAATAGATATTTACAACAATTAAAACAAATTCTACAAACATTTTACTTGAATTAAAGACAGGATTTTTGTTCTACCATTGCAGGTTAAAAAAATTGTACCAAGAACCATTTTAAAAAAAAAATCCAATGAGTGTTCGAACTCACGGGCGATGTGTTAACACCTTTTTGTTACATTGTTACATTGGAAAATAAAAAACCGCGTTCAGTCATATGATGACGTTACATTTAAATAAAATTAATACTTAAAATTATTTAAAGACCAGTGCAAGCACATGTGACATTATTTTCTTGCTTAATACTTTTTGTTTTATTCCCACAAAAAACAAAGAGAATGCACGACAACAGACACATGTAAATGCATACACTGCTATGTTCGCACATACGCTATACAAGTTCACACAATTTTCGTTGCTCTCTTGATGTCTCATTATACCCTCACCCGTTGGCATGGGGGTAATTTAATACGTAAAAAAATGTAACACAACACGATAACTGCCGTAAATCTTTACATATCACAATGAAATTTTGTCAGTGACTATTATTTGCCAATATTAAGTTTGGGATTGAAAATGGGCGTTTTGACCACGCCGCTTCTGGTACCTCCCATACAAATCGACGCAATTAGCACAAAATCATATTTCTTTCAAACTTTTCAATTCAAATTGTAAATGCCTACTTAACCGGGAGAAATGGGCGAGATTGTCACGCCCATTCTGGTACCTCCCATACAAAACAGGGTGTTGGTCTGGATTGACAATCCGATAACTCGCGTGAAACACTTGCGACCTTAATGAAATTAGGTATAAGGCTTCACGTTATCAAACGCCAATCACCGATTAAAACCAGGGTAATTTTGCCACACCCATTGTGGTACCTCCCATACAAAAGTTGTTTGGGCATCTGCTTGTTCGGCACGAGAAGTCCCGCAAAACCGAACCAATCTTTATGAAAGTTTGTACTAGTCAATTTTTAGTCAAATAAAACTCTCCTATAGAAAATGAGCCATTCTGGTACCTCCCGTATAAAAGTTGGGCGAATCACCGGTTGATGGACACGATAACTTTCGTAAACTACAACCGATCTTAATAAAATTCGGTACTAGGCAAAATTTTGCTAAAAGCTACTATGTGTCACGCCCAGTTTCGTACCTCCCACACAAAACTCGGGCGTATATTTAATAAAATTTGATACTGATCAAAATTTTGGCAACAACTTGCCATGCCCATTTTTGGACCTCGCACATAAATATTGGGAGGAAACTAACTAATTTGGGTATTCAATAATATTTAGTGCAATGCCAATCTGTTATTGAATATGGTCACCTTTGAGTATGGGCGTTTTTAACAGAACTCCCACGCAATGGATGACTTAGGGTGAGGATATGATTAAGTCGATTCACCCGACTGAAACTTATGTACTGGTTTTTATATCGATATTGTACATGAGATCATGGGCTCAATTCCTGCTCAGACCACCATATATTTCTTTCGACGACGACCACCTCGCTTAGTGAATGTAACAATGAAAAAGCTTTTCAATAAAAACATCACCGTTCGGAACCGGTGCAAAATTTTAGGTCCCAGTCATTGAGTTTAAAAATAGAAAGCGCACAGCTCATTAATTGTGGGAAGCTCCCCTCTATACCTTCATGGAATGTAATGTGAATATTATTATTATCATTACAACCTTAATGTGGTTGATAGCGGGTATAGCATTCAAAAATAAATTTTTTTTTTATAATAAATTTTAAAAAAAACGTGCTAAAATTGATTTTTGCTCTTTGAATATTTTGTTACAGATGCAGCTGTCATTCGTGAACAGTTTTCCATCAAAAAGTGATTTTCAAGAATTTGGTTCATGGCGGGTACTGAATACAAGGTCTCGATATGTTTTCTGACCCAAATGTGGCATTGTTTGTTCAAAACTGCTGAAAACAAAAATGTGACAGACAACAAAAAAACAGCAGAAAACAATGCTTGCAAACATATTCGTGGGTCCATACGGACCAAGGGGTTAACTTTTGAGTGTCACCTACTTAATTTTAAACTTACCACCCCGTCTAAGAAAGTGTAGATATAATTGGATCTTAGCACACCTAATTAGATCTCATTGGATCTGAAAATTTGGTCTTAGTATAGCTGATTAGACCCCTTTTTATCCTACTACTAGATATACAATTTTTTCGGATCTTCTTAGGTTACGATCCTATCATATCTACACTTTTAAACCCGGTACTGCCGCCCACTTGATTGGCTTGATTGGAATGTAAAATGTTTGCAATTTCTCAATAATTATATTTAAAACTAATGCCTTGGACTTGGGCCCACTATAAATAATTCTAGATACAATGATATCATCTTAACAACATCGAATACTGATGTCCTCCATAGCCATCAAAGGATTGATAGTTTTTTGAAGGACTGCCCTGCATGATGTCGTTGAGGTAGGATTCAACTGAGTCGTAACCCGCAGACAGACTCAGCGAGTGGGCGGTGTCTGCACTTTTCACTGGTGTTGGGTATGAATACGGCGAGCTGTGGGGCGGTGAGCCATTGTAGTTCATGTGGCTTGGAATGCTGTTCGATGTGGCAACAGATACCTTTAAGTTTGTCCCTAAAGGATCTTGTACGCTTTTGGTAAGTTTGGAATAGCCATTTGCGGAGGGAGTGCGGAAATCATAGGATCCATGTGATACTTCGTTATTGGAAGCGGCATGGGTTTTGGCGTACGAACTGGCGCCAGGTGAATTAGCGTGGTACGAAGTCGAGGGTAAACTATTGTAGTGACGAGAAGGAGTTTCAGTAGGTGGCGCAGAATATTTGCCGGAACTAGGTTTTGACTTGGCAGCATATGAGCCTGGGTGAAGCGGGTTATAACTAGAGCTGTAGGTCTTCTTAGGTATGAGTTCCCTTTGGTGATAGTGCGTTGATTCGAGGCGTCCCTGGGCAATTGGCTCGGTGATTTTCGAAACTTGCAGGATTTGTTTCTTGGGCTCGGGGTTGACAACCACTTTGCGACAGAACTCCTTACATCCCACTTTGCATTCACAATAGCACTGCTTGTAGGGATCCTCTGTGGTAGTTGAAGTTGGACGTGGAGTGGTCGAGGTGGTAGTACTCGTCGTGGTGGTACTAGTTGTGGTCGTGGTCGTAGTAGTGCTGCAATTTTTCGGTATATCGTCGCAGGGTACCTCTTCCCAAACTTCCTCTTCGCATTCATAGCACCCGCCGGAGGGTACAGTCATGGCAAGGGCGCGGCACGATACCAAACATATAATCGCCAAGCATTGTGCAATAGTCTGCAACAGATTACAACATGTTTATACTCAGTTCACAACTCTCACACAATGTCAGTGTCAGTGTCGTGCGGATGTGGTTATCAAGTTCGATCATTACTTACCTTAACGTTCATGTTTCACGTTCCATACAAATAACTCCCAACGCGAAGTAAAGAGAAACAAACAAATTCAAAGCAAAAGAAGTTGAGGTATGTCAGCGAGTCTTTACCAACTGCTTTCTAAGCTACGCTTATGACCAGCGCACCGTTTTTATAAGAATCAACGAGCGTATCAAACAATTCGAACAAAAACCTCACACGACTCTGACCCATCAGTGGGCGGAAGTTAGGTCAGTGACACGTTCGATAGTTTGATGCTGTGTGAAGTTATTTCACCAACTATGTATGTTACCCTAACCCCCACCCCCTTCACTGCCCCCTCAGCACAACTATGCCAGCGGCAAAATTCCCCAGCAGTGAGTGTTTCATAAGGTCGTGGCATGCGCCCGAAAGAGCTTTAAATGGCTCGAACATTATTTGAATTTTGATTGATATTATGTCAGACGTCGGTCTTTTAAACAAAAGTTTCACGCGGAAGAACGTGCCAAAATGAGCGCGCTACGTTATTACCATTGCGACGCGGTAGTATCACTGATACTGATTGTAGTTTTCTTGGAATTCAGAAAGATAAATAAATGGCAATATCGTTGTAACCTGAGGTTGCACTGACAGAGATGATGGTGATGATGACAAAGGTACACAAATGTACACTTGTTGTATAAAAATGTTGAAGTTCAATTTCCTAAAATAAAATTCGGCATTAATTGAAATATTCTGCCTGCAGAAAGAGGTATGTATGTACCTCTGATATTCGAAGTCCATGTGTATGGTGTATGGACAGACATGTGTTGAGTCACAAAGCATTGGAGTGTTTCTATTGTACGTGATTTTAGAACCAAATTGGGGCGTTTTCTGAATTCTAATCTCATTTATGGGCTATCGAAGACCTGACATTGCGTTCTATAAAATAATATTTAGCTTTTTATGTTCGACACAGATGAAGACAAATTAAGGTCAAGTTAGACTATTAGAAAAATCGTTTGATATTTACATTTGATGAGAGCGGTTGGTAGGACCATAGATCAATTTATACATAGATTTCTCAACTCGATCATCGGTTTAATGATTGAAGGGAAACGACATTGTGGAAGTTGCACGTTTGAACGTCAAGAGAGAACTCTGTCGCTGAGGTTTGATCAACACAGCTGAAATTGTTACTGTGTAATTAAACAGTAAGACACCCTTTAGACTATGCGTTTCACCCGTGGCTTTCACCCAATACTTTCGTGTTCGAATGGGGTGAGGTGGGAAGAAGCTGGAGGGATAAACAAACACGCACGAGATGAGAATTTGAGAGGATATTTGATATTTCTCTCTACGCTCTTTCGTATTTCTGCCATGTTGTTTCACACTCTTTCTACTTTTGAAGGGAGAACATCGTTTGCGTATATTACTTTCTGATTATTTGTATTATATGAATAGAAGTAAATCGAAAAATATTAAATAAAATGTGCATGAGCAATAATTCGTGGAGATTTTGATTGAATGATTACTTACAAATGTAAGTAAGAAGCAGGACAGCAGATTTGACGACAAAGAACCCATGGGTAGAATGCACAGTGCAAATGCTCGTGATTTACGAAGGGTGTTCAAAAGAGAATTTAACGATTAACGCAAGCTGAAGACGCATAACCTAAAACATGACTAAAACAGCTGACAGAAGTTCGTTTCCTCATTGAAGAAGCACAAAGAGAAACGCCAGATCAAATTGGAGGAAACAACATTGTGTAGAAGTTGTACTATTACTAGGTAGCACGATCTATTCAACTTGTGTGTCTCGTGAATCTAATGTGGTTAAGATGTCTTTATGATAATTCGGAGGGCGTAAATCTAGTTTGCATTTGCAAACTATCAGTCTGTTCAGACAATTAGTGGATCTCCTGTATTACCTAGACCCAATGAAAGGAGGTGCACATATTGGAAGACTTTGTAAAGAGATTAATATGTGGCACATATGTATGTATACCTAGAGGAGCAGGTATTTACAAAACAGCATTTAAAACCGATGAACATTGTGAACCCCAGGTTCGAAATAACCAAAGCAGGTTGTAGATGTTTTAATTATCGAAATACACAAAAATCACTTTGTCCAATATCCCATAACTGAAAAGAAGACACCTATACTATACTCTCTGACTAACTGGGACTTTATCCAAGTCACCACAAAGTGACAATGATTCTCACTTCAGCATGTATAGCCACGTCCATTAGTAGACGCAAATGTCCATTTAAGTGTCAGGTTTTCACTGTTGAGAAAAGACGAAATTTGTTTGCTTCAATCAATTGTAATTCGACAGATGTTACATGCAAGGAAAGATCCATGATACAAATACAAGGTAGTTGCATTAGCATTGTTGTAATTTTCGTACCGAGTTATTGTCAAAATAAGCTGGTAAAAATATCACACATCCATGCACAATTGTGTACATAGATAGGAGAAAGCAATAGAAAAGGAACTCACACAAACAACTTTGACATTTACTGGGTACAATGAAATGTAAACAAAGGGTATCAGCTGGGCTAACGCTACTTCCTTGTAATTCTGTCATGGAGTGATCTTGTATTATAAGAACCTACTGATGTATATCGCATCCGAAAGTAAATATTATTGAGATACCTCTTTCCTGGTACAATACGATCCGAACGGAATGATGAGATGTCCATTATCAGCTCCCACCTCAAGACCTAGTGTCGATTGTCGTTCACTTTACCCCTAATATCGCCAATGGTCACTACCTGCGTTTGTCTATTGTCGGTGTTTTATGAGTTTTTATATAAAATAATAGATAACTATTCCCATCGATTATCAGATCAAACTTCTGGCACGCATTCTAAAATGTTTTCGCAATCATTGTGTGCCTCTATTTGAATTCTTTTATTTCCGACAAATATTAAGCAACAATGCCGTTTATTGTTAGAACGAGCTAAATCTCAGAATATGATAAACTATCAGATGTGTTGGACATTTGGCTCTTCGAAATAAAGGGTGATTATTTAAGAGTGTCACTATTCGAGGTTGACACAAAATGAAATTAAGCATGGAAAGATCTCAAGTGGTAAATGTTAGCGCGTAGTGAATAATTTAAGAATCCGAGAAACATTGACTTTTGTCAAAATACACCTATAAAGAATTCAGTTCCAGGGGCAGATATCTTCCGGTTAGATTATATAGTTATGTCGGAATGCTGAGGGCGGATTGCACAGAGCGCACTTCATTCTAGTTTTTGACCTGCATAATTATTTGGTATTAATGAAGTTCAACCGTTTGTGAGATGGTACCTAGTAGAGATGGGCACGTGGTTAAGGTTTGGCTCACGAAAGGAAGACGGTAACACACGCATGATCACGCCCAAAGATTTCTTCAGTACTCATGTTCACGTACGCTCAGATGAGCAAAATTTGATCCTACTCACATTCACGCGTTGTTCATGTGATTCATTCACGACAATCACGTAAAAAATCTCACAAAAATATAACTGATTTTTTACATGCATTATTTGCTCTATATCCAAAAGTAAGTTGTTAACTGAGTTAAATATGATCAAAATCATGTATTAGGTATATAGAGTGTCAAAAAATCCGTCATTTTTGGAAACCGGGTTTCGGTTTGTTCGAAAAATACGTCTTTTAAAAAACCGACAGAAATAAAACCGGGGTTTCGGGTTTGGACACTCTAATTAGGTACTACTTCACTTGCACACAATTCCGTCATTTAAATTGAGTGTCTTTTTAATAAAATTACTTTTATCCCAAAGAAGTCCGCTTCATATCTCCACTAGTATTCTTCCAGACGCAGAAAACACTCAATCGCTTGCAGCTGAACTCCTTGGAATACAGAAGATGATTAGCGAAGTTTTGTAAGACGGAAATGATTTTAGAAGTCTTCAAAAAATTCTTTGTTTAATAAAGTACAGGGTGTTTCAAAAGTGACCACCCTATTGGAAGGTGATCTTATTTTGGCAAATGGCGGCCAATGTCAAATCTGTTTTGACATTTGTGGACTAGACAGATGCAGAATAGAAGTAAACAAGCCAATAAAGGCACCAAGAACGGGGAATAATCGTGCCTATTTTTGTGCGTAACAATTCGTCTGTGATATTGGCGCAGCTCGTATACCGTCGCCAATTCCCCGGCCGTCCGACACCGACTGCGCAAACACAGCGCCATTTGGCCACTAACCTTGAAGAGTATGGGACCACACGAGACGTTGCCAGGAGTGGCCGGCCCCGGAGCGCCCGTTCTGCCGAGAGTATCGCCGCTGTTGCCGAGCTGTCGCCGGAAACATCGACCAGACGCCGTGCCTCGCAATTAGCCATCAGCCGGTCGTCCCTATGGCGAATTTTGGTCAAAGACCTAGGCATGTTTCCACACAAAGTCTAGTCCGTGCATCAGCTGCTGCCTGTCGACCTGCAAACGCGTGTAACCTACGCCCAAGCCATCCTCAATCTCGTGGACGATTTTTCCACCAAAATCATAATGAGCGATGAGGCTCATTTCCACCTCAGCGGGACGTGAACAAGCAAAACTATATCTTCTGGGGCACCGAAAATCCACGAGTGATGGACGTGGAGTCATTACACCCGCTCAAAGTGACTGCATGGTGCGCTGTTCACGCTGGAGGAGTCATCGGACCATTTTTTTCGAGAACGCCGCTTGTCAAACGACAACAGTGGACGGTGCGCGCCATATGGCAATGTTAACCGAGTTTTTTCTGCCGAAATTGGACGAATTAGGACTGAAGGACATGTTGTTCCAACAGGACGGAGCAACGGCACACACTGCGCGAGCCACAACCGATATTCTGAAGGCGGCGTTCCCGGGTCGCCTCATCTCTCGTTTTCGCGATTTGCACTTACCCGCAAGATCGCCCGATGTAACCGTTCCAGCCTTTTTTTGTGGGTTTTTTTGAAGTCCCGTGTTTACGTGAACAAGCCCGAGATCCTGGAAGCCCTCAAGGTCAACATTCGACACGAGTGCGAGAATCTGTCGCCCAAAGTTCTCGCCGAAGTGATAAAAATGCCATAAAACGAGCCCGTATGGTAATCAATTGTGACGGCGCCCATTTAACCGATATCATCTTCTCAACTTAACCAATAAAATTCTCAAAGGTTCAAATAAACATAATCAAAAAACAGAATCGAAGTTTTTCATTTAGAAAAAAATGAGAGCCAAACAACATCGGATGATTTCTTTTGAAACACCTTGCATTAAGATAATCAAAATTAAATGAAATCAAACATTCAGAAATATGCTTGACTCACGCGAAAATAATACTCACGCACACTCACTCACGCAACGATTGAACTCATGCACGGAGATGTGTTCGCTACTCGCATTCACGCACTATCACTTGATCAAATTTTGATTCTACTCACACTCTCACGTGAATCATGCGTGATGTATGGCAATCATGTGAGTCGCGCTCATCTCCGATACCCAGTACTAGTCTAGCGTTTTTGTTTTATGCTTGAATTCTACTTTACGTTAAAGCCCGGTATTCAGTTTTTATGAAACTTCCAGTGCCATAAAAATAACTAAAATTTCATGAACCGAAAATATCGCTCAGTTTTCATTTGCTTGGTACTACCATAGATAAAGGAATTAACTAGATATCGCACATGCCGTGGGAAATTTCTTGTTCAATGGGATATTTTCTACATGGAGCTGAATGCAATAATTACAACGTTTGATCCCAAACAAAATATACCTTGCAAGATGTATTTAGAACAGGTGCTAACAATAGGTGCGGCAGGCAACATCAACAAGGATTTCGTTTTTTGTTTTGTTGTCCGTTTGCTTTGAAATTCAACACAAACGAACACCAACAATAACAGTAGACAAAAAGACACAATCAAAATAACAAAATTTGAACTTGAAAGTGGGGAACAAAACGACATAACAAAATTAAGATAGTTGTTCGGATAGCACAACCTGGAAAATGATCCTATTTTTGTATTGAAAAAATGTCCCACTCTGTTGAATAAACGTCAGTGAATGTTATGAGAAACGTCAATGAAAGTTACAAAACGACAACACAGCACCTAGTGACACTACTTGACAACGCCTGTGCGATATCTACTTATTTCCTTTATCTATGGTACTACTCAGCTATTTTAAAAACGATGTACAGGTAGAGAAGAAAAAAACCCCGCAATTTGGCAACCCTAGTAGAAGAGAACCAAAAAATTCGACGCAATTCACTCAAACGCATTTCTTTCCCGCGTCATAACTTGATTATTTCATACTTTTTACATACTTTATGAAATTTTATTTAAATATGGTAGAAATTTCTATAGTTAGATCGAATAACATCATCAGAAAACTGCTCGTGTATCGAAATATTCCACGAAGAGAGTAAGAGAGCGAGCAGAGAAACGACACACTTCACTCGTTTTCTTTGTTGGCATTCCACTCCCTGAGTAAATTTTCTTCTCTATACAATAGTTGCTTTATGGCTATTTCTGAAAATTTCGTAGGCAAAATCAATTACAGGGTTGTTACGCCAAAGTTATTTCGTAGTAAATCAATTGTTTGATAATTGAATAAGGGGGTTTAAAGCGTAGTACGCAACCGAACCTGAATTACAGATTGCAATATAAACTTTATGTAGAAAAAAACAGCCTGTACCTCGTTTCTGTAATTCTCGAATCGGCAAAGTTTTCACATTAAGTATGAAACAAAAAATTCCATCTTTTCTCGATTTGTGAGTAAAAAGTGTTTCTGTATATCAGTGCGAAAAGAGGCAACACTGATGACGTTTTCATTGGAATATTCCAAGAAAGGCGTCAAGTAAAAAAAAACAAACAAACTTAGCTAGTGCGAAAAAGAGCAAAAAACACAAGTTGTTTTAAGGGATTACCACCGCTCCTTGCAATTTGTGTTGGAATTTAACCCTCCAAATTGTCGCCTGAAAATACCAAATTAGTTGACCATATTTTCTTTTTGGTTTTTTGATTTTTCTGTAATATTTATGAAAAATTAATTGGCATACATAACAGAAAGATATAATTCTTATCTCTCCACTTAAAATATAAATTTTTTATTTCTTAAAATGCCTTTTTGTAGAAACAATATCAAAATTTGGCACCGTTTTAATTTGTGATTTTTTTTGACGTTTAAAATTTAAAATTTTTCGACTCCCTACTTCGTAGTAACAGTTTTTCTCGCATTTTTCCAATAAACAGTACGTGACAGAAAGTTGCCGCAAAACAAATGTTGTAATAACAGTCACATGTGAGAAACGATTTTTTGTACCGGTATTAGCGTTTTTGTTTCAATTCACATGTTTCATGTGAAAACTATTTCGATTCGAGAACTACAGAAACGAGGTACTGATTTTCAGGTGCGGAAAAGAAATGCAAACGGAATTTTGAAATTTTCGGTATATTACAGGGTTGTTTACTACAGGCACTGGAGAATTGTTTCCCCTACCAGAAACAAAATTTAATGTTCTGACAATTGTTATGTCAAGGAATTTGTGGCATTTGCGAAGAACATTAATTTTCCAAATTTCAATTGCAAGAAGAATTTTGTGCGCTCCAAAACGTCAATGACATAACGTCAGTCAAATGTTTACATTTTTATCATGGTGAAGTTCACGAACGAGAAGCGTTTGGAAATTATTAAAAATAACTAACAAAAGACTGAGTCGGTGGTCGCAAATTTAAGTGCCTGAATTACATGGAAAAAACATCTTCAACGTATACATAGCTCATTTTTGGCGTTATTGGACACCGACAAACCCAAATCTGCTTCAAGAGACTTCATTGCACCCGCAACAAGTAACCATGTGGTGTGGACTTCATGTCGAAGGTGTCATTGAACCGTATGTTTTCGTTGACGAAAATTATCGCCGTGGCATGTTGGAAGACTATGTTTGTCTAGTAGGGGATGCACTTGACATCAGTGTTAGATAGTTCCAACCTGACGGTGCCGCATGCCCATTAGCTGATTATACAGTTGATCTATTTCGGTAGAAGCTCGGTAATCGCAGTGATCATAAAAACAAGATCGCATTCCGTCCCAAAACTTAACATATGTATGTACTACTCCTGCAATAAATTTCAGCTCGATATCTCAATTATTCTGTGTTTTACTTAAATACAAAATAGTTACTTACGGCCTTATTGGAAACCCCTTTATAAGTACAACTGCCAACAAACAGCTCTGTACGACTTTTTTCAAGCTTGAATAACTCTTTAAATTTAGCCCTGCATTAGGTTGTAAGTAGAGTGTTCAAAAAAAATACAGCAGACAGTTGTCCGAGGCCTTCGGCCACGGACTGTCCCTGCAGGCTGTGTCAGAGACACGGCCATTAAGTTTAACGTAGAATACGCCATCCGATAAGACAGAAAACATATATAACAATAAATGATAAATAACATAAGCAAATGAATTTATTTATTTGATAGTTACTTTTGATAATATACCTAAGCTTATGGTAGGAAAAATAGGATAAATATGTTTTTAAATTAAAAGAGTAAGGATAAATGATAAATAACAGACGCAAATCAATTTGATTTATATTTTTTATAATTATATATCCATGTTAAATTCAAATTCACATTTAACATTTTGTTTCACTTAAATACATAAGTAAATATACGAAATTTCAATATTTCATCAATCAAAACAACAGCCGAAGGTTTGTGTCCACACTAAAACAGCAGCATAGTTTGCGTTCACGCTACAAACTCAAACACTCAACCAAACACCACACATATGTTTGAGTGTATGTGTTTAAACAATTTTCATTTGAGAAATTTAAATATAAGGAAGATATCAACCAATATGAAATGTATATCAAACGAAAGATAACATCTTCATTTACCTACAAAAAAATTTTTAAAAAAAGTTATCTCTCCGTTTCCTCATAATCAATGAAATAAAGATTACAACAATAACAATCTGACATGACTCCCTATACCGTAAGGTAAGACGTATTCTACACCAAAGCTGACATTTTAGAATAACCGGTTTTCAGGTTATTCGAAAAAGAATGGGTTGGTTTGAATTAAATTGAATTGGATTGAAGTGAACTGAAATTAATTGAATTGCATTGACCTGAATTGAACAAAACTAAATTTAATTCAATTGAATCGAATTGCATTGAATTGAATTGTACTGAATTGAATTGAATTAAAATAAATTGAATTGAATTGGATTGAAGTGAACTAAATTAAATTGAGTTTAATTGAATTGAACAAAATTAAATAGAATTGAATTGAATTAGATCGAATTGACCTGAATTAAATTAATTGATTTGAATTGTAATAAATTAAATTGATTTGAATTGCATTGAATTAAATTGAATTGAATTAAATTAAATTGAATAATTGAATTGAACTGAACTGAATTGAGTTGCACTGAACTGAATGGAACAAAATTAAATTGAATTGAATTAAGTTGAATTGCATTGAATTGGATTGAAGCGATCGGAATTGAATTGAAGGCAGTTGAATAGAATTGCATTGAACTAAATTGAAAAAAATTATATTAAATTAAATAGAACTTAATTGAGTTGAATTAAATTGAATTCCATTGAATTAAATTGAATTGAATTGCATTGAACTGAATTGAACAAAATTAAATTGAATTGAATTAAATTAAATTGAATTGGATTGAAGTGAACTGAATTGCATTGAACTGAATTGAACAAAACTAAATTGAATTCAATTGAATTGAACTGACTTGAATTGCATTCAATTAAATTGGTTTGAATTCAATATTCTTATTCATGTGTCCATCTCAAAATTTCTGAGCTATATTTGTATTTGACAATCCTGTTTAATTTGGAAATTAAAATGTAAATCATATTCCAATTTGCGATTCCTGTTTAATATAAAATTGACAAGTTTAATTCATATTTACATGCAACTTTTTTAAATTTAAAATCCTGTTTGAATTTGCTAGAAATTTTCATGTCTGAAAATGATATAAAGTGTAAAAAATTAATTTATATACTAATTTAAATTAATTAATTGTCATTCAAATTACAAAAACTCTTTGAAATTAAAAAAAAAATCTTATTCAAGCTATTTTGAAACTAATATCTTTTTTGTTCAATTTTTAAATTTATGTAAGGATATTTAGCACAGTTTGTGTAAAATCCGGTTGGTCGACGTCAAGTAACCGGGTTTTGGTGTATTCGAAAATGCATGTTTTTAAAAAACCGGCCTACGGTCATTGGAAAAATCCCGGATAACCGGTTTTGTAGGGTTTTCGGTTTCGATTTCGAACACTCTAGGAATCGGCAAGCTGTTTTGTGACAAAAATTCAAGTTTCACTGGATTTGGAGAAATTGTTGGGTTTACAACAAGGGTTTACATTGGATTCAACCCTTGTGACAGAGTGGAATATCACGCCGACTTAGACAAATGTATATAAAGTTTACACAAAAGTAAAAAACGTGTACACAAAAATACAGAATGTGTACACAATAATACAAGAAGTGTACAGCAAAGCACAAAATGAATACACAAAGTACAAAAAGTATACACAACATTTAAAATGTATTGTACGCACAAAAGGATACGCAATGTAAACAAGAGTAGACAAAATGTACACACAATTCATAGGCCGAAATCGAATTAGTGACAAAAATGTACGAAACATTCATACATACATACATAAGTCCAGCCAGACCCAGCGGCGGAAGTCATGACCTGGAAGGCCTGAAATCATGACCGAACAGGCCTTCTTTAAAATACTTCCCTTCCCTACACCTTACCTCCTCCTTTCTTTTTAACATTGCGTGAGATTGGGAGGCAAGGCCTTCCATCCCTCTCTACTAGAAGGCCTTATGAAGGCCTGCAAAAAGAGTAGTTTTAGAAGGACTTACGTAAAAATATAAAAATATATATGGAAAATAGTTTCATATTTCAGATTTATACTTTAACCAATTGTAATTCTTATAAATGATTTTTTTAAATTCTGCAGCCACAGGAATCGAACACATGACCTTAGAACTTACAATCGGACGCTTTATCTACTGGGCTATCGGATGTTATGATTTTGCAACGACGAATTGCGAACATGTGGAAAGACAGGGTTTCATGAACAACAGCATCTTTTGGAATTCTTTTAATAGGCCTGTGGAAGCCTTATAAAATCATGCATTTCGCAGGCATTATTATAGTAGGCATTACCAAAGAATGATTCCGCATGCCTTATTCGTGGAAGGCCTCGCAAATTCCGCCGCTGTGTACACACTCTAATACACATCAACGTAGTGACTGCCTAAACACATACACAAACATTCACTGTACTAGACGAACGTCAACGATTTCCTTAAAACCAAAGGCATACACACACATACATATATCCGAAATCAGCAGTCATGCGGTAAAATTAAATGACATTTAAAATTAAGTCGTAACTCAAAAAAAAAATCCACCGAAATTGCGAGTGACAAATCTCCGAAATATGTAGGCGAAAAGCAAAAATCATTTCAAGCAATTACACAGACAAAAAATCTTGTGTAATATTACCTAAATTCATGGTCTAATATCAGCCAATGCACTGGGCAACATAGGCTCAGCTATTTAATTGGGCAACACGTAGACAATTTTACGTTCACCAACAATATGAAAATTTGCCTTGCATATTTGTAGATTTAAATATGATTTACAATGTAGACAATATATTGTAGGTGAATGAGATTAATTTCAATGTGGATTCTTACCAAACGTTCATCTCATTTTTTTTCATATTTACAGAAACAAATTTTGTTTTTAATTAAAGAAGTATTTATTGATTCCATTGTTGATTAATAACATTAAAATAAATGAATCATTATAATCACGAATTACCAGGCTCCTCAAATGTAGTGCACCTCTCTTTTGTCCCTGCCGAAGACTCCAGTCACGTTACCTGTGAAGGCATTTATTAATGATTAGATAAAAGTATCAAACTCTTGGCTATCAAATTTCTTGGTTTCGACAAAGGATACACATTCCTATTCTTCAAATGACAAAGCGATGTACATTTTCTTGTTGCTAATTAAAACATGTTCGACACTTCTTCATTGATCAATTTATAAGAGACACAAGCAACACTTTTCACTTTTCTATTTACACAAGTTCTACAATATAGACTTTTGGCCAGTAGAAATGTATTCTTAGTTAAAAACACACGCAGATTAAATTTTTATTTACATTTCTTTACGAAATTTTTAAATTCACACTTTTTTAAGAAATTTAATAAAACGGACGCTTAGGAACTTTGGCAAAATGCTTGTTTTGTTTTTCTTTTCACAAATTAATGGTTACATACATTCACGGCGACACAGTAGCAATTCAAAGTCTTTGAGGTTTATATTCGTCTCGCTCTAACGCATGGTGTCTAGTCGGAATGTTGCTGACATGCATATAAGACACAGGGAATTTGCCAACATTCATGTGCAATTTCCGAATTGCTGTTGATAGTGTGTTTTGCACTTTTGATTTAGGCAATAATGCCATCTTTTCTTGTCTTCATACACAAACAAAATCACCAAACCCAAACTGGGCAACATAACCGATGATTATTTTTTCTGTGTACATTTCAATATTTACTTCCAGCCAGGCGAACCCATAGATTAATACTTATAGTAGATCTACTACTTCGTTTGATGTTGAAAAGAATTGCTTTACTAATACCAGATAGAGGCAATGGTTCAAAACAACGAACAAAATAACAACAACGGCATTTCGTTTTGTGTGTTAAAATTATTGTGTTAAATACAACACAAATGTATGCTAACAATAACAGTCAATAAAAAAGTTTAAAACACATTTAATTTTCACCAAAAAGGCATGAAAAATTAAAGCAAGAAGTTGTTGTAATTCCACCTGGTGTATATCACTTTTTGTCAAGCATCTGTCTATCACACCGACCGCATCACGAAGAGTGTGAAAGGAAACGTCAGATGAGCCAAATATTCTCTCTAGTCTGCGATTACTCTATGGGCGAACCTATAGACCAATACATACATAGATACGTTTTTTCTCTCATCTGACGTTTCATTCACACTCTTCGTCGTGGAAATGAGAGCAATTAAATTTAAAATTAACTTACACCAGGTGGAGTTACAAAATATGTTCACTTAACATTTTCATGTCGTTTTGGTGTAGAACTGAAAAATTTAAATGCATTTTACTCTTTTTTGTTGACTTTTATCGTTGGTATACATTTGTATTGTATTTAACACAACTAGTTTGTTGGACGTTGTTTACTTTTGCCTCTATCTGGTATTATTGAACCCATGTTTTCCACCATCCAATGTTTACTTTCCACCGTACCTATGACGTTTAATTTATTGAACGAATAAAAGTATCTATGTATGTATTGGTCTATGGGCGAACCAAGCAACGATAGGGTCTTCATTAGTTTACACCAGGGATGGCAAATGCCAACTGCTGAATGGTACTGAAGCTATTTTAGAATTTTTTTTGGCAATTATTTTTTTTCTAGGTTTCTTTTTGTTTCGCTTTCTTCCTTGTTATCGTAATTAAATCGTTTCCGTTCGTCTTGTACAGTGAGTGATTGATTACATATGTAGGCAGCTACTATTTTTGAGTGAATATAGCTGCTTAATGAAGTGTGATTGTTTATTGGCTTTGACAACCCTAGGAAAATGTAAATGTGTCGTCCCCATTTGTAAGGTCCACAGAATTAAATTTCAAGGAAATTTGTTCACGATTCCAGATATCACAATTTCACATTTGCATAAAGTCCAGAACAGAAAATCCTCAAGGTATTCCACACGGAAAACAGTATTTAGCATATGTTGGATAACCCCAAGTCCGGCTAATCTCTAAGTGATATTAATCAAAAACTAATGTTGTACCTTCATTAGGGTTTAAAACACCTATGCCGAAGCCGGTGTTGAACGCGACCCATATAAGAAAGCCAATTCCTAAGTTCCACTGAAGGACTAATCCACTGTAACTGCAAATCCCATTTGGACGGAGGAAAATCCCTAATATCCACTCCAAGCCACGACGAAGCCTTTATTGAACTCTACACCACCATTGTGGTACAGAGTATTTTATAAGTTCAAAATTGGTAACGATCGGTTCAGAATCATTTTCTGCATCGATTGAGGTGTGTCCGCCTGACTGCTCTCCCTGTACAGTTTGTAATGAAAGTACAAGACGCAAATACTATATATGTCTCGATTTGGATATAAATTTGTAATTTATTCCGACTTGTACTAAGAACAAAGCCTCTTAAAAAGAGTAATGACCGGTCCATGTTTTGATATAGCGCTCATCCACGCTGCAAAATCTGTATTTTTGGTGTTGTTTACATGCATATATAACATGTTTGTAGCTTGTCGTAAATATAGTATACTTGTGTCCAAACACATGGTGTTTGCTATTCAGTATTACATGTTGGAGACATTGTGATTAATAGTTTATAATATAGGTTTTTGTGACCCAAATGTGGTTTTGTTTGGTAAAAAATTCAAAAAAGTTTGTTAAAAACTTCCAAAACGTGACAGACAACAAAGAACCAAAAAAGCAACAGATCTTCAATTCATGAAAAAAATACTTGCAAGCATATACATGTTTCCTGCAATATGTTGCTGCGCCGTTTTTTAGCGTGTGTAAATGAAGTACACAAATGTAGTTTTCCTAGGTCCAGGCGGTAGACTTTACATCGGAATTGGAACAAGATTTTGTATTAATGCTTCTGAACCGATCGATATATCAGAAAACGTAGGTAGACCGAAAATGGGTCGTCTAGATCCAAATCGTCACCGAAATTGGGTTGTAAGATTACGTCAGCTCAGTGACAGTAGTTTTTATATAGTTATGGAATAGAACATCTATTTTTTTTATATTAGCTGGCATTCAACACAAATTTTTATATGTTGTAGGGTATAATATAGTAGTAGCCTTTGGCCGACTATTGCATTTGTTGCATCCAACTTTGCTTCTATTCACTTTTGGACTGGACCACATGTTGTCTAGTACATATGTTATTTTAAGTTTTCATACGGTTACACAATTTTTCGTAATTTTCCCTTGTAATACAACTTATTACAGAATCAAAAATTTTAATAAAATTGTAAATTAATATCTCTTTATCTTGTGGGAGTTAATTTAGCTATATTTTCTTTATATCTTTATCTTCATATCTATATCTTTCCGATTGTATTGCCGTCATATCTCTAAATTGTTTTTACAATGATTATGTGGGAAAGTTGCGATATTACCTTGTAGAAGTTTGCTTCCGTATTGCTTGAAAGTATCGCATTCGCACAACTGTTTCTCACGACGCACAGTGGTCGAAATTGCTGAGCTATCGGAATTTAATTCAAATTTAAATTCGAACAATGGTTTTCTCATTTTCGATTACCCATAGCAGAAGTCATAGCACTGAGCGCATTGACGGGTTTCTTTTTGGTTGACATTTGTTAATTTGTATTTGACATTTTTGCAGAGCAGCCGATAACAATTTATTATGGGGCCATCTAACGCATCAACAACGTGTTGAAGTTATTAAAACATTTTATCTAAAAAAACATTTTTATTAACACATTTTTTTGGTTTAAATAATGTGCCCAGAACGTCAGCGTATTGTAATGAATTTTGAAACTTTGTATACAGTGGGAGATAAAGTGAAGTCTGGCCGAACTCGTACCGGACGTACGGCACAAAATATTGCTGCAGTGTGAGACAATGTCGACGAAAGCTCAAACACGTTAGTTAGACACCCTGCAAAAGAATTTCAAATGTCATCGTCAACTTTGTTCAAAATACTCAAGAAAGATTTGCATTTATACCCGAATAAAATGCAACTGGCTCAACAACTAATGGAAAATGCACAGTCGGGAGTGGAGCGAAAAGGTAAAAAAAATCAATGAGTGTTCGAACTCACGGACGATCTGTTAACACCTTTTTGTTAAACGGCACCTGTTCGATTTCTATGAACACACTAGTAAATGTTACATTGGAAAATAAAAACAGCGTTCAATTATATGCTGACGTTTCATGTAAATAATAGTAATACTTAATAACACTTACATCCTATTTCTCTATCTCGAACGAATAGCTAGCGAACGAAAATCAGTCACTCACATTCGACTCAAATTTGGTTTCTCAAAGTCGAAATTTTCGTTTACTTGACTTCCTGTTTGTTCCTAAGTGACAGCACATTCGAAATAGAGAAACCAAAATTTGTACTAAAAAATTGTATGTTTTCATTCGACTTGAAACGACAAGATTGTGAAACCCAAAGCAACTTTCTTTCGTATAGAACACGAACGAAAACTTTCGTTCGAGATAGAGAAGGAACCTGTTAAAAATATTTAAAGACAAGTGTCATTATTTTCTTGCTTAATACTTTTTATTTTATTCCCACAAAAAACAAAGAGAATGCAAAGCAACAGACACATGAACATACATACATTGTTATGTTCGTATATACCATAGGTTAATACTTATAGTAGACCCAATAGTTCTCCCACCAAATTTATGACATTTGGCCTGGTGTGATATTTACGTTCGATGTTGAAAACAATTGCTTTACTAATACCAGATAGAGGCAATGGTTCAAAACAACGAACAAAATAACAACAACGGCATTTCGTTTTGTGTGTTAAAATTATTGTGTTAAATTCAACACAAATGTATGCTAACAATAACAGTCAATAAAAAAGTTTAAAACACATTTAAATTTCACAGGTTTTCACCAAAAAGGCATGAAAAATTAAAGCAAGAAGTTATTGTAATTCCACCTGGTGTATATCACTTTTCGTCAAACATCTCTCTATCACAACGACCGCATCACGAAGAGTATGAAAGGAAACGTCAGATGAGCCAAATATTCTCTCTATTCTGAGATTACTCTATGGCAGTGGTCACCGTCCATAGCCCCCAGGGGCCGAACACCATCGGCTTTTTACACGTACACAACACGAACACAACACGAACGTCAACAAAAAGCATATCAAAGAGCGTATGAGAGAAGAAAATTTCATTCAGTAGCACATTAGCTTTCAACGAAGAATGGTCATGTCGCTTTGTCTGGATTCAGTACAAATACACCAATACATTCACATTTGATTAGCATTCTCTTTTTGGTGACCACTGCTCTATGGTATATACGCTACACAAGTTCACACAATTTTCGTTGCTCTCTGCTATCTCCTTTTTATGCACGTATAACCACGTCATTATTCTCTTTGCTCTGAGAGTGCTCCGCACCCACAGAAGACAACTATTCGCTTCTGTTACATCAGTGTGTGTTTTCTTCGTAGTCTGACAATCTGTGTTTCGCAGTCGGACAAATCTGTGTTCTATATAGGGGTGGGGCACCCTTATGATTTAGGGGAACGAAAAAAAGATGTTGGCCGATTCTGAGACCTACCCGATATGCACATAAAATTTCATACAAATTGCTCCAGCCGTTTCGGAGGAGTTTAACGCCAAACAATCTGTGTGATCGCAGTCGATCAAACTCTGTCGGACAAACTGTATTTGGATGTGTGCACTTTGTGAGTTAAGTCCCTATCCGCCCCTATATACATATGTTAACAAATCAAGAACATCGGCTTAGAACATAAAAAACACCCGGTACAATTGATCAATATTTTTGCAACTTGAATATTGGAATATTGGTGGTGCAATGGCTAGTGTGCGCGGCTCTTGTACATGAGAACGTGGGTTCGATCCCTGCTCAGACCACCTTACATTTCTTTCTACGACGGTCACCTTGCTTAGTGATGGCGACACTATCGAGTACTTAGCCATGAAAATGCTTTTCAAAATACCGTTCGGAACCGGTGTAAAACTGTAGGTCCCAATCAGTGAGTATAAAACTAGAAAGCGCACATCTCACTGATTGTCAGAAGCTCTCCCCAATCCCTTCATGGGACACCATTTATATTATTTTTTTTTGAATATTGTGAACTATGTTTATTTAGTGTGGACGAAATTCATTATAGTGGTAACATAGGTATCTGATTTTAAGAGACCTGCGGCAATCCGCAATGGAAGTGGGTTACATGACCCTCACTTCTACACGCTGAAAAATATCGGCCTCCACAACATATTGCAGGAAACATGTACATGTTTCCAGGCACTGTTTTTATGAATTGAAGATATGCTGCTTTTTTGTTTCTTTGTTTTCTGTCTCGTATTTGTTGTTAGCGGTTTTCAACAAAAAAGCCACATGTGAGTCTCAAAAACATATATTATAACCTATTAATCATTGTGTCTGAAACATTTTATATTGAATAGTAAACACAATGTGTTTGGGCACAAGTATAGTATATTTGCGACAAACTACAAACACGTTATATTTGCATCCAAACATCAAACAAATACAGATTTTTCAGCGTGTACCCTTGGGAGAATCTTCTCCACTCATATCCCTCATAGGCAGGAGTAGAACAGACACATACCAAGTAATATCCATGTAGAAGGTATTTAGGATTCTACAATCAATAGGAGTTTAATTCGACCTTACACGAAGGCTAGCAGACCATTGTAGTGGCTTTCGCGCAGAAGTCATAGCAATCGAAGAAGTTGCTCTGGGATCTTACATCTATTGGATCTAACGGATAATCAACCACAACTTCAAATATCGGGATGAGTTATGATACGGCTTCAATGCCCCTTAAGGTCATGTTAGACTGTCAGTATCATAAAGAACCATTGGCGGGAGAGAAATTAAATGAAATTCTCTTTCATTTGAATGAAATCGTACGATCATTCTGCATTCGGTTTACACTGTCTCTTTTTGAAAAAGAAGTGATAGAATGCAAAAATATATTTTTGCAAAGTGACAAACGAAACAAAAACGGTGTGAACAAAATTACAGTAAGAGGGCATTTATACGATGCATTTAACTGCGTGCAGTTCTTGTTTGTAGGCAACAAGGTTAGAAAAAATGCACGGTTTGTGCACATGATACATGTTCGACGAAAATTGTCGTACACCAGGTGGAGTCACAAGAACTGTTGATTCAACTTTCTCGTGCCAATTTGGTATAGAAATATGAAATTTAAATGTATTTTGCACTTTTATTTTTGGAATACATTTGTGTTGTATTTAACACAACTATTTGTTTTCCACACAAACACGAAATGCCTTTGGTCTTGTCTTGGTGGATGTTTTGTACTAATGCCTCTATCTGGTATTATTGAACCCATGCATTCCACCATCCAACGTTTACATGCAACCATACCTTTGAAACTAAAATTATTGCGAGAAAAAACTTCTCTACTATGTTTTACACTATAATGCAACCCAGATCCCAAATTGTTTCTGCAAATCGGTCCAACGATATATCTAATAGTCTAAGATGATCTTTACCCATACCAGGACCGGATTTCTGGGGACGATGGGGACGGAATATGACGTCCCGTGGTATCATAACGGACTAATGGCCAGTTTCACAAATGAAAATTCTCCATTTAAATGTACTTTAAATGCCCGATGCTTGTCGTTTAAATGTAATTTTATATGAAAATTTTCTGTGAGCTTTTAAATTGATCTTTTAAATGACGAGTGTGAAACTCGCCCTAAGAGTGTCAATAGTGACAACCACTTCTACGTAATCTAACCTAGCAAATGTGATAGAAGAATTCATGTGTAATGGGGTTTACACGGGACAGTACGAGACAAGACAGTTGAGAATATATATTAGTTGTCAAAAAGAGAAAAATGGTTTGTGTACCGTAGACGTCCAGCCACTTATGAAAACAGTACAGTTTTCAATATCCGCCGACAGTGTAATTTCGTGCTCTGATTTTGTTTTGTTTGTATTGTTTCTGCGCTCTTTTGTCATTGTGTGTTGCCATATTGCTCCAAGTTACAATAAAACTGATGTACTCAATGTACTCTGCAAAATTAGAAATGGCTACATGAATGTCTTGTTGCCAAACAATATTTCAATAAAACTTACCAAAATCTCTAAATGAAAATAAATTTTCCCAATTTGTGCTGTATTTTACGATGTTTTACTTTTTTCCCAAACTACCACGAAACGTCACCGATCTGATCGCTTACGTCAAATCTCTCGTCGAAGTTACTGTCGTCGAAAAATCAAAGACTGGGGCGAGGAAAGTGAGGGAAGTGTAAGTGTGGCAGTAAAAAAGTGTGCATGTATTGATATTGTCGGAGCAAAACCATCCCTTGTAAACGCCCGGTCAACAAAATTAAGGTAATTAAACCTAGCCGTGAAGACTGGGCAGCTAATAGCGTGACTGAGGCCGGTGAAATCTTAATTATTACGGATGGATCTAAAGTGGAAGCCGGCACGGGATCGGGAATATTCTCCGATCTCCATAATTTCAGAATTCCACCAGATTTCCGAACAACATCTACTCAAAAACTGCAAATCTATGTCGACAGCAGGGCAGCCCTCAAGGCCTTAGACTCAAGAATCATCAAATCACGTTGTACGATGGGCACCTTCTTACACCTAACCCAAATTCAGGCGCACGGAATCACGCTCTGCTGGGTACCGGGACATAGCAACATTCACGGCAACGAAATAGGAGACGAATGCGCCAGAACGGAATCCTGGATGTGCATATTCCGTTCGTGGAACTGACGAACCAAGTCGACGAACTGAGAGTAGCATTAACCAAGTCGAGATGGGAATCGGTACAGAACAGTAGGATAGCTCGATCTCTTTGGCCGGCCATTGATGGAACACCAAAGGGCTGCTCTCCCTTGGAAAGAACACACTCAGCACTCTCACGGGAGTTATGACTGGACACTGTGTGAGAGACCATATGGCTGCATGCATGATACTTCCATATGAAGACTTCTGCAGTAGTTGTTTAGATGAAGAAGAGGAGGAGTCAGTGCATCACTTGCTTTGTTCATGTAGAAGACTGCAAGAGTATCGTCTACCCCACCTGGGGCAAGCTCTTCGAAAACCTCAATGACCTAGCAGACGCTCCAATTAAACCCCTCGTCAAATTCATAGAGAAATCTCCCTGGTTCAAATGAGTATAATTTTTGCGCTAGACTCTCTCTTTTAACTTACCCTGTCTCCTACATTCTTCCTCTTCTCTACAACTATTCCTTTCTGCTTTCAATTCTGTATAAGGGAACCACAATGGGCTGAAATTAAGGCTTCGGGTGAACTCGTTATTCGTTTTTAACTCAAATGACTTTCAACCTAACCTAAACGCCAGGTTATAGACTAGGCTTTCGCGGACAACTACTTTTGAGATTCGATCGAATTCGGTCCAATTCGTTTGTTGTTGGTCTATTTTAGCAAGTTTTTGCAATTTTATTTGTTAATATTCGACGAAGACGACGTAGCTTCAAAGAAATTTGTTTGAATTAAAAACAAAATTATATAAAAATTTTTATTTTTAATAAAAAATTCTACATCTTTTAATGAAAATTATTCACAAAATGTTTCCCCGTGTATTTGTAAGATATTAATGAAAATTCGTCAATGTTGTTATTTCGTCCACTGTGCGAGTGGAGTGGGGGTGTTTCAATTATATTTTTTAATTTTGTTTTTCAAAAATTGTCAGGTGTTTCGAGCTTAAAATAGGTGCGACGTAAAAACTAAAAGCGACATATTGTGATTTTGTCTTTTGTGCTCTTTGGGTGAGACCTTGATCTACAATATATTAAAGAAAATGTTTCATTGATGAAAAACTTCACAACTATGATGCAAGCGGTTCATTACATTAGAAGGAATGCTTCACAATAGTTTTGAAGACCTTCCTAACAACTGATGAAACATTCTTCATAGCTTTGTATGAAGCCTTTCTGAAAATGACATTATCATCTAATGTCGGAAATAGTAGGAGGCTTGGGAAAGTCTCACAGGGGCCGCTTCAAAGAGCTTGGGGCACATTCAGAAATCATCCATACTACGACCTATGTTATTCGTAAATCTTTTATATAAACTTTGCCACGCCCACTGGTCATATAGGCATCTTGAAAACGAATGCAATTATCGCCCCATAAGTAAATATTCTACACGGATTAAGATTTTACAGGATAAACATGTTTATTCAAAATTAAGTACAGAAATTTAAATATTTTAATGACATAAATATTTGTTTATTTATAATATTTCTATTTTATTTATATAAAAATTAAATTAAACTATTTTTCTCTTCCTTCTTCTGATTTCGTATCATTCTCCAGAAATGACGCCGAACGATACAAACGATGAATACTGGTGGCACTCATCGGCATTTGGTTCTCGCGGGCGTTATTGAAAGGACTTGGTACCGCTTGATAGGGATTAAAATGTGAATACTGCGTTGGCAGCGGTGGGAATGAAGGTGGAACTGCATTTGACGACTGAATCAGTGTATTTGTACTTGATACCAATATGTCGTGGGCATTTTTAGATGCTTCCATGTCACTGTGAATGGCTTGTTGTTCTTCGTCGACATTTTCCGTTTCCTCTCTATCGCTGCTATTTGCGGGTTCCTGTACGCCACTTTGAGCTGATACTTCCGATTGACCTTCCGGAGCGTTCACTTGATAACTATCGTCCGTTTCAGGCTGTTGAACAGCTGACTTAAATGGAGACGGTTTAATTTTTCTACTTAAATTTTCATTTCTCCTGATCACGAAGAAGTTGACATCACCATCTGCTGTCAAAGAGTTGTGAGCCGGTTTTTGGTTTCCCTTCGTTTTGATGTGATCATTGAATTTTTGAATTTTAGATTTGACATTCGACAGTTCTTTATTTATGCTTCGTTGAATGTACTTAGATTCCTTGGATGACATTGAACCTGTATCTGGCTGAGATGTAGTTGTCGTTGGTTGTGCCTTTTCCTTCTCCGTAGTTGTGTAGTGTGCGGTTGAGGGGGCAGCTGTGGTAGCACCAAAGTCTTCCAAAGTAAAGTTCTGAGTTTGTTGCAACTGCTTCAGATGCTCTTTATAGTGGGGCTGGTCAGACGTTATAATTTCTGGTGCCTCATGGGCATTTAGGATTTCATAACGAGGCATGCCCAAGTCATAGGTAACAGCTCCATTGTGCAGGATTCCATTCTTTAGATTCCTTGGATCTTTTGCAGACTCCTTTAATAGGTTGTCCTCATGATGCAGGTGGCTATGGGGGTCATGAAACATTGGCTGCGGTGGCTGATGATAATGATGATGGTGGTGTGGATGTGGTTGTGGGTACTGATATCCGCCTGGAAGAAAATTGTACGGATGATGTAACGAGTTGCCCGATGGCAACCCATACCCATTTAAAAAATCATGTGTCTGGTGCAGTCTGTGATGCTGAAGATATGCCCCATTGTAGGTGACACACTCTGCCGGTTCCGTGTTGAGTACGGAACACATTGCTATGGTGGTTATCGCTGAGTAGAGCGTGTTCAAATTGATTTTCATGATTCTTGTCTTTTACTCCGACAATTGCTTTATACTTAAACACTGGGTATCGACTTCTAAACTCGGAGCGTGATTGTCTTTTGAATAAATACAGCAAAGGTAAGACGCGTCTCGACCACTCGGCCAATCATACATTTCATCAGATTTGGTTTATCTGTGTACACTGCGATTGTAGTGATTAAAAAGAAAGCAAAAAAAGTTTGTGTGAAGATGCAGATCGCGTAGAAATGCACAGACAGTAATGACAGTTGTGGAACCCTACATTTCGCAGAGAGTAGACCGGCACGTTATGATGAAATTCTTCTAGGTTCGGACTTGATACGACTTGGTATTAAAAATGTTTGTTGTTGCTAAATAAAACGCGTGCCCTTACTGCATTGCTAGGGATTGCAAGAATCCAGGCATTCGCTCAGCACGTGCCGCAAAACGAAGACTAGGAAACCGCACCTTTTCGTTAGCCGTGAGATATTAAACGACTCGAGAGCCCAAGCGCAAAATAAAACAAAAAAACCACGCGCCCGCGAGCTAGCTCTGCGCTTTTTTAATACGCATCTCCGCACGTTATTTTTGCTCACAAACGACTACAACGAGCTGCTGGGTAGCAGATCTCGTACCGCACGCAAGACATAAAAAGATATTATGTACCACTCCACTGGTTCCATGTAATGAATGTGAATCGGTGTTCTCAATTATTCACCTAAATTTGTATCAAAAAGTACATAAAATGTAACAGAAACTACACAAACCATTTTATTACCCTAATAAGTACATAAAAGTAAGCTGTACCAGAAAATACATACATTTTATCGAAAATGTACAAAAAAATTACCAAAATTACATTCATATTTTCAAAAAAGGGAATCAAGTTAATCATACATGCATCAACTAATACTTAAAATTTAGAAAAATGTATATAAACTGTATCAAAAATGAATATAAAAATACCAAAATACACAAAGAAATGGAAATTACTTTTGCCACCAAAAAGTGTACCAACAACAACATAAAGTGTTTCAATACAGTACATAAAGTGTACGAAAGAAATTAGATTTCTGGTTGTGTTTGGAATACTTTATTTACTTTGGCCACAATGCAATTGGCCGGCCAACTCCCCAAATTGTTTTGAAAAAAATTTGAAATTAAAAATGAATACAAGAACAAGAAAAACACTATCTTGACCCACAGACGTCGCACGACAAGTTTAAAGGCACCCATGAGAAGAATACCATCAATTTGAATACCCACACTTGTCGGCGTTTTTTGGACCGTGTGGGCCTCATGGGTCCGACCTACGTTTATTCCTCGCTTTTATATATTTTAACATCTATAGGCAAGGGTAGAGCAATGTATCAAAGTGAACACATGCAAGCAATATACAGCGTTAGCATCCCATACGTGGTTGTTGTACAACAATAGTCTCTGCCTGAAAATAAGTATGATGGTATAGATGTAGCGGCAGCGAACAAACAAGCAGGCCGTCGTCGCCAAATAGTATTGAATTGTACAGAGAACTAATGGAATGAATTGTATGACTCAAAAGCACTGGCGACATCTGGCGAATAATTCAAAACGTATTACTCTCTTTTTGTCATAATTTAGTCCATTCATAATTTTGATGTAAAACATTGATGCCTTTTGAAACATTTATCCTTTTTGTATTATTTCATGTAATAATACCATTGTCGAAATGGTGCATTTAAATTGGAAAATTCTATAAAAAGAATAATACTCATTTATGCTCTTTTACTCCGACTCTCTACATGAGAGCGGAAAAGAGTGCAATATGTTCTCTATACTATTCAATACTTTTTGTCGTCGCTCTGTTTATGACAAAACAAAAACCACTATTTCAGTGAGCTAAATATTGCTTTATTTATTTTAACAATATTACATCTAATGTTAAAACGGCTTCACGAAATACTTCCTAAGGAAATAACCCCCAAACGAGAAATTAAATAATCTCAAATGTTTTTTCACATATTGTTGGGTGTTATTTCATATGAAAAAATTGTTTGGGAACTATTTAATTTTGTTTCTTGAAGTTATTTCGTTTTCAAATCGGGGTTTCCAAATTATGAATTAATCACCAATAAAATTGTATGAAAATGGGCCTTTTACAAGGAACTTTTTTCGCCTTTGATTTTTTGTTTTTAGAGAGATTCAGGAAGTTCCGGACAAATTTCTCCAGCGTATTCCTTGGCTCATTTCATGAAGAAAAGTCCACTAGGACCATGTCCGAAAATGCAAGGGTGCGAAATGGCAGCGGGTTCAAAATTTTCGGATTGGCGGTTGGAGGATAGTAGGGTAAAGTTGCTAACTTCTGAGCCAGTGGTCGGATTGCGGCTTGTTGGAAAGGCCTTTAAGGGGCCTTTCAGAATCAATAAAAAAAGTAGAAAAAAGTCAAATCGCCGAGATACAGAGCTTTCGGAAAAAAGGAAAACAAATTCACATAACCTCAATTTGCTCAGCCAGATGGCAGGTAACTTACGTTTTTTTCTGTTGAAAGGTTGCGATGCCTCTTACTTCAGAAGTTAGCAACTTTACCTTACTACCCTCGGACCGCCAATCCGAAAATTTTGAACCCACTGCCATTTCTCACCCTTGCATTTTCGGACAATGGTCTTTATGAAATGAGCCAAGGATTACGCTGGAGAAATTTGTCCGGAACTTCCTGAATCACCCTGTATAATAGCCTATTAATCATTGTCTCTCAAACATGTTATATTGAAGAGCAAACACAATGTGTTTGGGCACAAGTATAGTATATTTGCGACATACTGCAAACATGTTATATTTGCATCCGAACAATAAATCAAAACCGATTTTTCAGCGAGTGGTTATTCACATTACGACAAATCCTGGAGAAAACCCACGAAATACAAATCGACACCTGCCACGTCTTTGTATGTATATTATAAAGACAGGTCTTTGTAGAATGGCACATGCTACTCGCCAATTCTGAATATTTAGATATCATTGGGCGAAATCTGCGAGAAGATACTGCATTATTTTCAAGAATTGAGAAGAAATCATCCAAACATCTACCCGATTGGATGAAAGGGTGAAAGTTTATAACTGTTTTAATATCAAGGTAGTGGACTAGTGTATTCAAAACCGAAACCGATTAACCGAATTCCGGTCGGATAACCGTATGTCAGTTTTCTAAAAATTGCTATTTTCGAAGAACCGGTTTCACCGGTCATTTCATGTCGATTAACCGGATGTAGATGTAAGTTCCGGAACTAATGACAACACAGGTGGTATGTTAACAGAAATGCATAAAAAACAGTATTCAGACTCCAAAAAGAAGTACATAACGTCCAAAAGAATATTTCCTTAACGATGATTTTGCCTAACTGGGGAAGTCAAACATTAGAATAGATAAGTTAAATAAAATAAATAAATAAAGGGTGGGCCATATAACAATTTGGAATTTGAACCTTCCGTTATTTCGAATCAGATGACCAATTTCAAATCATTTAGGGTTTACAAAATGGGTCGCTTTACATTCGAAAAAATATTGGTAAATATTAAAAACGTTCTTCCAAAGTTCTGAGCCTTCAACTTAAACTGTAAGAAATCTACGAAATTAATTCGATACAAGAAGAGTGTCATCAACGCAGTTTGTGGATCAATTTGTGAAGCAAATTCGTCAATCCGTATTCTTAGGCCCAATTTTTGACTGGTCAATCATCTTTGTTCAATGATGAAACATTATTTAAACTCTGAATTCATTTGACCATATGACTCTGATAGAACACAAAAAGAAACAACAAACACAAAGTTTATTCGACTGTTAAAGTGACCAATTATAATCACCATCTTAGTTGAAATAACAATAAAAACGTATCATTTAACTCGTATTGCAGTTAGAAATTCATTTCTGCTCAAATACTATCCATTTTCATTAAATATTTTGTATTTTATCACTTCACATTTGTTTTGCAAATGGCGTCAGTTTGATGCATCGTAACGATTACTCGATAAATGTATGAATACCGGTTATTTTTCGTAGCATTTGCCACTGTTGCCACATGGTAGTAAGATTGTTCGACAAAACACTGAAAAAATCTTCGTAGTTAATGTCAGATCAAACATAAATCAAAATCGACTGATTACCAATTTAAATAACTAGTCAAAATTGGGCCTTAGTGGACAAAACTACTCGTCCGGTGCGTTGAGCTGAAAATATTGCCACTAGCTGAAAGTGTGCTGGAAAAGCCGAATTTCGCAGAATTTCGAGCGTTTTTACGGAAAAATCATATTTCCCGATGAAAAGTCCTTTTCATCTCGGGGTTACGTTAACAAACAAAATTGTCGCAATTGGGGCTCGGAAAATCCACACGTCGTCGAGGAGAAGCCGATGCATCCACAATGACTAACTCTTGAGTGCGGTTTTTGGCATAGCGGCATCATAGGCCCATTTTTCTTTGAAAATGAGCAAGGAGCCACCGTAACCGTAATCGTGTCATGCTCATCATTTTTTTGTTCCCAGAAGTTGAAGACAGGACGACGCTACGACCCATACAGCCAGCGTCACAAACGATCTTTTACGCACTGTGTTCGAAAACCCATAATCAGCCGAAACTCGGAAGTCTATTGGCCGCCTCGCAGCTGCGATTTGAACCCGTTAAGCTATTATCACTGGAGCGCCCTAAAATATAAATGTTACGCAAACAATTTCAAGTCCTTTGAGGCCCTAAAACATGAAATAGAGGCCCTAAAAATCGAAAATGTACTGAAGAATTGAGTAGGGAGAATGAGGTACTGTAAGGCAAGTCATGGAAATAATAATTTTTAAAAAATGTCGTATTGTATTAGTATTTTTTTTAAGCGAAATTTAAATCCAAATTTTACGTGGCTTTCCCTTTACTTTCCAAGATTGGGACCTGCAGATGTACACCGGTTCTGAACGGTATTTTGGCAAGTCTTTCTATAGCCATGTACTCGATAGCCGATCTCAAAATTCCAAGAAATGAGTTAAAAATAAACGATGTTTTAAAACGCATAGTTGCCCATTTTGTCATAAAACCCGAAACCGGTTTCTACACCTCGGTTTAACCGAAAACCGGTTTCGTCAAAATTGGAATATACGAGGAAACCGAAAACCGCAAGTTTTGAAATATCGGCTTTTTTAATACACTATAATGAACGAATTTATTAACCACGGATCTGCCTTGAACAGAAAGAATAACGTCAGCCAATCAGTCAAACGGAGATTTGTGCTTGCAAATAGGTGTTATTTCAGGCTAACTAACCACTTAAGAGATAAAACCCTCTTTCAAGAAACGAAGATAAAAAATAACTGTTTTCAATTACATCCCATGAAAGGATTGTGGAGAGCTTCTCACAACCAATGAGCTGTGCGCCTTCAAATTTTTCACTCACTGATTGGGACCTACAGGTTTACACCGGTTCACAACAGTATTTTGAGAAGATTTTTCATGGCTATGTACTCGATAGTGTTCCCATCACTAAGAAAGGTGGCCGTCGCCGAAGGAAATATAAGGTGTAAATGTAAGGTTGGCTAGGCTATGTCAGTAGAATGGATCAGACTGAAATGTATTCGAAGGACATCGACAAATGGGACGACCAAGACTGCGCTGGAAAGACAAGGTGGAATACTGCCTGCGGGAGCTTGGTGTTACCAACTGGAGGAGAAAAGCTGAAGATCGAGGCGGTTGGAGAAACATGTTATCCTCCGTTTATAAGGCCTTTGACCCATCTGGATTGTTTGAGGCCACCTATGTAAGTACGATAAATATCACCGAGGAGTCTCCCTATTTTGTTTACCAGACTTTTGTTGATAGATATACAGCGTTTGTAGTTGCTACTTTACTAGGATGTTGAAGAGATCGCACGGGAGTATTTTAAATACGTTACAGCTTAGAATGTATACCATGTTCGGATGTGAGATCATAGAAAAATATCATTCGTAATACGTAGTATAATATTCATGCATGCTGTAATACTAACCTGATCACATAGAAAATAGTCCTTCTTTGAAAAACCCATAAAGTCTAGCAGATCTGTCTGATTTTTTTCGTTTTATTTCATTCTTGGCACAATCTATGCGAATAAGTCTTCAGGCACTCGGGATTTTTTTGCTGGTAGTTGGACTAAATGGGTTGGTGAGTCAGGGCCTCTACCAGATTCTTTTCCTGAATTCGTGAATATATTCTTAAACTGTCTGGGGTATAATTTCCGGATAATTCTGTATACCTGTTCACTAGAATTGGTAATCTAATACAATAAAATGGAGCAATTACGATAGTCCTTTGAAACCACTATTTTAGTTGACATTAACTATGTATTTCTCAATTGAATTTGAATTGTCAACAAAATAAAGTTTTAAAGAAATTCAATTTCAAGTTTGACCATTTGACACGTGATTCTATACTGCTGTAAAACCTGATATCAACCGCAAGTCCATTTTATGCCTAGCAACAGTAATTGAATATACTAAGTTTGCGACTGGCTACAAACACATTATATTTGCATCCAAACAACAAATAAGGACTGATTTTTCAGCGAGCAATGTTAGTATTATGTTATGTTATGTTGGTAGTATTAGTATTATTTTTAATGGTAGTATTATTAGTTTTACACCCCATACTTAAGTTTTTAGTTTGCGGAGGGTTTTCTGATTTAAATGTCAGATTGGAGTAATTCTAAATATTCGAAATTTGGTCCAGATCACCTCGGGAAATTTATTACAAAATAAAATCAGTATACCTAGACGACAATGATGTCCTCGTCAAATGAAAAGATTTAATACCCATTTTGCCCTGTTTAGAACGTAATGGTCCCACCGTATTTATTTTTTGGTAAAAAGCGAAGTAGTGGGAATTTCAGGAAAAGCTGAAACACGATTTACTTAAATCGACTGAAGATTAAAATGTGTCAACCTGACATTCAAATCAGAAACATCTCCGTACTCTAATCTCGATTGGCTGGATACATAAAATAATCTCCATGACCCTTATCGAGATTGTCCTTATTGCACCGCTAATACCAATGCACCACATTCTCTGAACCCTCTGCAGTATTGCGATGTTACAGTTTCTCTCAACTGCCGTCCACCACACTACAGGCGCATATGTTAGTACGGGCCTGATTACGCTTCTGTAGAGCCAGTGTGTTATATACGGTTTGAGGCCCCACTTGGATCCTATAGCCTTTCTGCATAGCGACCAGCATCTGTAGGCCTTATTGGCCCTTTCCTCTATGTGTTGCTTCCAATTCAGGTTCCGATCTAAGATTACTCCTACTGGCCAGTTTTGACGTAGAATACGTCTTACCTTACGGTATGAGGAGTCATGTCAGGTTTTCATTGTTGTAATCTTTATTTCATTGAATTTGAGGAAACGGCTAGATGCATTTTTTTAAAATTTTTTTTGTAGGTAAATGAAGATGTTATCTTTCGTTTGATATACATTTCATATTGGTTGATATATTTCTAGTATTTTAATTTCTCAAATGAAAATTGTTTAAACACATACACTCAAACATATGTGTGGTGTTTGGTTGAGTGTTTTTGGTTGCTCAACATTGCTTAGGAACATGTATCTAGCAAAAAGTGAAACGAACATCAAGCTAATGTTGCTTGGCAACATGTATCTAGTAAAAAGTGAAACAAACAGTAAGCTAACGTAATAAAGCTTTTTTGCGAAAGCTTCAATAAAGCTGTTGTAACATTAATTTTGAATTGTAAAGCGTAAAGCTTTCACACAACGCTCGAATGCTAATGCGAAGACTCGATAAGGTAAACCTTTTTTAATATTAGGGCGGCCCTCTCAACATTCGCAGAACTTATTTCAATAAAAATATTAATTAAAATACATAAATTAAATTAAGTTTAAAAAAATTGAACATAATATTTTTTTTTTAAACGGACTTGAATCAAATGCCGTTGGTAAATATAAAAATTACAGCAGACAGTTGTCCGAGGCCTTCGGCCACGGACTGTCCCTGCAGGCTGTGTCAGAGACACGGCCATTAAGTTTAACGTAGAATACGCCATCCGATAAGACAGAAAACATATATAACAATAAATGATAAATAATATAAGCAAATGAATTTATTATTATATATGTTTTCTGTCTTATCGGATGGCGTATTCTACGTTAAACTTAATGGCCGTGTCTCTGACACAGCCTGCAGGGACAGTCCGTGGACAACTGACTGCTGTAATTTTTTTTCAGTCAGTGGTGATCTTCGTTTCTTAGTTAAATTGTAGTTAAACATAGAATTGTGTGTTTTAGTCATTGTTTAACTATGATTTAACCACCCAGTGTTGGTTGGTTAACTTATAGTGAGAACCATATTATTTTGACAATCAAATTACTGAGTGTCAAAGGGAGAAATGAAGATTGTATAAAATACATTTTCCATGTTTGCGTATTTGTCCACATACGTTGAGCTTAGATCGTTAAATTTGTTGCGCCTATATAGTTTTTTACACATTTTTGTTAAAATGACTTCGATTTTATGCATCTATTTCTGATTTTACATAATTCCATTTCGTTTGTTCCCCTTTGTTTTTTTGGTATTTATCACAAAACACACTTTTTTTCCAATAAGAATACAAGGGTTGCCATATTAGTTGACAATATGGCGACTTAGACCCCTTTCACACTCGGCAAGTTACTTGTGCAAGTCAGTTTTTCAACTTTCCGAGTACAAGCAAGTCTGTACTCAAAATTTATTCCCCTATCCAGACCTTACCTCTGTCATCAACAAACCAAGACTTGGGCAAGAGACTTGCGCAAGTAACTTGCCGAGTGTGAAAGCGGTCTAACATTAACTCACCACTGAAAAACTAAATGCAAAGTTAACCTCTAATTAACTTAGAATTAAGCCGCATGCACAATGCAAGCGACAATTTCGTTTTTCATGCTATCTCGTTCTCACACACAGAATTTCACATAATGGCCTTTCCTTTTTTTTTTACAAAAATGTAACTCCAATTTGTCGCTGAAGTTGATCTATTCCTACTCCCGCAACATATTTGTTCGAATAAATAATGTACTGTTAAGCGGTAGATGGCGCTGTACTTCGAATTTCATTTTCAAACTTAAAAACATCAATGAAAATTGTACCCATTTGTGTTAAAAGACGCATTATAAAACGTTATGTTATCTGTAGAATCTTTTAATACCAAATATGTTTAAATACATTAACATTTTTTAATACTCGAAATACCACCCTGGATGTGACATTTGAATCATGATGCAACTAACAGAGGTTGTGTTTTAAGAACAACTTAAATTATTTGCTTTTTCTTCTGTTCATTACATGAACAATCAAATTCAAATGTATTTGGTTTTTGTAAATTCTGGCTTACTTTTATTCTTGACATAAATTTGTGTTAACTTTGACACGAAAACAACATACATTTTATTGTTGCCTTGATATATTGGCCGTAATACTGGTATCACCTGTTAGAACAAACATCCCGATTCGAAGTAAACTGTTGCTTACATTGTGAACGTCATTGCAGTCAACTATGCACAAAGATTTGAACTTATTCCCATATAAAATTCAAATGGCCAACAAAATGAACGAAGCAGACTCCCCAATTCGCTTTACCAGAAGATGCTTCAAATGGTGGAAGAGGACGGAAACATGTTGAACTGTCTCTTCATGTCTGACGAGGCCCATTTCGATTTAAGCGACAACATAAATAAACAAATAAAATTGTCGAATATGGAGTGCTTCCAACCCACAGATACTCCATGAGACGAAATTGCATCCACTTCGTTTCACAGTGTGGTGTCCAGTTTCCTCATGCTGCATTGTCGGGCCCTACTTCTTCGAAGGAAATGGTCACACCGTTACGGTTACTGGAGACGGTTACTTGAGCATGTTGAGAGAGTGTTTCTATCCAGAATTACGCCGAATGAGAATTTCTTTCAACTCTGTGTGGTTTCAGCAGATTGTGCAACTCCTCACATATCCCGGCCTGTTATGACAGAATTGCGACGAAAATTTCCCAATAAGCTGATATCCAGAAATTCCACATTCCGTTGGCCCCCAGGTCACCTGACCTTAATGCACCTGACTTTTTCTTGTGGGGTTTTTGCAAACAGGAAGTCTGCAAAGCAAAACCAACAAATTTGAATGAACTAAAGCAATCCATTCGAGAAACAATTGCGGCTGTTCCTGTCTCAACTCTCCAAGCAGCAATGAACAACTTTTTGGCAAGATGCCGCCGCACATATTTACATCAACGAGCAGGGAGGATTTAAATACCATTATTTTTAAAACTAATTAAGCTATATTTAATAAAATTGAATGAGCTTTAACATGAATAAAAGAAAAACGAATTCCATACACTGCAAAAAAAGTTATTTGAGTTTCTTAATGTAGCAATATACATCAACCACCCTGTATAATAAAACACGATCTTATTAATGATAAAGCAGGTTATTGCGGGGCAGACACTGTTGACGTCAGCTGACGCCTCTTTCACTATATTTTCTGTGAAGAGGTATGCATAAATATTAAAATATTGAACTACATATAAATTTGAGTTTGTTGTGTGTCCAACTCCTGCTCTACGTCTTGCACCGCTGTAATGGTCAGGAAAGGGAGAATGCTGTCAACTTCGTAACTGAGTTGGTCCTGAGTCTCGCCAGTCATACCACAGACAGAATCTTCCATCTTTTTGATGGCTTTTAAATGCGTTATTTTTCATAATCATTATCTTCGTTCACATACATTTATTATTTTCCACTTATTTAAAGATATTTTATTCCGCGATATTTAACTTGTGAGGAAACAAATATTACTTTTTAAACGCCAACAAATTCAAGTTTCCATCAACCCTGACGGTCAACTGACCGTAACTATTCTTGTTTTGTCGTTCACTCTTGCACATGACAACGTCAGTAGCAACAACTCAGTAGAAAATAGCTGCAAGTGTGGTAGTGCAAAAATATTGTGTGTGTTAGTTTCCATCATTCTTTCCATTTCTTGTAGGGGTTGATACTGTAACATCCCAATGTGCACAAAAACGCATGCGGATCCGTAATAGACTTAAAAAAAGGAATCATTGCAAGCACAAATTTACGGACCCGTTTCGGATCCGTAAAAAATTTAAAAAGGAATCAGTGTAATCGCGTATTTACGAATCCGCAAAAATTTTAAAACGGGATCAGTGTAATCGCGAATTTACGGATCCGTAAGAAAGTTAGAAAAGGAATCAGTGTAACCGCGAATTGAATAATCCATTTCAATCCCGATTTGTCTCCGATTATTGTGCATACTACGCAGCATACTTAATTGGATTGATTGCAATTAATGTTTCATTTCATTAATATAAATTGCAATTCATTGCAATTAATTCAAAATCAATTCAATTCCAATGAATAATTAGAAAATAATTACAATTCATTTCCTGCAATTGGTTTGAATTGCAATTCGTTTTGACAAACTTATTTCATTTGGAAATGTATTGCAATTCAATTTTTCCAAATTTATTTGAACTGATTCAAATTTAATTTAATTCTTTAATTTGGTGAAAGGAATTAAATCAAAATTTACCCAATTCAATGCATAATCATTCATGCGAATTAATCACAAAATTAATGATTCGTTTACAGTTCTGGTAGGTAATAAGTTTTTGTAAATGGTTTAAAATATAAAAATATTTTTATTTTTTCATTTCGGTGCAATTCCGGTAGAAAATAAATTAAGATTCTAACCCACGATCTCGAAAGAAACCCTAAGCGAATGAAAGCCAGTAACTCACTTTGTAATTGATTTTCTAAATTCAAAAATATAAAATCAAATGCAAAGTGAGTGACAGGCTCGTTCGCTTATGTTTTCTTGGGTTAGGCTGTTAATTTATTTTTTTGTAATCAACATTTTATTTCAATTGATTTTTACTTTTATATTTTAATTTTAAATGAACTGAATTTTTTTTTGCTTTTTACTTTAATTTAATACGAAATGACTGAATTTACATATATAATAATAGTACAAAAATTAAAATTAAAAAAAATGTAAACTGCAAATTTAATACAATCCGGTTTATTAAAAAACACGGGTCCGCAACGGATCCGAATATGAAGTCCGAAACGGATCCCAAAAACGGACAAAAAATCCTTTTTTGGATCCGTCGTTTTGGAAGGAATTTCCGCTACGGATACGTTTTATTAAAATACACCGTTCCGCAACGGATCGTAATATGATGTCCGTAACGGATCCCAAAAACGGACAAAAAATCCGTTTTTGGATCCGTTTGGCACATTGGGATCATCTGAAAACTGCTCGTGTATTGAAATATTCAACGAAGAGGGTAAGAGAAGGGGGAGCAGAGAAACGAGGAGCTTCACTAGTTTTTGCTCTCTTCTACGAGGGTTGCCAAATTGCGCAAGTTTTTTTCTCTACCTGTGCATCGTCTTTGTCAAAATTTGGACAAGTAGTCTAAACTACATATTTGGTTAATTTCGCACACAGCTTAAAAATCTTAAACAGCTTAAAATGCACTCACGTGATATTATTAATGCCCCTATTACGGTGCTCCACTCTTGTGAGAGTTTGGTCGTAAACGATGAATTGGCATTGCCGGTCTCAACTAAACGGCCGACTCAACTCAACTGAACAACAACAACTTTTTTGGTGGTGTTCACTTACTTTTGTCGTATTGCTGTTGGCAATTCTGTGCCAGTTTGGTCGACAAATTCGTTAATTTTACACCACTACTTGAGAGCAGTTGAGTTTAGAATTGTGCGTGTTTTTAAGTTGATAAGTAGATCATAAGTAGATATTATTTTGGCTTCAAATTATAATTTTTATATAACATTTGAACAATTTTATTTAACAATAATATTTTATATAAACTTTAGAAGTATTAAAATCACAAAAAAAAGGCTCAGTTTGAGAAACTGGGCAGTTCAAGAGGGTTGGATGCATCACGAATATTATTGCAACTCATCTATTTTCGCGTTCTCGACTCCATCCTCATACAACAAATCTATGCTACTTATATCCATTTCGATTTTGCAAGCACAACATAATTGTTGACTTCTGTTATTTTCATATAAATCAGCTGCTTTTACTTGTCAAAATGGATATTTCGGGCTGGTAATACCATAGCAATTGCAACCAAAAACAGTTGTGAACCACAATATCAAAAATATGTTTGGTCGTGTTGAAGTTGGGTCGTCTCTAAGTCGACCACACTAAGTTGAGTGGTGAACAGTCATAGGGGCATAAAACTTATACACTACTAATTAAATGTTCGACTGAGGAGTACAATTTTCAGAAAATTGTTCAACCCATATGTTTCAATAAGTGTGCTTTTTTACTCCGCTAAAGTTAATTATAGCTTAATTTGTACGGAGCAGCTAAGCGATATCAAGCGTGTTTTCAATTTCCCCATTCCGACTTGACCAATGATAATGTTGCCACATGTTCAATGGCAACAAAAAGTTTTGTTGTATAAATTTTGTTATCATTTCTTGCGAATGAAAATGTTATCAAGGAGAGACTCAAAAGCAGAAATTTGCAAAATGGCTTACACATTTTAAGTTCTGTCAAATTATTTTATTTAATGGTTGACTACGTCTACTTTTATATCTCTAAATTTGATCTCTAATTTATTTCTGATAGAAAACAAAATTGGAACTAAATTGTTCAACACAACGCGCGGTAAATGTTATACATATTGATCATGGTAGAATTATGTATTAGGTATAGTCGTTTAAACAGGTGATGACATTTTTTCCATGTCATTTTACGTTTCACTTACCAAAGTCATATGTGTTTTGTGTTTATACTTTTTTGTATTGTTGGTAAATATTTGTATAGAGTTTGACAACCGAAACGAATGAACGAAAATAAAATGTATGTTATTGCTGCTTATAACTACAACAACATCTACAGCTACCATGTATTTGTTAGTACTGGCTACCAAGGTGTTGCCGTATCGCACTTTTTTCACCAATTACAGCAAATGTTGCCACATTTCGTAGTATTAAGTGTGGATCGTTCTATTTGGAAAGTCGTAACTGGCAATAGCTTAGTGGAATAAAAAAACAGCCTTAATGTTGGTCAGAATTTTAATTTACCTTCTTTAATAAGATTTCGGTTCAAGATCAATTCATATTAAAAAGTACTTTTATATTAAAAAGTAAATGTTAATACTTTATATTAAAAAGCATATTTTAATACAATAGATCTTTTAAATTGAGCTTTTGAATGACGAGTGTGAAACTCGCCCTAAATATTTAAAATGAAGCGTTTTAGTTTTGCATCTAACCATTTTGCTATTATAGATTCAAGTCGGGATTGGACTCCAAATTGCGGATCAATCTAGCAAAAAGCGGGAAGGTATACTGGAACCTGTAGCGATACAGATCATATTCAACAGAGTTTATTCCGGATCCAGGAATTAAATTAGTTCGACATGAAATCAATCTCAAGTTTTCGGTTCCACCTGCCCCACTGTGGACGGTGACGGAATTTCTGATACTCATGAATTACGAGCCCTGCACGCAAACAGGCTACCTTTGAAGAACTCCTTTTTTGAATACATATATTTCCTATCGATGGGAAAATACGCTGACGACCCGCCGCTGGAATAAAACCTTTGCCCAGTTCTTGGCAGTGCTCTCACGAATTCTCTCAATGGAACGACTAGAGTTGACATGTTTTCATGAACATTTTAATTCGATAGTAACTAAAATAACGCAAGTGGATGAAAAGATTTAAAAAATGAAACGTTTAACATGACGCGTTTATAAGCAAAATTTTCATACAAAATAGTCTAAAAAACCTGTCATAGGTATTATGAATATGCGCCATTACATGGTGAATAATTATATTTTTTTTGTAAACTTTTAAACTCTAGAAAAAAGTCACAGACAAAAACAAAACAACCATAACCGGCAGACGCTGTCAATGGCATTTCGTGTAGACACTAGAGGTTTTGTTTTGCCGCCATCGGTAGCGTGCCTGGTTCTGTTTGGTTAATTTTGTTTCCCCGAAGCTGTGAAATAAAACAGTTTCCAGTGCTAGTTTAGGTCAACGTATTTTCACTGAAACGTTTCCACAGAACCAGAATCAAGGGGGTTCACTGCCATAGCTGATCAACTAAGTAGTTGAAATTTTAATGAAGAAAAGATTTTAAAAGAGAAAAATCGATAGGTGACTAGAATAATTGTGGTTGCGCTGTGTGATTTTCATACATTTCCAACCGTACATCGAACCAAAGGTACCAAATACATCAACGGAGTGTACTGTTGTCGAAAATTGTGAAAATTAAATCGAGGAAATTAAATCGAGGAAAAAAGGGCAATGAAGTGTTAGATACATTGATAATGGATGATGATGTAGATTGTCCCCCATCCAGATAAGACGAGATTATAACGACAATCTCCCGGCTAAAGAATAATAAAGCGGCGGATTCGGATGGGCTACCCGCCGATATTTTTAAGGCCGGTGGCGAGGAACTGTTTGCCAACATGCATCAATTAATATGCGGTATATGCTTGGGGAATCTATGCCTGACAATTGGAGTCTCTGTGAGACTCAACCGAGAGCGCCACGTCCCCATAACGTGAGGACAGCGTACACATTATTGACCGGTAAATACCGAGAGAGCAGGGATCATAAGTTCACACGTAGCAACCAACTACAGAAATTCTTCACCAGTTGGTATTACACTGATATAAATAAGTATAAAAGTACATCACGAGATATTAATATAACAGACTTCATAATATATAATAATTACGAACAAAAGGAAAACCAAATTATAAATCAGACAGACAGACAGATAGTAAGGATAAAGTAAATTTATATATGTAAAGGAATATATAGCACTAATGCAATCTGTTCAAATGACAAATTATCCTAGACTTTGTAGTTTCCCAACTACCAGTGAAATCAATAAACTGATATAGCTCACGACACATTCTCCTAACTTGGAACGCTGAAACTCGATGTGAATGAGTTTATAGTACCTCGTGGGTCTCAATGGGACATTTATAAAAATCTTAGATAACAGAAATTCAGAACATATACATCCATAAATAATCTTAAAAACTGTAATAGAGTTTATCATGGTACGTCTACTACTAAGAGTCGACAATCTGATCAATGCTATACGAAGGACGATTATGGTTCGGGTTCCTTTGAAGGTTTCTCAGACAAAAAATGCGAAACTGTTTCCGGACCGATTCAATCATATTAACATACAAATTGTACTGGGGGTCCCAAAGAACAGATCCATATTCGAGAATAGGGCGGACTAGTGAAGTAAAAAGATTTTTCGTAACGTAGGGATCTGAAAATTCCTTTGCCCAACGTTTAATAAAGTTCAGAACGCCATAAGCCTTATTTACCATCGTAATTATGTGGGAGTTGAAATTCAATTTTCTGTCTAAGAGAACACCAAGTTCAACAAATGAATCCACCGATTCAATAACATTGCCACCCAAAATGTATTTTGCTGAAAAGAATAATGACCTAGAGAACAGCATATGCTTACATTTCGCAAAATTAAGCTCCATCAAATTGGTTTCGCACCACGTCTGGAATGTAGACAAATCCCTTTGAAGTAAAGTATGTTGACAAGGATCCTTGTAAGAAAAATAGATCTTCACGTCATCAGCGTACATTAACAATTTAGAGTGCATTATGGAGGCGGGTAAGTCGTTAATGAATAACAAGAATAGAACCGGGCCAAGATAAGATGACTGCCCTCAGGCACCCAAGATGACACAAAAATAGATCTTGAGAATAATCGGCCAAATGATACCATCTGTTATCGGTTCATTAAGTAAGAACTAATCCAATTCAGCATGTTACAATTAAAACCCATTGCCCCGAGTTTATATAATAACAAGTTGTGGTTAACTTTATCAAAAGCCTTACTAAAATCGGTAAAAATCACATCAGTTTGATCGCCATTAATAAAGCCGTCCATAATAATAGAAGAGGCAAATTGAAGCAAATTGGTCACGGTGCAACGACACTTCCGAAAGCCATGTTGAAATGGATCTAAAATAGAGGAAACATGATGAGAAATTACCTTCTCAAAAAGTTGAGGAATGACACTCAATTTTTCAATTCCCCTATAATTTGCAACATTTACTAAATTATCAGATTTGTGGAGAGGGATTATATAAGAGCTCTTCCACTGTGCAGGAAAATGACCGAACTTCAACGAAGCGTTAAATAAGAGAGTCAACGGTAAGCTGAGAGAATTCGAGCAGTATTTCAACATAGAGTCCGGGATACCATCGGGACCAGCTTTATTCAAGGCTTTTAATCTGATTATCTAGCAACCACGAAGAATTTACGACAGGTGCATCAAACGGAATGATAGAGCGGACAGTGTACGGGTATGATTTGGAAACATCATAGGCTTGGGTGGAATAAATAGATGCGAAAAAATCGGCGAAACAATGAGCAATAGACTCTTCATCTGAATATTCAATATTCAAAGGTGTGGAAGACGAATTACGCTTCAAGTTAACAAATCTAAAGAATGATTTGGGGTTCCGTTTAAAATTAGCCTTCAACCTATCCAAATATAATCTGTAACTCTCACGAGATTTAGAGTTGTATCTACTCCTAGCAACAATATACCTAGCATAGTCTGCTAGCAGTCCAGATTTTTTATACTTTTTCGAACATCTATTCCTTACATTCTTAAGACTGTTTAGAGCCCTTGAGGACTATGGGGGACCAGTATTACCCATTATTACCCTCTTCGGTACAGACTTAGAAATATAGCCATTAATAATATTATAGAAATCATCCAGGGCGATTTCAAATTCAACAGCATTATCTCACTGACATATACTATGCCAGTCGGTATCAAAGATAAGATTATTCAAAAGAATAAAGTTCGCACGCGAAAAGCCAACATAGGACGAAGAGCGATTGTAACCAACCTCCATGGATGGTATCATATGTATAATTAATTCCCAGCGTTGGATGGTAACTATCCTCAGGAGAAATTAACGGATCAATTCGAGAAATATCAAAGTTGTTAGAATCATCCACTAAAACTAGATCAAGGACACAATTCATAGAATTGGGAATGTCAAATGTTAACAAAATCAGACGATCAGATATTCAAAAAGGGTGATCCGTGTGTGTATGTTCCGACTATCGCGGTATCAGCCTTTTATCCATCGTGTCTAAGATATTATCAAACGTTTTATGTGAAAGACTAAAGCCTTTTATCAAAAATCTGATTGAACTTTATCAGTGTGGTTTTAGACCAGGGCGTAAAAAATTTAAAAACGATATGGAATTCATTATTCATTGTCGGTAGTGAAGTTCTATATACGCAATGGTTATCTGATCAGCATTATCGACACAACGATATAGTTTGGTCGATTATCGTCATACATAACTAGGTCCCAAGAAAAGACCAACGAAAAGAAAATCGACACATACCATATTTTTGTCGATTATAAAGCTGTTTTCGATATTGGGGATAATTGAAACGTGGAAAATTGTACGAAGATAAGTATGAACTTCAATACCAGAGATAACGGTCTCGTCGCGATGGGGTTAAGCGTTGGCACTCTGATAAATGACAGCTATGTGAACTGAAGGTTATCTCAAGTACCCAAGATGTGATCGGCGTACATTCCTCGTTTTGCCTTTGAAAGCGGATGAACCAATGCTACAGGTCAATGCTGTACGAGTACAAGGGACAACAAAATCCAGGTATGACAAACTCAGCCAGGTCAGCGTTTGACACAGAGTGCGTGGTCATAATACATCCTGGCGTTAGGTAAAATGCAAAACATGATACCTCTATTTGTTGACGATCCCCGCAAACGTTATAAGGACCATGATTTACGGACAAGTACTTGGAATGATTACACACTACAGAGACCTAGTGCCACTATCTAAACGACAGATGTCATCTAGAATTATAAGGCTGACATTGCTGCTATCCAGGAGATGCGATGGACACTCTATGTCAGTACAAGGACGAACAACTGTGACATATACTACAGCTGCCATGAGAAAATGCATGAATTTGGTTGCGGATTTGTACCTGGAAAAAGACTGCGTCATCTGATCTCAAGGTTCAACCCCGTCAGTGAACGTATAGACACCATCCACATAAAAGCGAAAAACTGTAACATATAGCTAGTTTGTGTACATGACCCTACAGAAGAAAAAACGATGATACCAAGGACATGTTCTATGAGCGCCTAGACGAAACATACACCATGGTATAAAATTGTTCTGGGTGACTTTAATGCTAAAGTCGACAGAAAAAGTGTCTTTGAACCTACGATACCATCGGTAAATTCAGTCTACACGCCATCACTTCCGATAAAGGAATAAGATGATTGCATTTTGCTGCGGCGATAAACATTGTCGTCAGTAGTACGAGATTCCAACATAAAGACATCCATAAGTATCTTTTGATCAACAGACGAATAACCAGATTGATCACCTGGTTTTTGATGGAGGGCACTCTGCTAGTGGAATGGACGTACATGTGATTCGAGGAGCTAATGGCGATTCGGATCACTACCTAGTTGCAGCAAAAGTTCGCACAAGGTTAAACAGAGCGAAAGTCGTACGAAACCATACATGTAGAAAGCTGGATATCGGAAAGCTGCAATTACCAAAGAGACCCATGGCAATTGCAGAGAAGCTCACTCAGTTACTGGCACAGAACGCACCCCCGCCTCATGATCCGGAAGCGCATCGGAATTGCATTTCCCACTCTATGAAAATTACTGCAGAGATCGTACTTGGTTATGAGAAACCGCTCACAGACAAACCTTGGTACGCTGAAAAGCGTCGGCAAGCGACGAAAAGAACACTGTACGTATGACAATGCTTCAGTCAGTTGCAACGCGAGCCTCGACAGAGTGATATAAGGAGATGAGGAATAGGGAAATCCGTTTGTATAAGAGGTAAATACGGTTGTGGAGAAAGCGCGAAAGTGAGAAAATTGAATCTTACAGAAGGAAGAATACAAAGCGAAATCAATGGAAATGTATCAGAGCCTCCTTTTGTAGAGATAAAGACAAGAATCTTGTCACACATGTTCAGAGTGTATTGGGAATATGGGGGCTTTACTTGTCCCAGGAGACTTCAATATAGATAAGGGTGTTGATCTCATAGAGGACGATGGCTTCGGTTGCTATCCTCCAATCCAAAGTGAAGTTAGAACTGTAATTTACCGGCTTAAGAACATCAAAGCCGCTGGTGCTGGTGGATTTCCGGCTGAACTGCTTAAGGTTAGCGGCTATGAGTAGGAAAGGAGCATGTATCAGCCAATATGCAAAATCTGACTAGACGAATGCATGCCCTACGATTGGAGTCACAGCATACTGTGTCCTGTTTAGAAAAGGCGACCGGAGTGTATGTACCAACTACCGTGGAATACGCCTTTTATCCATCGCATACAAAGTGTTCTCGGGCGTAATGTGTGAAGGATTAAAGCCATTTGTTGCAGACCTGATCCGACCTTATCAGTGTGGCCTTAGGCCTGGAAAGTCACTTATGGAACGTCTCTTTGTAGATTAAAAGGATGCCTTAGATAGGCTGATACGGGAAAGATGTACCAAGCTATATCGGAGCTTGGTATTCCTGCCATGCTGGTACGCCTTTGTACTGGCCGACAAGGAATCCTCAGTAAAGATCTCATCGATTTAGTGCGAGGCGAGGCCTCACATAGGATGACATCCTATCATGCGATATCTTCAATATTTTTATTTAGATCATCTCGAGAAAGGCGGCAGTCAACACGCATAAAACTATCAGCAGCAAAAGCCACATGCTGCTCGCGTATGCTGATGATTTAGACATTATTGGGCGAAATCTGCGAGAAGTGACTGCAGTATTTTCGAGAATTGAGAAGGAATCATTAAAAGTTGGTTTGACAGTAAACGAGAGCAAGATGAATTTAATGGGTTCGACAAGCACAGGAACCATTTAATGGAAGGAAATAGTGAACGTTTATAACCGTTGTAATTTGTAGGTAGTGGACGAATTTACTTACCTCGGATCTGCCGTGAAACGAAGCAACGTCAGCCTGGAAACCAAACGGATAAATGTGCATGCAAACGGGTGTTATAATTTGTATCCCGACATCGACGTAGTTTTGCGTATCAAAATAGCGCGTTTACGCCGCGTAGGTCGTGTCAGTAAAATGAACCAGTGCGAAAGGCATTCGAAGACGTACTCGAACGACATCGAAAAATAGGATGAACAAGACTTCGATGGAATGACCAGGTGGAAGATTGCGTGGGAGAACTTGGTGTTACCAACTGGAGGAGAACAGCTGAAGATCGAACCGGTTGGAAGAACATGTTATCCTTATATTGTAAGGCCCTTGACCCCTCTGGGTTGTTTGAGGCCACCTATGTAAGTAAGTAAGTATGTCTGAACTTGGTATACTGTCGAAAATTACCAACACCAACTCCAACAAGACTATCACCAATATGAACAAGACTATCAGCATAAAACATCATATGTCGCTTGCGTATGGTGACGATATGGACATCATTGGGCGAAGTCTGCGACATGTTACTTTAGTATTTTCAAGAATGGAAATGAATCAACTAAGGTTGGTCTTGCTGTTAATGAGGGCAAGACAAAATTGTTGGTACCGACGACTAGACAAGCCTCTCGAATGGGTCGACACTTGAACGTCGACAAGTGGTTGGTGAATTTATCGACCTTGGATCCGCGGTAAACAAGAGCAACAACGTCAGCCTGGGTATAAAAAGGACAATTGTGCTTGCAAAATATGTATGTTTGGGCTTAGCACGTAGTTTAAGAACAAAACCCCTCTCTCGATAAATAAAATTTCAGCTACACCAAACTTTCATTTTGCCCGTTGTGGCATACGATATGGCTCCGAAACGGATGAAAAACAATTGAGAGAATTCGAGAGAAAAATTGTCCTTAAAAGTGATGGTCATATTAAGGAAAACGGCGCTTACTAGGGGACATCAATGACACAGCTGATGGACTATGAAGAAGGAATTTTATAGAAACTCCTCTGTTTTCTCCTCAGGCGAGAGAGCGATATGCATCCAGAAGCCAGCTATTCAGAAAGCTAACTTTAAATAGTATTTGATTGATACTAATGCCAACAAATTAGGTTTTATGTTGGTCGCAACAAACGAATATACGCATTGCCTTTCCCTCCGTTTTATGGCCAACCAAAGAGAAACGTACAACAGCAACTCGAACTCGATGAAATGAACTACTACCTCGAGAGAACGTAAACGTAAAGAGACGGATAGCGACTCTTAGCTATTGCTCTATGCGCTTACCGACATCGTTGGAACCACGAGCTGTATAATTTATATTCTCGCATAGACATATCTAGTCCATACAGTAATATAAATAGAGTCTGCCTGCCACAGCTGTTTTTCTTGGACCGGAAATCAAGAAATGCCACTGGAATAATTAGAGCACAGAGTAATACTAAATCCTTATTTTAATAGACTTGTGCTTTAATTCCAATCTCTATAAATAATTCTGCTATAATACTTCATTACATTTTGCATTATAACTTCACTTGTTATATCTTTTTCCTCGATTTAATTATCACTGAAACACTCCCAGTTGATGAGTTTCGCTATTTCTCTTTCTTACTTTATTCTGCATGTTTTCCCAACTCTAAGGTTGGTCAGCTGCCGAATCGAATCTCCTTCAAATTAGAGCAATTGTTTTGGCAATCCATATTATAAGACTTGATGCAGATGAACTAGCGCGGAAGGTTTCGGATTATGTACTCAATGGAAGCCGAGGTGGTGCAATGGTTAGTGTGCGCGCCTGTTGTACATGAGATCCTGGGTTCGATCCGTGCTCTGACTACCTTAAATTTCTTTCGGCGGCGTTCACCACGCATAGTGACGGCGACATTATCGAGTACTTAGCCATGAAAAAGCTTCTCAAAATACCGTACGGAATCGGTATAAAACTGTAGGTCCCAATCAGTGAGTTTAAAACTAGAAAGCGCATAGGTCACTGTTTGTGACAAGTTCTCCTCAATTCCTTCATGAAATGTAATGGGAAACCATTTATTGTATTTTACTCGATGGAAGCAAGAAAGAGAACGACCAAGACTCCGCTGGAAAGACCAGACCAAAGAATCCTTGGTGTTACCAACTGGCGAAAAAGGCGAATGATAGAACCAGGTTATAAAATTTCCAAAAATAAAAGTGTTTGGGTACAATTATTTATAGAGAGTCGAACTAAAACTCCAGATGTTAAATCTAAAGTCTTTCCGCATTCCCATGTACAAGTAAAACCAACTATCCCCGTGACATTCCAACGTTTGCGGTGAAAGTTTTAACAGCTGTTGCACACTTTAATTAAATTACTACATGTTAAGTCTTCTTCTTACCATTAAATGCTCTGCTACAATCATATGATTATGCGCGAATAGCACCTAATCACATGGTCCAATGCTTTGACGAATCCATAGTGACGCCGTAGGGTGCAAATAAGAAATGCTTTGGAAATTTGTGTTCTTGTATAGAACTATGCACATGTTAATGAACTGTGTGATGCAGTTCCATTGCAACACTTTATTTACAAAAATACAAAAAAAAATGAAAATAATAAATCGGCTTAAATTTGTTCACATGTATAATTAAATGTATATAAAAAAGTTGAGTATGTGTGTATGTAATAATTGGTAATAAGTAAATGCATACATATCTACACGTAGCTAATCGTACGTACATACATATGGATGTATGTATGTCGTACAGTCTTCTGTCTGCATCGCCGTCTTGCACTTGGATGGTTCACTACGAAGCGCAGAATGACAAATAGTTGAGCTTTGTGGGTTTCTTGTGGTTCAGTTTGGTTTGGGTTGACTTGCTGCGGTTCGGGTTGAGTCAGCAGATTATAGAGGCACATCGAAGAAATCAATGATGAAGAAGATACACTGGAATTTGATAGCAAGCGGGGTAATTTCTTCAAGTGTAGAGAGTATAGGTTTCGTTTCAGGGGTAAATCCAAATCAGCTTGAGATTTCAAATCATATCGTTCTTTTTATTTTGCTTGTCAGATCAGGAAGTCAGAAGTTAACTTAATATTTATAATTGTGCGATGGTCCGGAGAATGAAACAAAGTTGCCGTATTCGGGGCTGTGCGCCAATCCGGGCTTAGCCACTATCGTGGGCTTCAAGGCGGAATAGTGTACTAATGGGGCAGGCGCCAAGATTTTGGCATGCGTCAATATTTTTCCATGGACTTCAGGTTGGGGAATTTTGATGTTAGTCGGTTCACGTAATACAACAGCTTCAAAGCCGCTATGATCGTCGGCCTTGTAGGTGACTACACGACGATGTCCATCGGAGTCGATTAGTTCGTAGACACCCTCTACTTTATCGTCCTTGCGCACCTCCTTTTGGCTCTTAATATCGCCAGTGTGTGGATCATGAACCGAGTAGTGGAATTCATAGGCGACTGGTCCATAGTGGGGTTCAGCCTTCAATTCAATGCTAGCGGCAATGTGGGCAATAGCCATTAAGCAGATAACAGTCTGAAAAGGACATATACAGGCTAGATATTATGATGGTTCGATAATTTTATTTGGAAAATAACTGAAAGCTAGCGCTGATATTTCAGTCGGGTTACTCGACCTAAACATAACCTTCCCGTAAGTCGTCCAGTTCCCAGAAGTGATTATTCCAAACTGTATGATAACTTAAGGGGCAATTCGAGGCATTTTCGAGGCATTTGTCGTAATATTGCCTAATACCATCATTAATTACAGTCCGTTGTGTTTTTGGGAATTTATCGAATCCAACATCCAACCATGTACGGTGCAATTGGTAGCGTGCGCGACTCTTGTACATGAACACGTGGGTTCGATTCATATTCGTCCCACTTTACAATTATTTCGACACTATCAAGTAATGAGTCATGAAAAACTTCTGTAAAAACCCGTTCGGAACCGGTGTAACTCAATGAGTGTACAACTAGAAAGCACACTGATAGTGAAAAGCTCTCCCCTGTGCCTTAAAGGGATGTAATGGGAAATAATTTTTCTTAACAGCTAAACTGCCGACCTAGTTTTGAATGGAGGGTACATAAATTGGCATGGCAGAACCGCCTATTTTTAAAGGCAAAGTGGTGTTTTATAGCATATTGCTTAATAACGAATTTCGTTAAAATGGGATTTGGTTTACGAGAACTATAGCGTCGAACAACAAAATTGCCGCCCAACTTGTGTATAAGAGGTACCAGATTATGTGTGAAAACATCGCCTAATGTCTCTCGTTAAGTTAAACTGACCGTTGCGTGGGCGTCCCTTGCCTATGTGAAATTGAGTCTGATGCCTGCTCTCGAGTAATTGAAAATGGTTACTCAGAAACCGTTCGGAATCGGTGTAAAACTGTAGGTCCCAATCAGTGAGTATAAACATTGTAGTTTGCTCACTGATTGTGAGAAGCTCTGCAATATTCCTTCATTACCGAATAATTACCAATGTCTACGTTAAAGTGACGGCAGTTATAGTTTTGACCAGCCGACATGCCTCTCTCTTACTCTCTTCATTGAATAGTTCAATACACGGGCAGTTTGATTGTACGAGTATATAGTATAACTATAAGTATAATAATTGTATATAACTATACAAATTTCAACTATGTCTAGTAAAATTACATAAGGTGTGTAAAAATTGTGAATAATCAAGTTATGAAGCGAGAGAGAAATGCGTTTGAGTGAATTGTGTCGAATTTTTGGTTCTCTTTTACGAGGGTTGCCAAACTGCGCACTAAGATTGGTTGTGTGATATAGTAATATACAAAGAGTCTGCAACAGCTGTTTTTCTTGGACCGGAAACCAAGAAAAATAACTAGAAAAGTTGGAGCACAGAGTAATACAAACTTGGCAACCCAAGCGGAATGAGAAAAGTCTATATTATAATAAACTTGTGCTTTAATTGCAACTTCTGTAAATAATTTTACCCTAACACTTTGCTACATTTCACTTGTTATCGCCTTATTCCTCGACTTAATTATCACAAAAACACTCGTGAGATGATGAGTTTTGTACTTTTCAATCATGGACAAATGGAATGAGCCGCTATGCCTCTCTTCGTGACGATGAGGTAGTAGGCCATTTCATCGAGCTCGAGTTGTTTTTATAATTTACTCTTTGGTTGGACCAATACGGACAGTCGTGGTTGGAATTTGTACAGTTATATGCAATAATATTATCAAAAACCTGCTCATGTATTGAAACACATATTCAATAAAGAGAGTAAGAGGGAGCAGAGAAACGTAACGCTTCTCTCGTTTTCTTTGTTGGCATTCCAGTCCAGAGTAGAATCATCTCTACTTCTGTTCATTCCCTTTGGTTTTATTGGAATTTCTAGCAAATACATCGAGAAAAAAATGGTATCAAAAGTGATAAAAAGAACAAAAAAAAATCAATGAGTGTTCGAACTCACGGATGATGTGTTAACACCTTTTTGCTACACGGTACCTGTTCGATTTCTATGAACACATTAGTAAATGATACATTGGAAAATAAAAAATAATAGTTTTTTTGTATACACCGGGCAATGCTGAACATCAAATGACTCGCTTTGTTTGGCCATAGCAACAACAACGAAACAACCAAACACACAACGTCACACATACTTTGTCCGAAGTAGCTGACGTATACGTGTGTCACATAACCACATGTTTGCCATATCAACAGCAACGAAACAGCCAAACACACAACATCACACATACTTTGTACGAAGTAGCTGACGTATTAGTGTGTCACCATAACGGCGACTGCAAATGAAATTTTTCGTGGTACTTTTCAATCATGGACAAATGGAATGAGCCGCTATGCCTCTCTTCGTGACGATGAGGTAGTAGGCCATTTCATCGAGCTCGAGTTGTTTTTATAATTTACTCTTTGGTTGGACCAATACGGACAGTCGTGGTTGGAATTTGTACAGTTATATGCAATAATATTATCAAAAACCTGCTCATGTATTGAAACACATATTCAATAAAGAGAGTAAGAGGGAGCAGAGAAACGTAACGCTTCTCTCGTTTTCTTTGTTGGCATTCCAGTCCAGAGTAGAATCATCTCTACTTCTGTTCATTCCCTTTGGTTTTATTGGAATTTCTAGCAAATACATCGAGAAAAAAATGGTATCAAAAGTGATAAAAAGAACAAAAAAAAATCAATGAGTGTTCGAACTCACGGATGATGTGTTAACACCTTTTTGCTACACGGTACCTGTTCGATTTCTATGAACACATTAGTAAATGATACATTGGAAAATAAAAAATAATAGTTTTTTTGTATACACCGGGCAATGCTGAACATCAAATGACTCGCTTTGTTTGGCCATAGCAACAACAACGAAACAACCAAACACACAACGTCACACATACTTTGTCCGAAGTAGCTGACGTATACGTGTGTCACATAACCACATGTTTGCCATATCAACAGCAACGAAACAGCCAAACACACAACATCACACATACTTTGTACGAAGTAGCTGACGTATTAGTGTGTCACCATAACGGCGACTGCAAATGAAATTTTTCGTGGCTATGCTTTATATCTCCGTTCAACAACAGCAACAGACACATGTACATACATTATTATTATGTTAATCCATACGCAATAGACACAATTTCGTTTGCCTCACCCCTGCCACACCACTCTTTCAATGCTCTCTTGCTCGCTCATTTTTGTTTAACACGTCATTATTCTCTTTCGCAGTCGCAGAAAATCTGGTTTTAGCAGCAGCATAAAATCTGGTTTTAGCAGCAGCATAAAATCTGACTTTGATAGATTTAGTCCCTATACGCCGCTATAGATGTTAACACATCAAAAAGAAAATAAGTGTATGTCTACCGTATTTTTAAATTCTCTATGAAAATATCAACTATTCTAGTAAGTTTCCAAGCTATACGGTGACAGGAAAAAAGCTGTTGAACACTCTTACCCTATTCCATATGGCAACAGTGGCAATTGAAACAAACTGTAAAACTAAATGGGTGTGTCCGATAAAAACTAACGTTTCTCGACTGCGCTTGCTAGTAATGAAAACGTCAAACTAGCGATAATTTGGAGTATTTCATTCAAATGTGTGCTGTCTTATTCTTAGCTTTGGATTTACGAGGTAACACTGGTACCTAACGTCGTTTTGCTGAATATTTCATACTGTCAACTCTGTGCCTGCTTAAGGAAGAAATGAAAGCGGAAATGTAAGAAAGAAATTCTTCTGCGGACAAGCCGCAATGGCTTCGCGGGAATATGAATTAAAATTTTTTGTTCAATAAAGCTCAAAATCGTGAAAAAAAAGTCCTACTCAATATCGCGTAGCTCTCCATACAAACTGAGTGATGATCTAAGCTAGCGGTCTAACCAAAACACACATATTAGTTTCCATAGTGTTTTAAAACTGCTTAATTGTACGAAGTGTGACGACAAGTCGTTGAGTCCAATGATTTTACTATTCGTCTTTGGTTTATGACGTTAACCATGAGTTTTGTCAGATTTGTGCAGACATTGACTTTGGAAAACGAGTTTGCGCAAGCAAAACAACTGCTCTGACTGCGAAACTACTCTCTACATGGATGGGGAAGATTTGTTTCTAGTCGCATAATCAGTTGAGCCTTTACATATGAACGAATTAATGCACACACTGTGGGTGCTGCCACTGCGTCAGTGCTAGGCTTTTCGAAATTAGGGTGTAGGTATAAAAATGAAAGTAACAAGATTACAAAATTTGTTTCAACCCTTTAGTAACGAATTAACCAATTTTCAGTTTCACAGAAAAATCTTTAGTTTTACTTAAAAAAGCTTAAAGTCGTCCGATCACTTATATGAGGCAATTCTCTCAGTTCCCTACAATAGAAAAATCCCATATGAGACATCCTCCTGCTACTTAGTGCTAGACAGGTGGGTTATTCTTGTCTACCAATACGACATCGTGTCGTCAGAGCTGGCGCAAGCTTTGAGACAACCTTGGACCCTTGCGTTCACAATCTGTGTCCTTCGTCCACATTTCTTGCGATTCCCCGGAATTACACTGTATCCAGGCACCCATATAAGGTGAATATCGTGATGTTCAGAAAATATCTTCGCGATTAACGCTGCAATTACCAGGTAGCCTTTGAGAAAGATACAACCCTAGATCCCTAGAATAGAACCCGTACAGTACCTGATTATAGACCATGGCAGGCACGTACGCAAGAAATTATTTCTTTAATAGGTGATTTTTGAATGTTGTGCTATTTTCAACCTAAATATCGAGCTGGGCCCCCCAAAATAAAATCCAGCGTACGATACTGAACCATGGTATATCCAAACACGAGATTTCAAGATATAGGAACCAACTCTGCTCGGGAGCGAAAACTAATCGCAACCGTGATGGTTGTTCTTTTTTAAACTAGGAAATTTAGATGTTTCTGTAAAAAGTATTTTAACACTTTTAATTTAGTTTAATTTTCTTTGCGGAAAAAAGTATTATGTGTCTATTAAAATAAATACAAATATTCAGATCTTGAAAACACTAGCTTCGTAGTTAACATGTTAAAACTATACAAGTAGTTGACCTCTTATGGCCACTTTGTCAGTCAGTGGTGATCTTCGTTTCTTAGTTAAATTGTGGCTAAACATCGAATTTTGTTTTTCAGTCAATGGTTATCAATGATTTAACCACCCAATGTTGGTTGGTTGGTTAACTTGTAGTCAGACCCATATAATTTTGACAATCGCATTACTGACTGTCACAATGAGAAATGTAAGGTTGCATAAAATACATGTTTCTGCTATGAGTATTTGTCAATATACTTTGAGCCTAGATCGTTAAATTGTTGCGGCAACATTATTTATTACACAGCTTTGATAAAATTACTTTGATTTTATGCATTTGCTTCTTATTTCACATAATTCCATTTGGTTGCTGCTCTTTGTTGTTTTGGTATTTAGCCCAACACAGATGTTTTGTCAAATAAGAATATAAGGGTTGCCATAATCGTTAACAATATGACGGCTTACTTTAAGTTGCCACTGAAAAACAAAATGCAAAGTTAACTTCTTTCTTTACGATTAAGTAATCCGATAGTTAACTACCCACTTAAAAACTGGCCATTAGTATGAACTACGCTTCTGTAGAATTATAGAGCACAATGAGGTCAAGTGACTCCCACGTTATATTAAATTTGCCAGTTGGAAGTTGATTGCCAGGTAGCTAGTGGTGAACCACGATGGGGTTCGAAAAGAGGCCTGCTATTGTTAAAAATTCTACTAATCTTTTAGTTTATTATCGTCAGAAACTTTAAGCGAGCACGAGCATTGTCGATATTTGGAAAAATAATACCAAAGAAATTTGTAAACATGTTGATGTTCGTGCTGATGAATGAAACGTCTGTCGTTCGCTTAATGTAACGGTGCGTTTACACGGGACAGTTTGAGACAAGATAGTTGAGAATATGTATTAGTTGTCACAAAGAGAAAAATTGTTTGTGTGACGTACGCGTCCAGCCAGTTATAAAGACAATACAGTTTTAAGCAACCGCCGACAGTGTCGTTTCGTTAAATTTCGTGCTCTGATTTTTTGTTTCTTCGCTGTTTTGCCATTGTATTTTGTCTTACTTCTCCAAATTACAATGGAACTGATGTACTCTGCAAAATTAGACATGTATTCATGTTTATATGTTTGTATTGTCAAACAATATTTCAATAAAAATTAGCAAAATTTTCAAATACAAATATATTTCCCAATTTGTAAAGTCGTTTGCGATGATGTTTTGCTTTTTTCACAAATTATTACGAAACGTCACCGATATGGCCGAAGGCTGAACTGAGTCATAAGAAAGCAAAATCAGTTGTTCTATTTCGCCAACCTTTACTAGTTCAGCCATGGTCTGGCCGCTTATGTCAAATCTCTTGCCGAAGTTACTGTCACTGAAAAATCAGAGACAGTGGCGAGGCAAGTGAGAGAAGTGTAAATGTGGTAGTAAAAATGTGTGAATGCATTTCTACTGTCGGAGCAAAACTATCCCGTGTAAACGCCAGGTAAAGCCGTGAAGACATTCTCGCGTTTCAAGATTTCGTTTAATCAAACATCTGTGTTTCAATACAATAATCACCTGGTAATTTATAAACTTTTCACACTAGGCCACATCTTACATCTTCAACCAATTTACCAAAGATGTTAACATTTCCACATACAAATTTAATACGTTATGAGCTCAACATCTTTGAAAGGTGTTCCTTTCCCATTTCGTTTCTCCCCACATCATTCGATAATTTCAAGTCCATCGCAGGGCTGAACTAGTAGAGGTTGACGCAGTAGGATTTGTCGTAATTGTGGGCACCAACATTGAGCATTTTGTTTTTGTTTCACGACTCTAACTGTCAAATTGAACACAAATGCTTTCGAACAAAGTAAACAAAAAAAGTATACAAAGTAAACAAAATAATACATTGAATTTGACAGATAGGGTCATTAGAAATCATAATCAGCTGTTCTAATGCCCAACCTATTGTTTGTATACGTTTGTGCGGAATTTCGCAGCAAAGTGAACTCAAACACATAAAAAGGCTGTTGTTGTTGTGATGTTGTCGCAAAAACATCATGTGATTTACATATGTAAGTATAAACAGATACGTCTTGACAAAACCAAATGGAAAAGGAATTAATTGCAGCAGTAAATGTAAAAACAAGTAATAACTGTTGACGAAGGCCATTCTTAATTTTTTGTGTCCCTGATCCCCAACATATATAATACAATTCCATAATTGTATTTTTTAAAACTTTTTGAATTAGTTTTTCTTTTTTCAAAAATATTCCGCTACGATGATGTGACTTGTCAATTCACGAAAATTAAAAGATGACAGATGGATGATATTGCAAGCTAGTATTGCACTAGCCCAGCTGTTTTGAAATTGAAAAATTCTTGAGCGAGTATGAGTCAGTTTTCCTCTTCTGTCAAAGTTTGTTTACATACATTTGTTTATCTGCAACTACAGTTCCCCTGCAACTGCTGTTTTTGAAATGCGTTCTCTGTAAACTCACGTTATAATTTTCACTTAAACACTTTCAAAATATCAAATAAGACAATCATTTTCTAAATGTTGCTTTTGCCCATTTTGTTTGCATTTTCATTATTTTTCAATCAGCTGACTTGACAAAATACAGACACTGAGCGAAAACAAAATGCCTGTTGTTTTTGGACTGTTGTATTTGTTATCGTACAGCATCTACCATTATATTTTTACCTTGGTTTGTTTCAACATTTCCATGCGTAGCATTTGCGAGACGAGTTTAATCAAAGACGAATTAGACGACCAGAAGATGTGCGCAACTTGGCAACCCTGGTAAAAGAGAACCAAAAAGTGCTAGGAGTTCACTCAAACGCATTTGTCTCTCGCGTCATATCTTGCTTATTTCATACTTTTTGCATAGTTTATGTAATTTTACTTCAACATGGTTGGAATTTGTATAGTTATATACAATAACACTATCAAAAAGCTGCTCGTGTATTGAAATATTCAATGAAGAGAGTAAGAGAGAGAGTAGAGAAGTACTAGGGTTTCACTCGTTTTGTTTGTTGGCATTTGAGTGAAGAGAAATTTTGACTGTCTACTTGTACATCGTTTTTGATAATTTCTTACGAAATTTTCGCAAGAATTGAATTCGGGGCTTAAAATTTAAGCCGCTGAAGATGGAGTTTCACAAACTTGGTTGTGGTCGCCGATTTAGCGAGTTATCCTTTCTATTCCCTTTTGATTTAATTTCCTTACTTTCGTCCAAGGTTTATAAGTCTAACCAATCAATCGTCCGGTACATACCTTTCCAATCATTGTTGCTATTCTCTTTTAGTAGTAAATCACAATATCCTTTAACAATTCGATTATCCTTTTGACTTCAGGAGGTTCTGGGGTTGCAGGTGCTTTGTATTCTAGATATGTTGACAGAACAAGTGTATAAATGTGTTTACTGACAATTCGAAATCCTGCCCGAGTTTATATATCAACACGGCTGGTGACGAATTAGATGCGATCGGATGCATTTAGCGCTGCTCGAGAAATGAAGAAGGCGTTCATGCTGCCGCAGCGGTTATTGAGTCGGTGTGTAACGTGGTGTGGCTGCAACAAGTGCCACCAGAAAGAAGTAAACATGCAAATGATCATGCAGAATAAGTTGCGGCGGCTGACGCTGCACCTTATTAGCATGTATCTTTGTGCTTGCCTCAATTCGAAACCGCGTAAGTGATAGCAGTGTTGAGATAGTTGTGTCAGTGATCGACTACGCACTCTAGTACGCGTACGTTGTGTTTGTGCAACATGTGCATCTGATGTAATTCTACTCCAATTGGTGACACTGGTTTCGGCGTAGACATTGCGAGCGCGAGCAGTCTTTAGACAAGATCTACCACAACCCCATATGATACCGGTAGAACCTCTTTGCGAGACCGCAAATGCATTTGGGGCCCATTGACTGTTGCACACATCTGTGACACATGCAGCAACTCGGCGCTGTACATAGTTTTTCTTCTTATTTTCTTACCGGCATTAATTTGCAATTATGCAGATTTAAGTTAAGTTTAGAAATCACTTTCGATTACAATTTCAACATTTATTGTGGATTTATTAATATTTAATGTTGGCTGTGGTGGCACCAGTAGTGCCAACAACTACAACTGCAACGACTCCAACCGCCGCCGTCGTTAATGATTCTACAAATTCTGGTGTGGCAAGATAGGCGGCGCGCCGCCTGTTCATGACATCGCAATCGACAGAAATTTGTCAATACCCGTCAATGAAGTTGTTTTAGTTTTAGTTGTTGTTGCCGTAAATCCATCAGAGTGGCCGGTCATAAACATTTCTGTTAATGATTGCATTAGTGACACCTTTTGCCATGTTTAAAAGCGATTTGACTCGTGCCAAACATGATCCACGCAGTTAAGTGTCGTGTCCGTCTTGGAAAAGACTGGTGTGGGCATTGACGACAAATAACCCTATTGACTACGAGTATTTACAACAGACAGGCTGTTAACTGGGGCAAAGGATAATGTTATTGAACTGTGGGGGAAAAGAGCAGAACAACCATTGTATAGTATCTTCCTAGCAATCCCCAATCTCCCATCACAATCATTTTCTAAACTCGGTCAACCCACATGTTCCAAAATTCGATAGAAAATTAAAGGGGAATAAAAGGTGAGGGTGACAACATTAGCTAGTTGTGATCACTGGGCACTGTTTAATAGACATACATGGATCTATACTTGGAATTTATGCCCATGATTACTGCAGAAGCTGTGGAGATGAAGAGGAGGACGAAAGTGTCCAACATAGCAGATGCCAAGGGCGTCAATAGTGACTGTCAGTGAGCTGTGCGCTTAATAGTCGATGGTGTCGCCGTCACTAAGCTAGATGACCGCCGTCGAAAGAAGTGTAAGGAGGTCAGAGCAGGGACCATCAAACCACGGTTTCATGTGCAAAAACCGTATACACAACACAATTTAATAACTTAATAGGTGTGTTTTCGTCACAAGCTAGCGATTATCGCTTGGTTGCTAGTAACCAAACCGTTGCTAGTACTCGTCTTGCTCTAACGCGTGGTTTGGGACCGTTGAAGTATTACGTAAGCATTATAGGGGGCGGGGGGATCTTTGCTTTGCTTATTTTTGATGACATGGGTGGTGGGGGGTCAAGATGGTGATTACGTCAGCATGATGGACAATTTCTCAATCTCCCAGTCAATTTAGCTCTACGCTTACATTCTTCACTCAAAGATTTCCTGCAAATGGCCTACGATTATTTTTGTCCGACGGTAAAATTGAAGCTATTAAATCGAACATGCAAAACGTGGGGTCTTTATCATACTTCCGTCAAGTCACTAAATCGTCACATCGAGAAGATCCATAAAAAGGTAAACACGCACACTGATATGAAAGTTAGGCCTATAAGAGTGGCTGCTCGTCGTGCTAATGAACTGATGTGCATTATTTAAAATTTAGACCACCAAGATGTTGAATGGCTCGATGAGAACGACGTAGACATTCCAAAATCGGCTGAAAGTGAGCAGACACACAACATTGAGCAGCAAACATCCAACGTCATCGAAAATTTAGAATCATGGATTCGGGTGTCATGGACTGAAGACAGTTAACTGGAATTAATATGTAAACCAAAAATTTAAAAGAAGTTTGTTTTATTCGTAATATTACGATTATAATATATGTATATATGTTGAATACCATGCCAATAAAGTTTGTTTAAATGAATATTATTATTAGTCCTCTTTCCTAAGCCTATTTTCTTATTTCTAGAATTATAACTGCTACTCATGAATCAATAAAATAAAAAACAGAATACATTGAAAGTAAAATGCAAATACCAATGATTACGTCAGCATGAAAGGGGGGGGGGGGGGATGGGCTGTTTAAGAGATTTGCTTACTTTTGTTCACAAGGGGGAGGGGGTTGTTAATAATTGTAATAAATCTGCTTACGTAATACTTGAACGGCCCCTTTGTACTTATTCTTGTATATGTGTATATTCTTCTCCTTGTCTTTGGCTGATAATAACGATATCCATCATTGTTTTTCTGATTTTTTCATTCTGTAAACTTTCTGCCTGTTTCAACCGGAAATACATATAATTGTCTTGGTCTAACGCATGGCGTGTAGTTATTCTGGTTAATGTTTATACTCTTCTCCTTATCTTTGACCTCACAATAACGATATCCAACACAGATTTTCTGATTTGTTTCAGACTGGTAACTTTAAGCCTGCTAAGGCTGAAATGGAAGCGGTAACTTCAAGTGCCGGTTAATATCGCTTAGCTCTCCGTACATATTAAGTGATAATCTAAGCAGGCGATGTAACCAAAATACGCCTAATATACGTAAATAGTAGTAGCCACGGGAAAATATTATTTGATTCCGATACCGTTTCATGCACCCTATGCAAAGAATGAATCGTCCCATTAAACTCACGTTGTTTGATATATCCCTCATACAAATTGGGTAAATGTACAACAATGGGCTTTATTTATTAAATCTCTGTTGATGTCACCCCCAACTATTGTGCTCACGAAGCTTCGTTTTGTAGTATTAAGAGCATAATGTTGAAAATACTTTTAACTCACGGTTACTTATATGAAACCTGACTCTAAAATTACAAGAGACCTTATCGCACAACATACAATATCTCACTCTCCCCAGAATTTACCTATTTTGTATCACGTATGCCACCGCTGCCTCTACCTGCGTTAAGTGAATGTGAGTTTTTTCACTGAAAGTGAATAAAATATTAAATATTTACGGTTGTATCACATAAGACACATCACAGCCCTCTCATTTTCCCCCTCATTTTCCAATGTGTTAATCACGTCGGTATTGCAATGGTAGTGTGCGCGGCTCTTGTGCAGGAGAACGTGGTTTCGATCCCAGCGGTCACCTCGCTTAGTGATGGCGACACTATCGAGTACTTAGCCATGAAAATGCTTCTCAAAATACCGTTCGGAACCGGTGTAAAATTTTAGGTCCCAATCAGTGAGTATAAATCTAGCACGCGCACAGCTCACTGGTTTGTGAGAAACTCTCCCTAATCCCTTCATGGGATGTAACGGGAAACCATTTATTTTTGATCACATAAATGGTAGAAGCGGTCAGCTGCGTTGAGAAACACACTCGTCGTACACCGAATTAGAGTCTGAAAAACTTCGGCGGCGCCTCACCGCAATAAAAATATCGGCGGCGGCGGCAATTCGGTTTCGCGCTACACAACTCGTTTGTCCGCTGGTGTGTTTTTGTCTATGTCCCCGATAGTTCGCCAGCTGAGTTCCTGTCTATCTGAAATAAACCCGCTGAAAGTGTTTCTAAACTTTCCCAAGTCTGCCTTCCTAATGTTACCTGGAAGGTCAGGAAAATGAGGCCCTCCAATTACGTAAACAGTAATATATCCATGTTCAGAAAATCTGTGAACGTTTACAACTTCCCAATCAGATATATCTTATGTATTCAAAGGCAAGGGTGACATCAAGCACCTCTTGTCTATTTCTTGTAATGAAAGTATGCACGAATCGTCTAATACAAATCACAACGCTACTACCGATAATACATCCGATATTTTATTCAACCCCTTCGCTTATTTCAGTGCTTCCCAACATGTGAATTAAAATTTAAAAAATTTCATCCACTTGTCAAAAGTTTAAATAGCCCAATATTAAATTTAACTAGCCCCATGGAATCGATTAATTACACAGAAAAAATTTAATGACGTTTTTTTTGGTAGCAACATTTATCAGCCACCCTGTATATAGCTCCAAATTATATCTGGTTTGTCGTTTTCGTTACTACGAAGCAAGCGATAATCACTAGCTTGTAACGAAAAAACGCCTATTATTAGTATGGATGGCATGAGCTCGAACCCAGGATTTTAAAATTTCGTCATCATAAAAGGGATGCCGTTCTAAATGACGTCGTCATAAGTGCTCTCGACTGAATGTAACATATTTATGTAACTCCATTTTCCATTCTTTCTTCATTCATTTTCTTCATCTCCATTCTTTTGAATTTGTAGATTAACTACAACTAACAAAATTCCGTAGTCAATAATATCCAAAACTAGAACCACGCCATAGTTGAAATTCCTTTGACTACTGCTTAGATGCTATGAATTGGTTGATTGTAACTAAGTTTATGAAAAAATAGCTAAATCCATTGTTCCTGTGAACTACGCTTTGTTGTTAAAACAAACTGAAAGGTGTTTAGGTTACTATCGTAGCGAGCAAGCGATAATTTGTAACGAAAACACGTCTAATATAACGACATTTGTGGTAATGTATACCTTAAACGTAGTTGATTTCAAATATACTATTCCTTGTTTAATAGCACTATCTCAACTACGTGCTTAGTTGAAATGAGCTGCATAATAAAAACTGGTAATTGATTATATTTAAAGCATTTTATTCAAATTACACACTCGACTTTGAGATCTCAAAAATATTCAAATGCGATTTTAATCGTTGGTGGCCATTTTTACATTTTCTCATACTTCCAACAGTAATCAAAACGCCAAACTAGCGATAATTAATTTTATTACATATAATCGTCTTGTTCTAACGAGTGGTTTGTAGCTATCCTGGAATAAGTGTTTATTAACCATATCCAATAACCATATCCAACACTGTTTTTCTGATTTTTTCATACTGGCAACTTTGTGCATGGTTAAACCAGAAAAAAATATAATCGTCTTGTTCTAATGCATGGTTTGTAGTTATTCTTATAAATGTTTCTACCATAGACTAATACTTATAGTAGACCTAATAGTTCTCTCACCAAATTTATGACATTTGGCCTGGTGAGATATTTACGTTCGATGTTGAAATGTATTGCTTTACTAATACCAGATAGAGGCAATGGGTCAAGACAACGAACAAAATAACAACAACGGCATTTCCTTTTGTGTGTTAAAATTATTGTGTTAAATACAACACAAATGTATTCTAACAATAACAGTCAATAAAAAAGTTTAAAACACATTTAAATTTCACAGTTTTTCACCAAAGCGACATGAAAAATTAAAGCAAGAAGTTATTGTAATTCCACCTGGTGTATATCACTTTTCGTCAAACATCTCTCTATCACACCGACCGCATCACGAAGAGTGTGAAAGGAAACGTCAGATGAGCCAAATATTCTCTCTAGTATAAGATTACTCACGGGTTTATACTCTTCTCCTTATCTTTGACCTCACAATAACGATATCCAACACAGTTTCGCTGGTTTTTGCAGACTGGTAACTTTATGCCTGCTAAGGCCTGAAATGGAAGCGGTAACTTCAAGTGACGCTTAATATCGCTTAGCTCTCCTTACAAAATTATTGATAATCTAAGCAAGCGGTGTAACTAAAACACGACTATTGATTATTTAGAATCATTTTCATTTCGATAAACTATGTGTCACTGGCAGCAACTGTAGGTTTAGTTTTTTATAAAAGTTGTTATCATTAAACAATTCAACTATCCAATAGTCAGGGGAATTTCAACTTTAAATTTGACTATTGATTAATCATATTTGAATAATTTTATAATATAATAATTTTATTTTAATAAAAATAATTTTATTTTAATTTTCACATTTTGGGTGAGGTAGTTCTTGAAAAAAACCTTAAAATATGAAATGCTCAATTGTCAAAATTGTTTATTTTTCAATTAGGCCTCAACCAAAATGCGAACTTCAGACGTTTGGAGGAAAACATGAAAGTATATTCTTCCCTTTCTGTCTTCAGTGATATTATTGTTCAACTTTTTCGTTTGGTGAATTTTTATTATTTAAGGAACTTTGGCCGAAACTCATACAAACATAACATTCCGCATGGGTGGCAAGTTGCACCATTAATTATAAATATGTATTGATTAATCAAAAGAAATAATTATAATAATTATTGTGTAAGAAACGATATCGAATTAATTATCATTTTGTCGGTAGTGAAGTTTTATAACCGCGTGTATTTTATATGGTCGGGACGCCGCATTATCGACATAACGATATCATTCCGTAGATTACGTACAATTCGATTCAATTTGGGTTTGTCAATCTCTTAAGTTTTCGTTCTTATGCACTTGCGTCTGTCAATTTGTATGTGTTACGTAATTACGCATTTATGAATTGCCAGATCGACATTTTCCATTTGATTACAGTTTCCTTAAAAAATACTACTTTATTGTACAGACTTGAATACAAAATAAACAAGACAAAGTAAACAAACAAAAGTAATCTAACAAATTCAATATAAAACCAAATGTTCCCCCATTCCTCCTCCACCGAAAATTTGCTGGTTCCGAAAAACCAGCACTCCCCTGACAAACTCTGGGTTGTTTTTCCATATAGTGGACCAGTGCCTGCAGCTGTTGCATCGCTGACTTTTTCAGACGATAATTAGTCATTCATTTCAATTTAAAAATTTGTATTTGATTTCCTTTACTTTTTATATTTCGTTTCCCCTCGAAAACAAATCAGCAAGTGACTGAATTTGACACTTCCATTCGCAGTGTTGATAACTCATTCGAAATAGAGAAACCTAATTTTGTATGAAAACCTTTACGTATTCGAAATTTTCTTTCGACTTGTCCTTCGAGTCGTTATTCGCATAAAGTTGAATTATTGAAACCCAAATCAGATTTATTTCGCTTACAAACGTTGCGAATACATTCTTTCGACATCGAAAACAGGCTCATGGTAGAATTATCTATTAGGTAGTCGCATTAGCAATTCCGGCGATAAGCTGTCAAAATTAGCTGAATAATGAAAACCACTATTTACACAAAATGTGAAAAATTTTATAATATTGTCTTACTTGATACAAAGTTTATGCTATTAAATTTAATTTTGGTTGAAATTCTTAGAATTTTATTAACAAACAAAGAGAAACAAAATCGAATTTGACAGCTTACCGACGGAAAAAATGAAAAAACCACAAATCAGCTGGGCTGACGCGTTTACCCGATAGATAATTTTACCATGAACAGGCTATAATGGCCAGTTTTTAAGTGGGTAGTTAACTATCGGATTACTTAATCTTAATTCTAAGTTAATTAGAGGTGAACTTTGCATTTTGTTTTTCAGTGGTGAGTTAATGTAAGTCGCCATATTGTCAACTAATATGGCAACCCTTGTATTCTTATTGGAAAAAACGTGTTTTGGGATAAATGCAAAACAATAAAGGGGAACAAACACAATGGAATTATGTAAAATCAGAAATAGATGCATAAAATCGAAGTCATATTAACAAAAATGTGTAAAAAACTATATAGGCGCAACAATTTAACGATGTAGACTCAACTTATATGTACAAATACGCTAATCTGAAACATGTATTTTATACAATCCTCATTTCTCACTTTGACAGTCAGTAATTTGATTGTCAAACTAATATGGTTCTGACTATAAGTTAACCAACCAAAATTGGGTGGTTAAATCATAGTTAAACAATGACTAAAAAACACAAATCGATGTTTAACCATAATTTAACTAAGAAACGAAGATCACCACTGACTGAAAAACTGGCCATAAGTGTTTAATCTTTGTTCACAATTTTCGTTTTTCTTTATTCTATTTTGGGTTACCACTCCGAAAAACGTTAAGCGAACCACAGACTTGTCATTCATGAGCAAGAAAATTAGATATCGTTGAACCATTGGAACCATTCGTGGAACCATTTAAAAACTGACAGTGTAAGTCGAAAGCAGAAAAATCTTAAGATTTTTTCAAATGAAAGAGTTTTACCTTGTATCTCTCTCTGCGTATCCATTATATTTACGTTTATAGTCTAACACAGCCATAAGTAAAATTGAGATTTGATAAAATCATTTTGTTGCTATTGTGGAACTCATGCTTTGAGTTGTAAATTCTAAACTGCATTAAGCTTTAAACAGTCAAGCATTAGTGAAAGGAACGTAAAGTAAAGTGAACGTAAGTCAGCCAAATTTTGCTCACGTGAGCATGCGTGAACGTGAGTAGTGTAAAAATCTTCGTGTGGGAGCGTGCGTGAGTCCAATCTTTGCTTGAGTGAGTGTGCGTGAGCACTATTTTCGCGTGAGTCACGTATATTTCTGAATGGTTGAACTCTGCCACAAGCGAAGGAGTTTTTATAAGTTTTACAGTGGGACCGTTTGCAAGAAAGTGGTAATAATATCAGAACTTCTAAATTGGTTTGATTGTTTGAGAATGGAGAACTCAGGCTTTCAGTATCTGGTATTTAGGGGCACCTTGTTTCAACGTAGGTTTCGTTACAGGCAGACAAAACTTTCAAGACATGTAAGTTCCTAACTTGTGGTCTGATTTAAATGATCTTTGTTTTTGAGATTCTACTGAGCCGCACAAACCAAAAACATTTAGAGTCGTGTGTCGTCTCTCTAACCGTTACAAAGATATTTGGAATTATAAGTTTAAAATGTTAACATTCGCACTGACTTTCTTTAGCGTTTTGGGAATAACTTGGTAATTTTGAGCCAAAATGTAGTTCGAAAAACCAACTACATTGGCAAGTCTGCAACCAAACGTTTTAAAAAACCTTTTTAAATTATTTAAAACCTGTTGGTAAAGACAACATCTCAATTTAAAATGTTTTGAAACTGAAAAAAAATATAAAATTTGTTAGGAAAGATACCATCATTCTTTCAATAGTTTCTAAAATTTTTTGTAAGAAAGTCACAAAATGTTGTATTTTTTTAAAGCAAGGGCCTTGCCAAAGGTGTTAAATGTAATATAAATTTTTTTTGGGCATTCACCCTACAGCCAGCCTTGGCAGAAAATTAATGATTTTTGAACAAAATTTAAAATTTTTGAGTTTGGGAAAAGTCTTGCTTGTTGATTTTTTATAATATTTTACACCAAATTCTAGCCTGAAATGAGGTAATTACATGACAGAAACAATTTTTGATCGTACGCATAATCTTGATCAGCAAACAGACTTTTTTGGCAGTAAAAATCCCACACTTGTGTCCCTATTTCTCGAGTAATTTTAATTTCATTATATTAGACATATACTAGGCTATAATACAAAATTACGATATTACGTTGTTATAAACTTCAAATCAAATTTGCACAGAATTAAAAAAAATATATTTTTTTAATTTTTTTCATAATTTTTCCATGCAGTGCTGTGGAGTGCTCGGAGTCGGGGATAAGTGCATGGAGTCAGAATTTGTGGCGTAAAACTTTGCACGGCTCTGACTCCAAGTTTACCGACGGATTTGAAAGACTTTAACAACTTGTTCAACCAACTACTGTTTGAAGTTTAGTCAATGTAGCAGTTTGAATCAAAATTACCAAGTTATTGCCAATGTCATTGCAAAAATTGACATGTTAAACTTTTGATTTCAACTATCATAGTAACGTTCAGACTCAGAGTGTTTTTTGTTTGTGCTACTTAGTAGAATCTCAAAAATAAAAAATCTGGTTAAAAGTTTCACACTCTGTAGCAAACCGTGCGTTGAAAGAGGGTGCATTTAGATACAAAATTCTGCAAGCCTGACTTCTCCCCTATAAATACCTAGTACATTCTAAAATAATCTGACCAATAATTTAGAATTTCTGATATTCTTACCTCTTTTTTTGCAATTGGTCCCATTGTCCGTCTGGAAGAATACTAATGGAAATAAGAGGCAAACTTTTTTAAGATAAAGGTGATAAAATGTTGTTCCTGTATAAAAGGACTTAGTTCATTTGCTAAATGTATTAAAAACGACACTAAATTTAAATAAGGCATTTGCATTTAAGTGTAGTAGTGTCTAATTCCTGAATATGATCAACGAGTGATACCCTAGTCATTCTCTATTCTCTCTCTTACTCTCTTCATTGAATATTTCAATGCACGAGCAGTTTTTTGATAGTGATATTGTATTTGCAGTAACTTATCTTGGTATCCGTTCCAATCAAAACAGCTGTTGCAGACTCTATGTATATTACTCTATGGTTTCGATGTTACAGCTTATTGACTATGACGTTGGAAATTTATGGAGAACAAAGTACGAAAGAGAAAAAGCAATAGACACCTGGAAGAAATCACGGTATGCATCGAAGAAGAAGTACAAAACATACCACCTGAGAGGATTGTGGTATAGAGAAGAAAATGTACTCATGGAGTGGAATGCCAACAAAGAAAACGAGTGAAGCGTGTCGTTTCTCTGCTCGCTCTCTTACTCTCTTCGTGGAATATTTCAATACACGTGCAGTTTTCTGATGATGTTATTCGATCTAACTATAGAAATTCCAACCATGTTTAAATAAAATTACATAAAGTATGTAAAAAGTATGAAATAATGAAGTTATGACGCGGTAAAGAAATCCGTTTGAGTGAATCGCGTCGACTTTTTTGGTTATCTTCTACGAGGGTTGCCAAATTACGCCGGATTTTTTTTCTCTTCTTGTACATCCTTTTTGATAAATAAAGACAATTCAATTGCGTAGTCGCGGCCGAGAGAGAAATGAATAACAGAAAATCTGGCAGGTCTGTCAGAGTTGTTAATTCTAGAAATGTTAAAAAAATAATTATATTGGTTGGGTTTTTTTTTGTAACTTATATACGTTTTCCCATACAAGTACTATCCTGTAGCTATCGGGGAAAATTATAACTGCTATGGCTATCGGGGATAAGTTGTAAAAAGTGGTACAAAAAAAGTAGTGAAAGATAAAAATGCTACCAAGTTAAAATTATTAGCCTGTTCAGCGAACTTTTTTGTTTAAGCAGACGTGCGATTGCTACCCAGGCGATCAAGTTTATATTTGAGGTTTTGTTCCATTATCGTCCGGGAGTGAAAGCTCATTTTACTAGCTGCCCTTATGTCAAAGTACATTGTTGCCAATGTGTTATACTTGTCGATTTTAAAAGCTCTTTCTATTGGAAAATACCAAAATTTAGCAAACTGCAAGCAACACTGCTCTATCAGCTGTTTAATTGGAAGCAGCTGATTGCAGACAAAATAAAATAAACAAACAAAAAATTGCAAGAAGAAAAGTGGGAAAAATTAAAGTTTGTGAAGTGAGATAATTAAAGTGTTTTTAGAATGATTGCATCCGTGGCATTTGGGTTTTCTGTGTTGAACAGAAAAGCAGAGAGAACACGTAGCGACTTTTTTGTTAGAAATATCCATATTAAACAACAATTTTAATTAATTTTCTTGTAAATGCGTAATGAAACACATTTGTAAACAAACTAAACGATTGATATTTTCTGATTGTCTAATCTGACGTTTTGTTTCGTTCGTGTTTGATTTCGCTGAACCACATTTTCTTTTCGTTGTACTCAAAACAAATCGTACAAAAACCAAAAGTTATCTTCGCTAGTCATTAGGCGTACGAATGATCAAAAATTAAGTTACAAAAACAGGCTATATATCTTGTCAAGTTTCTAATGAATAATAGCTACATATTTGACAATGTCTAAAAAAGAAAACAAATAAATCAAAACAAATTAATAATGAGTAAAAATATTTTAGTGAATTCTTTTCATATCGGGTTCTAACTATTTGTTAAATCATTAAGAATTTATGTGCTTTATAACAAATTGCCACCATAACAAGACAGATGATTTGTATGGATATTAATAGCCTGTTCAGCGAACTTTTTTGTTTAAGCAGACGTGCGATTGCTACCCAGGCGATCAAGTTTATATCAAAAACGATGTACAAGTAGATAGTCAAAATTTCTCTTCACTCAAATGCCAACAAACAAAACGAGTGAAACCCTAGTACTTCTCTACTCTCTCTCTCTTACTCTTTTCATTGAATATTTCAATACACGAGCAGCTTTTTGATAGTGTTGTAGTATATAACTATACAAATTCCAACCATGTTGAAGTAAAATTACATAAACTATGCAAAAAGTATGAAATAAGCATTTATATTTGAGTTTTTGTTCCATTTTCATCCGGGAGTGAAAGCTGATTTTACTAGCTGCCCTTATGTCAAAGTACATTGTTGCCAATGTGTTATACTTGTCGATTTTAAAAGCTCTTTCTATTGGAAAATACCAAAATTTAGCAAACTGCAAGCAACACTGCTCTATCAGCTGTTGAATTGGAAGCAGCTGATTGCAGACAAAATAAAATAAACAAACAACAAATTGTAAGAAGAAAAGTGGGAAAAATTAAAGTTATAGCCTGTTTTTGTAACTTTATTTTTGATCATTCGTACGCCAAATGACTAGCGAAGTTAATTTTGGTTTTTGTACGCTTTGTTTTGAGTGAAACGAAAAGAGCTTAGACAATCAGGAAATATCAATCGTTTAGTTTGTTTACAAATGTGTTTCATTACGCATTTACAAGAAAATTAAATAAAATTGTTGTTTAATATGGATATTTCTAACAAAAAAAGTCGCTACATGTCGCCCCAAATGCCACGGATGCAATCATTTTAAAAACACTTTAATTATCTCACTTCACTAACTTTAATTTTTCCCACTTTTTCTGCAATTGTTGTTTGTTCATTTTATTTTGTCTGCAATCAGCTGCTTCCAATTAAACAGCTGATAGAGCAGTGTTGCCCGCAGTTTGCTAAATTTTGGTATTTTCCAAGAGAAAGAGCTTTTAAAATCAACAAGTATAATAAATTGGCAATAATGTACTTTGACATAAGGGCAGCTAGTAAAATGAGCTTTCACTCCCGGACGAAAATGGAACATAAACCCAAATATAAACTTAATCGCCTGGGTAGCAATCGCACGTCTGCTTAAGTGAAGTGAGATAATGAAAGTGTTTTTGAAATGATTGAATCCGTGGCATGTGGTGAGACATGTAGCGACTTTTGTTTGTTTGAAATATCCATATTAAACAACAATTTTAATTAATTTTCTTGTAAATGCGTAAAGAAACACATTTGTAAACAAACTAAACGATTGACATTTTCTGATTGTCCAATCTGACGTTTTGTTTCGTTCGTGTTTGATTTCGCTGAACCAAATTGTTTAAGCAAAACGAAAGCTCTTTTCGTTTCACTCAAAACAAATCGTACAAAAACCAAAAGTTATCTACGCTAGTCATTTGGCGTACGAAGTCATAAATTAAGTTACATAAACAGGCTATAAGTCCCACAACAAGACTCCAAACCATCAATATCCAGAATGAAAACATTGAATTAGTGTATCCAAACAGGAACTGTGTCCAAAGAAGTGTTACCATGAGAACCGAAGAAAAATTATGTGGTTGACTGAGGAGGAACATTTTGTGGTGTACAACTTAGGCAAACCCTATATCATTTCAACATTTTCGTGGGAAATAAAAATTTAAAATAAAGATGAAACAATACTTTTACAAAAAATTAATCAGTTTATTTCATGAGATGAAGCATTGTTAGGTGCATTGTATAGCAAACTAGGAAAATAATTCGGATGCTTATCAAGACGTACACTATACAAATACAACTTTCTAGCAAAAGCAGAATCAGTAGACAAGCTGGTTGAACTGTTTAAAACAACCGTTGTATGCCAGAACTATGGTTGTGAACGGCTGTAGCGCCATGTTATGACTCTAGCCGGTATATTCATATTTGCCATTACTATCCTCGTCTTCCTGGGATGTAACCATGGGATTGATTGTCCATATCGTTGAAATCAGTGGGAGTTTCCAAATTCGAGTCGTGTTCGAAGAAGGGTACCCTTCTGTGCTGAAGCAAAATTAGTGTTTAGGAAATAAATATCTACATTTATTTATCATAAGAAATTTTTGACAAACGTTTTGATTGAATTTGATTGCAAATGTAGTATGACATAAAAATAGATAAAAAATTGCCTAATTTTAAAGTGCTACCAAGTTATTTAATGGTTAACCGGAATGCGTTTCCTTGGTATCCTATATTATTCTAATATATATATTTATAATAACACAACTATTGTCTGTCTATGCGAACAGGGTTGCATTTCAATTTGCATCTTTGGCCTGGCAGTGGCAACAACATTTGCCTGAGATTTCCTCCAAGTGTGAGAGAATCCAATGAGCTGGGGAGAAGCCTAGAATGGTAAGGCATGGCATGGCATGGCAGGGCTTTAAGTCCCTCATTCAGTTCATATGAAATGTCTATTCCCATTAAAGTGTAGCGAAATAACTCTTCGTGCGTTAGCGGCCGTCCTACTTTCCTGAACGAGCGTGAGCCAGAACTTCCTCAGATGTCCATCACTTGTACCTACGATGCCAACTATTATGCTGATCCTAAAAAGAAATTGTAATCCCAAATATGTTCCTTCACGATCTCTATTCAGTGCCTAAATGTTATTTTTCAACTATTGTTGTAATATCTCGATGAAATTTGCTAGTACGATGAATGTATTTCAATTCTATCATCCACCACTGTATCGATGGAAGAGCCTTTCGTTTGTTATCACATCGTTACACTTTCCGTTTTAAGTTAAAAATGTTAAATTTATATTGGGAGGCTGTTTAGTATTTTTCACAACATTCCGTCTGACCGATCAGTTGTGATATCAAATCATATCGTAAGTGGATTTTCTCGTTCTGCTGCCCAACTTGTTGTCCCCACAAACTGGGTTAAACTCACAAAGAAGCGAGCAAAAAACGCTCCACTTCCAACTAAATATCGATGTATGGGCAAAAAGAAAAACAATAATCAAATCGCAGAAATTATAAATCTAAGTTCAATTTAAGTAAAAAGCTAATCATGTCGCATGTGACGAACGCACTCCAAGCGTGTGGTATGTGGCATGTGGTGGTCCCCCTCGTCTGCGTGCAGAACTGGGTTGGACAGACAGACCCCACCGAGAACTGCGAGCGACTCCAACGTTGTATTTTAATTAGCATTCAAGAAAACTGTATCAAATGCTGCATAAATCGAAAATCAAATATGAAAAAAATAGTGCTACTAAGTAAATAATCCAAATGTAACAACCCCATACATCATTTGAATATCTCTTAGGTTACGATATTAAACATTCCGGCTGGCTACATACCTACTTACTTAGTTGTTAGTACAAGAGCTTAATTTATGAGTCTGCGGCTGGACCAGATTTTTGAAATGCCACGAATTCATTTCCAGCGCTAATCCGCCGCCCTATTGCAAAATACACACTCGCATTGCAATCAGGCAAGGATTAGAAAGAAACCGCTGTCCGCGAATGGAAACTCGAATTAGGATCACGCAAGTAATCGCTAAACAAATTATGGTCATGATTGGCAGCTCGAAATGACTGTTGGAAAATGTGGCGTATTGATGATTATCCAAACTACTTTGATCGCAATTCGTTCGGGGAAGTTGGCAGGATGTGTATTGGAAGTTTGGCAATATCTACAGTGGTACCTCATTTAACACAACAAAAAAACAACAACATTTTTCATATTTTCACCAAAAAAAAAATCACAGGCAATTCAAGATGATTGTATAGCACGAGCATGGAAAACAAAAACTTGCACCCAAGGTAGGACTGTATTAAGGCCATGACTTACTATCATGGACCGTCGTTGGACTCTTGTTGAGTGACATCTGGCAGCATTCTCTTCCCACAGCCAGACAAAGGATACAAACTGAAATACAACTCTGATCGCATACGACTCATTTCACACTCGGTCTAAACTATGCGGTCCAGGCACATCGATGGACTAAATAAGATAATGAGTTAGAGTCGTTTGTGGTATTAAATTAGTAGTAAGAATAATGAAGGTGCAGCCAGCGGTAATGGACTTGTGGGTGGTGGCGTGTACAGCTGCATGTGCGTTGTGAGTGTAATCGCCGAACTCAAAACGTATCGTAACGTACAGAACGTATAAACATACAAATCTTACCCCTATGAGTAAACCACGGCTCTCGATGCCACAGCTGTTCGACTTGGTAGTTCGAGTACTCATAAAGAATGTGGTGGATGAGAGAATGAGCGATAGGGGACTGGTAGGAGTAGAGTTGTTCCATGAGTTTTCATACATTTGCCACCATGCATCGTACCAAAAGTAAAAACACATTAACTGAGAAAGTTTTTGTGGTAATTGGGGGGAAAAGGGATAACAACTGAAAAAATTTAAAGGTAATGAAGTGTAGACAAATTTTGTTTTGAATAGATTCCAACCAAAACGCATCTTTTTTATTTCTATAAGTAGAAACATAGTAGTTCAAAAAAGAAAATGTTTTGAAAATGCATCCTCATGATTCCTGGCAAACCGTATACCTATTTCAGATCTCGCCACAGATCTTCATCAGCGGTTTTTTTGGAATGCTGCTTTTGAAAAATTCATCAAACTAAATGCAAACGAAAACTCATCTGAATTGAGAATTTTCCAATTTTGGTCCCCAACACAATGTTTACAGGCAATTGTTATTGCAGCCCAGCTAGCAGATCTGATGCAAATGCCTTCTGACTGACTTTAGGTCTGTTTGAGAACTTTTCCAGTAAAAAATATCAAGTAACTTTTACTGGGAGAGTAAGGCTGATTTTACTCTCTAAGTAAAAAATATCGCAAAAAGTAAACGAACGACATCCAGTAAAAAGTATCAAGTAATCAACATTTGTTTGTAAACAGCTGATTCATGTTTTCTTTTTTGCTTTTCGTTTCATTGTTTTCCCTATGTTCAGAGTAATTTGTTGACTTGTTAACACTGCACTTTGTTGGGAATCTAGTTTATTAACAAATTCTATTAAAATGTTCCAACAAATGTATTTTCTTACTTACCTCTGCCATTGTTAAATTTCTTCTTTGTTTTCAAAGTTTTGTTTATTTAAATAAAACAGCTGTTTAAAAACATATGTTCGTACTTGATAATTCTTACTGGCAAAAATTTCTCCAGTAAAAACTTGCAAGTTCTCTATCATTCAACTGTCAAAAATATTCACTCTCTGGCTCTCTCGTTGTTGATTTTATCGAGTAAACGAACACTATCAAGTAAGAAATGTGATAAATTGTACAAATTATCACGTTCTCAAACAGACCTTTTGTGGGCCACAGTATCTTGATTTGCTGCTGGGACGACACATCATTCGTATGTATAGTGTTTTCTCCGAATATGAAGGTATGTATGTATAAATACATATTTTCCATTCCGTTAAATCCCTTTAAGTGACAGGGTAGAGTTTCTCGAAATCAGTGAGATGTGCGCATTCTAGTTTTAGACTCATTGATTGGTACCTACAGTTCAACACCGGTTCCTACGGCTCACTGCATGATAGTGCCACTATCACTAAGCGAGGTCATCGTCGTCGAATGATATATGTGTAATTAGGTTTGAACAGTATCATGTGCGGGATACTAGCATACTAGCATGCACATCGCACGAACGACGGCCATATGAAATCACTACTTAGAATTTTCCGGCTGATATCTACTCATTTGTAGTTAATTGTAGTAATTAGCACAACTGATATGAAGGATTTTCTATAATTTACTAGGTACTTTCCGGTTTGAGCCTTATCACATAACTCGGAGTGGGTGAATCTAATACGGCATTTACACCGACCACGATTAACGCATTTCGAAGGTTAACTCCTTTAGCCCGCGCTAACCCAGAAGATTAATCATACAATTTTTATCTGTAGAAAGCGAAGTTTAATTTTTAACCTTATTTCAAACTGGTGTATATTTCGATGCAACACTAAGTCTGTTCGCGTACTGGATAATTTGTACAAATTATTACTATTTCTTACTTGATAGTGTTCGTTTACACCAAAAAGCCAGTAACGAGAGAGCAAGAGAGAGATTATTTTGACAGTTCGATGATAGAGAACTTGCAAGTTTTTACTGGAGAAATTTTTGCCAGTAAGAATTTTCAAGGACAAAATTAGGACGTAGAAAGAATATAAAATAATAAATTTATCATTGGAATTTTAGTTTTTAAGAGAAAATGTGATTTTTGAATGTTTTGTTATAAATCGTTAAGTATTTCTGTTGAAAAGAAAACAGTTTTGGTGATTTGTAATGTTTTGTTCGAATTGCGTTTGTTGGTTCTTCCAATGTTTACATTGCATATGAGATGTTTACATACAAAGTTCTTATTTCTTGCAAGTTTTTACTGGATGTCGTTCTCGTACTTGTTGTTAAATTTTTTACTCAGAGAGCAAAATCATTCTTACCCTCCAAAAACTACTTACTTGATAATTTTTACTGGAAAAGTACTCGAACACAGCTACTGTTAGTTACGAAGAATATGCAACCATAATAAAAACATACCCTGTAATAAAAACAAAACTGTTTCACAGATGGAAGCCGATCGAAAATTTTCCGATGCGGCGCCGCTACAAAAACTTTTTTTAAGCTCATTGGTTTAAACTGAGAGCCGACTTTATCTACTGGCCCGATTTGACTCAGTGATCCAATTTTCAAAAACATCCCACATTTGTACAAAACTGGCAAAACCAATAGCCGCTTTGGTTGGTCTAAGCACGGAGTTGTCAATTTAATCCCAAATTTAGTGGTGTAAACAAAGACGATCTAGAATTAGACAACCAGAAGATGTGCGCAATTTGGCAACCCTGGTAAAAGAGAACCAAGAAGTGCTAGAAATTCACTCAAACGCATTTATCTCTCGCGACATATCTTGATTATTTCATACGTTTTGCATAGTTTTTGCAATTTTACTTCGACATGGTTGGAATTTGTATAGTAATATACAAAAACACTATCAAAAAGTTGCTCGTGTATTGAAATATTCAATAAAGAGAGTAAGAGAGAGAGCAGAGAATGGCTGGGATTTCACTCGTTTTGTTTGTTGGCATTTGAATGAAGAGAAATTTTGACTGTCTACTTGTATATCGTTTTTGGTGTAAACGGCACAGATTAGAGAACAAGGCTATCGCTATCCTGGCTGCGATAAACAGCGGTGCAAATGCGTTATAATGCGACGTTTATACAGACGGATATTATAGCACTAGGGGGATTACAAATATTTACGAAAAAACACTGTTAATCCCATTGAATTATGACTCTGGGGCTTAGTGTTCATTCTCTTTTGGTAACGCTTCATAAATTCATGTGCGTTCTGACGATGACTCTTTGAACACAACTATGCATGACTCTTTGTGACTTATTGTCGGTTAATCTTCTTTTGTTTTCTATTCGTAATAATGTAAAATTCAACGTTTTAAAAAATTAATGATTAATGGCTGATAAAATTGCAATTGTATTGTTTTAATTTATTGAACTATTGTTTCAAATCAATTTTTCACGACTTTTTGTATACTGTTGCTTTATCGCCATATCAATACATGCAAGAGGTGAAAGAGAAATACAAAAATGTCTCCTGAAATTCCATTTCGTGACTCTTTTGCTAAATCTCTTGCTTCTTTTCACCGCGAAGCATCGTAATTTGTGACTCGTGTCCCAGGGTCGTAAGTCATCATATAAACATATTGAAACGCCGTATAACGTAGACGCAAAAGTTTACACTGAGTTTGCATTAAACTTTTTGTTTACCGATGTTGTCATTCGCTTTCTTTCTTATATTCTTATTCTCATACAGGCACATCGACATACACATGAATACTCAAACACAATATCAGCTGTTGGATCTACTGTCAGTTAGGAGTTGGTATTCCAAAGTCTGCACCTTTAGAATCTCCTGACCTACAACGTTGTTTACATAAACAATTAGCTGACGACAACTCATTCCCACAAAGATATGAGCTACTTATGTACATATCGTCGTACCGGAGTTATCTGCACGTACATCCAAAAAAGTTTTTTTTGGAAAATTGGATTTAAAGTTTCAGAAAGGTATATGAAAAAAATGGTATGAAAAAAGTGGTCCAATATTTTTTTAGATGTAATGGTGAGGATTCTTCATTGTTATATGGAATAATATCAATGGTCATGGAGAAAATTTTTGGAGTTTTGGCAATTTTTTCCATCAGAAAAATTTTGGCATTTAATCGTATACGCCACTTTTTGTGAGAAATTGTTCAAAATGTGGGATATACGTGGCAACGAACTGAAAGAAACATATTAAAAAAGGGTTACTTTTACATTTGTTTTTCAAAAACACTAGGATTCGTATTTATATTGTTGCTATTTCATTTGTTTTATTATTTGAAAATAACCCTCAGTAGGCATTCAGTTTTACTAGCATTACAGTGCTTTGGGTAAGATATAGGGTTGCCAGATGAGCTGGAATGGGCTGGAATTTAAAGATTTTCTATGTCAAGTTCAGTTACAAGCTATTCAATAATTTTCCAGCTAAATATACATTTTGTAATAATATTTCAATAGGAAAGACTATACGTTTAGTTATTTATCTATTTCATTCCCAATAAGGTGATTTTTGAGTGCTAATTACTTTTAGCCAGCACTCAATTACACCCAAAGAGAGAAAATAATAGTACGCAGTATTTCCATATTGCCCCATCTCTGATTTGTGTGACCAATACTGATAATTTGACAATTGTTAACAGCTGATCGACATCAAATGTAAATACAAAGTTTCACATTGCAAGCAAAACATTCGTTCCATAAACATGGAGAGCCATGAGGGAGCTGGACCGTCTAGAAAAATAAATTTTACAGGCTTTTCCGATAAATGGAAAAGACTGAATTATAAATGTTTTGTTATGTTTTTATAATTTAATTAAATAATTTTAATGAATGAATTCAACAGAATTTATTCCTCATATTTGGGGATTTACGAAATCCAGATTTTTTTATAAAATCCAGCTAACTTATTCAAAATTCCAGACAAAAGGCCATTTCAATCTGGCAACCCTAGTAAGATATGACCCAGTAGTAGAATCTTACTAAAAATTACTGAATTGATGATTATAGTTAAAAAGTTCAGATGTGGAATAATTCAGACATTTTTAATAATATATTTTCAAAAGTATGTATATAAAAACAATTAATTAAAAGTCAATATACCAAACAAACCAACCCCAAACAATTGTTTTGAAATTGAGTTTGATAATTCAGTCCGAAATAAAATTTCATCAGAGAAAAAAAAGCAGTCAAAGTTGCATAATTAACTTCTGGAAGAAAATGTTAAATACTTTTCTAACTTAATATCTGGTTAATAAGAGAAAAAAAATGCTTTTTAATTTTTTTTATTATTTATATTCAGCCGAATTTTCATAATGAAAACTTGTGTTCGAGTGATATAAATTTGTCTTTATATTTTGATTTTTATTAATATTTAATTTATAACAATTACTGTTCTATGGAGTATTGAAATTGAAAAATTAATTAAGTTTATGATTAGAATTCACTTTCTTTTAAATTTATAATAAAGTTGTTAACATAATAACTACTTACCACGCTTTCCTTTCATGAGTAATATACGTATTTATTTGCACATACATACGTGGAGATAACGTAACTATTTTTGAATTCTCAAATTTCATATACTTTTCATTGTATATCCACCAAATTGTTATATACGATGTTATAACGCGTTTTATTTTTTGTTTTTATGGATATACAATTATAAAACAGCTAAATATTTCATAATCTATAAGACGTAACGCCCTGGGGACTAGACAGATTGATAGATCTTGAAAAAATACCTTCGAAGGTGTTCTTATCTCAATTTTTTGGATTTTGTGATATACGTGCAGATAACTCCGGTACGACGATATGTAGATGCCATTTAATCAAATTCAACAAAACAGAAATAGTTAAATGATTTAGTCCTATTGACTAAAGCTGACTCAACATTTTTAAAATGTGGAGTTATGCCTCATTTAAACCGTAGTATATCGCGGGTAGATTTGCGATAAACTTCTCTTCGAATCTTGCACTACAAACACTGTCACATTTGAGATTAAATTTGTATTTCAGATAGCAACTCCGTGCTGTGTTTCGTCTTTAAAAATTGTTGGCTTACGGTGCGTTTACACGGGACAGTTTGAGACAAGATAGTTGAGAATATGTATTAGTTGTCACAAAGAGAAAAATTGTTTGTGTGACGTACGCGTCCAGCCAGTTATAAAGACAGTACAGTTTCAAGCAACCGCCGACTGTGTCGTTTCGTTAAATTTCGTGCTCTGATTTTTTGTTTCTTCGCTCTTTTGCTATTGTGTTTTGTCTTACTTCTCCAAATTACAATGGAACTGATGTACTCTGCAAAATTAGACATGTATTCATGTGTATATGTTTGTATTGTCAAACAATATTTCAATAAAAATTAGCGAAATTTTCAAATACAAATATAATTCCCAATTTGTAAAGTGGTTTGCGATGTTTAGGTTTTTTCTCAAATTACTACGAAACGTCTGCGATATGGCCGATGGCTGAACTAGGAGAGGTTGACGAAGTAGGATTTGTTGTAATTTTGTGAACCAACAACAGGCATTTAGTTTTAGTTTCATGACTCTAACCGTCAAATTCAACACAGATTCATATGAACACACAGTAAACAAAAAAAGTACAACAACAAAATACACTGAATTTAACAGATGGAGTCATAAGAAAGCAAAATCAGTTGTTCTATTGCGCCAACCTTTACTAGTTCAGCCATGATCTGGCCGCTTATGTCAAATCTCTTGCCGAAGTTACTGTCATTGAAAAATCAGAGACTGTGGCGAGCATAGAGTAAATATGGGTAGAGAAAATCTTTCACTCACCAAATTTCCGACAGTTGTCCTCGTGTGATGTATACGTTTGATGTTGAAAAGAATTGCTTTACTAATACCAGATAGAGGCAATGGTTCAAAACAACGAACAAAATAACAACAACGGCATTTCGTTTTGTGTGTTAAAATTATTGTGTTAAATACAACACAAATGTGTGCTAACAATAACAGTCAATAAAAAAGTTTAAAACACATTTAAATTTCACATTTTTTCACCAAAACGACATGAAAAATTAAAGCAAGAAGTTATTGTAATTCCACCTGGTATATGTCACTTTTCGTCAAACATCTCTCTATCACACCGACCGCATCACGAAGAGTGGGAAAGGAAACGTCAGATGAGCCAAATGTTCTCTCTAGTCTGAGATTACTCTATGGTGGCGAGGCGAGAAGTGTAAGTGTGGTGGTAAAAATGTGTGAATGTATATCTCTTGTCGGAGAAAACTGTCCTGTGTAAACGCCAGGTTAGGTACAACATGTAAGGGAAAAATAAAAAGACAAATGAAAAAACTGTTTTTACTAAATTTTTATGAAAATTTTTGGACTGTGATCGAAGTCGACAACAAATTAACGACGGCGGGTGCACAACAAAAACAAAATTTAACCGGTTTTACTAGTTTTGAAATACATGGGAATTTTTTAATAACTGAACCTTTAAAATCGGCTCACATATATCGGTGGTGGCATGAACCTCAAAAATTGTTGGCGGCGGCTGTACATCGGCAAGTCTTCGGTCGGCTTACCTCTCTGATATTTACTATTATGGTTGAATTAGGTTCGTACTTTAGCAGTGTTGCATCAAATTGTACACCAGTTTATAATGAGGCTACAAAATGTCATAGTACGGAGATAGCAGTTTTTCCGCTCGCTCGTCAAAGAATATATCGCGAACGAGCGCAATTTTACTTCACGGTTCTACTTCACCCCGATCGCGATTTTAAAATTTAAAGATCTAGATATTTTGATTTTATTTACGAATGTGTAAGTTTGTATATTGAGGACATTGGGAAACAAGATCAACATTATGCTGCATGCATGATTAGTGCGACCAACTGGCCCGGAAAATCCAGGACATGGCCCGGTTTTGGAACCAATGTCCCGGTGTCCCGGTGACAGCCCCCGGATGGCCCGGATTTTTATTTTGAATTCAATTAAATAAAAATATCATTGAATTTATATTTTGTTTACCAGCAACATCTGCAAGTGTAGAGCATATATTTTCCTTGATCGCAAAATTATGGACAAAACAAAAATCGCAAATCAAGCTAGATACTTGGAAACATATGCTATTTCTCAAATATAATTTAAAGTACGAATGCGTTGAATTTTACAAATTTTTGAAAGACTCCCCAACATTGCTGAAGCAAATTTCATCACAGGATAAATACGATTTTAAACAAAAAACGACAGAAAATTAGACTCAAATTACTTATAACATTATAATCGTCTAAATTTAAGTTGAATAATAAAGTTTTTTTTCCCATAAAAAATGGCCCGGTTTTAAGTTTGAATGTTCCGGATTTTAGTAATTCTTTCGAAAAATGTCCCGGTTTCGCTCAAAATTGAGGTGGTCACACTATGCATGATGGAAAAAATGTGGTATGTAATTAGTTTCTATGATGTGTTTTGGAATACCCAGGAAACTGCTTATATTTAAAGGTGGGTACTATGCTGACTTTCCACGGTGAAAATCCATATTAAAAAAAGTGGTCGTGAAATTGTAGCGAAATTTTTCCACCAGACAGTACTATGTTCTTTTCACGAGGAAACATTTTTGTTGTTTTTTACAACACTGGTTTGCAAGCAGATTTCTTAGAAGAAAAATGACAGCGGCAACTGTTTGAAACAAAAATAAGTAATATTTATAACATTCGCCTGTTTAAAAAACATACCAACTTATAATTGGAAATTGGATCTTCCAAAAACTGTATTTGTTTCAGAGAAAATTATCTGCGAAGGTTTTGCTAAGATTATCGATGATATATTCGATGGGGTTTTATATGCTGATATCGAAACGGATTAACATTGTCTCGGGACGTGCCCCTTTTAATAGGAATCGCTTATCCGCATCATTATCGTCGTTAAACTATGGTCAATCAACACAACTGCTGTAGCAACAACAATTATTGGCTTTGCCTCAATCCCTGAAGGATGTCAAATACTACAATAAAGCCACAACAGCAGATGCCGCCATCGCTGCCTTCCATGCATCACCACCACCATCATCGACAACAAGCTGCCTTAAAACCATCACCAGCAAATGCAGGCACTTAAAAATAGCTTTCATGTGTAAATACAATAATGGCGAATAAATTCTACAAAAGTATTCGTTAAGTTGTGTCATACCCAGCTGGAAAAAATACTAGTTCAGAACTTATATTTTTGAACCATAGAACTAGTACTCGTCCATACAAACTACAGCACAAATTAACATTGCGATGTCCTAGGATTGGGAGAAATTATCTATCGAGTGTCGCTTGTAAACTAGTGGTGCAGCAGTTTAACAGTACTAGGTCAGAGTCAAATTGAGTAGTTCTAAATGATCGGTTTTGAACTAGTTCTGTACCATAAAAATTAATGTTCGCCCAGAATAGTCAGCACTATTTTCTGTGTCCCTCCATCACTTAGATAAAACAACCAGTAAAAACAAAATATATCTGAGTCCATTATTAATATTTGGCATGTGCCCTGATGGATATATTCGAGAGTCCTCCACAAGACCGTCAAATATGGTCAAAAAGGGATAACGCTAGAATTTATATTTCTTCTTCCCTCCGATCATTTGGAAGAAAACATTGGTATAAATGGACTCTATTGGAGTCCCACATACACATCTGATAGGCGGTACTTTTGGCATATTCCAGAGTCCTTATCCACAAGGCCGTCAAATATGGTCAAAAAAGGATAACGCTAAAATTTCTATTTCTTCTTCCCTCCGATCATTTGGAAGAAAAGATTGGTATAAATGGGCTCTATTGGAGTCCCACATACACATCTGATAGGTGGTACTTGGGGCATATCTATATCTTCCAGAGTCCGATCTTCCAAATGATCGGAGGGAAGAAGAAATATAAATTTTAGCGTTATCCTTTTTTGACGGCCTTGTGGATAAGGACTCTGGAATATGGCAAAAGTAGCACCTATCAGATGTGTATGTGGGACTCCAATAGAGTCCATTTATACCAACGTTTTCTTCCAAATGATCGGAGGGAAGAAGAAATATAAATTTTAGCGCTATTCCTTTTTGACCATATTTGACGGCCTTGTGGAGGACTCTCGAATATATCCATCAGGGCACATGCCAAATATTAATACTGGACTCAGATATATGTATGTATTTTGTTGTTAGTGGTTGTTTTATCTTAAGTGATGGAGGGACACAGAAAATAGTGCTGACTGTTCGCCCACAATAGTCACATTTATGTTAGTAAATACTAATAATCAAATACAAATCGCATTTTATTAAAAATATTTTTTGTGTTAAGATTTAATTGTTTTGTGAACAGATTGTTGCTACAATGGTGAATGTTGAACGTTTTGAAAAATTAGTTACGTTCCACATACATATCACAGACATGTTCCACAAAATGTATGGATGGAATACTGTGGATAACTTCACACACATGTGGACTAAGCATCGCCAGTCCCTCTGCAGCGTTGGTATTGCGCCATTGACACAATGTGTGATTTTCACACTATTTAAATTTTTTTTCTTTAGTAGGGACGTCTTCCTCCGAGCTGTCTAAATCGGGCTCGTTGTTTGTGCTGAGTAAGTCAGCAGCTGCCGTCCTTTAATCTGCAACAACATCTGCAGCATTGGTGGCAATTCCAACCAGATCGGGAATCTGTAGAAGTACAAGGGGTTTCAGCGAAAGTACAGTAGACTGTTTATGAGTGTTCTTACCTGGAAAGTTGGCCAAACCAACACAGTTGGCAAGATACTGAGCACCACAGGTGGAACTCAAGTACAAACCTTGGTGGAGCACGTAAACAAACAAATGTCTAACAAAAAAAAAATATTGTGTCGATTTATGTGTTGAAAAGCGGCAAAAAACACGTCGTTTCTGTGTTGGAAACAGTCAAAAACACGTAGTCAACTTTCTTTTCGGCTTCACAACACTAGTAGTGTTAATAAGCCCAACCATTTTTTCCTCGTGAAAAAACATAGTACCCACCTTAATGGATAAAACCTATTCAATGTGCGCACTTAAGGTGTTTCACTTTAATGGCGAAGCGGGGCGTTTGTATGAATAAAATCTGGTTACATGTGTGTCCGGTAGGTGATAGGAGTTGTGGGATGAAATCTCTTTTTATAGTAATTTGGGGTATTTTTCTTTACTCCCCTCTGGTCGATTCCGTCGCTAAGCGGTCAGAGGATTATTCGCATGCATTGGCGTCACGGCACACTAACCACCACTGATGTAATGATAATACACTTTCCATTTCAATTTGTTACTATCTCCCTACACCAGGTATTTATCATAATCATTAAATTTTTCGAAAATAGTCACTTTCCTTCAATAAACATTATACACATAAACACCTTTAACTTGGTCTTATCATTTGCACTTTCTTTTTGTTTAACACTGATGTGGGTAAACCTGTCATGCCTCCTTCTATACTCTCTTGCCCCTATCAATAATATGTACTAATTTTCAACGCCTTCGGGGCAGTTTACGCGGTCCTTACTTTTGTTTACAAAATTGCACTTATTTTGATAAGCGCAATTTGTATCTGTAAAACGCCCACTGCATTCCTGAATGAATTCTCCATTCGTAAAATGCAACCCTGTTACGCTATATCAAAAAGGATGTACAAGTAGAGAAAAAAACCGGTGTATTTCTCTCTGGCATCATAACGTGATTAATTCATTCTTTTTACCTACTTTATGTAATTTTTTATGTAAAACTGCTCGTGTACTGAAATATTCTATGAATAGAGTACGAGGCGTTTCACTCGTTTTCTTTGTTGGCATTCCAATTCATGAGTAAATTTTCTTCTCTATTTAAAATTCCATACTCTTTGGGTATATCAAAAAGGATGTACAAGTAGAGAAGAAAAAATAACTTAACATGGCAACCCTCGTAGAAGAGAACCAAAAATTCGACGCGTTTTTTTCTCAAACGCATTTCTCTCCCGCGTCGTAACTTGATAATTGCATACTTTTTACATATGTACTTTAGCTCTGTTCCCGTACGTACTACAACTTACTAGTTTTACCACTTTTACGACTTTTACTCGAAATAGCTTTCCCGTACTCAAGAAAATAGTAAAAGTAGAAAGAAAATTTAAGAGCGAGCAGAAAATCATGGCGTTCTCTTTTACAACTGTTTACTAGTTGTTACCCGAAGAATTTTACCGAGTTAAACTAGTAAATTGTCATTCTGTATTGAATTGTCAAAACAACAACAATGCAGGGTATTTCCTGTTGGACGTTTCTCACGAGGATTATGTTGTGGACACATTTCTGACATCAGTTTTACCACAGTTACTATTTTTTCGTTCCCCTACTGGGAACGTCAGGGTTGTCAATGCGATAAGTCGCGTGATACACTTCCGATCTTAATGAAATTAGGTTATAGGCTTCATGTCATCAAACGCGAGTCACCAATTAAGACACGGGTGATTTTCCCACGCCCTACCAAGACAGGTTCTGCGGCCGGCTGGTTGTTAGGCAAGATAACTCCCGCAAATCCCAACCAATCTTTATGAAGTTTGGTACTAGGCAAAATTTAATCCAATGCACACAAAATTTGGGCGGATGACCGCTCGACACGATAACTCTCGGAGACTACAAGCGATCTTAATGAAATTCGATACCAGGCAATGTTTTCCTAAAAATTAAAGATTAACTACTGTCCACGCCCATTTCATTACCTCCCATACAAAACTTTGGGGGCTTTCCGGCTAGTCGAATCGTATACCACACAACCGATCTTAACAAAATTTGATACTGATCAATATTTTGTGTAATATTGTGTAAAACAGATGAACAACTTCGCCATGCCCATTTTTGCATCTGCCATATAAATACTGGGCGGAGAATTGGCTGGTATTCACGATAACTCCCCATAATCACATGGGATCGAAATTAAGTTGGGTTGAATATTGGCACATTTGTCACCCTCATTCGTTCAACGTAACGGTGACTATATGTGTTTTTAATAAAGCTCGGTCGAAATGGATGACTTAGGGTGAGGGTATGTTTAAGTCGGTTCATCCGACCGAAATTTCTGAACTGGTTTTATATAAACATGAACATGGTTGGAATTTTTGTAGTTAGATACTGTTACATCAACAGAAAACTGCTCGTGTATTGAAATAATCAACGAAGAAAGTAAGAGAAAGAGCAGAGGAATGACGCGTTCCTCTCGTTTTTTTGTTCTCTTCTACGAGAGTGGTGGTTTTTTCTTCTCTACTTGTACATCCTTATTGGCTATATCGGTATGGCAACACGCACCTACACGCTACTGTTTTACTACAATCGCTCTTTCTTCATACATCAATCTCATTTTCATTTACGCTACACCAAAGCGCGGCCGATTACATAAAAAACGCTCATAATCATAAATACTTCGAATTTTGTTGGCACTGGCTACAAACGTGTTGCCGTATCGTATTATTTTCACCCAATACTCGTACAGCAAATGTGGCCACATTTCGTAGTATTAAGCTTGGATCGTTTTATTTGGAAAGTCGTAATGTATCAGTGCGCATAATGCCGGTTTCCTCATTCCGCGAAGTCGAGTTTGCCGCAGGAAGGAGTGGCCCCCTGATGATTCTCTGCACCTGATGGAGAACCTTTGTGCGTGACTTAAAGTGTATCTTAAAGTCATAAGTCGTAAAGTCATACTTGAAGAAAAATAGTTGACTTGGAGACACCCCGTTATGTTATCATCGTATTGTAAAAAACGTAAAACGTCAAAATCAAAATTACCGGATTATATCCTTAACTTCTTCCATTTTATTACAAATAAGTTGCAAATATTTATTTCTTAATTTTCATTAATTACAATCAGCGATATAAATAACTGGTAAACACATACCTGCATAAATTGCGGGGCTATCGACTGATCGACTATGTAGTCGGAAATTGATAGAAAACAGAGTGGATCAAAGACGATCTAGAATTAGACGACCAGAAGATGTACGCAATTTGGCAACCCTGGTAAAAGAGAACCAAAAAGTGCTAGAAATTCACTCAAAGCCATTTCTCTCACGCGACATATCTTGATTATTCCATCCTTTTTGCATAGTTTATGTAATTTTACTTCAACATGGTTGGAATTTGTATAGTTATATACAATAACACTATCAAAACGCTGCTCGTGTATTATAATATTCAATGAAGAGACTAAGAGAGAGTACAGAGAATGACTAGGGATTCACTCGTTGTGTTTGTTGGAATTAGAGTGATGAGAAATTTTGACTGTGTACTTGTACATCGTTTTTGAGTGGATACTAGAGTCCTGCTCAAATGCATTTGCTTTACTAAACAACAAATGACTTACTGCAGTGAGCAATGCTTGTAAGACATTCGAGACCAAAATAACAGTTTTGCATTAACGTGAGGAGAAACAAAACGTGCATTGTTTATGTTTTGTTTTTTCACACCAAACTAAGAACAGTTCTTGCTCGCGATAAGCTCTCTTAAGCTCTCTTCTCTCAAAACCAAAACAATAATAACACCTGCCATGTCAATGAATGCAGTAAATCATTTGAATGATTTGAAGTCTGCCTTTTCTTATTTTGCTAGAATAGAGTGACAAACAGTGCTGTCGATTTTGTACGTGGGGGAGAAGCAAAATTAAAATGAAATGAAATTATGCTAACTTCATCTATTTTACTTAATTAGAGAACAAAATTACCTTCATAATTTAATTACTGAATTTTATTTACTTTAATTAATTACTTTAACTTAATAAATACACATTCATTCTGTTACTACATAGGTACTGTTAGTTTTGCTTACATAGAAAACAAAACCCAAATTGAAATTCATTAAAAAGTTTTTATGCAAAACGCTTTCGCAGTTACAAATTTTATTTTGAATCATTTACTGTCGTGCATAACATATTCAAGTGCATTTGTTTTACAAAACACTGTTTTAATCAAAACTCACACTTTTTCGCTCTTAAGCTCTATTGCTTTTGTTTTGTTTCTTTACCAAAACAACACCGTTGTTGTGTACATGTCTCGTTCGCAGAATCAAAACAATCACTTGGCTTGGAAAATAACAAATAGGCTTGAAACCGTTTCAAGCGCACTTGTGCAGGTCTGTAGTGGATAGGCGAGTGAGCGATAAGCAACCAGAAGCAAACCATGCAGCAAATTAAGTTTAAATAGTGTTTGATTGATACTAATGCCAGTTAAATTATGTTTTATGTTAGTTGCATCGAACAAAAATACACATTTCCTTTTAGTTCTGTCCGTTTTATGTCCAGCCAGAGAGCAACTTACAACAGCAAATCGATGATATGACTTACTACATCGTTGACATCGAGAGAACATAAAGAGAGGAATGGCGACTCTTATCTATTGCTCTATGGTTGTATAATATTAAAACTGTTGTATAAAGACAGTACTTCGTACAAACACAACCCTTTAGTGAATACCCTAATTATATATCACAGAATTTAATTATTCACAAATTAAGAAATAAACTAAACTATGGTTATGCTACAACATGCATTGATCATGTCTTTATTCTGCTTGGTATATTATATTTCTTGTTTTATCCCCACTTTGGCGATTTTGTTTTAAAAATGGGGATACACTTTGTATACGTAGTTTTTGTACAATGGTGGTAAGAAGAACGGTATGCGAAACAACAGAAAATATAGGGGTAGCAATTTAAAATAAATTGTATTTCGGTCATATAATTCTCTGACCTAGTAGAATTGAATGGTACACGATTTGGAACTAACATGTCCCGCATGTGTTCACTTTGTAATATGAACGAAATTGAAAATGTATATCATTTTCTAGGCCGATGCATGTTATTGAAAGATGTTAGAGTTGTATATATCAGAAAATTAACTCTCGAGAATACTGAGATAATAAATATGTACATATTTTAAACGGCATTGTAGTCGATTGGAAAACACCAGTGTACTACATAAAATATTGCATTTACTACAGAAAATCATTAGTCAATGAATTTAACTACTGAATTCACAGAGTAATGGCATCTACGAAGCGATTTGACTCAGTAAATTTACGAAGTTTGGTGTGTTGCATATGTACGTTGCATGTTGGAAAGTATGTACTGCATTAATAATACCAGATAGAGGCAATGACTCAAACCAACCAGCAAGAAATCAGCGACGGAATTAGAATGTTTGTGTTACTACATCACAAATATATATGTATGTACATACTAAACAAAAAGGTAACAAAAAAAATTAATTTCACAGTTTTTCATCAAAACGACATGAAAATTTTAAGTCAAAAATTTTTGTAATTCCACCTGGTGTAAGTCAATTTTCATCAAATAACTCTCTGTCGCACCGACCGCACCACAAACAGTGTGAATCGAAAAGTCAGATGAGAAAGATGGCAGCTCTATATGGCATTAATCTATGATGGAATTACATATGTATATCAAAAACTACCCAGCCAAACAGGTGTCCGCAAGGTGCTGCGTTAGGACTCCCCACACGGTGCGCTAACGCTCCTAGGGAGTCTCCGAAAGGAGCATATCCGCCGGAGAAAACAGAACACTCAAAATATATGATTTTCGGAGTCCCTACACGCTCATTTAGATAACCCACGAGGACTCCGTGCGGACTCCTATAAAAGAGTGTTGCTGGAGTCCCAGAACGCTCATCCCGATAACCCGTAAACACTTCCTATAATGTTTAAAAATGTTAATGTCCTAAAATCATTCCAAAACAACCCTACAAAACCGCTCCTAAGTTTATAAATTATTAAAAACATGCATTTATTTTAACATGTTTAAAATGAGGTAAACAATTAATCTTCAGATCTTACAGATTAAATTAGTATGAATAAATCTTCTGGGTTGCAGTGGGTTAACGGAGTTACCCAGGGGATTTCGGGGATAACGAAACATGATTTGGGGATTGGATACAGAAAAAATCTGACAAGTCTGCATGTGGTGCTACATGCAAAAAGGATGTACAGGTAGAGAAGAAAAAAACCCCACAATTTGGAAACCCTAGTAGAAGAGAACCAAAAAATTCTTTGTTGGCATTCCACTCCATGAGTAAATTTTCTTCTCTATACAATATTTGCTTTATGCTACATGTAAGCAAAGTAGACGACCAGAAGATGTGCGGAACTTGGCAACCCTGGTAAAAGAGAACCAAAATGTGCTAGGATTTCACTCAAACACATTTCTCTCTCGCCTCATATCTTGCCTATTTCATAGTTTTTGCATAGTTTATGTAATTTTACTTCAACATGGTTCGAATTTGTATAGTTATCACTATCAAAAGCTGCTCGTGTATTGAAATATTCAATGAAGAGAGTAAGAGAGAGAGAGTAGAGAAGTACTAGCGTTTCACTCGTTTTGGTTGTTGGAATTTGAGTGAAGAGAAATTTTGACTGTCTACTTGTACATCGTTTTTGATGTAAGTTACAAGAGAAGTAATTTATTGGGAAACGCAAAATACTAATAGTGGGTACAAATTGTTAGACCCAAAAAAAATTAAAAATTATATCCAATACAACTAAGTATATTACTATTTATGTAAACTTTTAGACAAATTCCAGAAAAAGAGCCGAAAATATATACGACGCAGAGAAAAAACAGCTGAAGCCGCCGGAAGCTATCTCTTCCATTTCGTTTAGGCGTCATATATTTCGTCATAACTTGACTATTTCATACTTTAATAACTTTAATTCAAAAACTATGTACTATAGTAGACAGTCAAAATTTCTCTTGACCGAATGCCAGCAAACAAAACGAGTGAAGCGTTACGATTCTCTGCTCTCTCTCTCTTACTCTCTTCATTGAATATTTCTATACACGTGCAGTTTTTGATGATGTTCTTGTATATAACTAACCAAATTCCAACCATGTTGAAATAAAATGATATAAACTATGCAAAAAGTATGAAATACTCAAATATGTGACGCTGGAGAGACTGTCGACTTTTGGTTGTCTTTTACGAGGATTGCCACATTGCGCACAATTTCTGGTCGTCTACTTCTTTATCATCTTTGTTTTCTTTTAACAAAAAGGATGTACAAGTGGAGAAGAAAAAACCGGCGCAATTTAGTAACCCTAGTAGAAGAGAACGAAAAAAACCGACGCGATTCACTCAAACGCATTTTTGCCCCCGTCATAACTTGATTATTTCATACCTTTTACATACTTTATGTAATTTTGTTTAAATATGGTTGGAATTTCTATAGTTAGATACAATAACATCATCAGAAAACTGCTAGTGTATTGAAATATTCAAGGAAGAGAGTAAGAGAGCTAGCAGAGAAACGACACGCTTCACTCGTGTTTTTGTTGGCATTCCACTCCATGAGTACATTTTCGTCTCTATGCTTTATGGACTGTCGACTTTTGGTTGTCTTTTCAAAAACAATGTACAAGTAGACAGTCACAATTTCTCTTCACTTAAATGCCAACAAACAAACCGAGTGAAACCCTAGTACTTCTCTACACTCTCTCTTACTCCCTTCATTGAATATTTCAATACACGAGCAGCTTTTTGATAGTTTTATTGTATATAACTATACAAATTCCCACCATGTTGAAGTAAAATTACATAAACTATGCAAAAAGTATGAAATAAACAAGATATGACGCGAGAGAGAAATGCGTTTGAGTGAACTCCTAGCACTTTTTGGTTCTCTTTTACCAGGGCACATCTTCTGGTCGTCTAATTGTAAATCGTCTTTGGTCTTTTACGAGGGTTGCCACATCGTGCACAACTTCTTGTCGTCTACTTCTTTATCGTCTTTGTTTTGTTTTAAACATGGTTGGAATTTGCATTGTTTTGTACAGGAGATCAAAAAGCAGCTCATGTATTGAAATATTTAATGAATACGGCAAGAGAAAGATCAGAGAATCACATACGACTCATTCGTTTCTTGGAATTCCACCCAAGAGAATTGTTTCCGTATTTGCAAAATCAAAAACCATTTACTAGCTAGACGCGACATATTAGGGTGCAATTTGGCAATCCTCGTAAAAGAGAACAAATAAATCGACCAGATTCCCTCAAATGTATTTCTCTCACGTCATGACTTGATTATTTCATAATTTTTACATACTTTATGTAATTTTATTTTTTCTATAGTTAGATACTTTAATATCATCAAAAAACTACTTGTATATTGAAACATTCAATTGTGAAAGGTAACGGTTTTGTTGACATCAGCGTTGCCAACCATTGCTAACCAAAAGGCTCCGGGAATCATCTCGTAACGTTCTAAATTAAATTTAAATACAAAGTGTTGTAATTTGAGTTACAAATTACTTATTATTAAAAAGCCTTATTCAAAGACGATGAAGAATTAGACGACTAGAAGATGTGCGGAGTTTGGCAACCCTGGTAAAAGAGAACGAGAAAGTGCTGGAAATTCACTCAATCGCATTTGTCTCTCGCATTATATCTTGATTATTTCATACTTTTTGCATAGTTTTTGTAATTTTACTTTAATATGGTTGGAATTTGTATAGTTATATACAATAACACTATCAAAAAGCTGCTCGTGTATTGAAATATTCATTGAAGAGAGTAAGAGAGAGACCAGAGAATGGCTAGGGTTTCATTCATTTTGTTTGTTGGCATTTGAGTGACTACATTACTACATAATTGTTCTTTTATTGCGATTCTAAGACATTTTTAAAATTAGTTTTTGTTTACATTTTAGTATTCAAGTAAATTATAGTATCAAATGATAAAATGTATGGAAAAATAAATGTTTCTAACAGAACTTCAAGCTAGACACATTTTCGACGTGGTTTTGTCACGAATTTGCAATCCCCCATAATATCTCCCTCACAATGGATCGCTACATTGTTATTATACTTGTCTTTTATTGCGATGGAGAAACACTATGTGCAAGTAGACAGTCAAAATTTCTCTTCACTCAAATAACAAAAACCAAAACGAGTGAAACCCTACCACTTTTTGGTTTTCTTTTACGAGGGTTACCAAATTGCGCACATCTTCTGATCGTCTAACAGCCTGTTTTTGTAACTATCTTCAAACACCAGGCGTGCAATTGCTAGACAAGCAATCAGGTTTTCAATTGAGTTCATTGTTGCTTTTCGCTTGGGCATAAAAGCTCTTTTTCTTGTGTTCCTGTCAAAGAACAATATTACCTTCATGTTTTTATTGGCATTTCTTAAAGCTTTTTCATACAAATATATGCAACAACAGCTGATTGTAGGTATTAAAAAATAAATAAACAAACGAAAATAAACACAATTGTTTTTTTTTTACCAATTTAAAATGATTTCCTCCGTTGCTCTCGGTTTTCCTATTAAAACTACGGAAAATGATGATAGAGAAAGTCGCCTAATCCGTAGGATTTGGCGTGATTCAACCAATGTGTTTGAGATTCCAGAAGACCATTAATTATATCAGTATAATTTGCTTTTATGAATTAATAAAGTTATGTTTTGTAGATTTATTGCAAACTTCCGTGTTAATAAGGAAGTATTTTCGAATCTGTTAGAAGATTTGGGACCGAGTGGCTAGTTCTGTGAACTCGTCCATCGAGTCTACCAAGGCACGAAACTGGATACAGTTGGTCTTTTTTACTCTGATAAGTACAATTGTTATTATCAATATGTTAAAAATCGTTTCAATGTTAAAAATACTTAAATTTTTTTAGTCAAACAATCCATTTTTATTTATTTATTGAAATGAAAACACATCAATATAACCCACACGAACAATTTTTTACGATTGTCTATTTTGACATTTAACATTGTACGTTGTTGACTTATGTGAACCTACATTTTGACGAAAACTAAAAGCTTTTGTGTTTACACTCAAAAAAAGTTTACAAAAATGAAATTCGTTTGGCTCTAGACGTGCGATGAGAGAAAAAACAAGTTACAAAAACAGGCCGTAAGTCTTGATCGTCTTTGGGTGGAAGCAAAGACGATTTAGAATTAGGCGACCAGAAGATGTGCGGAACTTGGCAACCCTGGTAAAAGAGAACCAAAAAGTGGTAGGAGTTCACTCAAACGCATTTCTCTCTCGCGTCATATCTAGCTTATTTCATACTTTTTGCATAGTTTATGTAATTTTACTTCAGCATGGTTGGAATTTGTATAGTTATATACAATAACACTATCAAAAAGCTGCTCGTGTATTAAAATATTGCATGGAGAGAGTAAGAGAGAGAGTAGAGAAGTACTAGGGTTTCACTCGTTTCGTTTGTTGGCATTTGAGTGAAGAGAAATTTTGCCTGTCTAGTTATACATCGTTTTTGGTGCAAGTAGAGAAAAAAAACCAGCGCAATTTGGCAACCCTAGTAGAAGAGAACCAAAAAAGTCGACGCGTTTCACTAAAACGCATTTTTTTCCGCGTCATAACTTGATTGTTTCATACTTTTTACATACTTTATGTAATTTTAATTAAATATGGTTGGAATTTCTATAGTTAGATACAATAACAGCATCAGAAAACTGCTCGTGTTTTGAAATATTCAACGAAGAGAGTAAGAGGAAGAGCAGAGAAATGACGCGCTTCACTCGTTTTCTTTGTTGGCATTCCACTCCATGAGTAAATTTTCTTCTCGTGCATTGAAATATTCAATGAAGAGAGTATGATATATATATATAGAGAGAGAAATGTAACGCTTCACTCATTAAGCCTGTTTTTTTATTCCCTGCTAAACTAATTTTTCGACGACTTTGTATGGCGAACTAAGAGATATTAAGCTATTTTAAGCAGCACTCCATACAAAGTCGACGAAAAATTTGTTTAGCAGGGAATAAAAACAAACGCTTATTATCATTGTTGGCATTCGAGTTGAGAGAATTGTTGACAGTGTACTTTATGATTGGTTCATGTAGATTAGTGTGGCCCATATTTTTTATCGTCATCAGGCTCCCACCCTCACCAGTTTTGTTCATTTGCTCCAAAAACTGGTGTGTGCAACAGTTTTCCCCGATCGGATTACTCTTAGGCGCGCCGTGCCGCAAATGTCCTTAGACATTCTTTTGAAATAAGGATAACATTATTCGCGGTTAGTATCTAACTATAGAGAGATTTTGGGTGTGCGATTTGGAGCAAAACATTTCATCGCTAAAAAATCTCCATACAAATAAGGGCCACCCACACTAATGGAGACTGCCATTTCGTTAATTTTTCATTTGATTGGTACTCGACTCTTTGCCAAAGTTATTTCGTAGGGAAACAAGGCGTTGAGACCAAAATTTTGGCATTTCAATTATTTTAGCTTTGGCTGTGTACTGATAATACTTATGTTGGTTGGTTGAAAAGGCTGCAAGACAGCACGCTGCCTAGCACACTTAGGCTAAAGAACCCCATAATACATATGTAACAATTTGTAAAAGTTGTTACTGGGTGTTGTCTCTTTACTCCAAAAAGTCAGTAACGAGAGAGCGATAGAGATTATTTTGACAGTTCGATGATAGAGAACTTACAAACTTTTACTGTAGAAATTTTTGCCAGTACGAATTTGCATATTCGAACATATCGTACATACATATGATTAAAAACATACTTATGTTTTGTGTAAACAAACAAAATTAGGAAATAAAGGGGTTTTCAACAAAGGCGCTATAAAAGTAAATCGATAGGGACATAAAACGACGCCATATTTTTTCCCGTAAGGTTAGCCATTTCATAATGGAATGATATACGAGCCAACAGCGAGTCGAAATTATTAAAATTTACTACCGAAATTTGGAGTCAGGGGCCTCAACTTCAGTGGCCTCAATCATCTTCAGCGATGAGGCTCATTTCTGGCTGAATGGCTTCGTCAATAAGCAAAATATGCGTTATTGGTCAGACAGCAATCCACACGAAATCCAATCTGTTCAATGATAACCGAATATTTTTGGCCCCAATTGGATAATATGGACTTGGAGGACATGTGGTTCCAACAGGACGGCGCCACAAGCCACACAGCGAATGCCACAATCAATTTATTGGAAACCAAGTTTGGCGAACCTTGTTATGTCACGAAATGGCCCAGTCGATTGGCCGCCTCGTTCGTGCGATTTGACGACGTTAGATTATTTCCTGTGGGGCTACGTCAAGTCTATGGCCTATGCCAACAAGCCAGCGGCGATTGATGAACTTCGTACGAATATCGAACGTGAAATTGCAGCAGTATCGGCCGATTTATGCTTGAAAACCGTCGAAAATTGGGTTCAGCGTCTGGACTTCTGCAAGCGTGCCCGTGGTGGCCATTCAAAAGAAGTCGAGTTCCATACATAATGGCATCGAACGTACTTTCACAGGAATAAAGAATTTCATTGGTATCTAAAACTAAAAAACTTTTGTAGCGATCTTATTGAAAAACCCGATATATAAAATAGCAAAATAATCAATGGAAATTTATTTTTTTTAGAGAAAAATGCTTTTTTATAGCTTAACAATTTCGTATAATAGCCTGTTTTGTAACTTATAGCCTGTTTTTGTAACTTTTTGATCATTCGTACGCCAAATGACGAAGATAACGAAGCGAAGATAACTTTTGGTTTATGTACGCTTTGTTTTGAGTGAAACGAAAAGAGCTTTCGTTTTGCTTAAAAACTTTGGTTCAGCGAAATCAAACACGAACGAAACAAAACGTCAGATTAGACAATCAGAAGATATCAATCGTTTAGTTTGTTTACAAATGTATTTCTTTACGCATTTACAAGAAAATTAATTAAAATAGTTGTTTAATATGGATATTTTTAACTAAAAAAGTCGCTACATGTCGCCCCAAATGCACTCATTTTAAAAACACTTTAATTATCTCACTTCACTAACTTTAATTTTTCCCACTTTTCTTGCAATTTGTTCATTTTATTTTGTCTGCAATCAGCTGCTTCCAATTAAACAGCTGATAGAGCAGTGTTGCCTGCAGTTTGCTAAATTTTTGAATTTTCCAATAGAAAGAGCTTTTAAAATCAACAAGAATAACTCATTGGCAACAATGTACTTTGACATAAGGGCAGCTAGTAAAATGAGCTTTCACTCCCGAACGACAATGGAACAAAAACTCACATATAAACTTGATCGCCTGTGTAGCAATCGCACGTCTGCTTATACAAAAAAGTTCGCTGAACAGGCTATTAATTTTTGATCATTCGTACGCCAAATGACTAGCGAAGATAACTTTTGGTTTTTGTACGCTTTGTTTTGAGTGAAACGAAAAGAGCTCTTGTTTTGCTTAGAAAATTTGGTTCAGCGAAATCAAACACGAACGAAACAAAACGTCAGATTAGACAATCAGAAGATATCAATCGTTTAGTTTGTTTACAAATGTGTTTCTTAACGCATTTACAAGAAAATTAATTAAAATTGTTGTTTAATATGGGTATTTCTAACAAAAAAGTCGCTACATGTCGCCCCAAATGCCACGGATGCAATCATTTTAAAAACACTTTAATTATCTCACTTCACTAACTTTAATTTTTCCCACTTTTCCTGCAATTTGTTGTTTGTTCATTTTATTTTGTCTGCAATCAGCTGCTTCCAATTAAACAGCCAATAGAGCAGTGTTGCCCGCAGTTTGCTAAATTTTGGTATTTTCCAAGAGAAAGAGCTTTTAAAATCAACAAGACAGGCAGTTTTGGTGATTTTTAATGTTGTTTTTTGAACTGCAGACGTTTGTTCTTACAATGTTTACATTATAATCAGCTGTTTACATACAAAAGCTCTTATTTCTTGCAAGTTTTTACTGGGTGTCGTCTGTTTACTTTTTGAGATATTTTCTATTGGGAGAGTAAAATCTATCTTACTCTCTCAAAAATAGTTACTAATACGCAGACAGATACATACATATATTGACAAACAAAAGTATCACCACATGAAATATAGTATGAAGGGGAATTCTTTACAAAATACCTTCGCGAAAATTTCGTAAGAAGTGAATAAATACACTTTGCTTCAAGAGGTAAATACGGTTTAAAAATGTGTCGAAATGCAGCCAAAAATAAGCAGGTCGTCGCTTAAATCTAAGGCAGATTCTAGGTAATGAGGGTGACCAAAGAATTTTGGCTTATTTATTTATTTCGTCAGCTACAAACAGCCGGGACATAAAATAATGTATTATATAATCTACATGCAACAAAAAATTAACAGTGAAAAAAAAAATTTATAACTTAAAAAAAAACAAAGACAAAAATATATAATTAAAGAGCGGAACAATAAAGAATAGTAAAATTAAATCCAAAAATTAAAAAAATTATTGCGTCGCGTAGAACACGTTATTCTAAGCAATAAAAAAATAAAATAACAAAATCTTGGCAAATGCATAGTTTCGAAGTTATGCGGCCCGAAATTCCAATTATGTACCATGTACCATTGATATCATCCCTTTTTTGTATAAAACAAGTCAAACTAAACTCGAAAATTTATGTAGCATTTTTGGATAATTCGCTTAGTTATCGAGTTATCGGATGTTAAAATTTTGAAAAATTATCGAATATTTTTTTACTTTTCAAACAAACACAAAAATAATTTAAAACAAAATTGCGCCATAACTAAGCGACTGATCGAAAAATTCAACATAATTTCGAATTTATTTTGACTTGTTTCATGCAAAAAAAGTGACAGTATCAATATGTAGCCTCACACTGCACCTTAACCCCATTACCCTCTCACATATCCGAAATTTGTGGTACCATAACTCGATAACTATGCATTTGCTCCGATTTTGTTATTTTACATTATTTGCTAAAAATAATGTGTTCTACCCTCCTCAAAAAATGGTTGTTGTTTGGAGTGTCAGCCGTAAAATAGACCTGTTTCAGAATTTTAAAAGGACGAATTAAATATCACAATTTTAGAAAGACATTCAAGTTTGTTTGAGTTGAAATTATGTTATGGCCTCGGTGCAGGTCCGTATCAGAGGGAAATGAAAGCCCACATCCTACTGATTACGAAACGGTCTGCGCTAATGATGTTAAAATCTCAAACAAATATAAATTTTAGCACACAAGAAAATATACTCATCAAAATCGATATTTTGTGCGGCGATATTCATGTGAAACGGACTGTACATTTAGTCATATCAATTGCAATCCCAATAATTATGAATTAAATGGAATACATTTTTGTGTTAACGTAATGGCCAGTTTCTTTTTTTGTTTGTTTGTTTAACTTGTTATTCCCATTAGCTTTCAACTTTTCAATTAGAACAAAATTTCGTATCGAATTCACAAAAATGCCAAGTTTTTCTACCCAGATTTTAAATCAAAAAAAAAAAAAAGCAGCCAGCCTTTTAGACTTTAACTGGGCCACAAGTTTATTATGCTGAATTATGCGGAATTTTGTTATGACAAAATTTTAATGCTGACTGACGACTGACACACGATGCGACAATGACAACAATACTTTGTGGTTTCCATTGTAATCCAATTGTTACTCAGTTTTTGTGTTAGCATGAATTTATTTTAGTTTCTTTGGGTTTTCAATATAAGGGGGAGCAGAATAGCAATAACTTCATTTAATGTGGGTTTGTCCAATGCATCAACGGCGGCTCTGAAGACCTATGCATCACTACTTGTGGGTCTTACAGCTCTAATGGTCATTTGGAGACGGGATCTTAGCAATTCACGTCGCAGGCAATTACTTTCGGCCTCGGCGTTTTGTATCACCTGGGAAAAGAAATTGCATAGATTGATTGAAAAAATGCCCAGAAATTTTATCTTTTTTTAGTTATTTCGTCAATTACTTACGCTGTGAGTTAATGCCGCTCTTTCAATTGTTTCAGCGTCCATATCTCCTGCAAACGAATCGGCCAATGACGATGCAATTGAATCTGTTTCATATCTTGCTGTAGCTCCATCCAATTCGCTGTATTTTGGTGGTGCATCAGGATCTTCAGGTCCTTGTGGCTCCTCAGGACATGCAGCGATGTCGGTCATGAGTTTAAACTTTTGCTTCTTAAAGGAACGCAATTCGTCTTGTAGTCGTTGATTTTCCAATTCAAGATAATCGATCTGCAGAAAAGATTCAAATGTATCATATTCAGTGGAAATCACCTTACATGTTTTGATAAATAAACTGTTAATGCCTACACTCTCCAATTCAAATTCCATTTCATCTATGATATCGTAAGATTCAGTCAATTCCTTTTGCAGCGTCAGCACTTGGCTCTGTAAGGCCTCCACGGCTGTTTGCTCCATCAAAGCCGATTGCCTGTTCTCCTTGATGACCTTTTGTTCTGCAATTGTACGAGTTAGGATTTCAAATTCCATTCCGGAATGCTAACGGTATCACTTACCTTTCTCTTTTTGTGCTATGGCCGATTTCATAACCAATCCGGTTAATGTCTTCTGGCGATTGAATACATCCTCGAGGGCCTTGCAACGTTTTAACTTCTGCACAAAGGCCTCGTGAAGTAGATTGTATTTACGCTTAAGCTTCTCTAACTTCTCATACATTCGATCACGTTCATCCTCAAACTGAAAGGCTTTCAATCGTGCCTCCACATTAAGAGTTGATTTCGACCTTTCATCGCCCGCTTGGCGTTCCAGTTGTTCGCGCAGTCGGGCATTTTCCTTGCTCAGTCGTGCGTTTTGGCCGTTTGCTAGATGTAACAACTGTGGGCATTACTTGTATCTAAATTCAAGACAATGTATTGCATCTTTGTGCCACACTCTTCGAGATGCATGCAGTACCTACCCGCGTCCAATTCAGCCTGCAGGAAATACATTTGGGATTCCCTCTCTGTCATTTGTTGTGTTTTTCCTTGGACTACCACGAAGTAAATGCAGTTATAAACAATACAAAACACTCGGAGAGTGTTAGATGGTGGCGGTTGTGCCACATTCCAGATAGTGTGTCATTATCAAATATCAACATTATCTGCTGATAAGACCATAATGTGGTGGACTTCATTTTACCTGTTATCATCATAACCGGACACTAGCGCCATCATGCGCAAACAAACCGCAACGCCTGAGGTTTTTCACTTAGCGAGGATTTAAACCATACAGTGGTGGCAAAGTAAATGAAACCCATTGATGTATTATTTTAGTTCATATCTAACGGGATTAAGATTTTTATTTTAGTGGATTTTATTATTTTTTTTCATTTACAATATAATAAATTTATAGTAAATACAAGACTAATATAAAGATTTAAAGCACTGGCGACTGAGGCCTTCATTTACATCACTTAATGCAAATGCAAAAATAAATGAAAATTAGGTCTGTTTTTTATTACCTGCTAAACAAATTTTTCGACCACTTTGTATGGGAAAGTAGTAGATACATACAAAGTAGTCGAAAAATTAATTTAGCGGGAAATAAAAAAACACGCTTAGTATTTCCTTATTCGATCAATTCGATTTATTCACGTTTTTACTTAGTCAAGCTAAGTGGACATAGTTTTTGTAAAATAAAACGTCATATTTTTAAATTTTCTCAACGTTTGCTTAATTTGCATTGGATTTTAAGTTCCATTACTTTTTCTACTGAAAATGCAAAAGAATTACCATCGTTCGCAATGACAATTAAAAAATTTTCAATTTGCATTTGCTCAGGCAATGGAAATGCTGGTTATTGAATCCGATGCCAATTGTAATGAAACATGGGAGTGCGTTTAATTAGTTTGAAAGTAATTTATATGTAGAGGTGTGTGGCTTCGATAGGTATTGCCTCGCAATTCATACTTTCAAATTCATAAACCTGTACTGTACAAAATATTTGGAAACCAAAACTGTCAATATGATGCAAATGCTTTGAAAATAAGTACAATTGACAATGGTATTTACAGTTTTTGAATTTGCATTTGGACAGGTAACACTATGCAACAAAATGAAAAACAGTTGATCAACCAGAAATGCCAACTCAATTTTTGACGTAGTTTAGCAGCCTTTTTAAAAAAAAACAACAACAACAATTTTCGAATGCTACAGTTTTTTTTTTAATTTTTTTTAAAAAAATTCTTGTTTTTCAAAATGGTACGTTCATTTTAATAGAATTTTCCAAGGATTCCCTTCATCGATTTCCTGGAAATTTATCTTAAAAAAATGTCCATAATAATAGCTTTGAAATGAGTGCAAATATGTCAAATGAGAATGCTTGATTCACAACTTATTGAATTTAACATTTCAAATTTTGCATTTTTTTTTTTTGCAAAAAATCAAATATTTTTAATTTTTATTTTATCATAAAAATAAAAAATAGATATATTTTTTATTATTTTCTTCAAAAATCAAGATACATACCAAAGAAACCCATACAGAAATACAAGAGTTATAGCCATTTAGTAGATTAACCCAAAATCATTTTTTATAATTTTCTTCTTTACATGCGCGTCAAAAGATTTAAATGCGTACATTGGACAACTTCTTGATACTGTATGGTATTTTGAGCGAAGAATTCAAAAAATTATTAAAATTATTATCACAGAAATTTAAATTATTGCTACTGCATAGCTAACACTTAACTGGTCAGTGCCTTCTTCGTGGTTCGTCGGTCCATTCGTGTGTTGTCGTATCCTTAAGCTTACCATCGTCTATCTCTTTCCCTCTTTGCCAAAACTTATAATTCGTATCAAAATCAGCCGTGTGGCCGATTTCAATTACATATATGCCATGCCAATGGAGTAGTCCGTTTTCCCTTCCCCATGTCATGCTAATGTTCTCGTCCGTAGGGCTTTCCTCACCATTCATACACCATTGTTTGGATGCAAATATAACTTGTTTGAAACCCCCACAAAACGATTCTCCTTTCCAGATATTGAGATAGCCCAAATTTCAGCTCGATTAAACGACGTTAACCCGTGCCGCTCGTCGCTCAAATTTTGAAAAAATTCAAATTTTGGCCAAAAAGCTGACATATGGAGCCATAACTCCAAAACGGTAAATAATAAAAACACGCTTAATATCTCAAAAGAAAGCTAATGTTGTTCTTCAAAATTTATATTTTATACATAATTGTTGTTATTTTAAGTCAAACCGAGTTACAACAGCCTTTGACCCCAAAAACGTGACCTGGTACCAGTAGGAGCCAGTTTGGGAGTTTTCTAAGAATTTTACGGGTTTTTACAGAATGTGTCTCGGAATTAACATTTTTTTGATAAAAAGTATTTTGGAACTCTATTTTCAAACATAAAGAGCCTTTTGCTAATCTTTTTGAGCTAGTTAGATCGAACAATTATCTAGTGAAGATATTTTAAGGTTTTTTTTTTTTTTTAATTTTCCAAGTGTGTGTGTTATTGTTTTTATAACTATTATAGTATTATTTTAAAAGACATTTGAAAATATTTTATTGAAATTAAAGTTTGTAATATATTTTGTTTAGTTTTTCAAGTTAACTGTGATTTACCACCTATTGGACTCTGAAATGGCATCCACATCAGGAGTACAAAGCCGGACCAAGGATAATATATTTCTTGTGGGCTGCTATCCCATTCACCAGATCACCGGTTGTAAACTACCGTCAAATCGTCAAGTTGTGTGTGCTTTATTTTATAATTTACGTACTGTGAAATTAACTAGAAGAGAATCAGCAAAACTTACCATACGAGAAGTGTTAATTTTTTGGGAGAAAGCTCGAATCCCGACTAAACATGAGCAAGATGCAATTACTAAGCCGGAAAAACTTCACGCCGAGTGGAGAACTGTTCAAAAAGACCGGAAGAAAACATCGGAAACGGCCAAGAACAAATTTAAACAGTTTGTTGAAAAGTTGGATGATCTTTTTGATGTTGGTCAACAAGATGCCTTGTCTCTGATGAAATCGGAAGAAGATAAGGCGTTTCTCGTGAAACAGAGGCAGAAGGGGCCGCCCAGGTTCCATGGCTGGAGTGGAAATCAAGTTGTCTCGAGCTGAAGAAATCAAGGCGCAAAAGGAACTTGCAAAAATGAATCGACAAATCCAAGAAGAAACTTATGATATTGGTGAGTTGTTATTATTATTATGATTCTAAAAAATAGATAAACAAATAAGTAAATGGTTTCATTATAATTGAAAGAAAGTTGTACATGAGAGCATCATTTGGCATCTTTATGATTGAGTTTATATTTTTTAAATAATACCTATTGATAATAAGAAGTAGATAATTTAGTACCAATGTATTATTACTATTCCGCTAAAACGACAAGTTTTTATAGTATTTTTTCTCTTTCTTTTGTTGCTTCTTAGAGCCAGATGATGAAGAGAAGTTCGAAGAAGGAGAAGAAGAAGAAGACACTGAAGCGGGCAGTATCTACCAAGAACTTGAGAGCTTGGAGGAAATGGACATCCCTGAAGAAGCTGTAGAAGATCTAGTACCATCTGAGAGCAAGAGGATGAAAGTTTCATTTGCAAGGGGCATTAAGGAGATTTTAAACATGAAATTGTCCATTTTGTTAGATCGGTGTAAGGTGTCCGACAGAAATGCCACGAGAATTTTAATAGCTACTCTAGAAGCACTAAACCTTGACCCTCTTGAGTACAAAGTTTCGAAAACTTTACTGCATTCTAGAAGGCAAATGTGCAGAGAACAATATACTAAAAAAAATTTAGATAAAGTAAACATTCCTGAAAAAGAGCCCGTGGTTGCCCATTGGGATGGTAAACTTTTACCGGGTGTTATAAAAAATTAACAATGTGAGCGAATAGCTATTGCTATTTCATATGGCGAAAAAGAACAGCTGCTGGGAGTTCCTGTAACAGCAAACAGCTCTGGGGAGGAGCAAGCCGTAGCCGTATATGAATGCCTACAGGAATGGGGTCTTCCCAACACCGTCAAGGCGATGTGCTTCGACACTGCAGCATCCAACACGGGAAGACTCAAAGGAGCATGCGTTCTATTGGAGCAAATGTTAGGAATAGAATTGTTACATCTAGCTTGCCGTCACCATATCCTGGAAATTCTGTTAAGAGGCGTATTCAACACAAAAATGGGATCAACCACTGGACATCATCCTGACATTTTCAAGAGATTCCTTACTGCATGGCCCAAGATAGACAAAAGAAGATACGACACAGGTATCAGTGACAATCTAATACAAAAGCAGCTAACTCCAGAAGTAATTGCAAACGTTACTGCTGAATTCGAGACCAAATTTACTAAGATCCACCCCAGAGATGACTACAAGGAGCTGTTGCAGTTGGTTCTCGTATTTGTTGGATCACTAGAAAGCAATGTTGTGGGATTTAGAACTCCAGGAGCCATTCATTATGCTAGGTGGATGGCAAAGGCTATTTACTGCTTAAAAATTTTAATTTTTCGTCGCCAATTTGAGATGTCTAAAGAAGAAGAAAGTTCTGTGCGTGCCATTTCTGATTTCCTAGTTAAAATTTATTGTAAAGCTTGGTTCAATGCTCCAAAAGCTCATCTTGCTCCAAAGCAAGATTTAGATATTTTGCATAGCCTGTTAGACTATAAAGAATGTGACAAAGACATTGCAGAAATAGCCCTGACAAAATTTTCGAACCATTTGTGGTATTTGAATGCAGAGTTGGTGGGATTGTCGTTTTTTGATCCTACCATTACAAACGATGAAAAGTTGTTAATGGCTAATAAATTGCTCAGTTGCACAGATGAACGATCAGAGTACGCTAGGGTTGTAAATCCAAAAGTTAGCAAAGACAAATTAAAAGAGGTAGTTGATGGAGGATTGGTAAATTTACTTACCAAAGAAACGTTTACATTCTTTGACCGATTTAATATAGAAACAGATTTCCTAAGACAAAATTCAAACACCTGGCCTCAAAATAATGACTTCCAAGAAGGATTGAAAATTGTCAAAACATTAAAAGTAGTTAATGATATGGCTGAGCGTGGTGTTAAATTAATAACCGACTTTAACGACCTTCTGACAAAAGATGAAGAACAAAAGCAATATGTCCTGCAGGTTGTAAGCAAATGTCGAGCATTATATCCTGACGTTTCAAAAACTACTTTAACAAAAGCTCTAGAATAGATTAGATAACTATGTAAAATTATCAGCTCATGCGTATCTTTTCTGTGTCTGTTTTGTATGTATTATATAATATATATAATAAATGTCATAAGACTTATCAGTATTACTTCTATTTTTATTATATTTCTACTTTAAACTCAAAAATCTACCAGAGAAAAAACAAACTTTATCATTTAATAACCAAGTATACGAAGTCCTAGTGGTACCAGGTCACGTTTTTGGGGCTAAAGGCTGTTGTAACTCGGTTTGACTTAAAATAACAACAATTATGTATAAAATATAAATTTTGAAGAACAACATTAGCTTTCTTTTGAGATATTTAGAGTGTTTTTATTATTTACCGTTTTGGAGTTATGGCTCCATATGTCAGCTTTTTGGCCAAAAATTTGAATTTTTTCAAACTTTGAGCTACGAGCGGCACGGGTTAACGTCGTTTAATCGAGCTCAAATGGCGGCTTTCTCAATATCTGGAAAGGAGAATCGTTTTGTGGGGTCCAGACGAAAAAAATTTCGACATCGATATTTTGCCGTCATTCTAATATTGTGCAAAACCTAAGAAACTTGTGCAGCAATTTCTTAAAATAAAAAAAAATAAAAATATATCAATTAAAAAAAGTAAAACGCAGTTTCATTTATCGGCAACGTAAATATTTGCAAAAATAAAAAATTTTAAATCATAACGGTAAAATATGTGACGAAACCCATTTATATTCAAATTTTAGCTGCGTAAAACCTAAGCAACTTTTGGGTTTCTTTCGATATTGTTTCTATTCTCGCACGAAAGTAACTGTTATTGTCCAAGCCATGAAGAGAAAATGCTTAGAAAATTTTATTATGTTTCCGTTGTGTTTAGGGAATGCAAATACCCGGACTTTTTCATTTCCCGGGAAAAATAAATAAATTTCCTAACATTCACTCCAACCATATCTAAATCTATTAGTGATGTGGATAAATCTAACGCAATTTGTTTATACCTTATCACTTATCTGTCCAATGGCAAACAGCATGCTATGTTTACATTCAACCGACAATTGCTTAGCGGTGACAAACTAATTTTGAACCTGACTCCCTTGTGACACATAAAAAAAAAATAAATGGTTTCCCATTACATCCCATGAAGGGACTGGGCAGAACTTCTCACAATCACTGACCTGTGCGCTTTCCAGTTCTCACTCACTGATTGGGACCTAAAGTTTTACACCGATTCCGAACGGTATTTTGAGAAGCTTTTTCATGGCTAGATTCTCGATAGTGTCGCCGTCACTATGCGAGGTGGCCGCCGCCGAAAGAAAATTTGAAGGTGGTCGGAGCCGGGTTCGAACCCAGGATCTCATGTACAAGAGCCGCGCACACTAACCATTGCACCACCGACACATGCTGAGATGAAATTATTGGTATCGATTTCGTACATAAAGTTTTAGTTTTGTTAAAATAAGAAGAAGATTGAGTTTAAAAGAGGTTCGAAAAGATTTGAAATTTTTTTTATTATAAATGATTCGATCTGAAATTATTTCTTGGAAGAATATTTTTCGATTTACAGATTACTATACAGATTACGGATTTTTCTGAAATTAAAAAAAATGTGAACAGTCCGAGCCAGGTTTTAAACTCTCGTTGGCGGACGATTGTTTTTGATCCTTCTCATCACCGCCTTAGCGTTCTAGGCAAGATTTGGAAATAGTTTTAGTAAGTTTATTTTAGTTATAGCAATGAAAACATTTTGCTATAAATCTAAAAGTATTGCTTATGGTGATTTCGTTTCTAAAAAATAATGTTGCCCTTGTATGGGGCGACATTTAAAAAAAAAATTCCATCGCCCCTTTGAAGTTGTGCCATTTTCAGCGTGAGAAACGAACATAGAAATGTAACATTTTCTCACAAATATATGCTTTTTTAGCATGTCTTTTTTACCTTGCTTAACTATGTTATTCGTCCAGTGTATATGGAAATCTAATCGATATTCAGCAATTTTAAGCGTCTCTATATACAAATTGGTCGAGTGGGTACAAATACAAATGGGTTTTGTCGTTATTCCCGCTTATCAAAAAATTAGACCACTTTGTTTGAGAATGTAAGCGAATTTACATGGAGCCGTTTAAATTACACATAAAAAAATATTGGCCTGTAAATTTCAATTAAAAATATAATTGATTTCTTTTAAAAAATTCAATTAATAAATTAATAGAATCAATTAAATTTTTAATCATATTTACAATTCATTTTTGAGTTTACAACAGAACTAGAAGTTGGCAAGGCGCAAATCTACGGCGCTAAAAATGTTTAATTTTTGAGTGCATTCGCGAAATTTTTGTTGTGAATCTTTCTAAATTAATATAAATATGCATGATGCGTTCTTAACAAACCTTAATGTAAATGAACAAAATTATTGTGATAAAGTATTTTACAGAAAGTTGCATTTTACAGGGCCGTTGGGAGGCAATATACGAGGCGGCTGAGTCACCAGCCGTCGTTGTCACTTTTCGTACGTCTCTAGTCTTTGATATACAACACTGTTGTTATTTGTAATTCGTTTATTGTTGATGGAAAGATTTCATTTTGTAAACTTAATGAATAATAGTGTTAAATTGCCTTGTTTCGTAATGAAAACTGCGTTTTTTGTAATTGTGTTTAATTCGCAAGTGTTTTTAAATAAATTTTATTGGAAATGAGTGTTTTGTTTGCAATACAAAACATTACTGTCCCCAAACATTTTTTATGCACTTGAAAAAACACATACAATTGTTTACACGAAAATTGTTTTCAAAAATTTCACGTAAAAAGAATCTTTAAGACTCACCTTCTTAGACATTTTGAATGTGTAAAACAAGAGTACCCTAAATTGGATAAAAGCAATATGCAGAATAGATGGAATGCGACAATGGAGCGACTGTTGCTGCGGCAGGAGCAGATAAATTGAATGTTTCTCCAGAACCACCAGATGTACCTATTTTTTTGTATTTAACATAAATCGTTTAAACATTAACTGCTTTATTCATAAAAAGTTGTGAAAGATTTGAGGGACGGTTTTTGTATGACAAACTGTGTCTCAAACCCCTCATAACTTTTTAAATGTTTAATATATAACAATAGTTTAAGAAAACGGGACATTAGTTCCGATGATGAATCCAAATTCTAAAAAATTTATTTTTTTATAGATATAACATGTGTATCTGCGAAACCTTGAATAAAATCGCTTTAAAAATAGAATTTTTTAGTTTTTTTTAGGGGGTGGGGTTTCATGCTGAAAAAAGCAATAACGGTTTTAATTGATTCAATTACAAATTTAATCAAAAATCGCGAAAAAAAATCAATAATTTTTTTAATTAACTTGATTATAGACTTAATCAATATTTTTGAAAAAAATCAATAAATGTTTTAATCAAATTTAAAAATTTTTTAATTGAAGTTTTTTTTTTGACAAATTTACAAATACCTTTAATTAATATTATCATTTTCGTGATTACACCAAAATGAATTAAAAAATTAATCAAATATACAAATCTTTTAATTGAAATTGATTTTTAATTTTTTCTTTGTACCCTTGCGCCCCTACAAAAGGTAGAAAAATTAGCTTAGCGAGGACAAATAACACAAACAAAATTACAGAGAATTTGCATTTTAATCGGGCAACAATCTCCCCCATTACTCGCCGAGAGGGCAGAAAATTCAAAAAGTTTTGCACTTTTTGAGTTGCAACATTCTCAGAAACGAACACAAAACCTTCAAGTGGGGTTGCACTTTTTTAACAAACGAACACAAAAAGGCACTTTTAGGGCAAAGGGAAGAAAAAATGTTGAAGTTGTTTTCTCAGAATCCAAATCGCCATTAGATATAAACGGAGACACATCAACTCAATGAAAATGATTTCATTAACCTGGACTCTTTCGTCACTGCTACAAATATGTTTCATTACTGTGATGAATATGTTCCATTGTTTCATTGATGTAAGAAGCTGGTTTGGAAATTGAATCATCCCTATATGAATGATGTCCAAACATTGACATCAAGAACCCTTTATTGCCCATTTTATAATATTTTTCACTTTGCCATATCGTGGAAAAATTAAAATTTACTGGTTTTATTTTGACAAAATGATACAAATTTGTTTCGACAGACTGCCTAAACCTCAAAGCTTTACAATTACATTATTAAACCTTTTTCCTGCAAAATAGACAAATGACGAATTCGTTGCACCAACAACAATTGAGTTGCTGCAGCAACGCAACGATGATCATTCAAAAAATTTTATAAAACATGATTTATTGCAGCAACGAATACAATAGTGGGGAGTATAGAACTTTTCATTATAGCAATGTCAATCAACTAACGAATATGTCACATCCCCACGAATAATCGTTTTTATTTCAGAACACTGATACTAATATTTACGAAAATACAATGATCTAAAACATATACATAGAATACGCTATTGCAAGAAGAGCTTGCTAAAACCATTTTTTGCTAAAATATTATATTGCAATCTTTTGGAAATTTCCCGGATAAATTCCCGGAAAAGCGGGAATTGAAAATGGATGAAATTTCCGGGAAATACCAGGATGCATTCTCTAGTTGTGATCGATTATGCTCCGCGAGAACATACGATACGATAGATATTTTACATTGCTCATACTTACTTACTTACTTATCCGGTTTCGAACAAGCCAGGAATCTTATAAAACGAAGATAACATATTTCTTCAACCAGTTCGATCTTTTGCCTTATCTCTCCAGTTGACAATACCAAGTGTACGCAGGGATTCGTCAACCTGATCCCTCCAGGGGGGTCATGATCTTCCAATTTTTCGTCTTCCTTCGAGTTCGGTTTCGAAACCCTGCGTGCTGGTTCGTCTTCATCCATTCTACTGACATGGGATATACATAGCTCATATAGCTCATGGTTCATTCGTCGCGGATTTGTCGGAGTATTTTTCTCTCTAAGATTTCTACAGGTGTTTCGTCTGCTTGCGATAAGACCCGGGATTCTGCGCCATAAAGCAAGACAGGTTGTATGAGAGTCTGGTACAGCTGGGCTTTTGTTACTCGAGGGAGGGCTTTATCTCTAACGTGCTTGCTTAGCCCAAAATTACATTTAGTCGCGAGCACAATTCTCCGCATGGTCTCAAGTAAGATCATTAGCAAGTTCGGTAAGATCATTAGCAACTTTCACTGCGGATTTGGTGTTCGTCAAGGTCATCCTGCGAAGGCGTATAAGTTTTGCAGGAATACCAAGCTCAGACATTGCTTCGTAGAGTTTCTCACGTATCGGGCTATCGAAGGCCGTCTTATAATCGACACATATACGATAGGTGTCGATTTGCTATTTGTGGGTCTTCTCCAGGATTTATCGTAGCGTGAAAATCTGTCGATTTTCCAGGCCTAAAGCCACACTGGTATGGTCCAATCTGATCAGCGATAATTGGTTTAAGGCTTTCGCACATTATACTTAATAGCACCTTATATGCTATTGATTAGATAGGGTTCATATTGGGACTAGTTAGACTCCAATCGCCGGACATGCATTCATTTCACCAAATTTAGCTAATCAGCTGATGCATGTATCTTATCAGCTTATCGCCGCCAGCCATTAACAGCTCCGCCGGTAATCCACCGGCTTCTGCGGTTTAGTTATTATTAAGCCGAGCAATAACTGTGCTGACCTCGTCTTGGTTAGGAGCGGGTGATCGTGATCGATTGTTTCATCGTCACTGGATAGCTCAGTTACCAGTAGCGCGGAGAAATGACCTCTCCATATTCCCAACATGCTCTGCACATCTGCGATAAGATTTCTGTCCTTGTCTTTACAGAAGGGGGGACCTGAAACAAGTCCAATTGTTCTGCTTTTGACTTTTGATAGAATTTTTGGGCTTTATTCTTCCTTCTGTATGTCTCTCACTCTCGCATTTTCTCCACTACCGCTTCTAACGCCTAAAGAGAGGTTTACCTCCTTTCTTTTTTCCCTATATCACTCAGTCGCAGGTCGCGTTGCAATTGACTGAAGCATTGCCATACGTGCAGCGTTCTTTTTATCATTTGCAGTGCGACACACTTTATCGTACCATGGTGTGTTGCGATGCGTTTTTCCAAAACCAAGTACGGTTGTTGAGGCACTTTTTATAGAGCCGTCTGTGGCTGCCTCTGGTAATTGCAGCTTTCCGATGGTTTCTTCTGATGGTTTGCGTCTGGTTTCGTACGATTTTTCTTACTCTTCTGCGAACCATTGCAGCTACCAGGTAGTGCTCAGAATCTTGCTCATGCTGGAGGCATATAATGGAGGTCAGTTACAACGTGAAATAGCCAAAAAATTTGGCGTGAACAAGAGCATTGTGTCATGATTAATAATAAAATATAAAATGACGGGATCACTTGATACTACCAACAAAGGTGGACGGCCTCGCAAGACATCTGAGCGAACAGGCCGAGAAATTAGCAAGTTGATAAAGAAAGACCTTTTGTCTCCTCTATAGAGATCGTAAATTCTTTGTAACTTAAGATGACTAGACGACCTGACGTATAGATGGCGCCAGTAGTTTGAAAAAAATATTTTGATGACAATTGGCAACCTTATAAAACATATGTTTTAAGCTTCAAGGCGCCAAGTAGTTTAGTATTTTTATTTGTGCCATCAAAAAACGATCTCAGTGAATTTGTAAATATGGAAAAAATTGGTCATCGTTATGTAGTTCAATATTTCCATTTGAAAGGTCTCAGTCCAAGCAATATTAAAGCCGAGCTACATTCTGCTCTGGAGAAGTCTGCTCCTTCGTTTACGACTGTAAAATATTAGGTAGCAGAGCTTAAACGAGGTCATACGAGCTGCCGAGCTGCACTATATGGTATTGGATGAAATGATAGGCATTTCAAATAGTGTTATATATATCGTATATTGACCGAAGATTTGAAGATGAGAAAGCTGTGCGCAAGATGGGTGCCTCGCTTGCCTTGCATAGAGCAAAAACAGCGGCGTGAAGAAGTTTCAGTAGAGTGTTTGGCGATGTTTAACCGCAATAAAGGCGAATTTTTCGTCGATTTATAACCATGGATGAGAGATGGTTCCACCACTTCACCATTTCAAAATAAAGTGGTGCTTCATCAAGACAATGCCCCAGTTCACACATCCACTATTGGGATGGCCAAATTAATGAATTAAAGTTCGAATTGTTTCATGACGCACGTTATTCACCAGACTTAGCTCCCTGGGACTATTTTTTTTCGGTGGTGAAATGGTTAGTGTGCGCGCCTCTTGTATAGGAGACCCTGGGTTCGATTCCTACTCCGACTACCTAACAATTTCTTTCGACGACGGCCACCTCGCTTAGTGACTTCGACACTATCGAGTACTTAGCCATGAAAAAGCTTCTCAAAATACCGTTCGGAACCGATGTAAAACTGTAGGCCCCAATCAGTGAGTATAAAACTATAAAGCGCACAGCTCACTGGTTTGTGAGAAGCTCTCCCTAATTCCTTCATGGGATGTAATGGGAAACCATTTATTTTTAAACTTTGAAAAATAGCTCGGTGGCAAAACATTTGCCAACAAAGAAGAGTTGGAGTCTGCGGTTGATTGTTATTTTAAGGAGTTTGACAGTTTTTACTATAAACTGGTTATCGTAGCTATAGAATATTGCTGGAAAGTTTGTGTCGAGATAAAAGGAGATTATGTTGAAGAATAAAGAAAATGTTTCCAAATTTTCTTTGTGTCTTCTCGGTCGTACACCACAATACAGTTCGGAGAATTGCCGCGGAAAATGATTTGAAAAGTTATGCACCATGCAAAAAAAATTACAGCAGACAGTTGTCCGAGGCCTTCAGACACACGGCCATTAAGTTTAACGTAGAATACGCCATCCGATAAGACAGAAAACATATATAACAATAAATTCATTTGCTTATATTATTTATCATTTATTGTTATATATGTTTTCTGTCTTATCGGAAGGCGTATTCTACGTTAAACTTAATGGCCGTCTCTCTGACACAGCCTGCAGGGACAGTCCGTGGCCGAAGGCCTCGGACAACTGTCTGCTGTAATTTTTATATTTACCAACGGCATTTGATTCAAGTCCGTTTAAAAAAAAAATATTATGTTCAATTTTTTTAAACTTAATTTAATTTATGTATTTTAATTAATATTTTTATTGAAATAAGTTCTGCGAATGTTGAGAGGGCCGCCCTAATATTAAAAAAGGTTTACCTTATCGAGTCTTCGCATTAGCATTCGAGCGTTGTGTGAAAGCTTTACGCTTTACAATTCAAAATTAATCTTTCGCAAAAAAAAGCTTTATTACGTTAGCTTACTGTTTGTTTCACTTTTTACTAGATACATGTTGCCAAGCTTGCTGTTCGTTTCACTTTTTACTAGATACATGTTCCTAAGCAATGTTGAGCAACCAAAAACACTCAACCAAACACCACACATATGTTTGAGTGTATGTGTTTAAACAATTTTCATTTGAGAAATTAAAATACTAGAAATATATCAACCAATATGAAATGTATATCAAACGAAAGATAACATCTTCATTTACCTACAAAAAAAATTTTAAAAAAATTCATCTAGCCGTTTCCTCAAATTCAATGAAATAAAGATTACAACAATAAAAACCTGACATGACTCCTCATACCGTAAGGTACGACGTATTCTACGTCAAAAACCAATGCTTAGAAAAAAAAACATTTGGATAAACGGTTGGTACAGATCGTTATTGGTTCAAAGATAAAAAAAAATGTTTTTGGTCTTGTTTTTCTAGATTAGCATCTGGGATAAAATATAAGCAGTGGAATGAAAAAAACAGTCAACTGTGCTGTTAAGTGACGAATCCAAATTTAACTTATTCTGCTTTGATGGGAAAAATAAAAACGGCTGGATACGCGCTTCTGTAAGAGACCTATGAACCATGGCGGAGGAAGTGTGATGGTCTGGACGTGTTTCGTTGGTAGCGGTGTTGGGCCCCTTCATGTCATTATGGACCGTGTCATGTACAAAAACATCTTAGAGACCGTAATGATTCCGTACGCAGTGTGGAACATGCCACTTCGATTCGTGTTTCAACACGACAATAATCCGAAGCACACTTCGAAGTTGGCCACAGACTATTTAGAGATGAAAAATGTTTCAGTTTTTGATTGGCCGGCACAATCACCAGTCTTGAATCCAATTGTAAATCGTTTTGAAATCCCCAAATGCAAAGTTGGTGGAAGGGATTTCAGCAACCGCGAAGATTTTATAAAAACCCCAAAATACGAATGGAAATCTATTCAGATGGATGCAATAACCAACCTCATGAAATCCATGCCGAAACGTTGTCAGCAGGTTTTAGACAATATATTTTACCATTATGATTTTCGATGTTTTATTTTGCAAATAAGGATTTTTTTTGATGTATTGATATATTTTTAGAATATTTTTACTTTAAGAAATTGTGACAAAAGTTGCTTGCGCATGGGATTTCGTAAACTACGTTGTCGTGTTGTCGTTTGTCAATTAATGCTCCAGTGTTGGTAAATACTTCACTTAAAATTCCAAGGGGCTTGTACTAGGGAATCCAATTAATCAGTTTTTCCGAATAATTACACTGTAAGTAGGTGAAGATGACACACCAAAACGCCGAGACACGTCAACCTAATTTTGGATCGTAGAATCCAGTGGTGTACCCCGTTTTGAAAAGTCAGCTCGAAATCACGATATATTTGGATTTTATATTTGTAGTAGATTTAAGGTGATTTTTGATTTTATTTGAATGAAAAACCTTTAAAAACTTGTTTAAAATCAATTTGTTTATTATTTATTTGTCAAAATTTATGTCTAGAAATAATGGACGTCAATTTTCAAGCGGACATGGAACTATATTTGCTCTTATTTTGATGATTTTATAATTTTTTTTGGATTTATTAAATTTTTACTCTTTGTTTGCAATCGACCAGCAGAAATCAGCAAGCATTGAGTCTATTCTTTTTCCAGCGAAACGGTCTTCGAATGCCATTATGGTTCGATGAAATCTTTCGCCAGTTTCGTCAGTTTCTGTGGACAAATTTCGTTCGTAAAAATCGAAATGTGCATGTAACATGTGGATTTTCAACGACATATTAACGCCAAGTTTGTCGAAAGACTTCATCATGTTGTCAATATAATCACGGTACTCCGGTGAGCGATTTTTGCAAAGAACGTTTTCAATTACCGCACGAATTGAGTTCCATGCATTTAGTTCAGTTTCATCTAACATTTCAGAAAAACTTGTATCCCTTAAAAGTTTCCGTATATCTGGACCGTTAACTACACCTGTAGCCCGTTTCTGTAACTCGTACCGATCGCAGTTACCGATTGGAAGTACCTATTTGACGTCACTCTGACGTCATTCTCACCATCAATGTTTCTGTAAAAAAAATTGCCGATCCCTATTCCATTCACTCGTTCCAAATCGGTAATATGATATTTGTTTCGATTCTACTCAATAGGAATCGCTTAGAGAACTGTTTCTGTAAGAAATCTGACTCAACTCGAAATCGATAATTTTCTCACTGACTTTAAGCCAAGTGAAAACTCTACCGATTGCTATAGTGTTGCAACTATGAGGAAGCAAGTACTCATCAAATACAACTTTGGCATAAACCTAGTTTACGTCGGAAATTCCTGGAAAATATTTGTCAATTGGAGTGGGTAGGAATTGTTATTGTATTTTCGGAGTTATGGGCCCCAAAGTTCGGACATACGGCTCGATATTACGAGAGTGATGCCGTTTTATAGGACCAATGTTTCAACTTCTTTATGTAGAAAAAGTTGAAATAAGCAAAAAAAAATTAAATACATTTTTTGAATAACTGTCTGATTTTTTTATATAACATTTTTCTTTTGAAATAACAATTCCTACGCATTCCAAAAAAAAAGAAATTTCCAGGAATTTCAGACGTAAAGTAGGTTTGTTCCGAAATTTACGACAATTTATGAACCGGTTTCAACGAAATCGGTATTCAAAATAAACCGAGTGCAAATGTTTGTTTACTTTAAATATACATCACCAACAGTCAACTTATTTAATTGCTTTTGGCTCAAGTGGCGCCGGTGGATTCTCAGCATATTTCTGCGATCATGGAAAGATGCGTAAATAATAACAAATATGCTACTCATTTTGTATAAACTTATTAAAGTAAATACGAAACTGAAAAAAAGTGTTTTTAATACGAAATATTTGTAGATGAAAACAAATGCAAATAAACAGCTGCTTGTCATCTGTTTCAATTCTTACCGTTTCTTTCCGATTTGTGTTTCTTTCTATCACAGACCGAATTTTTACCGATTTGAACGTACAGAAACACCAGTAATCACGAAATCGGTAACTTTCAATCGAGTCGTTGTGACGTCACATAAATCGTTAACTTACCGATTTACTTACAGAAACGGGCTACTGTTGAATAAAATTTATATAAAATATATTGCAGTCACACACTCTGAATTACACAAAATTACCCTTTTCGTACTGTTTGCGTTTTGCACGGCTGTCCCATTCACAAAAAATAAACATGTACTTTGTATAGCCAGTTTGCATTCCAGCTAATAGTGAAAGAACCTTAAAATCACAATTTACGCGCCGCCAATTGTGTTCGTCATAACTGATGCGTTCCAGAATCAATTTCATGGTATCATACGACTCATGCATTCCAAGAGCATACATCAATGGCACTGGTTTAATGCTGCTGTTTTCAAATAGCAAGACTACTTTTAAGCTTCTGGTTGAAGAGCCTATGAAAAGATGCCATAAAGATGGTTTATAGTTGCAGATTCCAATTTCATTCATTAAACCGGGAATATCTAGACAATATGCATAAGCTGCGTCCTCGGAAACATGAAATAAGGCATATATGGTTCTTGCCGGTATTTGTAAGATGTAACTTTTACAACTGGTGCCAGCACGTTGACGCTTCTTAGTTCCGAAGCCAAAGTCATTGCATTACTTTGAGATAGCTTCAGATTTCGAACGATTCTATCTAAATGTTCCTGCGAAATTAATGATCGATGATGTATAACTGGCTGAAGGTAATCAGAATCAGCATGATGTAATGATGTTGCTGAAGTTTGTGATTGTACTTCATAGGATGCAGTATCATACTCGTATTGTTATGTCGATGGATGTACTGGGACAGGCAATTCATCACTGTGTGGAACTGGTACGTGAGCACTTGGCACACCTTTTTATATAAAACCGGATCGTTCTATAATAATAAATTATTGTGTATTCCGTATATAGTCTATCTAAGTGAACTTACTGTTTCCATTGAGACCATTTACATCGTTCTTGCACGCGTAACAATTCTCTGTATCATGTTCCCCTGGATCGGTCCACATCATTGGAAGTCCAAATGGCATCGAATATCGCCGTAATTTCCACCATTTGTTTAATGCACTAAAACATGTGATGCACACAGAAAAAAATATTCCCGAATTAATTTCAATTACTGATTTGCTTGAAAACAGAGATAAAATTCAATTATTTCATTATTTGACTCAATCATTTGAATACTTGGTTCAACAATTTTACATTTTATAAAGCGAAGAAGATCAATTAAAATTTCACTGGAATCAAGTACTTGTGTACTTGAAATTACAACATTCTTTATATGTTATTTGACGTTTTTTTGTTAGATTTTTAAGGCGTTGTTGTCAGGGAGAACAAGTTGAAGATGCGCATCACCAAAAATCCGTTACAAACGGTGTTTTGTTATTGCAATCGGCACTCGTCAACACAATGACAGCAACAACACATATGCTAGAAAATTATTGCGAAATCAAAACACATCTTTGAGAATTTACAAATAAATGTTCAAACGAAAAAAAGAAATACCATAAGAAAAAAGAAAGATTTTCTTAATTATTATTTAATCAAACTGAAATTAGTTATAAAAATAAAATGTTCAAAAAATAAGAGATGTTAGTTTTTGTTATTTTGGGTGTTAATGTTAATCATTAAAAATTACCGATTTCGATTGAAAGCGAACACCGACTTGATTACCAGAATACTCAAGTTGAGTACGCTAGTAATCAAAACATTATATAATTTCGATTAAACGCTCACTCAACTTGATTACACGCGTAATTGAAATTTTCCATAAAAAATTGATTAAAGTCATGCTTAACTCAATTACTAATTTAATCAACAATATTAAGAAATTTTGATTAAATCTGTGCTCAAATAAATATTTGCTTTAATTGAAAACTTTTCAATTACGATCTTACAATTCGAGTAATTGAATTTACAAAAATCGTCATTGGCGGAAATCCAAGTATAAAAATAATTGAATTGACAAATATCATAATTGATTTGAGCATTCGCTTTTTTCTGTGCACGTAAATTCAGGTGCATGGTAACCAAAAAATACTGATTGCAAGCTTTGAGGGCATTTTCAACCAAATGTCGTCGATGATTTTTCGGTGTAAATTTTCCATACACAAAACAAAACATATTTAATTTTTCGCAATGTGATCTGCATTTTTCGTCACTCATTTTTCTATTTTTTCAAAATGGTCAATAAAATGCTTATATTTTTGATATGTTAACATCTATAGCGGCGGGTAGGGACTAATCTATCAAAGTGAACACTTTGATATATACTCTAATGTTGTAGCATCAGTTTGTAATAGGGATGCCAATGCCAAAGTCCCGAATCCCAAAATTATTATGGCCCCAAATTGTAAGAGGTAAACTAATTCTGCCTCCAAATAGATGTCTAATATTTCAGCGGTTACATTTTGTCGAAAAAAGTATATAAATTGATTTAACAAGAGCTTTTGCAGGGTTTCCCTCAAATAAAATCAAAACTCACCTTAAATCTACTACAAATTTAAAATCGAAATATCTCGTTATTCTGAGCTAACTTTTTAAAACGGAGTATACCACTGGATTCTATGACCCAAAACTTAGTTCGTTGTTTTTGTGTGTCATTTCAAAACTTCAAATTTGACTTACAGTGTTATAATCAAGTACCTGGAAAATGGGCTTTCTGACTTATTCGAACAAACGAGTAATATTTTCTTGTAACTCGAGTAATTTTACTCTTATGAAATTAATGGATTTATTAGAAAAATGAGAAGTGCATTGAAGATAATAAATAGTATGACAACAAATTAAACACTTTACCTGGTGCAATTGAAAAAAAAAATACCCATATTTGGATATGTCGCAATCCGTCCTCATTATTCGTTGTATTTCAGCAACGAAATCATCCTTGTTTCTTAAATTATATTTATCAAAGCCGTTCCAAACAGTTGATTTCCGAGAGGACACGCTTAAGACGTTACATCTTAAGCCCCGTATTCAGTTCTTGCGAATTTTTTGTTTATTATTTTCTGTCATTTATTTAACCCCTCCAAAAAATAGGATTTGTCAAACTCCTCAAAATATGCTTCTGGCTAGACCAAGATGGTGAACGCATATGCACAGCTGATTTGCTTTGTTTAAATTGCGAACCACTTTCGAACTCTCAAGTTTGCATGTATTTTGCATAGAGTAAATCTTACTAGAGAGAATATTTTACTCATCTGACGTTTCCTTCCACACTCTTCGTGATGCGGTCGGTGTGATAGAGAGATGTTTGACGAAAAGTGACTTACACCAGGTGGAACTACAATAACTGCTGACTTTAATTTTTCATGTCGTTTTGGTGAAAAACTGTGAAATTTAAATGTGTTTTACACTTTTTTATTGATTGTTATTGTTAGCATACATTTGTGTTGTATTTAACACACAAAACGAAATGCCGTTGTTTTTATTTTGTTCGTTGTTTTGAACTATTGCCTCTATCTGGTATTATTGAAGCAATTCTTTTCGACATCCAACGTTCATATCACACCATACCAAATGTCATATATTTGCTGAGAGAATTGTTAAGTCTACTATAGCTATTAGTCTATGATGAGAACAAATGTGAATGTATTGGTATCTTTGCACTGAAAGAAATTAGTACTGGTATTCCGTCGACATTCACTACACAATAAGCTTGTTTTTTTAATTCCTGCTAAACTAAGTTTCGACGACTTTGTATGGGGAGCCGCTTAAAATCGCTTAATATCGCTTAGCTCCCCATATAAAGTGTCCGAAAAATTTGTTTAGCAGGGAATAAAAAACATGTTCAATGTATTTATATTTTATATGGATTATAAAGTATAACTAACTTACACATGGAGTTGCCAACTCTCTCAGTAAATTGATGTCATTTGGTGTGTTGAAGATGGGCGGTTGGATGTTGGAAAGTATTGCTTTAATAATACCAGATGGAGGCAATGACTCAAACCAACCAACGGCAATAAATAAATAAATAAACGGCATTTCGTTTTGTGCGATAAAATTTTTGTGTAAATACTCCACAAATATATACCAACAATAAAATATAACCAAAAAGTCCAAAATACGTTTAAATTTCAGTTTTTCATCAAAACGACATGAAAACTTTAAGTCAAAAACGTTTGTAATTCCACCTGGTGTAAGTCAATTTAGGTCAAATAGCTCTCGAACAATGTGAAAGGAAATTGCAGATAAGAAGAATGGCAGCTCTATATGATATTACTCTAAGAACTTAAAATTTCTTGAAGTAATTATTGCGTTTCAAGCTGTATCCAGTAATATTCATTATATTCTAAAGAAATGTACAAAGTTAAAAAGTATCTCAATGTATCAACATTCGAAAAGGAATCCTTCTTGACCACACTTCGGTGAAATCTGACGAGCTAATAATGGCCAGTTTTTGTGTCAGTGGTGATCTGTGTTTCTTAGTTAAATTATGGTTAAACATCGAATTTTGTTTTTCAGTCAATGGTTAACTACGATTTAACCAGCCAAAGTTGATTGGTTAACTTGTAGCCAGAACCATATGATTTTAACAATCACATTACTGATTGTCAATATGAGAAATATAAAATTGTATAAAAGACATGTTTCTGATTTGAGTATTTGTACACTTACTTTGAGACTATGTCGTTAAATTACTATAGTTCTTTAGTTCATACATAGTTCAACATAGTTCTTTATACATTTTTGTTAAAATTACTTGGATTTTATGCATTAGTTTCTCATTTTACATAATCCAATTATTTGTTCCTCTTTGTTGTTTTGGTATTTAGCCACAAACAGATATTTTCCCCAATAAGAAGGGTTGCCATAATCGTTTACAATGTGACAGCTTACTTTAACTTGCCACGGGAAAACAAAATGCAAAGTTAACTTCTAATTATCATTCAATTACGATTAAGCTATCCGATAGTTAACTACCCACTTAAAAACTGGCCATAAATTAAATTTTAAACTTTCTTTCGCTCAATATTACGATGTTCGTGTTGTGTACGTGTAAAAAGCCGATCGTGTTCGGTCCCAGGAGGCTATGAACTCCTACCACTGGTCTAGACGTCGCACAAAGGCTACCAGCCAATTGTGATGTTTTGCACTCGGAGAAGCTGACCTCTGGCTTGGCCGAAACCCCATCACCTCCTCGGGTGTCAATATCTACTCCGATAGTCAGGTGGTTGTAATATATCTGTATTCCTGACTACACAAATTGAGAATAAAAGCCGCGCTTCTGCCCATGCAGTTTGAATGCTCCCTTAAGCCACGTATTCAGTTCTTGAGCAATTTTCGTAGGAAATTTTATCATTTATAGCTAACGGAAAATTTTATTACAGAGAGTTACCACATATCTCTGATTTACCTTTTAAATGTTTCATTAATTATCATATTTGAACTCCATTTTATTTTTAAAGCCCGGTATTCAGTTTTTATGAAATTTTCGTTGCCACAAGCAGTACGTGTATAAAAAACAACGAAAATTCCATGTACCGAAAATTATGCTTACTTTTTATTTGCTTGGCGCTCAGCTCTTTGCGAAAATTTCGTAGGCAAAATCAAGTTCAGGGTTGTTACGCTAAACGTATTTCGTACGAATACAATTGTTTGATAATTGTTTGGGACCGGAATTTTGTCATTTCGATTATTTTAGTAAACAAAAGTAATACCACATGCGTTAAAAATAAAATAGAGTGCAAAGATGAGTTATTAATGAAATATTTGCAAGGTATATTTGCAAAAGTAACTATCCGCAAGAAAATTTTACGTTTAGAGATAAATGACAAAATTTCTTACGAAAATTTCGCAAGAACTGAATACAGGGCTTCACGCATGTCCCAAATAATTATCAAGCAATTGTTTTCGTACGAAATATGTTTAGCGCTAAAACCCTGTACTTGATTTTGCCAATGAAATTTTCACAAAGAGCTGAGTACCAACGAAATGAAAAGTGAGCGAAATTTTCGGCTCGTGAAATATTCGTTATTTTTTGTACACGCACTTCTTATGGCAACGAAAATTTCGTAAAAACTGAATACCGGGCTTTATATGGGTGCCGGGCATATTAATATTCCCGGGTACCACAGAGAGGTTAAGCTGCCGGGATTATGCCTCTTTCTACTTGCAATCTTATGCTTACAACCAAAGCTGTCTGACATGCGGCTAAGTTATGAACTAAATCGTTCTCAAAACAGGATACACTCATGGACAGAATATTTTTACGGCAGTTGATGGGACAGTATTGAGACACTATTTGGTATGAATCGATTTGTAATCTCAGCGCATGACTACTGTAGAAACTGTGATTTCCTTAGGGCAGGGTGTTGGCAACCATGATTGGTACTAGCGGCTGTAGAGTTTGCAAATATTAACTGTGATAAGATTTCAAATGTATTCAAATCTTAACATGTGTGAACTTTGTTGTATTTCCTGGGAATCTCATTCCAACATTTGTTGATTTGAGGTATGGAAAAAACCACTCTCGTGATTCCTAGTAGAAGTCTTTAGGTCTTTATGCTATTAAGATAAATTAGCTTTGTTTGTTTACTTTCACAGTAAAAATTAGCATGAATCTACTTTTGAGACGGAGAAAACAATTTTACTCATTTCATGGAAATTTTCACAAAAAGTACGCGAACGAGTTCCAGTAAAAATTTGCAACGATACAGCTGTAGTGGGATTCAGTAAGCTGTGCGATTCAGTAAGCGGTTTTAACGATAATCGATAAAATTAACGATTTTGGTATTCTGCAGGCAGTTGGACAGCAGTAAAACAGCTGTTGAAGTTAGCGATTCGACTATCGCAAAATTAACGACAACTATTTTTGTGTTATTAAGTTCAATAAAAACAAACAAATTTTTGCGGTTTTGACAATTGGGGTTATTTTTTTTAAATTTTTTAATTACTGATCGTTTAAAATTGGTTTTTGAATATATACGTTATGTTAAGTCCCGCCATTACTTTTATTGGAAAAATAAATAATAAGTAATTGTGCCTCTCACAAGTTCATTATAAAAAAAACATTTGTTAAGTCCAATGTTTACTTACCGTGTGTCATTGTTCGACAGTTTTCACTGCTCCGCCCAGATTATTTAGCTTTGCCGCTTAGTCGTTCTACTTCTTCTCATACTAGCACTTGCCGTGGAGCTTCTGGAACTTGCCCCCGGCTAGTCCCAGGGTCTCCAATAAAATATCCAGCAACCTCGACAGTTGCTCCGGCGAGGCGCGGCTCCGTTTCCCACTTGGATTTGTAGTCATTCCAAAAAGTATAAAAAATATATTTTGCACAAATAACAAATATATATATACATTCTTACATTGTTAAAACTTTTATAAACTAACAAATTCAATTCTATAACAGAAATTTGTTTGTTTTTTTTCGATTCCTCTTTATGATTTTCGTATATTTTGACATTTACATGGACAGAGCTGCCACTTAATAGGTCTGTCCGCATACTTTTCCAGTAGCAAATACTCAGTAACTTTTTTTGGGAGAGTAAGAACAATTTTACTCTCTCAGTTGAAAATATCTCAAAAGTACGCAGAAAGCATTTAGTGAAATCTTGCAAGAAATCAGCTGATCGGTGTGTAAACAATTGAAATGACAAAGCAAAAGAATTTTAGCCAGGGACATAAGAGTTATAACCAATATTTGAAAAAATCCTGAAATAATAATTAATCAAGAATTTTTAAAACCTGCTCTCTGAATAATAGTTACAAATAACCAATGTTTTTTTGGTCTTTGATAACCATTATATTTTTTTTTTTGTTTTGGGCTTCCATAACCATAACAAAAGATTTTTATTTTTTTTGGTCTTCCGTAACCATTACAAAAGATTTTTATTTTTTTTGGTCTTCCGTAACCATTACAAAAGATTTTTTTTTTTGGTCTTCCATGTCCATTATGAAAGATTTTTCTACATAAAATTTAGTAAAAATTAGAAGAAACTATTAATTAAACTATTGGTAAAATAAGGATAACAAAACAACACTTAAACTTCAACACCAACAACTTCTCATGGGAGATTTTTATAGACTATGGTTTACCTTAAAAGTGGAACTGCAAAACAGGAATACGGACGAATCTCTGGCTATTTATGATTGCATTTGTAAAAGGGAACCTTTACTTATAAATACAGATTTAATGAATTCAGCAGTGTTTCTCGATCCACGCTTTCGGCGAATTCTAAATTTGGAGCAAAAGGAGGCTGCTAAAACTCATCTGAAAAAACTAGCCGCAAGGATTATTTCTGTAAAACAGGTTGGTAAATGTTGAAATATTGACGATTTAACCTAAAATTGAGCTTGTTGTTTTAAGGGAGAGGCAGAAGAATTAGGACCAACGCCTAACCTGTCCAGTACGCAATTCGTAAATGAAACATCAAATATGAGCACCTGTTCCGTGAGAGAAAATTTAAGAGCACTAGAAGTCGACTCAGATTCCGAAGAAGAGCCTTCAAACCATCACACGCAATTTCTGAAAGCTGCATTCGGTGAAATCGATATTTATAAGGAAGCCAGAGTTGACATTGCTACAAACTTGATAGAGTATTGGCAAGCAAAAAAATATTCATACCCCTTTTTAAGGAAGCTAGCATTAATAGTTCATGCCGTTCCAGCAACACAAGTCAGCGTTGAAAGGGCATTTTCTGCTCTGAAAATTATACTAACTGACTTACGCTGCAATTTATCTGAGCGAACATTGCGTTCATTAATGTTTGTAAAATTAAATTCTTAAAAAATACATATGTATATGTATCTCAAAATGTTCCACTTTTTTAATTTCAAAGCTATAGTTTCATACAGTTTGTTAGGATTCAATTGGTTAATTTGGTTACTTATAATGACTATGTAAGAAGAAAAAAAATATGAGAAAGATTTGCGGATCCTAACCAAAATCAATAAAAAAAAGTTCGTCCTTGTGCAAATATAGATAAGTTAGTGTGCAAAATTTTATAAAAATATCTAAAGATTTGCGAACTGAAACGTGGTTATAGAAGACAGAAAAAATAATAATCTTTCATATTGGTTATCAAAGACCAAAAAAAAAAAAAATCTTTTATAATGGTTACAGAAGACCAATAAGAATAAAAATCTTTCATAATGGTTACCAAAGACCAAAAAAAATAAATATCTTTTGTAATGGTTACGGAAGACCAAAAAAACCAATAATCTTTCATAATCGTTATCAAAGACCAAAAAAAATAAAAATCTTTCATAATGATTATGGCAGCACTACAATTTTCTGGGTAATTTATAATTATTATTACAGGCCCAATTTTTTTTCAGCTATTTTTTCCATAACCTTTTGCATATTTAAAAAATAATAAGAGTTAAATCGGGTCCCTGATTTTAGCATATGTGTCGCACTGTATATTTGCACGTTTCTAGTACGAAGTAAAATGTTTTGTTTATTATAATTTATTATAAACGTTAAAAATCAACACAATTCTAACTACTTACCTCTGCCATTGTTAAATTTCAATTTATATTTTCATTTCACAAAAATTATTTCATTCAAACAGTAAATAAAAACAGCTGTTCTTTCTAGTTGCAAAATCTTGCAAGCAGAAATTTCTCCAGCAACATTTTGCAAGTTATCTAACTTCCAACTGTCAAAAAATTCTCTTTTTGGCTCTCTCGCTGCAAGAGGTTTGAAGTACGCAGACAACATTTTGCAACATTTTGCACAAAATGATGTAAAATATGTGTACGCAGGCAGAGCTAATATCAATTTCAGTAAACACAAAAAGTCAGCTGTTTACTATCGTTAAGGATGAGTTAATAAATCACACAATCGTTACTGCAAGCGTCATAAATCGTTAAGTAACATAGCGGATATCGGTTCTCTAAAAGTTAGTGAATCGCACTACTGATGTAGTTTTATCCTTTGCTACATAAATGTTGGCTTGTGGTTACATTACATACATATCTTCTGCCACAATTGTCCTATTATGACGTCAGCAGTTCACCAGAATTTTCTGAATGCCCCTGCACATTATTGCTTTCCGTTTTCTTTCTAAATTTCAGTGATACTTATGTATCGTATTAAATAAAACATTAAAATACTCACTTGTACTTATTTTTTTTTATTTGCATTTTTTTTTCGTCCAAAATTTCTTTAACCAAAATTTGCAAGATTTCTATCATCGCTCTCTGGCTCTCATTTACTGGACTTTTGGAGTAAACGAACACGATTCAGGAAAAATTTGCACAAATTTTCCAAAGACTACTACTCAACAAGTACGAACGTGTTTTATTCGGAGGTGAATACTCCGAACAAACTAATTTCAACGCAATTTTGTCTATAACATTTTGTTTGATACAAGTTGACCGTTTCCGCATCGGCCCACCTTTTCGTACGTCCTCCATACAAATTGTTTCAATCCGGATTGGTACTATCAGCTCCAGAGGTTATAAATTCCCATTAACTGATTTCGAAATTGGCACATTAGAACGCCGAGTGGTGACCGCTATTGAAATTGGGCTATAATGGTCAACATTTTAACAAACCAGGCATTTCATTGTGCTACCATGCTTGATTCTGCATACTATAGTCTCACCAGTATTATATTGCTACGAATTTACCACCGAATTTAAATTCCCGTTAATAAATTTCGGCATAGTGGCAAATTATGACAGTGGCAATAGTAATTGTTATATACACAATCTTACCATTAATTACTCTAAACTGAATAACAACGTATAACAGTTAATACAATTTGATAATACGTACGGTGTTTACTTTTACGATTTGAAATCTGACTGATCCTATATGCTCCCCCAATCGGTTATTTATATCAGTTACAGTTTGCAACAGCTTCATTTCGCAGTTTCCTCATCATTCTCGCGCCAGCGCCATCTCTCTCTCAGTTTGTCTAGAAAGCTCTTGACGATATTCTCAACCATTCGTGGTGAGATGGTATCTTTTCAACTTACAGCGACGGCGTATATGTAGGCGTAATTCACATTAGGACTAAAACTGTTAGACAATCAACCAACAATATACGTCACGAACTGTTAGAAATATCACCGAGTAATACTTTTTATGATTGTGCACTAGTTGATTTTTGGTACCAACGAGTTCCGAGACTACGAGGAAAACATATAGACAATGAGAGCAATCTTTAATGTTAACAATTTTCGTGTTAATTGGGATCTACACAAATAACTATTCTAACACTTCATTACATTTTGATTTTTTTCACTGAATATCCCTTTGTTTAATCGATTTAGTTGGCAAAATTTACTCCCAGTTGATGTGTTTTGTACTTTTGGCTTGACACTCGGCAGCAGAAGTTCGAAAATCACACCACGCAACCCAGTCCCTATCAACGAGTCTTCTTTGATAGCACATTCTCTATTTGTTCTCCAAGTACTAAATTGAACAGCTGTCTCATCGAAACCCCTTGAGAAATATACTCTTCGATAGATTTCTTAATAATCTTTCCAATTTCCTACAATTTTCATTCTATTTTGTTCCAATAATGATTGAGGCGGTCAGAAGCCAAACTAATTAACTCCCCTTTTCCACAATTTTGATATGTTAGTGACTGGGGATATACTAGTGTACCCAGTACATTTAGAATTTAACAAAGTAATATTATATATATATACTAGGGCGGGTTAATTTTTTTTTTTGATGAAGCGTATAGCAAAACGTAATCTATAGGTGATTTTTCCATTTTGTTTTTGTGGAAAAATTTCTATTTTGAAATTTTGGGGGGCTTTAAATACGACTTAGAGCTATGGTCTCTTGAGAAAAATTTCTCAAAATCACCTATAGATTACGATTTTGCTGTACGCTGCATCAAAAAAAAAATTCCATCAAAAAATACATATGTATATCACGAATTCCAAGTAAAGGTAAAATCCTCTCTTCTAAAAAATTAAACCAATAGAAGAGAAAGGAAAGCGTATCTAGCTTATTCGTTTGATTCCCAGAGACATAAAATGAGATGACTTTTTCAGAATTACGGTACTTTTTGTCATTGTTCTTGGGTATTTGTTTAGTGAGTATATTTCGTTCAAAATGTTTAGTTCTGTGCTGACATTTGCGGTGTCCGTACTCATCACGTCGTGCAAAGAGGTTAGATTGTTTTAATCGTTATTAATTTGTTAATGTGTTCTCAATAGTTATATCAGCAACATTGATGGGTAAGTAATTTGTAATGATGGAAATAAAAGTTAAATACTTCATGAATATTTTTGTGTTACATGTACGTTGCCCAAAGTCATTAGGTTTTAATAACACCTAAACTACAATAAATTTGTTGGAAAATTTTACCGTTACTTGTGGATATCGTGTTAAACAAAGGTATTTTTAAATAAGTTTTGCTGAGTTTTTATTGAAAACGAAAATATGAGTGTCGTACATGTTACACCTTCATATAACCCCTTACTTGGTACGACGTATTATGAATTCATATTTGTTCTTTACATTTTAGAAAATGGGTGGGGGAAAAGAAAGTATGAAACGATCGCGACAGAAATGGCGAGAAAATATCACAAAATGGTTGGAGCAGAAAAAAAAGGAACGCGAAAGAATAAATGAATATATACTACGTTTATACGGCAGATAACTCGCGAGTAAAATTAATCGCGAGTACTGAGCTCACTGTTGATACGGTAGTTTGCATTCAGGAGTTACAGCGCTTTCAGTGCTGCCTAACTAAAAAAAAATATATAACTGTGGCAGCATCAACAGATGTTTTGTTTGTTTTGATATTTAATTATAATTCATTGAGTGAAATTCTTTTCAGTGCGTAAAGTGTTAAATGTCGGCAACAAAAAAGCTTGTTATTGCAAAGCAGTTAATGCAAGAAAGGAAGCAATGGCTGCAAAAAATAATGCTGCAGATGTAGCTAAGTTATATGACCTCAAGTGAACGACATTTGTCAGGCATTTCAGACATACATGCACGTCAATATCACAATCACAATTGAATTGTTTGTAAAAGCAACATCTGATGCGCTACCAGATTTTCATTGTTGAGACATATGGCAGCACTTTAAAATTTACTCGCAAGTAGCGTCGTTACTCATGACTTATTTTCGTGAGTTAGCTACTTGCGAGTAAGGAAATAACTCACCGTTTATACGCTCAAATTTTTTTCTCGCGATATTGTTACTCGCAAGTAAGGCGTGCGTATAAACGTAGTAATAGACAGAAAGTGAAAAATTTGGAAACAAAAAACCCAGTAAGAAAAGTGACAACTATGAAACAAAAACAGAAAAATGCTGAGAGAATGCGTCAATATAGAGCTACTCAAAAATATAAAATGGAACATCCAGAATCAAATAACCCACCTTATAAAACAAAATAAATCGATTTATAAGGCAGTGAGACGCGTACAAAACGTTTTACCAATGAATATTATCAAGAAGCGAGCGGTACTAAAACAGCTTTGCAAAGAATTTTATCCTGAAATTGCTTCCGAAATTTGTAAAAAAGAAAACCAAAACAAAAAAATGTCAAGAAAGTTCAAGTTGAGAAGGCTTTACAGGGTAAAGTCGTAAATTTCTACCAGCGAGAAGATATTTCTTATCAGACTCCAGGTAAATCTGATGTAATATCAATTAAAATTGATAATATGAGAGTTATCATGCAGAAACGGTACATGGTAATGACCTTGAAAGAGGCTTACCAAATTTATCTTAACGAAACTCAACTCAGTAAAACTGTGGGAAAATCCACATTCTTTGCATTACGCCCCAAAAATATAATGGTTGTTGCCGACACTCCGCACAATGTGTGTGTATGCCAAACACATGCTAATTTTAGTCACTTGTGCTCAGCGCTTAAAAATATTAGCGGGTTCCCATCATCATATTAGATCCTTTTACACGACCTTTGCTGCAATATCAGAAACGAAAGTTGTATGATGGGGAAATGCGTAAACTGCGAGACAAATGTCAGAGATGTGTTACCAATTCTACTCGACTATAGTAAAAATATATTCTGTAAAAAATGGGAAAAGGACCAAAGCGGAAGAATTAAAGAAATTGAATACACTTCATCTGTTGGGAGAGCAGTCGAAGAACTACAACTGCAACTGCCAAAATTTAAACGACATTTCTTTATCAATAACATTCAGACAGAACATTTTAAAACTTTGAAGAACACAATTACTGAAGATGAAGTGATAATTCAAATTGACTTCGCAGAGAATTTTGCAATATTTCAGCAAGATGAAGTGCAGGCTGCTCATTTTGCCTACGAACAAGTCACAGTGTTCACTGCTTGTATTTGGACCAAAACTCGAACTCTTTCAATAGCTATTATAAGCAATGACTTAAGTCACGACAAGTACTGTGTTTGGAAGTTTTTGAAAAAATTTTTGGACTACATTAGATCAGAAGTCGCCACATTCAAGAGATGCCATATTTTTTCCGATGGATGTGCATCCCAATTTGGATGTGCATCCCAATTCATCTTATCAAGTCTAATTAAGTTAGAATTGAAATGTAACATGAATATTACCTGGTCGTTTTTTGCCACATCACATGGCAAGGGTGCTGTTGACGGTATAGGAGCCACGGTAAAGAGAACAGTGTGGACGGAAATAAAATCAAGACGAATAACAATTAGTAATGCTGAAGATTTTGCAAATTGTGCAGCAGTCAAATTAAAAAATATTAAAATGTTTTATATAAGCAAAGAAAGTATAGTCGAATCTCGCAGTGCCTTAAATCCAATATGGGAGCATATTCGACTACCTGCAATCCCCAATCTACAGTTGCAGCACTTTTTGGAAATTTCACAAACTTGTGTACTGTCTCGCCTCACATACAAATCAACCCACTATGAAATAACTGAATACACCAATTATCTGTGACCCTACATATAACAATATGGACTTCAATTTGTTCTCTAACAGTTTTCTTTTTTTGTTAAACAGTTTTTATTAAAGTGAAATAAATAAACAAAAATAGAAGTGAAATTAAAATAAAATCAAGATGCGTTTCTTCATTATATGTTCTACAGGTTATACATGTACGTTGCCCTGTAAATTATTAAAAAATAAAATATTTTACCATTGATGCTTTTTCAATTTTATCGCTACAAAAGTACATCACAATCATCTTTTGTAACTGGCAAAAAATATGTTCTTTAGTTGAAAGCAATTCGCAGAAAAATTAAACTAGAAGTTAATACAACATTTCATATGTCAAATTTTTGTAACACGTACGTTGCCCATATTTTGTACATAATCTTCGATGTTGATAATGCAATTGATGAAACTTTTATTAATTTTAAATGATGACTTGATTTGACTTGTAAAAATTGTGAAAGAAGTTTTGGCAAAGAATATTTTGTTAGGGAATTCTGGCAAAAGAATTCGCAAGCTGTAATTGTACGTTGCCTGGAATTCATGATATATGGAAAAATATCTATTTTGAAATTTTGGGGGGCTCCAAATCCGACTTAGAGCTATGGTCTCTTGAGCAAAATTTCTCAACATCAGCTATAGATTAGGTTTTTGCTATACGCTTCATCAAAATAATCGTTCCATAGAATTTGACCCGCCCTAATATATACGTATGTATATATAATATGAATTTAACAAAGTAATATCGTAGTAAAGTAATTAATTACTATAAATCGAATTTATAAAGAACAATTTTAAATACACCGGAAACCTAATTTTATTCAGGCTTTTTTTAATGATGTTAATCGAAACATGAACAGTCCTAGGAATCGAACTGCTTCGACCTATACTGATGGTTTCATACGGGTTTTGAATTTTGGTCCAAATTTTGGTGTCGAAAATTCTAAATTTTTTAACCTAAATTGTTTAACACGTTCACGACCGAAGCGATCAGGTTGGGGGTGACCACAAACCAGATGATAAATTTGCACGAAATTGTTTGTGCAATTCTCATACAGTACGTATTCCACACAAAAAAACCAAACACAGAAAATAGCAACTGGGTACTTCCCCTAAACCTGAAAAAAAAATTCAATAGAATCAAGTTGTATTTATAGTTGACCTTTCCTATTATTATGATTTTCAATTTTAGTATCGGCTCGAGGTCATAGGTATGGAAAACGAAGTTTTATAATTTTCGTTTTATCACAATTTATTTAGTTTCCAATATTTCGATCAACTTCGTCGATCATTTTCAAGGATCTTATAGATGAAAAACACAACGATCAGCACATTGGTCCGTATCGCGCTTGCAGTTGAGTCTTTTCTCAGAGGGAACGTCAATAATATGCAGCATTTCCTGAAAGAGACGTCGTGAGTAGATCTTCTCTTCAGTTACAATTTTCACTTCGTCAAAGTTTGGCCTGTGTCCAGTTAACGTACAGTGGGCTGCGAGTGCTGTTTTTTTTTTTTTGTTCCAAAGGCTTGTAATGTGCCTTTTGGTCCGATTAATGTGGTGAAATTCCTGTCTTCAGTTTATTCATCGTAGTACCCACATATACCTTCTGGCAGATGTTGGTTTTGTCTCCGTTGCACTTGATTTCGTACACCACATTTGGTTTGTCATCCGTATCGATTCTCGATTTAGTCCTACTAAAAAGGTGGTTTAGGGTAAAGTTTGACGTTGGAGCAAATTGGCATTTCTCCTTGTCATAAATGTTTGATTCTTTCAGAGAGTCCCGGCACATACGTTATGGATTTATATATCTTCTCCGGTCTTGTTTCATCCTCTGGTGTTGGTTGTTTCAAATCTGTTCGCGTTAGCAAGTCGTCTGTTCGTTTGTAAAATCGTTCGTACTTTCTCCTTCTTTTCCCATGAAATTCCACATCGTTTATCCTCAGCACTCTGTTAAAGAAATTCTTGCCCGTATTAATTATTGTCCCTCTAGGATGCTTAGAATAATAATTCATTAGTCGTCCTGATGCTGTAGGCTTTTGATACCAGTCAACTTTTAAATATCTATCTTGTCTTATATCTATGCAATCAAGGTATGGTAATTGTTGGTGCCTCTCCTCTTCCACTGTAAATTGAAGTTGTCGATTGAAAGAATTGAGCGCCTTCATCGTAACCTCCACCTCAGATTTCCCAATGATTACAAATATATCGTCCACATATTTAGTTATAATTTTCGGTCTCCTCGTTAATGTATTAAGCGTCGTGTCAAGTTATCCACGCATCCCATAATCCATCCAGGCTTGCCCTTTCTCAGCTCATAAAATCTGTCCTCATATTTAAAATAATGTGAATCCTTGATACAAAACGTACTTTCTCCTTTGTGGGGAAAATCTGAGGACTCATATATGCGTCCTGTGGTCGTCAACGCGTTAAAAAAAACTGCCACAGTATTATTATACTTATCGCATCCTAACCAATTAAAATAGTCATAACTCAAAATGTACAAATATTCAGTAAAGGAAAATAACTGGTTTTGGTTAATATTAAAAAGGGGTTTCCATTACATCTCACAACGTTTCAAGATTGTACAGTCACTGATTGGGATCTACAGTTTTACACCGGTTCGGAACGGTATTTTGAAAAGCATTCTTTTAACAATATAAGTACACTATACAATCCTTACTAAATTGCATGCGGAATTGATGCAGTGCTTTGAGTTGAGTTTTAATCTATTTCACAGAGTTGTATTTTTCTATGAGTACAGCTTTTATGATGACCGTGCTAGTGTCAGTCATGTTTTATAATTTGATTATTTGTTTTTGAATTCATAAAACCAATTTAGCTAGTTTTAGTTAATGTATGAGAAGTTCATACACAAGGTCAGGAAATTTTTCTGAGTGCAAAATGGTTGGTTTTCGTTGGAATAGTGGACAATTCAGTTGAGCACACTCACTGGCATGTGTAGCATGCAACGGGCTAAAAGTCAAAAATGTTAAAATCTGAAAGTGTGCTCGAAAAACCATCAACATCAACTCGCCAGTGATCATTTCTCGGACTTCTTTGCGAAGAATTTTCAAAAAGGCCTCGGCATGAAGGCATATAAAATCCAATTAGTCCATGAACTGAAGCCTCGTGACCATCCGATGCGTTTTCGGTTCGCTGAATGGGCTGAAGATCGCTTGGCTGTAGATGGACATTTTTACCTAAAAATCATATTTTTCAATTCAATTTCACCTCGGAAAATGCGCACGTCGACGAGGAAAAGCCGATGCACTAACAACGAGTGACTGTTTGGTACGGATTTTCGCACAGCGATTTTTTCCTAGAATTTCGAAAGGATGACATCGACGACGTATGGTTTCAACAGGATGGCGCTACGTGACTCACAACCCAAGCTACAATCGATCTTTGGAGTAGTGTGTTGGAAAATCTGTGAAAGATAAGTGTTACGCAAACAATACCGGCCTTAAAACACGAATTACAGGTCTAAATAATCGAAAATGCCCGGAAAATTGGATTGATGGAATGAGATACTGTGTTAAAACGAAATTAAGTTCCAAATTTTACACGGCCAACACTTTAGTTTTCTGTTACATCCCATGATCATTCCTAGGAAGTTCATATGTTCTAGAAAGTTGTTTACTGAGATCTTAGGTACATTTCTGTGGTTGATTGTTTCCTTGAACAGGGGAAAAATGTAAAAAAAATCAAATTTTTTAAAGTTTTGCGCGATTTTGACCTTGAATATGAATTTATTTTGTTTTTATATGTTGACAATTTTTATTCTCTACGATAAGAGCTACAACTTTTCCTCAGAGAGTAAATCAAAATTTCGAATGAATTGCAAGATATGAGCCTGACAAAATGATCACTTTTGTGCAAAAATGACACCGAGGCCCCAAATCTTTTTGGGCCGATAATAAAAAAAGTTCATGACTTTGGGCAAATCTGGGAGACACGGGTCTTTGTTTTTTGGTCTTTTATCACGTAGTGGTGTCCGTATATGGTTATATTTTCTCGTGTTGCACTGTGTTATAAAACGCATAGTTATTAACCGGTTTCTACACCTCGGTTTAACTGAAAACTGGGTTGGTCAAAATCGGAATATTGGAAGAAACCGAAATATATTTTTGATAAACCGGCTTTTTGCATAGACTAATGTGCATCTATTTCACGAAACTCCATCAATGTTTTTTCACATTTCTGACCCAAGTACTTCTTCGAACATTTATTTTCTTAATTTTTGCAATTTTTTCCCATCAAGTTCACAGACGATAATTAAAGCTGGTCAGGGGGATTCTATGGCACAGCTGATCGAAAAGGTACTACGCCGATGATGGAGAATGAGAGAGCAAAGAAGAAGGGAACTAATTTTAAATAGTGTTTATTGATACTTATGACAGCTAAATTATGTTTTATGTTGTTTGCATTGAACGAAAATACACATCCCCTTTGATTTCTGTCCATTTTATGTCCAACGATTGTGTAAAATTGGTAAAATACAGCAGCAAATAGAACTCCATGAAATGGCCTACTTACTACCTCGTCGTCATGAAGAGGCATCGAAGAGAGTAATGGAAACTCTTAAGTATTTCTCTATGAGCTGGTGCAATGTTCTTTTCCTTAAGAGAACAAATCATCTTTACTACAGTAAATTATGTCTTTTTAAATTTAGCACAACAGCTGTTTCTCCGAGTTGCCGCATACTATAACAATCGTGTGACTAGACGCCGGTAATTATTGTCACTTAATCATTTTTAATTTTAGTAGTTAAGCTCGAGGCCATTCTATATCTCTATTAATAGAAATATAGTTTTCAAAACGGAGTTTTTCAAATGTATTCCTATGATTCCTGGCAAACCGTATAGCTATTTCAGATCAAGCTACAATTCTTCGGCAGCGGTTGTTTGGAATGGTGCTATTGAAAAATTCATCGAACTAAATGCAAATGAAACTTCACTTCAATTGAGAATTTCCAACTAGTATGCAAGTGGTCGAAAAATATCGCAAGCAAAACACACAAGAAAACATTTGAAGAAACTTCTTTCCCTCTCTAGAGAACCATCGGCTCCCATCATGGTACAAAGAAATGGTAGAAGCACTAGCCCAGCTGATTTGAACTTTTTTCTGGACTAAGTGTGAGTAAGTTTTTCTCTTATGTCAAAGTTTGTTTACATTTGTTTGTCAGCAACCCCCGTTCGCCAGCAACTGCTGTTTTTGAAATATTTCTCTGCAAAAATTACATAGAAACGTTTTAATTTTCACACTTAAACACTTTCAATATATCAAATAACACTCAATCATTTTCTAAATGGCACTTTTTGCAAATTTGTTTACATTTTCATCATTTTTCTATCAGCTGACTTGACACAACACAGACACTGAGCAAAAACAAAATGCCTGTTGTTTTTGGCTTGTTGTATTTGTTGTGGTACTGCATATACCATTATATTTCTACCATGGCTCCCATTATACATGTTTTTGTTGTTGCCTCATTTTTCGCCATTTTGCGAGAATCAAATTTATGAAATGTGAGGTAACCATTTGATTGAGCTAATTTTTTTATTGTTCCCCGCACAATAAAAAATGTTCAAAATTGGTGAATTGCGACAATCGTGTGATCGAGCCTACCTTTACTGTAGTTTTTATCGGGTTGGAAATGCGTTTCCACTGCGTTTCAAAATCAGGGGTGGTGTGTGGTCAGTGCTGGTAATGAAGCGAGATTGTTTCGTTTAGTTTCAATTCAATGTTGTCGTCAATTTTACAGAGATATTGACAAATGTGGGGCAACAATCGTCGATAACCAGCAAAAACTATAGAGAATTTGGAAGCAGCTGGAGGTTTTAGAAGCTCGACACTGCATGCAATAAACTAAGGCAGAATATTTATACATATAATAATAATGCTGCTCTGAAGTCCTTCTGAGAATTAACAAAAAAGTACGTATAAACAAAATAACTAAAACTGTACCAAGACAGTTCAAACCAAACAAATATGAAGCACGAACACGATGCTGTAGATACAGAATTCCGTTAATATCAAGAGAGTAAAACAAAATTAAAATTGTTCCCCCTTCTTTTAGTCAGATTTATGTGCCGTAAAGCAACATCATTTATTCTGCAATCTAAAGGGTGTCTCAGTACGAAGGCACTTTTTCGTTTTAATATAAAGACACGTATTTTTTGAAATTGTTATGATTTTTTTATTGGATTGTAAAGAAGACATGTTCCGATTAAGTATGGAATAAACCATCCATCACATGGCTCACACGGCTCTGATGACAGGCCATTTATCTTTTAATGAAATTTTCCACGACTTTTTCACAGAGATGAGGCTGTATCTCACCGATGACGCGTTGGATCTCGGATTTGAGCTCAGGAATTGTGTCTGGTTTATTCGCATAAACCCAAGATTTCACAAAACCGCAAAGAATAAAATCGCACGGCGTTAAATCGCATGATCTTGGTAGCCAGTTGACATCAGAATATCTTGAGATAATTTGTTCTGGAAATCGTTGCTGCAATAAATCGACTGTTTCATACGCGCTGTGGAAGGTGACGCCGTCTTGCTGAAACCACATGTTGTCCAGATCCATGCCGAGGCCACAAGAACTCCCTTATCATGTTCCTGTAACAAATGCCGTTCACAGTCACTGCAATTTCGGCCTCATCTTCAAAAAAGTAAGGTCCAATCTCGCCGCCTGCCCAAAATCCACAGCAGACAGTTGCTCGTCCACAGCAGACAGATGATGCCAAAGGAAAGGATGATGATGCCTAGAGGAAACGTATGGCCGCTGCCCTGCCCCTGGCATTAAGATTGTACTAGGAGATTTTAATGCTAAAATAGGAAGGGAGAATGTGTTTCAACTAACTATTGACAATTTCAGTCTATATGCTGACATTTCCGACAACGGTATGAGACTGATTGACTTTGCCACGGCAAAAAACATGGTCATTAGTGGTACCAGATTCCAGCATAAAGACATTCACAAGGCTACTCAGGCTATCCCCTGATCAAAGGACGGAAAACCAAATTGATCACGTGGTAAGTGATGGAAGGCACTCACCTAGTGTAATGGGCATACGAGTGATCAGGGAGCTAACATCGATTCTGATCACTACCTGGAAGCAGCAAAAGTTCGCACAAGATTAAGTAGAGCAAAAATCGTACGAAACCAGACGCAGAGGAAGCTGGACATCGGAAATCTGCAATTACCAGAGGTAGCCACAGCCTACTCAAGGAAGCTCTCGCAACTTTTGGCACAGAACCCACTTCCTCCCGATGACGATCCTGATGCGTGGTGGAAACCCATTTCCGACTCTATAAAAACTGCCACGACAACCGTACTTGGTTTCGAAAAATCGCTTCGCAGTAAACCATGGTACGATGAAGAGTGTCGCATTGCAAATGATGAAAAGAACAACGCTGCACGTATGGCAATGCTTCAGTCAATTGCAACGCGAGCTGCAACTGAGCGGTATAGGGAGAAAAGAAAGGAGGTAAACCATCTCTTTAGGCGGTGGAGCAACCGCGAGAGTGAGAAATTTGAGACATACTGAAGGCAGTGGAGAAACCGCGAGAGAGAGAGATAATTGAGACATACAGAAGGAAGAACGAAGCCCGAAAATGCTATCGAAAAGTCAAAAACGGAAGTAATGGATATGGATTAGGGCGCCCCATCTGTAAAGACAAGGACGGAAATCTCATCGCAGATGTGTAGAGAATGTTGGGAATATGGAGTGATCATTTCTCCGCGCTACTGGTACCTGAGATATCCAATGACGATGGGACAATCGATCACAATTTGGACGACGACGTCGATTGCCCCCTCCAACAAAGACGATGTCAGAAGAGCTATTGCCCGGCTTAAGAACAACAAAGCCGCAGGAGCCGATGGATTACCGGCGGAGCTGTTTAAGGCTGGCGGCGATGAGCTGATAAGGTGCATGCATCAGCTCATTAGCAAAATTTCGTTAGATGAATACATGCCCGTCGATTGAAGTCTCAGTGTACTATGTCCCATATTTAAAAAAAGGTGACCCGAGTCTCTGTGCCAACTACCTTGGAAGAAGACTGTTATCCATAGCATATAAGGTTCTATCAAGTATAATGTGCGAAAGACTAAAACCAATTATCGCTGACCTGATTGGACCATAACAGTGTGGCTTTAGGCCTGGAAAATCGACAACTGACCAGATTTTCACGCTACGCCAAATCCTGGAGAAGACACACGAAAAACAAATCGACACCTATTACCTATTTGTCGCTTATAAAGCGGCCTTCGATAGCCCGATACGGGAGAAACTCTACGAAGAAATGTCAAGCTTGGTATTTCTGCAAAACTCATACTCCTTTGCGGGATGAACTTGACGAACACCAAATCCACAGTGAAAGTTGGTAAGGATCTTACCGAACCTCAGGCAAGGCAACACGCTATCGTGCGATCACTTTAACATCTTAATGGAGACCATTATGAGAAAATCTTCAGTCAGCATGAATAAAACCATCAGCAACAAAAGTCACATGCCGCTCGTGTAGATATGATTGGGTGTACAATTGGAGAAGTTTACTGCGGTGTTGTCGAGAATTGATAAGGAGTCAGCAAAAGTGGGTCTGCCAGTAAATGAGGACAAGACACAATTTAAGGTTTCAACGACCAAAGCGTGAACGTTGGTAACCGTTATAATTTCGAGGTGGTGGACGAATACATCGGAGAAGAGATATAGCCCTCTCTCGGATAACAAAAGCCCAGCTGTACCAGATTCTCATAAAACCTGTGCAGAATCCCGGGTCTTCTAGCAGATGAAACATCTGTAGGAGTCTCCGAGAGAAAAATACTCCGAAAAATTTATGGCCCTATAATGCACAACGGCGAGTATCGGCGACGCATGAACCATGAGCTGAATGAGCTATATCCCGACATTGACGTAGTTAAGCGGATAAAAATAACGCGATTGCGCTGGATAGGCCATGTCGATAGAATGGATGAAGACGAGCCAGCACGAAGGGTCTTCGAAACCGAACTCGAATGAAGACTAAAAATAGGAAGACCAAGACTCCGCTGGAGGGATCAGGTTGACAAATCCCTGCGTACAGTTGGTATTTCCAACTGGAGAGATAAGGCAAACGATCGAACTGGTTGGCGAAATATGTAATCTTCGTTTTGTAATGTCCTTGACCCCCAGGGGTTGTTCGTGACCGGATAAGTAAGTAAGACAGCTGCAAAATTCCAGAGTTGCCACTTACACAAAAAAAAATAACACTAAATTAAAAAGTGCAGTCTTACTGAGACACCCTTTATAAAGAGCTTCTTGAAAGCAATAAATATATTGCGTTTAGTTTGGTCTATCGACTGCGTCTAAGTTGGGACATTGCTCGGAAAAAATGCGCTTCTATAAGAGTATTGGCAAGTGCTTCCGGAGAGATTACCGCTTCCATTACTGCGTTTTGGCATGCACAATTTTTTGCTACGTAGTTATTACGCAAATACCGATTTTTGACCGACGACACAAAACGACATCGTTTTCTGACGAGGACGACAACCGGATTAAGGGCGATTGTCTCTGTTATTCCTAGTGTTTTATGCATGCATCCCGTACAAGTGGCAATTTCCCCGGGGAAGATTTTTATCCCAGCAACTCGTAAATTGCTCAATTACCTACCTCGTTGCTTAAAACTCCATTCAAATAAAAAAAAAACTTCAAAACAATTGCAAATTTTGTTGGCTAATTATTGTTTTTGCTTAAAAATACTTTATTTATAATTCATATAAATTAGTTCTGGGGTTTTTTGTTTATATTAATATTATTATTTATGTATTTATTTGTTTAAGGCATAATTTTCAACTAATTACAAAATATCCACTCTCTGTTGTGAAATATTTCCACATATGATATTGTATAATTTAAATTGCGCATTTTGTTTTGTTTTATAAGAATTAAAATCCTTTAAATTTCTAACATTTTCATATGAAATATTTTAAAATCTGGTTTGGGTTGTTGGACAATTTTTTGTAAGCGCAGAATTTGATGTCATAAAAATCAGGTTCGTTACATTCTTTGTTTGCATTTTTTGTTTTGCTTTCAGAGTTGTATTTCTAATAAAACAAAAATAATATTCTTGATTTAAAATTGCATTTCACACTAAATGTTATTTATTTTCTTTATTACTATTACTATTATATTGTAGGATATTTCCTTAATTGGGGGTTTTGTATTACTCTGCTGGTTAAAGGGATATTTAACGCAGATGTCATTTCACAGCACATATTTCATTGACAATTGTTTTAAAAGGGATCTTTCTTTTAAAATTTTATTTAATTATTGTTTTTATATTATTCATGTTTTGCTTTAAAGTTTAAATAATTTAGTTTTGCATTTTAATTTTGTGTTCAAATTGTAACTCTTAACTCTGTTCAGTTCACTTCTAGTTACGAAAATGTCCCAACAGTCACTTGTGATCTGAGTTACGAACCGAATATTTGAACTTTGCTTTCGGAAGACAATCTTTAATATTTCGAAAATGATTTCAATGTCAATACAAATTATATGTATATGTAGCCAGGGAGGTGAATATCCAAGAACGGATGTCAAATTTATTCGTTCGTCGGCAGTGAAGTTGTTTGTACGCATGAATTTTAAACGGCACTTTGAACCCGCATTATCGACGTAACGTCAAGTCAATTATCGTAATACATAATTAAGTCCCAGTTTTTTTTTAATTTTCCAAGAGTCTGACTTCAAGCAACGACTGTATCAATTTGTTTTAACAATAGTATTCAAGACGAATTTATATAAAAGTCAGACCTCCATGATAACCAACCATTTTTATACAAATATTACAATTCGTGACACTTTTTGAGACGATTGCTCGAAATTTATAAGCTAACTAAACATTTAATTGAATCTATGAAATTGTTTCATAAAATGAATGAAGGATTTCGTAATATCCACTTTGACTTTTTTTGTACCAGCTAAAGACAATTTAGTAGTGTAGAAACAATTGAAGCCCCTGGTGGAAGAAGGTGTCAACTAACTTTTTTTCAAAAACCACATTTTCTTTCTTTTAATGTTTCCATCTAATTTTGTTTTAGATAAGAAAATAGTCAACATCTGATATTTAAATTAAATTATTTTTTAAATCAGCTACCATGAACGCATTGAAGAAGGAAAATATTGTTTTTGAAAAAAGTGAGTTGACACCTTCTTCCACCAGAGGCTTCAATTGAAAAAGATAATTTAAGAAAAACAACGTTGACGCATTTTTAAATTCTCAAATAATCGGAACAACGAACAACCCTAAGCCCAGAGAAAAGTATTGAAATACGCCCCAGGGTAGGGTGATATCATAACTACTATAGCCAGTGTTTATGAACACTCTACTGGTTAACTTGGTCAACAGAACGGTAGGGGTAGTCGCATATGCAGATGATGTTACAGGTCCCTTTGCCCCAGTGATAACTGAATGCAGCACTTGGGCCACCGGCTGTGGTCTAGACGTTAACCCGGATAAAACTTATGTGCTACTATTCACAAATATTGGAACTATTCAACAATATCGGCTACCCCCACTCAATGGTTAACAACCAGAGTTGTCGGATAGCGTGAAGTACATGGGGGTCATTCTGGATCCGAAACTCAGCTGGAAACTTAACATTGGACGCAGAGTTAAGAAGACGCAAGGTGACTTCTGCCAGAAGGTATCTATGACACAGCTGATCGACAATGAATTAGGAAATTAATAACAGAGTAGATAGACGAGAGAGCGATGAGCAACCAGAAGCAAACTAAGTTTAGATATTGTTTGATTGATACCAATGACAGCTAAATTATATTTTATGTAGATTGCATTGAACGAAAATACGCATTCCTTTTTACTTCTATACCTTTTATGTCCAGCCAAAGAGTAACATACAACAGCAACTCGAACTCGATTAAATGACCTACTACCTCATCGTTATCGAGAGAACGTAAAGGGAGGGATGGCGACTCTTATCTATGGTCCTACGCTTGCAAGAAACCAAGTGGGAGATCATGGGACCTAAATCAGAGGATGGTATTATGGATGTACACGGCGGTGGTTCCGACCTATGGAGTATCGGTTGGTGGCCAGCTTTGGAGAAATATAGAAAACCTGTCAACAGTACAGAGAACAAACAGCATGCGTTGTCCTGCCAGGACCATTAGGAACGTGCCCCTGTGCTGCTTTCAATATGATGATGAATTTGCTTCAGTTAGAGTATATCGGCAGAGTGCTCTGCGACTTAGAGAGTTGAAATATTGGACCCAGTGACGCTATGGGCATAGTAAGATTCTGTGCATTTTGCTCAGTGAGATCATACCTGAAACAAGGGACTACACTAGTCCAAATTTGAACTTCCGGGAAAACTTCAGAAACAATCATACCGCATGGAGGATAGTGAAGGTACCACTTACCGTTGCAAGATGTTAATATAGGTATTTTTACGGATGGGTTTAAGATGGATAGTGGAGTGAGAGCTGGGGTCTTCTCAACTTCACCTGTTATAACACTATCAATCGGCCTCTCTGTTTTTGGCAATATCTTCCAAGCGGATGTAGAGGCATTATATAAGGCGTGTAGGGGGCGTATTTAATCCCCCGCCCCCACCAGTAACACATACACACCACCGTGTGGAATGAGTACTGAACGTTGACCCATTACCCACAGGGTATGGGAAATAATGGGTAGCCAGCCACCACGATTGGGAATTACAGATAAGGCATGGGTTGGCGGGATTCACCCATTACCCAGGGTGATAGGTACTGGTTTACCCAGGGTAACCCGACCCCATTTTTGATCGAAAATATGAAAAAAATTATAAATAATTTCTATATCTCGGAAACTGAGGTGGAATCGAAAAAATAACTAATTTTTGGGGGTTTCTAAGGCTTTTTCGTAAAGTGGCCCAATTCGTATGGAAGATTAAAAAAATAGCCAAAATAAGAAAATCGTTAAAATAAAAAATGGTTATAACTCGGAAACGGTGCGCCCCATTGCAAAAATAATAAATTGTTTACCTCCATCGAAGGTTTTAACCAATGGATGTCTTCAATACGGCAACAGTTTTTAAAAAACAATTCGTGGGTAGCTACCCATTATTTTCCCCATACCCTGTGGGTAATGGGTAATTCCCCATTGCTTTAGGTAGTTACCCATAATTTCCCGATACCCTGTGGGTAATGGATAAACAATGGCTACCCATTCCACACGACAATAATAATGTGTTACCCAGGGTAACGCACTACCCACGAAATACAAAACCTGCTATATTAGGGAAGAGTGTGAGCATCTTCTCGGACATCCAAGCGGCTACAGATCGATACTGGTTCGCGAATGAGGGAGTCTACTAAACGAGATCATCCCCACAAGACTTTCCCGAGATTGGGTTCCGGGTTGTAGGAAAATAGTCGGGAACTAAGCCGCTGATGAACTGAAAGCCTTCTAGAATTGGTGGGTAACGCGATTGATCCACATTTCTACCACGAGGCAGCCGAAAACAGAAGTGAACTTACTACCTGTGGCATATCACGGGGTGTTTAGTCTAGATATGACGGTAGGAATACCGAGTTCATGATGACTCCAAACAGGAAAACAATTACCAAAATGACAGTTGTCCCTGGACGATTGGTACACATGGTGATATCATTGGAATACAATACAGGCTTTACTGTGGTAGTTGCGACAATGAACTTATGGCGGAAACCCCTGAACTGTATATCCTACAGTGCCCAGCCTTGGCAAATATTAGGAGGACAAGTCTGGGAAACCAATTTTGTGACGAAATAGGGGAATTGGGGAGTATTGAACTCAGTGTACTTCTAATATACATTACCAGTACTAATAGTAGGGTAACCTCAATTTATTACTGGAACATTATTTTATTTTCTTTATTTGCTTTTCAAGGTAACGTGGATATTCAAAACAGTATCATTGCTACTTGGGTGGGCTTCTGTGGAAGGAACTCACAGTCACTCTAACCCAGTGACCGGCAAACTCATCCAACCCTAATTCTGTTATTGTATGGGTGAGCTGTACTGAGAGAAATCATCTAAGCATTCAGGTTTAACGAAAAAAAATCGTATTCCCATTCTTCTTTCAAGATTTCTCTCAGTGCAATGCCAATGACAGCGACTTCGTTTGCCTTCGTTCAATACGTGAGCTTATGTCGTTAAAACACGAAGCAAACAAATGCACGGTACATAGCATGATAAAAATACTCATGGTAGACGCGGGAGGTGTTGTTGTAGCTGATGGTAAATTGATGGCAACAACAACATATATTTTGTTTTTGCTTCTTACTTACGTTGTGTCAAATCCGTATACCGTATACGTGTGTCAAAAACGTACCCATATCAACAATAAATGTAAACAAACACATACAAAAACAAAATACATGTGAACTTGACAGCTCGTAATTGGTTTGCAATACAAATAAAGCAAACGAGCTGTGCTTATGTATGCGTTCACCATTTATGAATCCATCTTGGCACATAGGTTTTACCGGTCACTGCTCTAACATAGCTATAGTTTTGTTAGCACACGTAACGAGTAGAGTGGCGAGACAGTGACCGAGTATAGAGGTCACTAGAATCACAAATTAATCACTGCAATAAAACTGGACTGTCTCGCCTCGTGGCAAAATACGTTTGAACACCTATTCGCTTTTACTCACCCACCCAAACTCTCTCGGCCTAGTACCATCTTTCTGTCTCGCCACTCTACTCGTTATGTGTGCTCTAGGCATAAAGGCATGAGTTGCGCTGAGTTCGAATGTGGCCTCGTTATTTCTCCATCACTTCAGGATTTTGAGATGCATATCTTAAACTAAAGTTGAATAAAACTGTGTGTTTCGAGCATTAATTAAGTTTGCCTTCAAAATTAGTTCGGGTTAAAACTAGGGATGTGCGATTAATCGATTAATTAAAATTTTGATTAATAGATATCGAGATTAATCAGTTAATCGAATAATAAAATATGTTGATTAATCAAAACTAAGTTTAATCAATTAATTTGAATATTGATTAATCATATTTGAACAATTTGAATCATCTTCCAAATAATTTGTGGAATTAAAATATTGATTCATTGATATCGAGATTAATCAGTTAATCGAATAATCAAAAATATTGATTAATCAAAACTAAGATTAATTTGAATATTCACCCCTACCCTGTAAGTCGTCGCCCAAGACGTCGTCGTCTCAAAGTGGTGGTCACCTGTTAACGACGGCGTTGTCACATCAATGCAAAATCGGTACTTGGTAAGACGTCACGGTCAGTGACGCCAGCTTATCGATAATTTACTACCAAAATGTGTAATCCCTAACGTGCAAAGAAAATTTTCTTCAATTTGTTTGCTAGAATGTATTTTTTTCTTGATCTAAGTTCAAGTTCTAGTGATGAAGAACAGAAAAACTGTCTTCGCATTGAAAGAAAAATTATAAGGCAAAGGTCAGATATATTTAACCTACCTGATTCAAGTAAGTTTTTTATATTTTGGGCCATTCATTAAATATGTCATTTATCTACAGGTTTCAAAACAATTTTCGGAGCAATAAAGCAGCATTTAAATACTTGCTTGATACTATTGAGCCGAAAATGAAGAAAAACTCAATCAAACACAACTGTTTGCATCAAGGCGTTGCAAGTCGTGTAGAAAAAGCGTAACGAGCAAAAACAAGTTGAGTCGACTCAACATGAGTGTAAAAGCGCCATTGCGGGTACCAAATACTCACCGTCTGCTGTCGCCTTCAGAGGTGCCAAAATTTAGACTTGTGTCGAACTCGTTCACTAGTTCTCGAACTCGTTCATTTAAGGTGCCCGGACATACATACCAATCACGAACATACTCGCGGTATCGAACATGTGCATTATGTTCACGAGGGTGATGTCTGGTCACCCTAAATGAACTACATAGGTAGTTCATCAACTACCCAACTCTACCAAAATTAACAAGGCGACGCAAGACGTCGACGTTAGCTATCGACGACTACTTACTGGGTAGGTGTGATTGATTAATAATATTTGAAAAATATGAATCATCTTCCAAATAATTTGTGGAATTAAAATATTGATTAATTGATATTGAGATTTTTCAGATATTCGAATAATCAAAAATTCTGATTAATCAAAACTATGATTAATCAATTAATTTAAATACTGATTAATCACATTTGAATCAACTTTCATTTGAACATCTTCTAAAACCGAAACAAACAAAAAATATGAATTGCTCAATTATCGTATTAAAATTTTTGATTAATCATATTTTAGATTAATCAATTAATCATGAAGACTGATTAATTAAAATGAAGATTAATCGATTAGTCGTAAATATGATTAATCACCATGTATCGTTAATCAATTATTTGATTAATTAGGACGCCTATTAATCAATTAATCGCACCTTTACAATATCTTAGTCCTTCTTTGAAATATCGATGTTTGAAATTCATTGTTGTGGTATATTCTATCTTTGCTACATGCCTTTATTTGATGGCGAACTTATTAGAACATTATAGTTCTACTTTTTCCATTAAATGCTTCCAGATTAATGCTTTGAATTTCTTTGATATCTTGTTTATTCCCTGAGATATCGTCCGTTGAAATCCCGTAGAGATTCCAATGAATGCTCAGTAAAATAAGGGCAATCGAAATTTTTGCAATAATAGTGAAAATATCATAGCAGTGAGTTTCAACGGACGATTTCTCAACGAAGGCTTAAGATATTGGAAAGGTTAAACCTGAATTTTGAAGACAACAGATAGGACTTTTAGATGACATATCAAATTTGGTGAATAACGCTTTGGACACTATGTTCTAAAGCCCCGAATATAGCGGAACCAAAGGTTTTTGTAAACTTAAGGTTAAGATATCTCGAAAACCTTATGTGATGGAGAAACTCTGAAGTCAAGTACAGATTCAGCCCAGCGCAGACCTTTAAAAACGTATTTTCTAGTGTCAGTGTCTTGGCTTTTTCAAATTTTGCTGACCTGTGCGTTCAGCAAAAGGCCGAATTGTATTCGATGTCAGTTACATAAAATGTTAAAAGGGTTCAAAATTGGTGTTACATATAATTTTCTCATAAAATAAATATTTAATTGATACAATTGAATTGTTGAAATCCATTAAAAATTTTGAACTTTAATTAAAAGGTTTCTTCTTTCGATTCGTGGAATCAGATCGCAAGTGACTGTTTTCACACATAATTTTTTCACATTTCACTTTAAAATTGCATTCTTTCTCTTTTTTTATAAATATAAATTATTTGATAAAATTTCATTCTACTTATAAATTATGTAAAATATCTCTATTTTGTAATAGTTAGTTGCATTTATTTCCTATGGATGCGAGTATACACAGATACGAACATAGATTTATAGGTCTACGTATGTATTTTTGTATTCTGCCTTGGGAGTGTGTTGGAAGGGGAATTGGGGAAAGGGGGCGTGTAAAATTACTTGGATTCACTAAAATATAAAATAGTTTATTTGCTTATTTAATATCCTTGCTTTTTTTACTTGCATTCAAAATCGCTTACAATCTAACAAAAATATTAAGTTTTCTTTTTTTTACTTTCTTTCTGTTGTTTTTATATTCAAATTCTTGTCTCCTTCCCTTTCGATAAAATCATATTTAAAACGAAGAAGTTTTCTTCGATTTGCTTTAAGTTTCATATCACACAAACTCTATCTAAATGTCTATATATTTATTTAAGTATTTCATCATTTTCCAGGTTTCAGATACCCCAGATTCATTTGTCCCCTTGGATATCTAGTCATTAGAGCCGTTTCTACTTACAAGGTAAATGGTTACTCGTGTACTGTTTGCTAACTAACTAAGTAATCGTTATTCGATTGTGTATCTAAATACTTTTATTGATAATAGTTGTTGTTTAAAACTACACCTATTTATTTAGTTATTGTGGGTGTGTGTATAATTTCTTGTCAAAGTTCTTAACCGGTTGAGCAGTGAGCAACTCACGATGTCCGCTGTGAACTGTGTGTGACTCATGAGTTAGGGGGGCGGGGGGGGGGGGGGTCGCAATCGACAAGTGTGAGCTACCCCCGAGCCAATCCTGCATCTGACTGTCTGTACTCCGAAACTCCATCTATACCAATTATCCTTGTACTACACTCGGGAATATTTGTCCAGTCTAGGGTGTACAAGTCTTTATCAACTCCTTTAATTTCTGGGAGTAGTTGGTGCCATTTTGTGTTTTTTTTTTTTAGATCTGAAAAGCCTATAAAGGTTAAGTACTGAGCCCTGGTGTAACGTTGATGCTTGTCTCCAAAATTATAGTCATATTTCAATGTGGTTGCGAAGTGGGGGATACGGATCCTTTACCTTAAATATTCTTTAAAAAAGCAAATGTTTTATTGGGGGGAATTTTCAAAATTATTATTCACGATTCAACAAATATTTCTCTAAAAATCAAATACCAAGCTTGAACTTTCTTCAGAATTTGTAAGGGTGTTCGAAAATTCTCGCAAGATATGAAATTCGTGCCCCTGTCTACGGTAAAATGTTGATGAAAAAAGACGATGTGACAGTTAATGATTGTTAAAAATTTGATTTTAAATGAAATACGAGTAATAACACGTTTTCGGAAACATTTGAAAATCTATCTTCTGCGACGAGGAACATTTTCACGGCTTCTCTAATCGACAAAATTATCGCATTTGGGGTTCGGAAACTGCACGAGTGAGAAGCAGTGTCACTCATGGTAAACGCAGGAGGTGTTGTTGTAGCTGATGGCAAATTGATGCCAACAACAACATACATTTTTTTGTGCTTGTAAATATAAACAAAGCAAATCAGCTGTGCTTATGCGTTCACCATCTATGAACTCATCTTGGTGTCACTGTTGGGTGTGAATTTTGAGCTGCAACCATCATTGATCCAGTTTTCTTTGAAAAATGTGCTCTGTCACTACGTAACAATCTAGTTTTGTTGTCCCTAAATCGCATGATATGAATGTGGAAACCATGTGGTTTCAACAAGGTGCCACATGTCATATACACCGAGAACAGTGAAATTACTATTCAATCTTATGCGAATTTTGGGAAACCCTTTTTGAAATCGTTTTCGAAAGTAAAGTAAATACTTTCCTTACAAATTATGATTTATCAGACATTTGCACTAGGAATTTAAAAACCAAATTAAATTTCTTTATAAATTTGCGTTTTAAGCCACGAACAATTTTATAAATAAAAAAATTCGATATTAAGTCATGTTTTAGATTATGCGTCTTCAGCCTGCGTTAACGTTAAATTCCCGTTTGAACATCCATGGGTACTTTTTCGTCTAATCGGCAGTACTGCTTCTTACTTTCATTCGTCATAATTAATTTTGCAAACAAAGATGGCTGATTTTCATGTTGTATGATGTTCTCTATTAAAAATCAGAAAGAGTGAAACAAAATGGCGGAAATACGAAAGAGAAACATAAAAAAATCCTCTCGAATTCTCGTCTCGTGCGTGTTTGTTTTCCCCTCTTGCTTCTTCCCACCTCTCGCCCACGAACTTGAAAGAATTGGGTGAATCCATGGGTGAAACGCATAATCTAAAGGGTGTCTAAGCTGCTCTCACAACAACGCGATTTCGCAGTCTCGGGGAAGATGCTTCGGTAGAAGTGGATTTGGCATTTTAAATTGGACTTCTACCATAATGAAAAATTTTTTATTCAAGCTCAGAACATTCTATATCTGTATTAATAGAGATATTGTTTTCAAAAAAGGAGAATTGCAAAAATCATCCTCGTGAATCCTGGCAAACTGTATCGCTATTTCAAATCTCGCAATTGACAAATTCTACGAGGGAAGTAAATGTGATTAAGACATTCTAGTGCAAAGTAGGAGATTGAACATATCTCACATGTTCTACAGAGACATATGGCAGCCATCCTTTATTCTACTGATTTCCGAAACCTTTACATTTTTAAATCTCAGAATAGGCAATGAATCATTTTCATCTCATATTTGGCTAATGACCCGAATCCATTAATTTTGTAGTAGAAATTAGGTAATGGACACACACAACAATTTCATGTCCACATACAAATTAAAAACCCTACTGAAATATGCAACATTTGGAGTCATCGCCACCATCGATCCCAGTCGGGATTTATTGTCCTTCCGTAATTTAATTTTAATAACAAACAAAAAATCGAAATAAATAGGGAATGTATTGCACTCTACAATAAGTATAGGAAAGAATCTTAGCATAGTAGTAGTTGGTTAGTCAGTAAGTGTTAAACTAGTTAATGGAAACCTTTGGAGCGTAACGAATTTTTTGGATTCACCGCTTAGATATTGACAATTTCCTGTTGCTCCTCCTCGTCCACGTCATCATTTGCATTGTCGTCGTTGTCAATGAGACCGCTGCGATCATCGTCAATTTGAATCTTTTGGTGTGAGGCATTGCGAGAATGTTTCCTAAGATTTGAGGACGCAGTTGCCGAAGCCGTAACCGTATCGTTGGGACTGCTTGCAACACTAGTATGATTCAGATCCTTGGAATTGGTACGCCGATGTCTTAGAATACTTAACGTGGCGTCATTATTGCTTGGCGTGGCTGCGGCAGGGCTAACAGAGGCAATGGAAGCCGCCACACCGGCTACACTGTTTCCGGTAGCTGCCATTTGAGATACCTTAATATTTAAATCTTTTGAATTGTTGCGCGAATGGCCACGAGAACCGACAGAAGCAGCAGCCGCAGCTTCATTACACTCGTTTGAATTCTTCAATTTGCCACATTCCACTACATTCTTGAGCAAGTTTACGTTCTTTTTATTGTTGTGATGATGGTGGTGGCCACGGAAGAACTCGGGATCAAAGCGTATATTATTGGGCATATAAATCTGGTCATAGGAATGATTGCGAGAATGTTTGCGCACGAAATGGCCACAGCCAGTGGTCAACTCGTCTTCCTCCTCTTCGTCTTCCTGGGGCTTGAGCTGATTCTGTATGAAGCGTATGCTGAAGTTGGGGTCGTCCCTTGAGCACGAATTGGAGTGAGCTACCAATTTATGGCGGAATTCGGTATTAAGGTCACTTGAATTATTGCGGGAATGTGTGTGAAGCTTCTTCAAGTTCTTGAACTTTGAGTTTTCGCAAGCTTCCATGGCCCCGGCAGCATTCGTAGCATTGTTGTGGTCCTTGGCAAAGCTTCGTATCATCTTGACATCGCAAGATGCGCTACGGAAATGTTTCTTGGACTTTGTTTGAGGAGCTGCTGGGGTATTTGCTGCCAGGGTGTTGTTGCACTTGTCGTAACTGTAGGAGCAATCAAATCGAATATGTCAATAGGGAAATGTTAGATCTACTTGCAAGAACTTACCCATATTCCAATTGTATTGTGCGGGAATTGTTGCGTGAATGATGGTACGGATCGGATTTCAAAGCTATTTCGCCATCATCGTAATTGGCATGAGCATCGCTGCCACCCAGTTTTTCTTCAAACACTTTAAAAAAGGAAATTCATTAGAATAATTTCGAAGATTCCTTCCAAGGCTTCAACGGGCACCAGCATTTCGCTGGCAATTACACTTACATTTATCCAAACTAATAATGGATCCAATCACAGGATCATTTGCATTTATTGGCTTCATTTTGTCCAATTGTTTACGGCGTCTAACCAGCCACCAATCGATCATGAAGATAACCAATGCTACAATTTTTACCGATGCACAAAGACCCACATATCTAGGGAAATAGAAATAGGAAGCATCAGTCGACTTCCCAACTTGATAGGGATAATTCCGGTACTTACTTGTATCTGAACTTTTCGATATCATAGATGAGGCACCGTCCTCCCTTCTGGCCACATGTTGACTTCCACAGCAAACAGGTCGAATCAATTAGATTGCCAAAAAGTATCGGGGCCGGTATATAGCCAAAGAGACGGAATATAACAAATTGCATACCTAAAGCAAAGGATCTTTCCTCTTCTGACACCGAGCGCAAAACGATCATTAGCAGTGGCATTTGAGTGGCAGCCACAATGAAGGTCATGAAGAACAGCAGTATAAGGAATGGGAAAATATTGCGGCAGGGATTGGCACAAGGACCGGCAGTGGCAACAGGAACTACAGTGACTTCGTCGAAATTCTCATTGGCATTCAGGGCTAGGGCCTGACTGCCTCCGGCACCCAAATAAATACTGCTGGAGATATTAGCGTGAACACCTGAAAAAGACGACAACACACAGATTATATATTTCCATTTCATTCTCTCACTCTCCTCATTCTTACATGCACAATTTGTGTAATTCGAACTGGAGGAGAAGGCGGTACATCCGGCATGACATGGACTGAAATAAGTCAGACCATTGTTGCCACAAACCGGTTCCACATCACTAGTCAAACATTCGCAACCGAAGTTACAGGCTGCCGTCAGGTTCACCTGGAACGGTTCCAACGTTCCATGCTTGGAGTTATTATAGTAGGGGATGGTGGTTCCGGCCATTTTTAGATTATCGCAACCCAAGAAGAACAGCAAAGCATAGCAACCCAAACACACTATGTTGGAGAAAAGGACGAACGTCACTGCGCCCTTAGGTTTCAGCTGGAAACGCTTAAGTACGCAACCGCCAATGAAGATACCAATGCAGGCCCCGGGTATAGCAACAGCACCAGTGAAAACACTTGCTTGACTTTTGCCAACACTGAATTGGGTCTCCAGATATTTCGGAAGGAACACCACAAAGCCGGAGACAATCATCAGCTCCATGCAGGCACCCAGACATGTTACTATATAGACGGGATTGGTGACCAAGCGTAACATAGATTGAGGTATATCTGAATAGAAAGAAGAAGAACGTCGAGTCAAACGATTAAAGTTGTGCAGGAGGAAGCGCGTCTACCTTTTATGTCCTTGCCATAGCCTGTGTCTACTTTGGGTTTCTCCGGTTCTTCTTTGGTGGCCACAGAAACAATTTCCTTCTTGATCTTCCCCATTTCGTCGGTACTGCGGGGCAAACTGTTGGAGTTATTGGGTACTGCTGGTTGTACAATAACCGAGGCTTTGCGAATTTTCTTCTTTTCATGTGTTAAGACCTGGATGAGGATAAAGTTTTGGAAATTATTGTTTTCGTACTTCAACCATCAACATTATCTGTCCTTTCAATGTTAATTCAAACTAAGTCGGCATGCAGTTGGTTAAACTTACCTTTGGAAAGGAGAAAAATGGTATGGCCACAATAAGTAGTAACACGCCGCATAGCAGGAAACCTCCCCACCACATGCCAACCCATCGACGATCTCCGGGATCTAAGCGAGAAAGCAAACATGAAATCTAGACATGTCACGAACACATTCGTGCGTTCACTCTTACCTATGGAAATTATAGAGGACGAAAGCGAATCCATGTGGAAGGACAATAAATATGCGCCCAAGAGGAAACCAACCACAGGACCAAACGCCGCCATACTGTACATGCAACCGATGTACATGGAAGAACTCTCCGTTTTGACATGGTCGTCGACGTATGTCGTGCCTAATGTAAAAAGAGGACTACCGCCACAGCCCAAAAGCAGTTGGGCTATGACGAACAGCAGAACGGGGCCGAATGTCGACAATTTGCCTTCAAGGCAATTATCCTCTCGCAGGGTATGCGGCGCGAGGGGAGGACTGGAGAGTCCACTCGAAAGTCGGCCCAAATCCATATCCTGGTTACGCACCAGGGCACTGCGACATATGTTATCACTCGTCTCATTAGCTATGCTCACGCCGGGATTGTCCTCACCCGTGAAGTGGGGAACCATAAATACCAGTGAACCAATACCCATTATGACCGCTCCTATTTCAACAAGAATAAAATTATCCAACGTGAATTAATAGCCACTACTCCACTTACCGATTCCTATCCATACTGGTATGTGACGCCTACTGCCCAAGTAACTGACAAATATCACCGTGATGACATTCCCTATTTCATAGCTCGACGCAATCAGGCCCGAATAACTGGACGGTATTTCAAAACGCTTCTCTATTGTGGTTATCACCGAGTTGATGTAGCCCGAACTCAGCGCCTGCTGCAGTGTGACGAGCATCGACAGCAGCAACACGAATATCTTAATGCGTGCAAACTTTTGGACACCCCTGGGTCGGCAACCCATAATGCCACAGTCTTGAGAACGTAGCAAATCGTCGTCGTCATCGTTAAGGCCACATGTAGGATTATTACTTGACACCGCGTAGGCAGTTTGGTTACTGTGCAAATTGTTGTGACTGTGCGGGTTATTTCCTAAGACTGCCGACGATTGGCGACTGTGACACTTGATGACCGTATCCGTGCAGGAGGACGTTTTGGCTTGAAGGTTGCGGGCATTGTTTGTAAGTACATTGGCTGTTGTGGTCGTTGCTGTGCTGCCAATCATGTTTGAGGGGCCCAAAGTGGTGTCCTCGGCCAAATCGATGCTACTGTCATCGCCACTGTTTGTTTCCGAGTAGAGACCAGTCATCTGGTACATGGATTCTTGGCGTCTGCAACAAACAAAGATATATAAGATGAGTAATGGGTATCAACGTAGCATTTGTGTTGGCGAATGACACAGGCTTCGACAGTTCACAAATTTAATGAAAACACTGGTTATTCATCGCAGAAGTTCACCGTCCTTAATACCTGGAAACTGTACACTGAATAGTAACTTAAGTATGATGGATTCTGATTACATCTTGCACCCTACACAGTTAAAAGCTTCTGGACTAATTGGTATAGGCAAGAAAGTACTGTTAATATAATGTATGTCTTCCAACCCCGTAACATATACAGTCCCCAGTTTCCTCAGTCATTAATCATTCTCCACTCAATTGACAACTGGTACGTCGTGGTGGGGGTGTAATTACATATTGAATTACATATTGACTCGATAAAACTTATTTGGGTGAAACATTCCAGTATTGGAATTGATTGACCTGAATACAATATACAGAGATCTAAAATCCAGACAACATTAAAACATAATTACCCGCAGTTAAGGTTCACAGTGGATAGATGAAATGTTGAAATTAGGAACAGAATAAGACACTTAACATTTTCCACCGGTCCACTTTACATTTTGTCTATCAGCTATTCAGTCGAATGGAACAAATGGACTCGCGTGGTCATGTTTATCCCGGCACGTTTTTACTACTGGCGAGTACATTCACATTTGGCGTTGAGGTTAAGCGAAACATGAAAATTACTTTATCGATTTATTCGTTTGACCCGGCCGATTTCCCTCTATGGATATTAGAGTAACACGTATTGTGCTTTTTCCGACCGAATTCATGAAATTATGTAAATTATTTGACGAAATTGGAGGAAATTCGATTTCTCCAACAGTGCAATTCGTAAAAATTTAAGCAAATCCAGTTTTCATACGATATCTAGATCTTTAATAAGGACAATTTGGCAACTCCGTGACTTTTTGAATGAAAGATATTTTTTTGTAGCAAACAACACCTCTTGTGTCTCAACATAGTCTCCTCTTAGCTTGATTCATTTAGTCAATAATTTTTTGTATTTCTTCCAAATAAAAGGCTTCTCACTGTCCCCAAAATATGCCATGCTCGAATAATACTTTTTCTTCGACAAATACGGTAGTTTTTTTGTTTCAAATCGATGTCGAATTTGTCCAACAGCTGTCAATGATATTCGCCGGTGATAGTTTTACTCTTTTCAAGATAGTCGACACTCCCGTCCTTCTTTGGTTCACGTTAACTCGGAGAAGTCCATTGCTTTGACTGTCCTTGGTCTTTGGAGTGTTGTAATGGATCCTTGTTTATTGTAGGGTTACGAATCGGCGCAAGAACTCCTTCGGATTGCGGTTGAACATCACCAAACACTCATTGGTAATCACGGGAATAGCTTTCTCATGTACAAATATTCATCTAAAATGTGGTGTACTCGCACAGTTGGGATGCCTACCGCCTCGGTCCAACATAATTTCATAGATTTTACCGACGATTTCTTGTGTGACGACATCTTTTGGGCGATCTGAATGTTCGACGTCACTTGTGATGGTACGACCACAACGGAATTCATTAAACCACTATCTAACCATTGAAATTGATGGTACAGAGTTCCGATAGAATTTATGAGACCTTGCTTGGGTTCATCATGAAGGTTTATTGCGCAAAAAGTGAAGGTTGATGAGCACACGGAATTCACTTCCATTTCCGTCGAAATTCACGAGATTGTCTGCTTTCAATGGCTGCCAAATACAAACAAAAAGACGCAACTTGCTTAAAATTCTCCAGCAGTCTATTAACAGATGATAGTTGACAACATCAGTGTTGATTACTAATTAACTTCGAGGGAAGTTCAAAAAGACTCTGAGCTTTTAAGCCGGCCGAATGCCCAATTTCTAGATCTCCAGCTTCACGAAAATTACTTCCTCACCATAATTCTAGTTAAAACAACGCAGTTACGGAATATGAGTCGGCGATTTTTCGAATCTAGTCTCAGATCACAACCGGACTCTGAATTATGTTTACTAAATTAAAGGAAACAACGTAAAACTTTCTAAAACTCCGAGTACGAAATTACATGCAGACTCCAGCACACTACTCTGTGTACAAGTTGGAATCTTAGAAGTTCATACGGTATCCTAGATAGGCACCACCTGATCGTCACCTTAGAAATAAAGAATTTTCAAGCAAAGTGACTGCCATATCTACACTGAAAGAAAAACCTTTCGTCGCATAGATGAAACAAACATATTTGATAATTTTTTAGAAGAATATTTTCCATTTGCTACGAGCTACGCAGATCATGGGTTTATTTCGGCACCAGGATTTGAACTCACGTTGGCGGACGATCGTTTCGAAGTTTGTGACTATTCATCACTGCCTCAGCGTTCTAGGCCAGTGACCGTCTTGCTAACATTGTAACTAATTGCAGTTGTTGTCGTTGGGGTTTCTCTCCTCGTTCTATCTATTTCCTCTTTCTATCGCTTACTTTATTCTTTTACAAACACGATTTTGTTTCTTTTGATAGTGTTCTATGTTTTATGGTCGGGCTGTACCACATGATTTTTATTATACAGGGTGATTCAGGAAGTTCCGCACAAATTTCTCCAGCGTATTCCTTGGCTCATTTCACGAAGAAAAGTCCACTAGGACCATGTCCGAAAATGCAAGGGTGCGAAATGGCTGCGGGTTCAAAGTTTTCGGATTAGCGGTCGGAGGGTAGTAGGGTAAAATTGCTAACTTCTGAGCCAGTGTTCGGATTTTTGGGCTTGCTGGAAAGGTCTTTAAGAGGCCTTTTGAGAATCAATAGAAACAAGTCAAATCGCCGAGATACAGAGCTTTCGGAAAAAAATTCACATAACCTCAATTTGCTCAGCCAGATGGCAGGTAACTGTTGAAAGATAGCCATATCTATTACCTTTCCAAAATCACCTAAACGAAGCCCAGAGGTCTCACCGTTCCAAAGTTATGAACATTTTACTGAAATGCAAAAATGTTTGTTTTTGATTTTGGAAGCGAAATAACAGCACACATTTATTTGTTTTTGTAAATTAACACGTTTAAAATTTTATTTTATTGATATTTTTGGCTGCGGAATATTATTTCTTAGAATAATATTTTTCCATTTGTTAATATTTTACGTTCCTGTAATGAACAATTTTGTACATCCGACATTTTGGTTGTTGCTGCATCGAAAAATTTCATACATGATTATTAATTAATTTTTCGTTCCTGCAATAATTATATTTAATTTAAACTTTGGAGAAAAACGTGCAAAAAATCTATTGTTATTTGGGTTATATCTCACTTTTTCCATAGTTTATTATTAATATTTATTTATTTTGGCTGTTTGCTAACATTTACAATTGACGAAATAATTTCGTTGCTGCAACGTATGAGTTGTTCACGGAACGAAACCAATTTGTATGATGATCAAGAGAGAAAATGAGCGAACTTAAAACAGAGCTCAGCAAGACAAAGGGGTCAGCATGAGTGGTGGTCAACGTAACCATTTGAAATCAGCTCCTTTTCCACAGTCGACAGTGGTAGACGTACATATTTCCCCGCCGGAATTATTTAATTAAATTTATAATAAACTTGAGAATATAATTTGTTGAAATTCTAAAAAGCATTGACATTGGGAAACATATATTGTGGGAGTAAATGTGTCTTGTGGTCGTTTGTGTATTTGTAAATGGAGTATGCCAGTGTTCCGTATGAATCCGTTACGAATTGGAGACGAATCCGTTTCTTCGTACATTTTGCCCGACATGAAATTCCTCTTGAAAAGGGAATCGTTTTTCTACTTTTTCGGATCCGTCTCGAACCCGCAACGGACCTCATATTCGAATCCGTTTCGGGTTCGTTTTTTTGTAAATAAAACGGATTCATAAATTCGGATTATTTCACTTTCCCCATTCCAAACAGAATCCGTGTAATATTTAAAATTAAAGAGAGTAAGTAGTGAACTATATTTTCTACCTCAAATCCACTCAAGTTTTTCACTTACATTTTTATAAAATAAAAATACGATTATTGCGATTTGACGGATCCGTTTCGAACCCGTTGGGAGTCCGTAAAAAGGGGTACGTGCAAGCATTGTTTTCACGCTTTTGTTTTTAGCAATTTTCAACGAACAAAGCTCTATTAAGATCATAAAAGGATATATTATACTATATTAATCATTCATTTTCAAACATGTAATATTGAATAGCAAACACCGTGTCTTTGGACACAAGTATAGTATATTTGCGATAAGCTGCTAACACTTTATTTTTGCATCCAAATAGCAAAAACATATAGATTTTTCAGTGTGTATTCAAACATGTCAGGCTAAAAATTCGTGACAACATAAAATAATATGTTCCAATGATAGACGATAAATAGCAAAGTGAATTCATAAGAGTGCGGTGAAGATAGACCAGACCATAGAGTAATGACGTATAGATTAGCCAACTCTCTCAGCATATGGGGGGTTGGATGTTGGAAAGAATTGCTTTAGTAATACCAGACAGAGGCAATGGCTCAAACAAACTAACAATACATCACATATAAGTATTTATATACTAAGCGTGTTTTTTTTACCCCGCTAAAGTTAATTATAGCTTAATTTGTACGGGACAGCTAAGCGATATTAAGTGGCATTTCAATTTCCCACTTAAATTCCGACTTGAGCAATGACGATGTTGCCACATCTTAAATTTCAAGAAATGGCAACAAAAACTTATCTTAGATAAATTTTGTTATCATTTTCTGCGAATGAAAATGTTATCAAGGAGAGACTCAAAAGCAGAATTTTGCAAAATGACTTACACATGGTCAGTTCATTTAAAATATTTTATTTAATGGAAGACTACGTATACTTTTATATCTCTAAATTGTAAGGATAGAATTTTATTTCCGATTGAAAACAAAATTGGAATTAAATTGTTTACAACAACGGGCGGTAAATGTTATACATATTGTACATGATAGAATTGTCTATCAGGTATAGTCGCTTAAATAGGTGATGCAATTTTTTCTATGTCATTTTTCGTTTCACTTGTCAAAATCGTATGTATTTTGTTTTTAATACTTTTTTGTATTCTTGAATTGTTGGTATATATTTGTGTAGAGTTTGACAACTGAAACAAATGAACGAAATTAAAATGTCTGTTGTTGCTGGTTACAACTAAAACAACATTTGCTGCTACCATGTAAACGTGTTGCCGTATCGCATTTTTTTCACCCATTACAGCACATGTTGCCACATTACGAAGTATTAAGTGTGGATCGTTTTATTTGGAAAGCCGTAAGTGGCGATAGCTTAATGGAATAAAAAACCAGCCTTACTAACATTAAAGATAACAACAAAGTCCAAAATACGTTTAAATTTCTCTGTTTTTCATCAAAACGACATGAAAAATGTAAGTCAAGAAGTTTTGTAATTCCACCTGGTGTAAGTCAATTTACGTCAAATAACTCTCTGTCGCACCGACCGACCGCACCAAGAATAGTGTGAAAGGATGACAGTTTTTTATCGATTTCTAATTTCTGTTTTGTTTTTAAAAACAAATGGCATGGTACAAGAATATATACATGGTAATAGCAGCGCGCGTTGTTGCTGTTGTAGGCAGCAACAACAAGCATTTTGTTTTTGTTCTATTCGCTTCAGTTGTCAAACTTTACACGAAGGCTAACCAACAACACAAGAATGCTAAAGAGTACAAAAACAAGATACATGTGAGTGTGACAACCGAAGCGAAGAACCTCATGAAAAAAATGAAAACAGCTGTTCTTACGACTTTACCATGAACATATTATTGTACCATGACAAATTGCTTTCATTCGACCAGTGTTGTGTTACTTAGAAAAACAATAGAAACGAAGGAAACCCATCAAAACAACAAATAAAAAGAGGCCCTACACACGGACTACATAAAGCAACTATGTATGGTATAGAGAAGAAAATTTACTAATGGAGTGGAATGTGTCGTTTCTTTGCTCTCTCTCTCCGTTGAATATTTCAAAACACGAGCAGTTTTCTGATGATGTTATTGTATCAACTACAGAAATTACAACCATATTTAAATAAAATTACATAAAATATGCAATAATCAAGTTATAACACGGGAAAGAAATGCGTTTGAGTGAATCGCGTCGACTTTTTCGGCTCTCTTCTACTAGGGTTGCCAAATTACGCCGGGTTTTTCTGCTCTACTTGTACAGCCTTTTTCGGACTAATTACAAGGAAAAACTCGAAATCAAGTTCTTCGTCGAGCACACTCGTGATCAGTGCAACACACACATGTAACATTCAATGATAGACATAACTACAGTGGCGTGCAAAATTGCAACAGGTTTCCCATAATGGAAGTTTAAAACTTAAACTTTTAGCAGCGTTTAACCTTAGAATTAAAAAATTGTTCTGAATTTTACTTTGATTTGGTCTCTTTCGTAATGAACACTTAAATATACAACAATTACACAGCATATATATGTTTAAAAGAGCGTAATATGTAAACAAACGCCAATGTTACAATTACGCACTCTCTTCCATGTTACAATATTGCACGTCTCTTCAGCTCTTTAAAGATCCAGAAACTTAAATGTAACCATCACTTAGCTCACAATTTTACTGCTATTTTTTTCAATTGCTCATTATTGTCCACGTGCTGATCAAAAATGGAAGCATCTAAAGTAGTTGAAATCATGGACTAATTGAAAAATAATAATTCTGTTCGGAACGATGTCAAATGACGATCCAGAGAAAAAAACCGGAGAAAAATATAAAAACTTCAACTGCTTCTGGACGCCCGCCCCAGAAAGATTGACGACCGCACCTGACGCCATTTGGCAACATTAGTCACAATGCAATTAACTCTGATATGACACTAAAAACGTTAAATATTGACGCCATTGAGTGGACCGCTCGTCGAAGTCTCAAAAGATTCGGTGTTAAGGGTGCAGAGTAGACAGAGAAACAATTTTCATTTCAAAAGAATATAAAGCTTCGTAAAGAATTCACCCAGGTGTACGAAAACTGCACTGAGGCTGACTGGAAGAAGGTAAAATATTAAATTCGACACGTGTTAAATAATAACAATACAACTACGCCTTCTGTTTAAGGTTACGTGGTCCGATGTGACTAAAATGAATCGATTTGAATCCGATTCCCTGGTTAGTACTAGAATGAAGATATAAATGCTACTACCCCGAATGCAGTAACACCAACCATGAAACATGATAGTGGATCCATAATGGTATGGAGATATATTACGAAGAATGGAGTAGGTCCGCTGCTTAAAGTTCAAAGTATTAGAAAAATAACAATATCTTTCAATTCTGCTTAAAGTTCAAAGTATTAGAAAAATAACAATATCTTTCAATTCTGCAACATCAGTTACCAGCTGCTATACAAAATACAAAAAAAAAAACGGGCGCTGCTGCTCAAAGAGTGATTTTTCAGCATGTCTACGACCCAAAACATTCGGCCAACATCGTTAAAAACTGGTTAAGAAGTCAACAATTTACAGCTCTGAAATAGCCAACGCAGTCACCGGACTTATACCCGATCGAAAACTTTTGTAGTTACATAAAATCTAAGCTCGCCAAATACCCAGATGCTCCAAAAGGCGTAAACGACCTGTGGGATAGAGTAAAAGAAACTTGGCATGCAATTCCAGCGGAAATGACAGAAACATTTTGCAACATCATGCCCCGCCCTAAAGCTCTAAAAAAAGTCAAAGGCTACTGGACAACATATTGAATCCGAAAACAAATAAACGAACATAAAACCAGAGTGCAAAATTGTAACATTTGTATAACTTTACAATATTCACTGTTCACTTTGTATATACATATATCAACATTCAATTAAAATAATTGTTGTATTTATTCACGAGAGTACAATACATTGATTTATGGCCAGTTTCACAGTTGAAAATTCTCCCTTTAAATGAACTTTAAATACCCGATGCTTGTCATTAAAATGACATTTCATATGAAAAATGTCTGTGAGCTTTTAAATTGAGCTTTTAAATGACGAGTGTGAAACTCGGCCTTAGTTATTTTTTTTTTGTTTTCAATCAAATATTTAAAATATACAAATATATTTCCAAACTGTGTCAACCCTGTTACAATTTTGCTCGTCACTGTATGTTTTCTAAAACAATAAACATATGTTTGCTTAAACACCAAATATATGTTTTCTAAAACAACAAACATGTGTTTGCTGGAAAAAAAAACAAAAGTAAATGATTATCCCTTTTCAGCATTCTTTTTTCTGTATTTACCGACAACTTTTCTGTTATCGACAGTTAGTGGTAATTATGAAGGGTGTCTCAATAAGATTGCAATAGTAGTGTAATTTGTTTAATGTGCACGCGGCAACTCTGAAATTTGGCAGCTGTCACATATGTTAACTCCGATTTACGTTTACTTTCCGACTAACGTCCCGATTAACGTTTACTTTACGAATGAACAACGCGTTATAATTGTTAAAACTTATTACAAAAAATTGGAAAGTTATGCTGAGACCGCTCGCAAACTTCGAAGAATTATCACCTAATGTGCCAACCATTCGAAGAGTGGTGAAAAAACTGAAGAAACTGGGTTGGTTATGGACATTAAGACTCCTGTGCGTCAACATACCGGTCGGTCTCTTGAAAACGTTGCTTCTGAAAATGAGAGTGTCGCCAAAACCCCAAAATATCAACTTGGCATCGTTCTCAACAACTTTAAATTTCACGAAGCACTACACAGTAAGTTTTTACAGAACACCTCCGACTTCATGCGTATAAAATTCTGCTTACTCAGGAGGTCAAACCACCAGACCATGCAAAGCGCCGGCAATGCGTTCAATGGGTAATGGATCAAAGTGAAGCCAATACCAATTAAAAAGAAAAATCAATGAGTGTTCGAACTGTGTTAACACACAGTTGTTGCGATGTGTTAACACCTTTTTGTTACACGGTACCTGTTCGATAAATGTTCGATAAATAAATGTTACATTGGAAAATAAAAAAAGAATAGTTTTTGTGCTGATGGCTCTTTTGCTATTGCTCTTTCTTATTTCTTACATCTGCTTTAACATATGCATGAGGAAAAGAAGAACATGGTGGCAAAATTCTGTCTGTTCTTGTTGTTGGAATTATAGGCCTTTCAGTGATGTTGATACTTAGGGATCTTCGATCGATACTAATTCGCACATGTAAATTGCAGAATTGAGTTTGTACATATACGATTGATGATCAACCGACGGTATCAATTCAGGCACAGTAGTTAGGCATCTGATGATGAACTTGTCACGGAGTTCGAAACTAGTCATGCGAGTGAGTGTGTGTTGAACTGAATTGTCTATTAAAAACCAACCATTTTTCAATTCGAAAAATGTACATGACTTGTTGTAAGCTTGTAGTATGAATTTCTCATACATTGACCAAAAATTAGATGTAATATTGTTAAAATAAGTAAAGCAATATTTAGCTCACTGAAATAATTGTTTTTGTTTTGTCATAAACAGAGCGACGACAAAAAGTATTGAATAGTATAGAGAACTTATTGCACTATTTTTTCGATCTCATGTAGAGAGTCTGAGTAAAAGAGCATAAACGAGTCTTATTCTCTTTATAGAATGTTTCAATATAAATGCACCATTTCGAGAATGTTATTACATAAAACAATACAAAAAGCATAAATGTTTCAAAAGGCATCAATGTTTCACATCAAAAATATGAATACTTATACTTACTTATATTCAGGCAGATACTATTATTGCACAACAACCACGTATGTGATGCTAATGCTGTGTGTTGTTTGCATGTGTTCAGTTTGATAGATTGCCCTACCCGCGTCTATAGATGTTAACACATCAAAAAGGCATCTTCTCCTATGACGCGCATTTCTATCTGAATGGGTTCGTGAATACACAAAATTGTCGAATTTGGGGCTCAGAAAATCCTCATGCATTCTATGAGACACAAATGTACCCACAATGAGAAACTGTCTGGTGCGGATATTGGTCAGGCGGCGTGATTGAGCCTTACTTTTTTGAAGATGAGGGTGAAATTGCAGTGACTATGACCGGCATTCGTTACAGGAACATGATAACGGAGTTCTTGTGGTCTCTGCATGGATCTTGGCGACATGTGGTTTCAGCAAGACTGCGCCACCTGCCACACCGCGCATGAAACAATCGATATACATATTGCAGCAATGATTTCCAGAACTAATTATTTCAAAAAAAGGGATCATGGGATTCAACGCCGTGTGATTTCTTTCTATGGGGTTTTATGAAATCTCGGGTTTTTGCGAATAAACCAGAAACAATTCCTGAATTCAAATCCGAGATCCAAAGCGTCATCGATGAGATACAGCCACATCTCTGTGAAAAGACCATGGAAAATTTTATGAAGAGAGTAAAGGCATGTCATCAGAGCCGTGTGGGCCATTTGGCGGATATTTTATTCCATACTTAATCGGAACATGTCCTCTTTACAATCCAATAAAAAAATCGCAACTAACTCAAAAAATACGTGCTTTTATTTTAAAATGAAGAAGTTCATTCTTACTGAGACACCCTTTAGTTCTCGGGAACTAAAAGATGCAAAGAGATCATGGTTATTTCAGTTAATGAAAAATTGTGCAGCGACAACCGCGGGAGTTGAAAAATTACCCGAAAAAACTATGATCTGTTTGTTTAAAAGAAATTAAAATTTTCTTAAAACAATTCGGATCAAAGCCAACTAAAATAGGGAAAAGACGCTGTTCTAATAAAAAAAAGATAAAATTAACAAAGAAGCAACCAAATATCGCCATGTTTTTTCCACGACAACTTCCAGGGCGTAAATAAGTCCCTTATTTTTATAACCGGGTTTGATCTCTACCTTAAAATATATTTTTATTCGTTAATTACTAAATTATGTTTTTTTAATTTATTCAACATTTTTGGTTCAATTTTGCCTACGCAACTCTGGGATTTGATTATCGTAACTACTGCTGTCATCGCAACCGGTTTGTGTTGAAATTATAGTTGCGTTCATTGAGCTCGCACTGTATTCCGATTTCACGCAACGGGAAAAGTTGAAAATTGGAATACTGTGTCATATTTTCCACGACGGATATAAGGGATCATTTTAGTTCTGCCTTAAAAAATATAATACCATAATTGGTAAGAAATTGTAAATTTGAATTTAATATTGAAATTCAAATTCAAATATGATTGGTTTAGGATCTTTTTTTTTTTGACACGCCGAGCCACTCTAATCGATATTCATAAATTATTTATCCGGGACAAAAACAAGATGACCGTAAGTCAATACCTACCAATTACCACTTGACCACTACGAGTAAAAGTGAAAGGACTCTTGTGGTCGGCCTGCACTCCATCTCACACTCTGCGTTGAATTTCGATAGGAAAACAATCAATTGCACGATAGAATAACTCACCTGTGACCACCCTTGCGATGTGTATTGCTGTGAATGGCACAATATCCATTATCCGTGACTCCACTGGACATGACACCACCTACACCCACACCCCCACCCACACCACTGCTACTACAATCCACAGTGTTGCCACTGTGTCTGCGTGTGGTGGCGCTGTACGAGGGCCCTCCGATGTTGGTGTCCTGTTCGAACGTGGGATTCACATATTGTTGATCTGATGCACAGCTACAATGACCGGTCTTTTCCGGTTTCTTGCCCGTCATTATTCCCTCAACTCATTCGCTTTAGGCTGTTCAATTGTTGATCAAACTTTGTTCCAGAGCCGAAACCCAGTTACTGCATTTCCTGAAATGACACGAATGAGAAAACCCAAAGATCAATGAATGAATTTCAACCATGTTTAGTCGCATGTCATAACATGTCATTTGAATTGTTATTACATATTTTAATTGTTAATTTAATCTAGCAACAATAGAAACAGCAACTACAAAAACGAAATCATTTACAACAATTGCATGCATTTAATTGTTGAGGTGGCCGCCCTGCCCTGTCCGCCTTCCCTTGGGCTGACCAAATTTGTGATGTTCTATTCGCCACATGTGGCCCATCAGAATGCAAGTGATTGCTAACGGATAACAGTGACACTACTCCATAGACCTGACACTAGCAGAGTGGCCATACATACAAACACGTACATATATTTCGATAAATTACTCCACTGGGAGCAGAAACAATTAACGTTCCTAATTATGCCTGGACATGGTTTAAACGTTCTCTTTTGGATAATTGGTTGGTTGTTAAAGCGAGTGTCAACTGTAAAATTTAAGTGAAATGTATTCACAGATAATAAATAACATTGTAAGCGTCCAATGGGGGAATAGCCCTATTAAATAGCCAAGTTATTAAAGGAAGATAAAAAATAAATAAAATCTATCGTCAAAATTGGTTCTGTTAAAAACAAAGAGGACAACACTTTTAATTGCCACATCTAAAATTGGGAACGAGCGAGAAGTTTTATTAAGGCCGACCAAAACATTCGACCTCCCTCCATTGGTATTTTATAGTCCACCGAAATGTTAACTCTTTAGCAATTATATCAATCCTTCACCTCCATGTGGGGACACTCAGACGCAATTTTTTTTTTAGTTGCCTTTGCTGTCACCAAATCTACAGCGAAAATCCGCTTTGCACGCGTGATAATAAGCCGAGTCTCAAACTGGGGTTTGGAATTTCCTAAGATTTTGAAATCTTTGACTCCAACTCTGCAATATTAAAAATCTGAACTCCGACTTCTACTCCAGCTTCGACTCCGCTACCGACTCCCCGTCCAACTTCGATAATCGAACGTATTCCAAGGTGCCTTTTTTGTTTACTGGCACCGATCATTCTTCAAAAATAATAAATAATGTCAAAAATACCGCGATTTCGAAGTTATCGAGATTTCAAATCACCAAACATATGTTATGCGGTACAAAAATCAGCTGTTTGTGGAAATGAAATCCCGAAAACAGTGAGATCATGTTATATCTGAACATAACTTAAGTAACATTAAATAAAATCTCGCCCTCTTTCCTACAAACAAAATGCGTGGTCAAAAGTGGGAATAAGCTAACTGATAGAAGCACCGAAGGGTTTCAAACTTCAGGTAAGTGAAGTAAAGGGTATTTTTTTAAGGGCGATAGAAAATGAAATTGTACCAAATAACATAAGAAAGCCAATACGTGGCATTAACATTTGAAAATGATTTCGGGCATATGGCACCGTGGCTGTTCATAACGAAACGTATTCCGGACGTCCAATTTTGGGTCACATTTTCGAGCATTGCTGGCCGTATGTCACGACTAACACGAACAATTGTGCCCACCAAGGCGTATGGAATAATCGGGAGGTCCATTTCGTGAAATCAAATTATAGCCAAATTTTGATTTAAATAAATCAATGGGTTGCGGTCGCCGTATGGCACGTAGCGCCATCCTATTGAACCCGCATCTCGGCCGGATCAATGCTGAACATGCTGATCAATGGTGCGGTAACGATCTCCATTGACCGTAACGCGAGCTCCGGCTTAATATTTGAAGAAATAGGATCCGATGATGCACCAAACGGTGCATTTTTCTGGATGTAATGGAGTCTGTAGGCTCCGCTGTGGATTGGTCTCACTCAATATGCGGAAATTTTTTTTATTAACAAACCCGTTAAGCCAAAGATGAGCCTCACCGCTGAACACAATTTTGCGATAAAACATGGAGTCAGTTTCCAACTGCTCTAGATCCCAATCGATGAAATAACAACGCATAGATCGGCCAAGATCTTTGTGCACAATTTTCCACTTAGTGGACGGACAGACCCCAACTCCTGCGACCAACGACGAATCGCTAAATTTGGATCTTCTTTCACACTTTCGTTAACAGAGGCGATATTCTCTTCAGTACCCACATTCCTTCGACGTGTTGGTATTATTGCACCATTTCGAGAGTATGAGATATGAAATCTATCCACAGTTCGACGGATGGCTTGCTCAGATAGACGAGAATGTGCGCCATAGAAATCACGAAGTCTTTTAATCGAGAATCGAAGACTGATTTTGAAATTAAATTTGGATTATTTGGCAGCGTTGTTCAAGCGTGAATCTATTCATGATGATTTGCCAGAGTCATAAATATCAAATAATCATAAATGTCAAAAAGTGAGCGCAGTATGATAGTTCGTTTGATATCTAACCCATTCGTAAGTTCTATCTAACTAAAAAGACACCCCCTTTATAAGAAAGTTGCGCCAAAAAAATATGGCACATTCAATGATGCATATGTGACGTGGTGCTACAATGATTAGCGTGCGCGATTCTTGTACATGCGAAACTGGGTTCGATCCCTGCATAGTGACGGCGACACTATCGAGTAATTAGCCATTAGAGGCTTCTCAACCGTTCGGACCCGGTGTAAAATTGTAATTTGCAATCAGTGAGTGTAAAACTGGAAAGCACACTTCTCACTGATGTAACGGGAAAATATTTGTTAATTTAGAAAACGCATATACACACGCTGAAAAATCTGTCTTATAACGTGTTTGTTGTTTGTCGCAAATATAGAATACTTCTATCCAAACACATTGTATTTGCTGTTCAATATTACATGTTTGAGACACAATGAGTAATATTTTATAATATATGTTTTTGTGACCCAAATGTGTTTTTGTTTGTTGAAAACTACTGAAACCAAAAACCTGACAGACAACAAAGAACACAAAAAGCAGCAGATCTTCAATTCATGAAACATATTCCTGGGGCCGTTTTTTGCCAATGGTAGTAATCCATTATTATCGCCGTGGGGTATGGGTAGCGATCGTTTACTAATTAATCGTTTACTAATTACCCACAGGGTATTAATAATGGATAGCTTTGGGGCAGCGATGGAGAACTACCCATCACGATTACCCATTACCCACAGGGTTTAGGGAAAATAATGGGTAGTTACCCACGACGATGGGGAATTACCCATCAGGATCACCCAGTACACATGGAGAATGGGTAGCCGGCCTTTACATATTACACAGTGCGATAGGCAATAGGTTATCTGGGTAACCCGTCCCCATTTTTGATCGAAAATATGTAAAATTTGGAAAACTTTCTATATCTCAGAAACGGACCTTCGAATCGAAAAAATAACTAATTTTTGAAAAATTCTAAGGGTTTTCAATAAAGTAGTCCATAAAGAGTAGACATTTTTTTTTTGGAAAAATCGCGAAATTAAGAAAATTTCTAAAATAAAAAAATGGTTATAACTCGGAAACGGTGCGTTCAATCGCAAAAAATAATAATTTTTTACCTCCATAGCAGGCTTTAACCAATGGCTTTTTTTTTTAAAAATCGCGTAAAACTAAAATATTTTCAAATAAAAAATTGCTAAAACACCTATAGGTGACATCGAGTATAATTTTTGCGATTGGACGCGCCGTTTCCGAGATATAGACATTTTCTCTAATTTGTCATAGATACGATCAAAAATGCGGATGGGTTATCTGGGTAAGCTATTACCCATCGACGCGTGTAATGTGCAAAGGCCGGTTATTCATTTAATGGGTAATCGTGATGGGTAATTCCCGATCGTCGTGGGTAACTAACTAACCATTATTTTTTCCATATCCTGTGGGTAATGGGTAAACGTTCATTACCCATTCTTCACGACGATGTGTATGGATACTACAGGGGGCGGTAAATACGATCACTGATTCCTTCATCTGTTTCCATTTTGCCATTTCTCAAATTCTTAGTCATTTTATTTACTCCAAGTCATGGCAAATTTTTTAAACTCTGACTTCTAACCTCCGACTCCACACGAAGTGAAAGCTTATCGTGTGGTCTCCTTAATTCGCTGAGAACTGTATTGAGAACAGTTGGAGTAAAAACGATCTAATGACAAAAACTTGGAAAAATCTAAAATTTTGCCGAAGCGAGATTTGCATAGTGCATAAACCTTGAATTCCACAGTGCACTGTGGGACATATTTTCACTTACACCTGGAGACAACACTTCATAAGTTCTGCTGTCAATATTTCAAGTTTTTGAATGAACTCTTTTAGAAAGAGCTGATTTAACATGAACTTTATTTCTGTTGTCGAAAAATTAAGATGTTTTTTTTAGGAAATTTCAGATTCGGAGAGCATTGATTTTAGGCTGTGTTTGGAGCTTTCGGAGTCAAGTACATTTTGAGGAATATGTGCGGATGGTTTATTTTCAGATGATGTTCTTAATAATTTATAAAACATGACTAAATGCCATTTCTGGGACTAAGTCTATCGCTAGGACAAGCACACAAAAAAAAAACAGTTTATTCCAGACAAAAAATGAGATTTTCCCTTAAACATGAGGCCCCTACGATCGTGTGCTTTTGGAGAACCAAGAGTTATCTCCCTTTCATAGCCCTAAATGCCACTATCACCTGATCTTTGGGGCGCGCCACGTTCTCCAAGTTATAGACTATCCACACCGGTAAAAACTTCACTTTGAATAACAAAATTCCTAGAACCAAAAAATAGGGTAAAACCGAAGAGTCCACTCATATTCTCGTTTTCGGCCAAATATGAAAGATTATTATTGTTATTGGGTATTGTTGGTACATAAACATCTTTTGTTTACATATATGTACCTTTTTGGCACACTTTATGTACTCTTTGGTATATTATATCTTTTTGGTGAAATTTACGCTTCTTTGGCATTGTTTTTGGTACATTTTATGTAGTTTTTGTTGTATTTTGTGAAATTTTTGGTCGATTTTTTAGAACTTTTGGCAGACTTTTTTGTACTTTTCGGTTCACTTTATGAACTTTTTAGGACGTTTTCTGTACACGTTTTGCACTTTTTTGTCAAATTGTCTCTACTTTGTTTATACAGTTTGCGTATAATTTCAATAAAGGGGGTTTCCAATATAAGGGTTTCAGGACGCGTGAGGGCAGTGAGTTGTTGGTCAGAGCACGCGCACACTGTCAGGAGCGAATATATTTTACAGAAACGACCATAATCACAAGATGATTTACTGCTCAGAATTTGAACTTTTAAAATTTTAATTTCGAAAGTACGAGTACTTCCGAGCTATACGTTGCATAAAAATAATGTCATTCGAGCCGAATTTGGCGTGCGGATATATACGACTCGAATCTCGTCAGATGTATTTTGAGCAGTGAGAGGGGACTTCTATGCTCGCTCGCGTGCGTTTGCGATAACTGTCCGTTATTAACAAATCACCCGTTAGTGTCGAAGTTAAATTAGCATAGAGTGACAATTGTTTACAAATAATTGAAATTAGTATCAAACTATGTACATGGTGTTCAAAACCGAAAACAATAGAACTGCGAAACCGGTTAATCGATTCCAATACTAGTAAACGTATGGCGGTTTTTTAAAAACTTACTCTTCGAATAAATGAAAACACAGGCTTTTAGCGTCAGTTAACCGGGCTCGTGTTTAAATTAAAAATTATTATTTTTAAAATTTTCAATTGATTTTAATTCAATTAAGTTCAATGTAATTCAATTAAATTAAATTCTATTCAATTCACTTAAATTCTATTCAACTCAGTTCTATTTAATTCAAATTAATTCACTTCAATTTATTTAAATTCAAATCAATTGAGTTCAATTCCATTTATTTCAGCCCAATTCAACACAATTCAATTCAGTACAATTCAATTCCATTCAATTCAAATCAAACCAATTTAATTAATTTCAATTCCATTCAATTAAATTCAATTCAACGCAATTTAATTCAGTTCCATTCAATTCAATCCAATTTATTTCAGTTCGATTCAATTCAATGCAATTTAAATCAGTTCAGTTCAATTCAATTCAATTCAATTCAATTCAATTCAATTCAATTCAATTCAATTCAATTCAATTCAATTCAATTCAATTCAATTCAATTCAATTCAATTCAATTCAATTCAATTCAATTCAATTCAATTCAATTCAATTCCATTCAATTCAATTCAATTCAATTAAATTCAATTCAATTCAAATCAATTCATTTCAATTCAACTCAATTTAATTCAATTCAGTTCAGTTCAATTCAATTAAGTTCAATCCAATTAAATTCAAATCAATTTGATTCAATTCAATTGAATTCCATTTACTTCAATTCAATTCGATTCAACTCAATTCAATTCAATTCAATACATTTCAATTGTATTCAATTCAGTTCTAATCAAATCAATTCAATTAATTTCAATTCAATTGAATTAAATTCAATTCAATGCAATTCAATTCAGTTCCATACAATTCAACTAAATTCAATTCAATTCAATTTCATTTAATTCAATTCAGTTCAATGCAATCCAATTCATTTCAATTCAATAGCATTCACTTCAATTCATTTCATTTCAATTCGACTCAATTCAATATAATTCAATTCAGTTCAATTCAAGCCATTCAATTCATACAATTCCATTCAATTTAATTCAATTCAACTCACTTCAGTTCAAATTCAGTTCAATGAATTTAATTAAATCCAATTCATTTCAATTCCATTCATTTCATTTATTTACAAATCGATTCAACTGAATTCAATTCAATTCAATGCAATTCCATTTAATTCAATTCAGTTCAATTCAATCAAATTCATTTCAGTTCACTTCAATAGCATTCAATTCAATTCATTTCATTCCAATTCGATTCAATTCAATACAATTCCATTCAAATCAATTCAATTCATTTCAATTCCATTCAAATCAACTCAATTCAGATCAATTCGACACAGTTCAATTCAATTCAATACAATTACATTTAATTCAATTCAGTTCAATTCAATCCAATTCATTTCCATTCAGTTCCATTCAATTCAATTAAATTCAATACAATTTAGTTTAATTGAATTCAATCCAATTCAATTCAATAGAATTAAATTCAATACAATTCAATTCAATAGAATTAAATTCAGTGCAGTTCAATTCAAGTCCAGTCAAGTCGAGTCGAGGCGAGTCAAGTCCAGTTGAGTCGAGTCGAGTCGAGTCAAGTCAAGTCAAGTCAAGTCAAGTCAAGTCAAGTCAAGTCAAGTCAAGTCAAGTCAAGTCAAGTCAAGTCAAGTCAAGTCAAGTCAAGTCAAGTCAAGTCAAGTCAAGTCAAGTCAAGTCAAGTCAAGTCAAGTCAAGTCAAGTCAAGTCAAGTCAAGTCAAGTCAAGTCAAGTCAAGTCAAGTCAAGTCAAGTCAAGTCAAGTCAAGTCAAGTCAAGTCAAGTCAAGTCAAGTCAAGTCAAGTCAAGTCAAGTCAAGTCAAGTCAAGTCAAGTCAAGTCAAGTCAAGTCAAGTCAAGTCAAGTCAAGTCAAGTCAAGTCAAGTCAAGTCAAGTCAAGTCAAGTCAAGTCAAGTCAAGTCAAGTCAAGTCAAGTCAAGTCAAGTCAAGTCAAGTCAAGTCAAGTCAAGTCAAGTCAAGTCAAGTCAAGTCAAGTCAAGTCAAGTCAAGTCAAGTCAAGTCAAGTCAAGTCAAGTCAAGTCAAGTCAAGTCAAGTCAAGTCAAGTCAAGTCAAGTCAAGTCAAGTCAAGTCAAGTCAAGTCAAGTCAAGTCAAGTCAAGTCAAGTCAAGTCAAGTCAAGTCAAGTCAAGTCAAGTCAAGTCAAGTCAAGTCAAGTCAAGTCAAGTCAAGTCAAGTCAAGTCAAGTCAAGTCAAGTCAAGTCAAGTCAAGTCAAGTCAAGTCAAGTCAAGTCAAGTCAAGTCAAGTCAAGTCAAGTCAAGTCAAGTCAAGTCAAGTCAAGTCAAGTCAAGTCAAGTCAAGTCAAGTCAAGTCAAGTCAAGTCAAGTCAAGTCAAGTCAAGTCAAGTCAAGTCAAGTCAAGTCAAGTCAAGTCAAGTCAAGTCAAGTCAAGTCAAGTCAAGTCAAGTCAAGTCAAGTCAAGTCAAGTCAAGTCAAGTCAAGTCAAGTCAAGTCAAGTCAAGTCAAGTCAAGTCAAGTCAAGTCAAGTCAAGTCAAGTCAAGTCAAGTCAAGTCAAGTCAAGTCAAGTCAAGTCAAGTCAAGTCAAGTCAAGTCAAGTCAAGTCAAGTCAAGTCAAGTCAAGTCAAGTCAAGTCAAGTCAAGTCAAGTCAAGTCAAGTCAAGTCAAGTCAAGTCAAGTCAAGTCAAGTCAAGTCAAGTCAAGTCAAGTCAAGTCAAGTCAAGTCAAGTCAAGTCAAGTCAAGTCAAGTCAAGTCAAGTCAAGTCAAGTCAAGTCAAGTCAAGTCAAGTCAAGTCAAGTCAAGTCAAGTCAAGTCAAGTCAAGTCAAGTCAAGTCAAGTCAAGTCAAGTCAAGTCAAGTCAAGTCAAGTCAAGTCAAGTCAAGTCAAGTCAAGTCAAGTCAAGTCAAGTCAAGTCAAGTCAAGTCAAGTCAAGTCAAGTCAATACAAGTCAAGTCAAGTCAAGTCAAGTCAAGTCAATGCAAATTCAATGCAATTCATTTATATTATATGTATTTAATTATATGTATTTACATTTCAACATTCAATCCATTCTAGCCTAATCAAATCCAATTCAATTATTTATATCATTATAAGAAAAATATTAACCGATATGTGTTTTTAAAGAAAATTAATGTAATATAAGAAATGTGATTAATGGTGGAATATTTTCAGAATAATAATGATCCTGTATACTTTTTACGGAAAATGTGAAGAACATTTTAGTTTTTGACTTTTTCTATGCAGAAACCAAAAAGAACCCGTAAATAAACCCAAGAATTAAGCGGCTTCACCGGTGTTTTCCATTCTGTGAAACTGCAAACCCGGTTTTCCCACAAAAATTATTATTCTAATAATCTTAAAACCGGTTATTCGGAAATGTCAGCATCACATCAACAATAAACACATGATCGATCGGTGACCAACGCTCTCTGATCAATTCAACTTAGTATTTCCTTATTGAAATTTAATTTATACATGAATGAATTTATGATCTCACGATCATAGAAATGGTAGTAAATAGAATTGGATCTCTTTGTGGTCATTGCGCCGCTCCAACTTACATTGCGCTATGAATTTCAATGATACACGTATGACAAGGCGCGAATAAACCCGTAGTGGGTTTGTAAAAGATTTCGCTGTTCCAAGTTCAAGTACATAACGCCACACAACGGTTGGTTACTGGCTTAAGTTTGGGTATTTCTTGATTCTAAACAATAACGATTTAAGAAACGTACAAAGGAACGGCTGGCAATTCTGTGACTGATGCTTTGCATACAAATGTGGACGCGCGGATTTAGATTGGTCCGGGTTACAGTATTTAGACGGAAACATAACTATGTAGTCCATGATTCAGATGTGGCAGTCAAGAGAGATGTACGTACTAACTACTTCATTCGTATCATGTGGTTGGTTGCCTCAACAACAAATTCGATAATTTGATAACAATCTTCAGTTTGTCTGAGGGTGTTCCAGGGTGCGGAGTGAGTGCGGTGTTCATGGACGGACTGGTCGTACAAGTGGTATTTAGGTGCACGTCGCGCTCAGTGGTGTTGTGCTCGTAGTCGCTCCCGTAGGTTTGTTTCAAAAATTAATTAGAGCGTTCATTGTATTCATGCCGCATACAGTTTTCTTTCTTTTCCGTAACATTACAAGTGCATCTGCTTACAGTTAACATGATTTCAAAAAACCACAGCGCCATGATGGGCACAGTGGGTTATCCAGTCGTAAATTGGAAATATTAAGCAACACAATCGGACTGTCTTGTGTGATTTCACAGTTTAGGTTTAACGCAATCTTATGCCACTGGATGGAGGAAGATAGGTGTGATGTGAAAACTTGGTGAAAGCAAGACCATAACTTGGGGGAATTATAGTTATATATTTCACAACCGGAATTTGAATACAGAAACTGAAGGAACTTTGCTTCCAAGTTGGTTTCATTGCGTGAAATTTGTAATAAATTTTGGGGAATTTTTGAAAATTCATTAACCTCTGTTGTGCGGCATTTTGATGCCGTGGGATGCGAAACCGATCATTCATTATTACCCCACTTTTTGTTGGATCAAAAACTGTAGCACATCTGTCTGTTTTTGGGAAAAACATGATTTTAAGAGGTTATGTTGGATCTTTCTAGCCCAAGCCCCGTATTCAGCTCTTATGCACCTTTGATTTCCCATAAGTACGTGTATAAAAAATAGTCATCGAAAACATGCATAGAAAATCCTCCCTCTGCTCAATATACTTCTCACGAGATACGGGTTGTAAATATCCGCACGCGAAATTCAGATCGTAAAGTCCCGTATTCAGCTCTTGTGAAATATTTTTTTGTTACAGAGAGTTACCACCTCTCTCTGCAAATAGTTCGTGAATAATTCCTCTTCGTACTCCATTTTAATTTTGTCGAATGTGGAGCTCCTTTTGTTTATCAAACAATCGAAATGTCAAAATTTCGGTTGTAAACAATTGAAGCCTCTGGTGGAAAGTGTAAACTCACTTTTTTCAAAAGACAATATTTTCCTTCTTTTATTGTTTCCATGATATCTGATTTTAAAAAAAAATTTTAAAAAAAATTGTTAAATTTAATGTTAATAATTGAAATATCAGATGTTGACTTTTTGTGATCTGAAACAAAACGAGATACCATGGAAACATTAAAAGAATGCAAATATTGTTTTTGAAAAAAAGTGAGTTAACACCTTCTTCCACCAGGGGCTTCAATTGTGTTCGTATAAAATATCTCTGGGATAACAACCCTGTAATTAATTTATTTACGTAATTTGCGTAGAGCTGAGTACCAAGCAAATGACAGGTGAGCGAAAATGTCTTAATTTTCTAAACCACATGCACTTTTTATGCGGCGAATACACAATACATCAGATTGATGTGCATGTTTGCGTGCGCACGTACAAGAAAAAAGTGGCCATCAATCAAAGCAAATATCAAAATCATTTTGATATTTCGACTCGGATTGACGTTGATGTATCGTGTATTCCATGCCTTAGGAAAACCAAAACTTTCTAAGAACTGAATACAGGGCTTAAGTCGTTAATTGTAGGCGACAATGCACGCACTCTGGATTGGTTTCGTTTCCGATAAAGTTATTCGTTTCTGACTGCGAGCGGAGTGCAACGTCTCTCTACTCGAACTCGCCTTACCCTGCGTTTAAACTAGACAAGACAGTGAGAATATGTATTACTTGTCAAAGAAGAGAACACATGTTTGCGTAAAGTAGGCATCCAGACAATTATAATGACAATACACTCTTAAGGGCACCTTAGACCTGCGGACCAGTCGACCGACTATTTGTCAGGCCGACTTTTGTGTCGGGCATTGTTTCGCCTTACACTAGCCGAATTTCCAGCCGACTTTCTGAAAATCAAACTAGTTTTGATTTTTGCCCGACTAGTCGGCCGACTGCCCGACTTCACCTTACACTGAGAGATTCACCTTACACTGGGAGACTCGAAAGTCGGCCCGACAATCCGCTGGTCTAAGGTGCTCTTTAAGCAACTGCCGTCAGTGTAATTTCGTGTGAATTCAAAATCAAAACAAAAAAATTCAAATTCTACTGTCTTTAGAATTGTCTTTGAAAAATAAGAAACACCCAATAAGCACAAAGTCGGACTCGGATCCGATTCGGATACGGTTTGAGTCCGACACATATGATTACGCTTTAGCAGATCCGATTCGGACCAGACATGGCGGTTTTCGGTTTCTCTGATTCGATTCGGGCACGGTTTGAGTACGACACGTTGGACTTCATTTTCACTGATCCGATTTGAATCCGGTTTGACTGCGACACCGTGAATTTCGCACTCGCTGATCCGATTCAGATCCGGTTTGATTCCAAAATGTTGGATTTCGCCTTCGCTGATCCGATTCGGATTCGGAACAGATCAACTTTCTCTGATGCCATTCAAGCAACCAAGAATAAATAATTTAGTATTCTGAATTAATTTAAACTACCATGTATAAGTTTTATTTTATAGTTCATATCATTTGTATTTTATATTTGAAATTATTTATTTTTATTTTATAACGGTCATTATAAAGTGTTACTGGGCAAATCATATCAGATCCCTTCTCGATTCGAGATCGCATCCGATTTGACTTCTAGATTGGTTCCGTTATAGTTTCTTATTGCGAAATCGAAAGAGCAATTACGGCCGCGAACGGACTCGATCTCGAAATGAAATTAGAGAAGTCGGATCCTATGTGCTTATTAGGCAGTGACGAACCCAGCGAGCAATTCTTTCCGACATGTCTGACGTCCGAAAAGACTGTTTAATCTCTGTTATTTTGTCCGAAAAGTATCCGACAAATTTGCACAATCTCTGAAGGAAATTTGCAACATCGAAAGGAAATTTAGAGAGAGAGATTTGAGCGAGAAATCTGCTTACTCTCTGAAGGGAATTTTTTTGTGTTCGATGTTGTTGTTATATTTGCATTCCATTTTCGGCTTATGCTCTGCAGGGAATATTTTGTTTTAATTTTTTGTTGTTTTTGCATTCCGTTCTCGGCGTATTCTCTGAAGGGAATTTTTTTGTTTGATTTTGTTGTTTCTTTTTGTATTCCATTGTAAGTTTCTAATGTGATTTGGTTTTTTTTTTTGTTGTTTTTAATTCCGTTATTTTGCATTCCATTGTCAGTTTTTTTTGTGCGATGGGATTGTGTCAATCGATCGTCATTCATTAAGCAAGCGGTGAGTAAGCAAGTTAACAAGTGATTTGTGAGAAAATATAAAAAATAAATAAAGTGAATAATATTTTTTAACCCTGGATAACCATTCATATTTTGTTGCACTGGCTTAGATTACATTACATTTTCTGACAAAATGTCAGACAAACGTCAGCATTGTCTAGTCATTTTCGGACAAACTGTCAGACAAAGGTCAGAATGGTCTGGTCGTTTTCTGACAAAATGTCCGACAAAAGTCAGAAATGTCTGGACATTTTCAGACAAAATGTCCGACAAAGGTCAGAATTGTCTGCTCATTCTGGGACAAAACGTCCGACAAAAGTCAGAAATGTCTGCGCATTCTCGGCCAAAATGTCTGCACATTCTCGGACGAACTATCAGATTTCCCTCCGAATTGCCCATGAGAATTCGGACAGAATTCTGTAAGAAAAGTCTGCACAAGTATCTGAATTTCAACAGAAATGTCGGTCCGAATTCCGCGCAACCTTGTGAACGGAATTCTGACCGAATTCGGCATCAGACTCGGCAACTTGTGCAGACGCTCTGTCAGAATTCGGACAGAAGTCGGAAGTAATTGCTCGCTGGGGAAGGCAACGATAGAGGTGAGAGTGTATTAGTAAAACAGTTGAAATGTATTGCTATTGTCTCCACAAAACTGTCTCGTGTAAACACCAAGTTAAAAACCTTGTAGCGAAAAAGGTAATATCTTGTAAATAATACACAAAATATACCAAAATGGACAAACAATGTACAACAAATGTACCAAAAATGTACGTAAAATGTAGAAAAAGGTAGAAACAATGAACTACGGATTATAAAAAATCTACCAAAAATTTCACGAATATTGACAGCGAACTAATTTTGACACCTGAACCACGGAATTTCTAATGCAACTACCTAATAGATAATTATACCATGATATATATACATATATATACATACAACACAAAAAGCAAAACAGTATGGTTAAATATTTTTTCAATAGTTCTTGTTTTCAGGCAAATTTACCCATTTCTGCACTATCTAGAAAATTCCATTTGACTTTCAAATCCACCACTTATATTTCACCATCTAGGGTTTTCCATCATCTATGATTCTAACCAAATTTACAAATAAATTTTTAAAAATTCATATATTTTTGCAACTAAAATTGCAGCGCTCGCGTCACATTATACATTGACAATTTGAGGTAAACTAATGTGGATCCGATTTGTTCGTCGCTCAAGAGTCAGCAGCACTACTGGGGAAGGACGTTTTGTCGGTCATGTTGAACTGCTAGTGTAGCGTCCACTTAATTCAATACTTTTTAATTGTACACGGATAACAAATTAGTGAAATTTTCAGTTTCTTAAAATAAACATATTTAGTATTATGAGCACAACAACAATATTTAGTATTATGAGCACAACAACAAAACAACAAAGAATTGCAACTTAAAAAAATGATGTGTAGAAAAACATCCAAACTTGTTAAGAACTAATTGTAAAAAATGTTATATGTAGCTGTATTTTTTTTCTTGATTTCGTATCAAAAGTCCTAATGAAATCTGATGTGTTTGCATGGTGTTTTCCTGGATTTGATTGAAATTCAATGCCCATTGACGAGGTGGTGTTACTACGACAACAAACTCACCAGCCTACAACAATAGACAGTTTGTTTTCTTTGGTATTTTTTCACAGGCAAAAATGTATTCCAAGAATAAAAGTTAATAAAACAATTGGAAAAAATTATATTTGAGTTTCATAAACAAGAAATACCTAAGAAATGAAGGAATAACTAAGTCTGATATCCTAGAGGTACCACCACATCAATGCGCCGTGATTGAAATGGTTGTAAACAAACGTACTTGGCATGAGTAGTGTCCCTGCAAACATTTTCGATCGCTGACGATTCGTCGGCGAATCATTGGGAAGATAAACTGAATCGCGGCGATCATCATTGGCGATGTATCGGCGAATCCCCTGTCGGGAGAAGTTGTGTAAGTTAAGGCGATGCACCATGACGATTTGAAAGCGAATCGCGCGGAGGAGTAGTCGGCGAATCGTCGTATCAAGCCGCCAAAGCATCGCGTAGATGAGTTGTACGAGATTCATTTTGTAGAATCGCGTGCAATTCGCAATGTTGATTCGTGAAAAAATCGCTGCAGCGAATTGCATGCGATTCGCCTTAAGGCCACCTGGCGATTGAAATACGCATGAAAAAGAGGGAAAGAATCCCACGAGAAAAATTCTGAAAAATTCTAAAAGTACTGAATTATGATTTAAATTTTTGGTATTTCTCTTATAAATATCTTTACTTCACTCATTTATTATTTGTGTTTTAAATTTCTTTTGTTTTATTGTATGTATATATGCATAAATAGTTTTACATTTAATTTAATATAAATTGCAAAACAATAAAAAAAAAATAAAATTCAGTATTAAATAAAGAAATTAAATGCATTCAATGAACTCTAATGTATGTAATAGGAGCCAACATTTTACTATTTCAGTTGATGAGCTCTCTTCAACCTTTTCTCGACTCGGTCTTTGGCATGGACAATGTGCTGCTGCAGTATTGAGTTTATTTTATCATCATCACTATTGCCAAATTTTTGGTGACAAATACCTATTTAAAAAGTATAAATAAAAAAATATAAAAGATTGTACTTGAAATAGAAGTATAAAATGCATACCTCTGATGAGGGAAATAAAGAAATACTCTCGAATCCTCGGTTTATCTTTGGTACCAGTCCAGGAATATTGCATTGCCAATTCATCCGTTATTGTCCGTTTTATGCCATTTCTGATGAATTGGGAGAGATCGGTGCCACCAACTCTTTCAATCAATTGTACCTAAAAGTGGAGGTAAACGTGTATATAAGAATTGATTTTTACTCTTTAAATTGCGTAAACTTACAAATGCTCCCTTCGTGTTCGGATTATTCTGTAAGTCGTTATCAAAACTGCAGAATTGTTTGTGCATAAGAAATCAGTAAGCGCATCTGAGAGTCCATAATGAACGTATGTGCCGGTACCCATTGGTCGGGTTACAACATCTTTTGGGGTTTTTTTTAAAGTTCTAACATCTTTTGGGACATTAAAATTGAATTCTCGAAAAATTGCAAGCATTTCATTAACAGCCACATTGCTTATGCAGTGTTTAATTGACCAGCAGCAAAGTTTTTCTCTTAACTTGTTCACATCCGAGGTCATTTTTCCACAACTATTCAATTTATCATCTTCAAAATTATGTAAAGCTTCCATACTAGCTTCTTCATCATCTACACTATAATCCCCATCAATTTCTAAGTTTTCTGCGGCATTTACACTAAAATCCTCCTCATTTGTCACTGATTCAATACAAGGCACACTATTTTCAGAAGCAATTAGGTTAGGGCTGCTACAAGTATTAGTCTTAACATGTTTTGAATTAAAAACATGATTAATTAGTTTTGAGGCTTCTCTCTTACTTTTCATTCTAATTGCATTGTTCGACAACATTTTAATTTATGTTGGTTTATTTATAATGAAATTAAATGCACTTGCCACAATATGTTTCACCCGTCACTAGTCCCTTTCAAACACAATTTCTAATTTTAAAACTTATTTTCACTTGTGACAATAGAATTATATTTCATCCGTCACTAATCGATTTCAAACGCAAATGATAACTTTAAAACTTCTTTTTGTTATTAAAACTGATTGCCGTTATTTCTGAGCCGATCGTCATGATGAACCGCGTATGCATCGCTTATTCATCGCTTATTATGTTCGCCACAAAGAATCGCGTATTCTTCGCCAAACCATCTCCAAAGCGTTCTGTTTGCAATTATCTAATCCCGTTATTTCTGTGCCGATCGTCATGATGAACCGCGTATGCATCGCTTATTCATCGCTTATTATGTTCGCCACAAAGAATCGCGTATTCTTCGCCAAACCATCTCCAAAGCGTTCTGCTTGCATTAATCGCCAAGATGAATCGCATATTCTTCGCAAAATCATCGCCCAACTGAATCATTTTCTAATGATCGCCTGGAAGAATCGCGTATTCTTCGCCCAGCTTATTAATCTTCCAAAATCGTCCAAAATGTTTGCAGGGGTGACATCAAAAAGGATGTACAAGTAGAGAAGAAAAAACCGGCGCAATTTGGAAACCCAAGTAGAAGAGAACCAAAAAGTCGACCAAAAGTCATTCCCGCGTCATAACTTGATTATTTCATACTTTTAACATACGCTATGTAATTTTATTTAAATATGGTTGGAATTTCTATAGATAAATACAATAACATCATCAGAAAACTGATCGTGTATTGAAATATTCAACGAAGAGAGTAAGAGAGAGAGAGCAGAGAAACGACGCGCTTCACTCATTTGCTTTGTTGACAGTCCTCTTCATGAGTAAATTTTCTTCTCTATACCATAGTTGCTTTATGATGAGATTAAACAGCGTTGCATAAATATATAAAAATCACGTGTATGTTCGTGATCGCTAAACTCAAAAACTACTGGACCGATTTTGACCAAATTTTATATGCATGCTCTATGGGCCGTGAGTAGTGTTTCTGTGTAGTTTGAAGTTCGTCCGACAGATGGCGCAGTATTTAGATTTTTTGGGTTTTTGCACCGTGATAAAATAGATGGCGCCCACGTCGAGATATTAATCATTCTTTACCATCTGATGCTATAAATACTTTTGAAGGCAGGACGAAGTCTGCCGGGTCAGCTAGTAGTAAATAAAAATGTTATAATAAACTGTACAAAAAATGGAAAGCGGTCAAACATGTTATGACCCCGCTGATATACAGAAACTCTTTTAAACTGCAGTTACACCTACCAACATTATCGGTTTTTCGGGATTATAAATGTCAAACTCCATAAGAAAAAACGTCGATAATCCCGAAAATGCGATAGTCTTGGTCGTTGTTTTCTATTATCAAGGAGTAATATGGCTCAATTCGCACAACAACTCGGTCGCACACCAGTTGGAGTGTCAATTAAATGTTTTGTAAGTACAATGAACAAAGGTACCAACAGTACGAATGTTAAATAAGCCAGTGTACCTTTGTCACTTTCACTATCGGCTTGTTAAGACATGAAGAAGTCGCTTGTGTCGCTCGTAAACAGGCTGATGATCATAATATCCCACATATAATACTCGTACAGTTCTTCACGTATAATTTAAGTTGTTACTTAGGGTGTCTCTTTTATAACCGAGTTTAAAATAGTAGTTGAATTGACATGAGAACGTGTTTTCGATTCCTGCTCTAATCAACTACGAAGGAAAAGACATCCCAAAAAACTAAGCTGAACCGATATAAAACTGTAGGTCCGAATAACTGGTTATGAGAAGCTCTCTCCTAAGCTTTCATGAAATGTAATGAGATAAATATTTATATGATTTATTTATTCCCACCCGTCACTGTTGGATGTCCATTAAGGCTCTGACAAAGACGACAGAAATACCCTAGATGGTGAATTCGACTATTCACCATGTCCAGCAGATGGCAAAGACTGTCTTCGTTCGACCACTTTTCACTCGGATACAACGAAAAAGCACTGGTAAATAATTTTTATTTCGATTCTGTCGCTTGAATTTGAAAATTTGAAATTTGAAATAGATTATAGAAAGGCATATTGCTTTTGTTAATTTTTGACAATACAAAAAGCAAAGAAGCGTGGTTAAATAGTTTTTTCAATAGTTCTTGTCTTCAGGGAAATTTATCCATTTATCCGCCACTTAATATTTCGCCATCTAGGGGTTTCCATCAGCTTTGGGCTCTGAGAGAGCACTGGGAAAAATTTGGCAGACTTGTTCGATTTGCTAATTTTTTTAAGTTAAAAACAAAACGAGTGTTTTCTAAGAAATCAGAGTTGTATTTTATGGTTCACTGTGAATCATATGTTTTTGCATTATTTGCTTGTCCTAGTCTCAAGTTGAAATTCTTATTCTGATTATTAAACAAGAGATAATTCCATACGATTTCTCACAATTTGGATAGCTCGAATGGGCAGGATGGTGAATTATGCCCATCCATGATCCGATGGAATATTACATCGGAGCAAAATGCAGAGGTACGGAGTTCTTCTAAAATGTTGAAAACTTCGACTTCAACTTCGAACATTTTAAAATTCTGGACTCCAACTCGTACTGCACAAATAAACCCCAAACACATTTAAATGTTTTGTTTTTGATTAATGGTGCATAAGACAAATCAGGAGAATGTAAATATTATTCATTCTTTTCAATTAACAAATATTTTTTCACAAATCAGCGCTTTAATTTTCCTCTAAGAAACATCAGTGGTCAAAAATGGACCTAAATTATAGGCTTTCATTTTCAGATAACTGAGCTATCAATTTCCAATAAGTGAGGTATGAGTAGTTCAAAGTCGGGCTGCAAAACATCGACTGCTACTCCGAACTTTAGGCACTTACTTGCGTAGTTATCCGGTCTCGAACAACCACGGAGGGTCAGGAACCTTACAAAATGAAGATAACATATTTCGCCAACCAGTTCGATATTTTGCCTTATCTCTCCAGTTGGCAATACCAAGTGTACGCAGGGATTCGCAACCTGCTCCCTCCAGCGGAGTCTTGGTCTTCCTATTTTTCGTCTTCCTTCGAGTTCGGTTTCGAAAACCTTTCGTGCTGGTTTGTTTTCATCCATTCTACTGACATGGCCGATTTCGATTTTTTTTCGTGGGTATTCTCCAGGATTTGGAGTAGCGTGAAAATCTGATCAGTTGTCGATTTTTCAGACCAAAAGCCACACAGGTATGGTTCAATCAGGTTAGCGTTAATTGGTTGTAGTCTTTCACATATTATACTTGATAGAACGTTATAAGCCATGGACAAACGGCTTATTCCACGCTAGTTGAGACAGAGGCTCGGGTCACCTTTTTTAAATAAGGGACATAGTACACTGAGACTCCAATCGCCGGGTATGCTTTTATCTAATCACATTTTTCTAATGAGCTAATGCATGCACCTTATCAGCTCATCGCCGCCAATCCATAGGCTCCTGTGGCTTTGTTTTAGGCCGGACAATCTCTGTTCTGACCTCGTCTTGCTTGGAGGGGGCAATCGACGTCATGTCCAAATTGTAATCGATTGTCCTGTCGTCATTGGATATCTCAGGTACCGGTATCGCGCAGAAATCATCTCTCCATATTCCCAACATGCTCCGCACGTCTGCGATAAGATTTCCGTCCTTGTCTTTACCGAATAGGGGCACTGAACCATGTCCATTAGTTCCGCGTTTGACTTTTTGGTAGAATTTTCGGGCTTCGTTCTTCCTTCTGTATGTCTCAATTTTCTCACTCTCACGCTTTCTCCACTGTCGTTTCTTACGCCTAAAGATACGGTTTACCTAATTTCTTTTTCCCCTATACCTAATTTTAGGAACTCCGGTTTCTAAACTTTAAATCCGATTCCACACCCCTGGTAAAACAGACGTAATGCACATTATGATTCGCATACTCAATATTTTGTACAAATTTCTAAAAATCATAGTAAGGACCTTGCCACATAACTCTGAGTGAGTGAGCCCAACTTGGACGCACACGAAGTTACTTTGCGCCTACGGTGACCTTTTTTCTACCGCCGTTGACTTTGGGTTGTTTGCCATACAGGAATGAATAAATCAAATTTTTTGCGTATACATGCGTCAAAGTGTCAAACATTGCTAACAAAACACACATCAAATTTTTCAGCGTTGAATTATTGCACTTCTTGTGACGATTCAGGGTCTGATCATGTAAGTCACTTTCATATTCACTGCGTTTTTCAAACATCACCTCTTGCCCAAATTGAATGAATGATTTTTGTTAAAATATTTATTCTTTGTGTTTAGGTTTACATAAATGTTGCTGAAAATCTTAGTGGAAGTGCTTAGTTGGATTAGTATGTGATGTCTAAAATGGCAAGTGAAGTGGATGTGACTTATGTGATAAGGCCGTTAGTCATCACTGCATTATGAATATGTGATACAGTGACACAGAGGGAAGTGCATTTCTTAACGGAGGTGACCGCTTTCGTGCTTTGTGTGACTAACAAATTGGGAAATGGAGTGAAATTTACATATGGGTGAATCCAAAAAAAAACACCAACCAATAGAAAAATGTTAAAGTTGATCCAACAATTTTTGTTAGTTTATTGAATAACAGGCTATATATGTACGTACTTTTGTATTTATGATCAGAAACTATTTTTTCTGTAATCCATTTTACGAAAATCAGGACTCAAAGTTTACCAACCTTTCATCTTTGGGTTTTCGACGAAATATGGTTGTTTTTTATCTGTTCATAAAATAGCTTTAACCAAAATTTGGGTACTTCGTACTTTGATAACGTTTTTGTCCATCAATTTTCTGCAAGTTTGTGACAGCAAAGCTTTAAATGCTCTATTGAAAGATACTAAATTATATTGAGCAAAGTAAGGTCCACGCTCTGTAACGTCCGCAACGGAAAATAAGGTTATACTTGCATACATGACGGAAAAACTACAAACTTTTTTTGAGACCACATTGACATTGTAAACAAAACTAACACTGTTCTTTAAAGGAGGAAACACAAATTTTTAAAATATAATGGGATATAGTTTTTATTTAATATTAACGGCTGTAATGGCAGCAACGCTCCACAGTTTGGGGGTTTTTTGGAAATAAGTCAGCCGTTTCTAAGCCGCTAGTCCGACCATTATGAAATGTGACACGGGCATACCTGAGTCATAGAATAACACATACATAGATAAACTTATTCTCTCATCTTACGTTTCATTTCACACTCTTCATCGTAGGTTTGTGGAAATGAGAGCAATTAAATTTAAAATTAACTTACACCAGGTGGAGTTACAAAATATGTTCACTTAACTTTTTCATGTCGTTTTGGCGTAGAACTGACAAATTTAAATATATTTTGCACTTTTTTGTTGATTTTTATTTTACAATACATTTGTATTGTATTTAACACAACTAGTTTGCCACAAAAACACGAAATTTGGTTGTTGTTCCTATGTTGATCGCTGTATACTATTGCCACTATCTGGTATTATTGAACCCATATTTTCCACCATCCAATGTTTACTTTCCATCGTACCTATGACGTTTAATTTATTGAGCGAATAAAAGCTTCTATGGTATGTATTATTCTATGACCTGAGTTGTTGCGCTATAGAAGCAGTCATATTGGAACATCATGGACCTCACATAGCCGCACATTTGGTGCCCAATATTGGCTACCTCGTCCGTCAAAAACAGTTGAACCGTAGTAAAACTTTGAATTTGGGGTTGATTTCAAATATTTGTTTACATGTCTGTAGCGCTAATAAAATGCTACTAAAAACATGCAAGGGTATTTTAGTTAGTTCTTATGGTTCTCGAGATATTTGGGAACATATACTCCTATTTCTTTAATGTATTTTGATTTTTTGATGTGTTAAACTCTATAGGCCCGGGTAGGGACTTAACTCACAAAGTGAATACATTCAAACACAGTTTGTCCGACTGCGATCACAGATTGTTTGGCGTTAAACTCCTCCGAAACGGCTGGACCGATTTGTATGAAATTTTGTGTGCATATCGGGTAGTTCTCAGAATCGGCCAACATCTATTTTTCATAGCCCTAAATGATAAGGGTGACCCACCCCTATATAGTAAACAGATTTGTCCGACTGCGAAACACAGATTGTCAAACTGCGAAAAAAAACACACACACTGATGTAGCGGCAGCGAATAGTTAGTTGTCTTGTGTGGGTGCGGAGCACTCTCAGAGCAAAGAGAATAATGACGTGGTTATACGCATGAATGAAAGAAATAATAAGATTACGCCAATCGTAGTTAAAAACTGTTCTCTCTCTCTGCGCATCTACGGCACGTTAGCGAGTATGCATTAGTAAATTGTGAAATATGTGTAAAAATAAAAAAAAAAAGTTTAGAAAAATATGAACATTTTGAAAGCTAAATTTTGAAAGCTAAATTTTGAAAATCTAAAATTTGTAATACATTTAGGGCGAGTTTCACACTCTTCATTTAAAAGCTCAATTTGAAAGCTCACAGAAAATTTTCATACTAAATGACAAACATCAGGCATTTAAAGTTCATTTAAATGAAGAATTTTCAGCTTTGAAACTGGCCATTAAATATATATGAATTTGTTAGAGTAAAATGTTTGGAAATTTAATGTTTTTTGCAGGCAGAACTACAATTTTTTATATATTTTTTTATTTTCAAGAAAATGTTTAAAAAGGCAGGCGTGCCTTCAAATTAGCATAGTATGCAAAACAAATTTTAGCAAACCTGACGTCACAGAGAGAGTGAGAGAATTCATTCAAACATAACCGACCTGCGCAAGGCGCAATCTTATTATCTTTGATTCATGGTTATACGTATATAAAAATGAGATAGCAAGAGAGCAACGAAAATTGTGTGAACCTGTTTAGCGTATGTACGAACATAACAGTGTATGTATGTATGTACATCAGCCAGTTGCTTTGCATTCTCTTTTTTTTGTGAGAATAAAGCAAAAAGTATTAAGCAAGAAAATAATGACACATGTGCTTGCACTGGTCTTTTTTGTGCATACTATACAATTCGGTAAAATTTATGAAAATACTCATTGACCTCCACAACAACTTCTGTTTTGTGTAACGTCCATTTACGGTAACGTCCAACGGCAATTTATGCATGATTATAACCTGAGCGATAAAATTCAAATAGTATTTCTTTATGTCATTTGAAAGAACACTCAAAGTGTAATTTACCGCTGTAGGAAACTTACGATTATAACATTCATAGCATCAACAGGATTAAAAAATATTCGTACGAACGTAACGTCCGCAACGCAGGATTTACCCATATGTTTTAAAACATGTGCTACCTGTACACAAAGAAAAAATACACACAATAATAAAAATAAAGTAACAAACTTTCACAATTTATTTCGTTCTTTATAATTTATTAACCAAACTGCCTGTTTACCACTTAATATATTTCCATTACTAATCAGCTGTTTTCATGAAAAAGTTCAAATTTTTGAAAGTTTGCACTGGGTGCCGTTCGTGTACTTTAGGGATATTTTTTACTGACAGAGTAAAGACATTCTTATCTCTGATTTACCTTGCGTATACTTCATGAATAATTCCTAGCCGCAAACAATTATCAAACAATTGTTTTTATACGAAATATCGTTGGCAAAACAACCCTGTAATTGATTTTGATTACGAAATTTAAGAAAAGTGATGAGTTCCAAGCAAATGAAAACTGAATGAAACTTTCGGTTTACGAAATTTAGTTGATAGTTTTTTCTTTTGGGAACGAAAATATCCTAATATAAGCCTATTCAGGATGGGAAATCAAACTAAACAAATATCAGATATAAAGTACCAAATTGACTGGCGCTGGAAAGTGTTGCCAAGTCTAAAAACAAATCTTGTCAAAGGCTACCTTGGTATTATATTCAAACGCGGACCAAACATACCCAGGAATAAGACTGCGCCCAAGGAAGCAAATAATTACTAATCTCAAGTTGGATCAGATAAATAATGCACAAACACTTGTGAATTCAACAGGGTTGTCTAAGATTTCATAGTTTTTCAAAACGTATTCCTTGAAAGCGGTTACTGCGTCTTTTGAAGCGCCCAAAATTCGATTCCTCTAGAAATACTTCCAACTTGTTATTACTGGGTTTATTGTTTTGTATCTAGTGCTGGAAGAATCGTAGTGAAACTCTACCTCAAGTCGGTATATGACAAAGGGTCTTAGATTTCGCTGACGCCAATACAAAGTTTGAAATCATCTAAAGTAATGACACCCTAATGGACCAAAAGACATGTGTATATAATGTATTTTGGTGACAAGACATCATGTAACAACAATGACAAAAAACAATATTATGTACTACATATCGTAGTAGTTGCTTAAAGTATAATTTTCTGTATCATTTAATTTGACACAAAAATCAACCATTGACAACAATGACAAAAACAACAACAACGTCAATATTGATGTGGAAAATAAATTCACTGAATATTATTAAACAATTTTATGTAATTTCCAAGGAGACAAAGGGCAAGAGGAATGGGAGACGGAAGAAGTGGTTTGAAGGAGGGATGGAAAGTTGGTCATGTCATGCTGATTTATTATGATTATGGGACCTATTTTTAGGTAGGTGTAGCTAAACGAGCGAATCATATAATACATACAAACAAAACACATATAATACATGTGTATTACATGGAGTAATGTCATATAGAGATGTCATTCTTCTCATCTGACATTTCCTTTCACACTATTCGTGGTGCGGTCGGTGCGATGAAGAGTTATTTGCACCGAGTAACATTAACAAGAGTTTGCAACAGCTGTTTTATGTACTAAAAAAGTCCGTGGAAGACTTTGAAAACATATAGAGCATGAAAGAAATATTTAATTTTAACGATTTGCGTGTTAATTGGGATCTACATAAATAATTTTACTCTAACACTTCATTACATTTTGAATTCTTTCACTGAATATCCCTTTTTTTTAAACGATTTAATTGTCAAAATTTACTCGCATTTGATGTGTTTTGTACTGTTGGGTTGACACGCGGCTCCAAAAGTATGACAATAGCATAACGCAACCCAGTCACCTATAAGTTCCCTAAGTACTAACTTGATCAACTGTCTCATCGTTATTTGACGTAAATTGACTTACAACAGGTGTAATTGCAAAAATTATTGTCTTCAATTTTTCATATTATTTTTTTGTTGTACAGAACTGTGAATTTTAGATGTATTTTGCACTTTGTTTATCTTTTATTGGTAATATATATTTCTGGTGTATTTACACAAAAATGTTAACGCACAAAACGAAATGCCGTTGCTGTTTTCTTGCTTGTTGTTTGGTTTGAGCCATTGCCACTATCTGTGTACTTTAAAACATCAAACGTCCATATGCAACACACCAAACATCGTAAATGTACCGAGACAAATCACTACTCTATACGTCATTACTCTATGATGTATTAACTTATAAGCATGTGTATGGCAAAGTTTGTTATTGAAATTCAAGGAGCTTCGGCGGAATACCATGGCGCTTGATGAAAGAATATAATGCTAAGAATTTGGTATTTGGAGAAAATTGGACAACTTTATGCGAATAAACCGAATAAGACGGGGCCCTTCGAGATCAAATTTTTGGAAAATATGTATTTTCAACAATCAGCCGTAAGAATGCCACCGGCGGCCTTATCATGAAACATTATACAACTGTCATTACTATTTAGCTGGGGGAAAATTTGGAGTAAATCGCACAAGGTTAAAATGTGCAACGTTAAATGTACATATGTACAGTAGCTCCAAGCGAAACTCATACACCTAGAAAAAAATTACATGAGGTGTCAGGGGACACCCGGTTGGAACGAAGTTCCTTTCGCTATATATTATGTACTAGTTAGTTCCAACTAGAGTTGTGTAGTTCACGAACGAACTAGTTCAATTGAACGATTCACTCTTGTGAACTAGATGAACTAGTTCACACTGTTCCGCTCTTTTGTTTCAGTAGTTCAATTGTTACATTTGTTTTTTTGTATTTCAATTGTGCAGTTATCTCCGCCATTTTCTAGTTCATGTTCTCTTTGTCTCTCTCAATTTGCACAAAGGTGCCTAATGTTGCAATCTTTGTGGAATGGACATATTGCCGGCTTCTACACAATAACTACAGCGCAATCACCACTTTTATTCCAAAATATTTCAGAAATGGAATAACCCAATCGTTAAGTCGATCTTAAACAGGGCGATTTGGTATAAACAAATATCACAGTACCCAAAACACTTTAAAAATCTGCAAAAATCAGACAATTTTCACGATGATTCGCTCCGATTGAACTAAAACTACAAGTTAAACTGAAATGAGATCTTAAGTTCACAGCTCATATGAACTGTTAAGCTGAAATGATACAATGAACTAGTGAACTAAATGAATGAACTAGTTCATTCTGTTGAGCTGAACTAAACAGAGCGCTCACTCGAATGAACTAAAATTCCCAACTCTAGTTCCAACACGCCTAGGCGCCTGTTGAAAAATACTGTAATTTAAATGGATCTTTAAGAAAAGATACTTTTTGTAAAATGATAAACTTTTTTTAAGAACTTTTTTATTTATTGAATGTATTTTTTTAAACGAAAAGTAGATTTTTAGGTACTTATATATTAGAGGTACTTCTTTTATTAAAAGCTAATGTTTTTATGTAAGAAAACCCTAAGAGTATGAATTTTTTTGTTACAAAGAAACCCTTTTTTTAAGAACAGGTACTTTTTAAAGAAGTGGTACTCGTTTTAAGAAAATTTACTTATTTTTCAGGAGGGCTACTTATCTCAAGAAAAGAAACGAAAAGGTATTATTTAATTTTTAAGAAAGGGTACTTTTAAGAAAAGGAATTTTTGTAAGAAAATGTATTTTTTGTAAGAGAAGGTATTTTTTTAAGGTACTTTTTTTACGAAAGAACAGGGAAAATTTTAGGAGTAGGTACTTATCTCAAGAAAAGTTATTTTATTTTATAAAAACGGTACTCTTTAAAGAAAAGTTAGTTTTTAAGAAAAGGCAATTTGTTGTAAGATAATGTACATTCTTAAGAGAAGGTACTTATTTGAAAAATTACGTTTTTTAAGAAAAGGTACTTTTTGTAAGAAATGTACTTTTTTAAGCAAAGGTATTTATTTAAGATGAGGTACTTTGTTAAGTAAAGGTACTCTGTGTAAGAATATGAATAGGTATTGTTTTTGAGGAAATTTACTTTAAAAAAATAACACACTTATTTAAGAAAATTTTATTTTTTTAAAATTCTTTCAGTTTGGCTTTTCTAAATATACTTTTTATTCGGTTCAAACTACAATATATAATAAACAGGCTCCACCTGGCAAATTACCCATGAAACAAGAAATATCCCCAATATATTAGTCTAGACACAAACCAAGCCAAAAGTACGAGTGTAAGAGTACGTGTGCTGCCAAATGTAATTCCATGCTCAGGGTTGTACTTCATGGATTTGCCAGTCTTGTACTGTTGCTTTTCTAAATATACTTTTTATTGGGTTCAAAATTACAATATGTAATAAAGAGGCTCCACCTACAAAACTTCCCTTTAAACCAAACCAAACCAAAAGTACCCAATTTAGTCGTAATAATGGGTTGTAATATAGTTTAAAAAAAAGTTGTTTACAATTTTTTCATTTAGCCCCCATCCCGTAACGTGCGATACGGAACTTCGTTCCAAAACTTCGTTCCAATATTTTGTTTTACATATTTTATTTGTTATTAACTCTGCTACCAAAACATATATATTTTGTTTTATTAGTGTACTAGATACCAGAGAATAAAATCATGTACTCGCTAAAATAGTATACTTAAGTATTTACTTATAACTTTCATACTCATATTTGTGACGGAAGAATACTTACTCGTACGCGCTTGTGTTGTAACACACATGAATTTACTCTGTACTTATACTTATAACCAACAATATTGAAACACAATAGGCTTGTGTCGAACTCGTTCACTAGTTCTCGAACTCGTTCATTTAAGGTGCCCGGTCGTAACAATAACGAACATACTCGCCGTATCGAACATGAGCATTATGTTCATGACGGTGATGTCTGGTCACCCTAAATGAACTAGGTAGTTCATGAACTACCCAACTCTAAAACACAACCAACCTTAGTTTATTCACACACGTATGATTCGAAGAAATAGTTCGGAGTACTTAAAAACTCGTGTCATACTCGGTTGAATCCGTGTGAAAGACGAAAATAATTGTATTTGCTTTTGTCTTCAACTACTACAACATCTAATGCGTCTGCCGGATTATGTGTAACAGGATCTATATTTTTGGCGTAGAATACGTCTTACCTTACGGTATAGGGAGTCATGTTAGATTGTTATTGTTGTAATCTTTATTTCATTAATTATGAGGAAACGGCGAGATAACTTTTTTTAAAAATTTTTTTGTAGGTAAATGAAGATGTTATCTTTCGTTTGATATACATTTCATATTGGTTGATATCTTCCTAATATTTAAATTTCTCAAATGAAAATTGTTTAAACACATACACTCAAACATATGTGCGGTGTTTGAGTTTGTAGCGTGAACACAAACTATGCTGCTGTTTCAGTGTAGACACAAACCTTCGGCTGTTGTTTTGATTGATGAAATATTGAAATTTCGTATATGTATTTACTTATGTATTTAAGTGAAACAAAATGTTAAATGTGAATTTGAATTTAACATGGATATATAATTATAAAAAATATAAACCAAATTGATTTGCGTCTGTTATTTATCATTTATCCTTACTCTTTTAATTTAAAAACATATTTATCCTATTTTTCCTACCATAAGCTTATGTATATTATTAAAAGTAACTATCAAATAAATAAATTCATTTGCTTATGTTATTTATCATTTATTGTTATATATGTTTTCTGTCTCATCGGATGGCGTATTCTACGGTAAACTTAATGGCCGTGTCTCTGACACAGCCTGCAGGGACAGTTCGTGGCCGAAGGCCTCGGAGAACTGTCTGCTGTATTTTTTTTTAGGTCTACTTTACAAATTCTGATCCAATAGTAAGAAAATAATAAATAAAAAATTATCTAAGTTAATTGATAACGTTTTACGGAATTTAAAAGGAATTCATAAATGCCTAAGCACTAAAGCACTAAGCACTAAAAGGTCCAATCACTTATTTTAAATACGTACTGAGAGTAAAGTATGTAAAGGGTTTTTCAACAGAGACGCTATAAAAGTGTGGCCGTCGGTGGTGCAATGGTTAGTGTGCGCGGCTCTTGTACATGAGATCCTGGGTTCGAACCCGGCTCTGACCACCTTCAAATTTTCTTTCGGCGGCGGTCACCTCGCATAGTGACGGCGACACTATCGAGTATCTAGCCATGAAAAAGCTTCTCAAAATACCGTTCGGAATCGGTGTAAAACTGTAGGTCCCAATCAGTGAGTGAAAACTGGAAAGCGCACAGCTCAGTGATTGTGAGAAGTTCTCCCCAGTCCCTTTATGGGATGTAATGGGAAACTATTTATTTATTTATTTATTTACGCTATAAAAGTAAATCCATAGGGACAGCTAACGATGCCATATTTTTTCCCGCTCTTTTGACATTTCTCTTCAGTAACGTTTGCCATTTCATCATGGAAAGATATACGAGCCAACAACGAGTCGAAATTATTAAAATTTACTACAGAAACTTGGAGTCAGTGACCTCAACTTTAAGAGCGCTACGTCCAATTTATGGTCGTCATAATCATCCTACCAGATCAACAATTGAGCGTCTAGTGGAAAAATTTGAATCCACAGGCACAGTACAAAATGTTTCCATGCCAGTGAGACAAAGAAGTGCCCGTAGTGTCGAGAATATTGCTGCCGCTGAGGCTTCAGTTCAAGAAAGCCCAAATGTGTCTCTCACACGTCGTTCTCAAGCGTTGGGCATCTCTGTGACGTCGTTGTGGCGAATTTTGCGAAAAGATCTTGGCCTGCATCCTTACAAGATCAAATTGACGCAAGAACTGAAGCCGCTTGGCCACCATAAGCGTCGTATGTTCGTGAATTGGGCTGAGCAACAACTTGAAAATGATTCGGATTTTCATCGGAAAATCATCTTCAGCGATGAGGCTCATTTCTGGCTGAATGGCTTCGTCAATAAGCAAAATATGCGTTATTGGTCAGACAGCAATCCACACGCAATCCATGAGTCATCATTGCATCCCGAAAAAATTACGGTTTGGTGCGGTTTATGGACCGGCGGCGTCATTGGGCTGTACTTCTTCCGTGATAATCAAGACCGACACATTACTGTGAATGGTAATCGCTAACGTTCAACGATAACCGAATATTTTTGGCCCCAATTGGATAATATGGACTTGGAGGACATGTGGTTCCAACAGGACGGCGCCACAAGCCACACAGCGAATGCCACAATCAATTTGTTGGAAACCAAGTTTGGTGAACGTGTTATCTCACGAAATGGCCCAGTCGATTGAACGCCTCGGTCGTGCGATTTGACGCCGTTAGATTATTTCCTGTGGAGCTACGTCAAGTCTATGGTCTATGCCAACAAGCCAGCGACGATTGATGAACTTCGTACGAATATCGAACGTGAAATTGCAGCAGTATCGGCCGATTTATGCTTGAAAACCGTCGAAAATTGGGTTCAGCGTCTGGACTTCTGCAAGCGTGCCCGTGGTGGCCATGCAAAAGAAATCGAGTTCCATACATAACGGCATCGAACGTACTTTCACAGGAATAAAGAATTTCATTGGTATCTAAAACCGGTTTTGTTTTACTTAAAAAAAACTTTTGTAGCGCTCTTATTGAAAAACCCGTTACTTTACTTACGTATATGCCTTTACTTCTGCGTATTCGTATTTATTTCTATGTAAAGTGAAGCTGAGAAGAATTACAGTTGACACCCAACTCAACTGGTACTCGCAACTACGTATACTTATACTCGCAGATACTTAAGTACTATTACGTATGAATGCGTCGCGTTTGGTGTGTGGTTTGATGTTTACCATTTCATACTTGTACTAGTTGGTCATCAATACTTCTACGCAGTGTTGCCAGAAGCTGTCAAAAAAAAACATGCTAAAGAAAGTGCAATTTGCAAAAAAAAGTGCTAAAACTGAAACAATAAACAATTGTAGTACTGCGGGCACTTAATGCTTTATATTATTTGAGCACCCTAACTCATAGTCATATGCCATTTCGAAGGTATCTATGGACCAAATTCGATTTGGAACTTTTAAAGACTTGAGCCATGCCCGTCTGTCTGTCTGGCTAATTGGTTAACACGATGACTACCGTAAACTTCTTGTAACGATCACAATGAACTTTTGTCATTGGCAATTGTTTAACCAAATTAAGATAGGGATTGCAAATGGGTGTTATGACCATACTCCTTCTGTTACATCCCATACAAATCGATACATTTAGTATTTAGTGTTTGTTATCAGCTTCAAATCAGATATTGCTTAATAATATGTAAATTTGTGTTTAACTGGAGAAAATTGGCGAGGTCACTACGCCCTCCCATATAAAAGCTGGGAGGGCTTCATTTCGTAAACCACCACTTACTCATTAAAACATTTATGATTTTGCTACACCCATTTATGTGCCTCCTATACAAAATATTGGCGACTTTCGGGATGACCGACACGATATCTCTCGTAAACCAAAATCGATCTTAGTGAAATTTGGTACTAGGCAATATTTTTCAAAAGCTACGCTGTAATTGAAAATGTTTGTGGTAACCCTTTTCAAACCTCTCATACAAATTTTGGGCGGACAATTACCTGGTAGTCATGATAAATACCCCAAATACACAACACATCCTAATTAAGTTGCTAATAAGATAATATTTCGCAGATATCACTCTGATATTGAATATGGGCAAATTTGCCACGGGTAACTGAAGGTTGATCGGCTGCCAAAACAAAAGTATGAAGGATAACTAAGGGTGGGACTATGTTTAAGTCGGTTCATCCAATTGAAATTTCTGTACTTTTTTCGAGTTAGGTTTAGCAACCATTATCGTTTCCGTACGTTAATTTTTTTATTAAATTCCTTTTCTGGAATTGGCTTATAAAAACGGTATCGGATAGTAGTATGTGTATTATATTTTTAATCACGTACTCAAATATTATATATATTTTAAAATTATATTTATTTAAAATAAATTGATTTATTAAATTTTGAAAAATACGACTTTCAAATTCATATGTAAAATTAATATTATAGATTAAGTTGCACATTTTTGAATATAATTTGAACGAAAACCATAGTAAAATTAGAAAATGTTTGTATATCATTTCAAGACTAAAATTAAAAAGCCGTATTCAAATTTGAAATACTCAACCATATAAACTCAAAAGCGGTTACACAAGTAACCGCTTTAATAAAAGCTGTTTTCGTTTTTTAAACTCATTAAAGTAATTAGACGGTTGAATCGTCTATTCCATTTTGATCAGTACTAACTTGAGGCAAAATTCACAAACCGACAAATATATTTTTGTTTTTTAGAGTCATGTTATCCGTGCATCAAAGTTAATGAAATTAATAACGTTTTGCAGTAACGGATTTTGTAAATGCCAACTAACGTACATAGTTAACATCGACACCAGTGGTAATTCCATATATGTTACAATTCCTGGTTGGATATAAGCATTACTTCAGAGTTAAGTTCCGAAAATCAGATGTGCATTATAAAAAAATGCAATAACAGGTATATTTTTAGACTTGGTAGCATAACCCTTTTTATAAACCCTTAATCCAAAGGATACCTATCAGGTAATAGATTAGACTATATATTGCAAAATAAGCCTAATCCCTGGATTTGTCTACGACTGAAAGTTTGCGCAATAAGTACTGAAAACATGGCGTTGAACAGTTAAAAATTATTTGACCTGTTTAGAAAGTCAATCACACCAAGGTTTTTCGTGGAAGCTGCTTCAGAAGAACTCGATAGCTTGTACGGAAATATCGAGAGAAGCGAAAGTATAAAAAATAATCTTTATCTGATATATGCAACTATTAAGGAAAAATGGATAAAATCCAATCGAACCATTGGGAAATTCAACGCCAAATACGAGGACTGGCTTAATGACGACACCATCCTGGATACATTGGCAGAAGATAAACCCACCACATCAACTGGAGAAGCAAAACAAAGGCAAAAAACTAGTACATAAGTTTCAGTCAGGTGAACCGACTTAATCATACCCTCACCATACCGTACCTCATCCATTGCATGGGAGTTCTGTTAAAAAACGCCCATACTCAAAAGTGACCATATTCAACAGCAGATTGACGACATTGCGCTAAATATTATTGAATACCCAAATTAGTTAGCTTCCCTCCGAATATTTATATGCAAGGGACCAAAATGGGCATGGCAAGTTGTTGCCAAAATGTTGATCAGTACAAAATTTTATTAAGATCGGTTATGATATATTGGAGATATCGAGTCGGCAAACTGCAAATACGATCAACTTTTGTATGGGAGGTACGAAACTGGGCGCGGCACAAAAGTCAGTTATGAATTACACAGTAGCATTTAGCTAAATATTGTCTAGTACCGAATTTTATTAAGATCAGTTGTAGTTTACGAGAGTTATCGTGTCGATCAACCGGTCATCCGTCCAACTTTTATATGGGAGGTACCAGAATGGGTGTGGCAAAACAGCTTATTTTCTATAGGAGAGCTTTATTTGGTTAAATACTGAACAGTACAAACTTTCATAAAGATTGGTTTGGTTTTGCGGGACTTCTCATGCCGAACAACCAGACGCCCAAACAACTTTTGTATGGGAGGTACCACAATGGGCGTGGAAAAATCACCCTTGTTTTAAACGGTGATTAGCTTTTGATAACGTGAAGCCTTATACCTAATTTCATTAAGGTCGGAAGTGTTTCACGCGATTTATCGGATTGACAACCCTGACGAACACCCTGTTTTGTATGGGAGGTACCAGAATGGGCGTGACAATCTCGCCCATTTCCTGCGGTTAAGTAGGCATTTACAGATTATTACTCGGTGTGTGAGTTGAAGCTAATCACATCTACCAGAAGCAAGGTTTGAAACAAATATGATTTTGTACGAAATGTGTCGATATGTATGGGAGGTACCAGAAGGGGCGTGGTCAAAACGCCCATTTTCAATCCCAAACTCAATATCAGCAAATAATAGTCACTGACAAAGTCTCATTGCCATCTGTAACGATTTACGGCAGTTATCGTGTTGACCAGCCAGCCAGACAGACAGAAACATCTTAAAAAGTCCTAAAACGAATTTCGTCAAAAGATACTAAGGGATTAATTTGGTTCCTTCTATGTGTTACATTTTTTACGTATTAAATGCTATATATACCCCCATCCCAATGGTGAGGGTATAAAAAGTATGGAGGAGTGATCAATTTTCACAAGAAAGAGGAAACTTGCCGATGCCACCAAAGACTTGGCCACGAACCATTTATCGGAAGCGTTGTCTATTAAATATACAGAGGACAATGAAAAAGTTAGGTCGCAGATTAATACATTTGTTGCTGATGCAAGCCCATTGCGACTAAAAAGGATTAAAGAAAGCATTCCCACGCCCCCAAACACACAGATTAAAAGCTATGGTTCCGGAAAAGCCTTGACCTTAGAACTTTCCAAAGAGAAATATGAGACACTACGGGCATCTTTAATGCGACACGGGGCTGACATTTTATATGGATAAAAATAAATAAATGGTTTCCCATTACATCCCATTAAGGGACAGGGGAGAACTTCTCACAATCACTGAGCTAGCTGTGCGCTTTCCAGTTTTCACACACTGATTGGGTCCTACAGTTTTACACCGATTCCGAACGGTATTTTTGAGAAGCTTTTCCATGGCTATATACTCGATAGTGTCGCCGCCACTATGCGAGGTGACCGCCGCCGAAAGAAATTTTAAGGTGGTTAGAGCAGGGTTCGAACCCAGGATCTCATGTACAAGAGCCGCGCACACTAACCATTGCACCACCGGCGGATACAAGCATATTTACCAAGCCAAAATAAATTCACGACCACTGCATACGGAGTCTGCGAAAGTCTCTGTGAAAGCCATACAGCCAAACGGCTGTTGGAGGGTCTTCCTGAAAATGAGGAGGAAATTGTTCCTAAGAAACTGACATTGATCAGCAAATCCGGACAAAGCGTTTATAAGCAAAGTATATCTTCTAACGACCCTACAATATCGGACGGAAATATGTGAATGGCATCTGTTGTTCATTTGCGGCTAAAATCTAATGTTTACCTACACTGGAAAAATCCAAGGCCGTCATCAATGCAGTATTGTCGACCAATAATTTTTCAGTTTGCAAGGGAGTCGGCAGAACTCATAAGGACCACCGTGAAGGACATTGAAGAACAATTAATCAAGATTAAGCCCACAAAACTGCAAATTGGAGAAGGAAAATATATTGAATGTAGTTGCGAGTTCCAACTGACCATGGTTGACGGAAAAGTCGTAAACGATCTGACAGGAACAACTTCAACATTGTTATGCCCGATTTGCAAACTTCGGTAATTTGAGGGATTCTACAAACGAGGAGAATTACGGAGAGAGGAGAATTAGAAATTAGAATCACCGTGCACGTAAGGATAAGGTGCATGGAGTTCTTGCTAAAATTGGCGTATACCCTACCACAAGAGGAGGAAAGCTTCGATGAAAGTACATCATATAAGTATTAAGAAAAGATAAGAAAGAAGAGATAAGATTAAGAAAAGATAAGAACGCAAACGCGTTGTTTATACAAGTTTAGACTGTCCCAAGTAAGGATACGGAAACTCAAACGATGTAAACACTTCTAGGAGATTTTTTGAAAATGATGAGGCAGTAACTGGAATCACTGGAATTGAAAATCAAAACGATCTTGAATGTTTTAAGCTGCAAAGAAAATGGCAATTCTACAAAATGTGGAGAATATGCATCGAAAACTACTTTTAGCGGAAATGTATCTACAGAAGGAGTTGACTCCGACAGTCCATAAAATATTGGCGCATGTCAAAGATATACTTATAATTGAATGTCAGTCTTTGCCAATTGGAGAGCTCTCTGAAGAAGCAAAAAATATAGATTGCAGAACACGTTCAAAACATCAGGGGTGAGGCAAAATGAGGACCTCTTCTACATGTTGGCAGCATCTTTCGGTCCACTTATTTCTTCGCTGCTACATGTGAAGTCACGAATAGAGTTAGAAAATAATTATACATAGTTTAGAAATGAGTACTCTTTTAGATATACATTCTCTTTCGAATTGTGATAAATATTTTACAAAAAACTGAAAAAATTAATTTAAAAAAAAAATAATTTTTTTTTAATTTATTGGGTAATTGATTTAAAACATAGAAACCTTAAAAAAGACATAAAAAAATTCAAAATTGCTAAAAATGATTTTTTTAGTTACAATAAAATTGATTTTCCACAAATTTTAACCTTGTAACCCATAAGTAAGCACCTACAAGGCACAGCACCCTTTCCAAACACACTTTCCAAACACTCACTCAAACATCATAGGCTGATCAATTATCTACCATATGCCATTTACATTCTTCGATTATCTTATTCGGTTCAAAAGATTTTGCAACGAAAACCCCCAAATGGCGCCACTGTGCGTCGACGGTAGTGGGTGCGGCAGTCCCTTGGCCCAGTGACGGCGACACCACCGTGTATTTAGTCATGAAAAAGCTTCTCAAAGTACCGTTCGGAATCGGTGTAAAAACTATAGGTCCCACCAATTCCTTCAGGGGATGTAATGGGTAACAATTTTTTGGTATTCTAATACTTGGTTACGTATTAGTGAAAGACCAGATGAAACCTTTCATGTTTCATCAACTTCTGTATGACATTCGATTTGTTCAATTTGACTTGGTTTGGTGGACAGGAATATGCGCCGGAGTCAGCAAAGTCTGGGAGAGAAGACTGTTAAGAAATCTGATTACAGTCAATTGAAAATTTACATTGTCGTTTCCGGCAGTGCTACCTACAAGTTTGGGAGCTCACAACAATATTGGAAAACGGATCAAAGTAAAACTATGACTGGTAGAAAAATCAAAAAAAAAGTTACCCAGCAGACGAAGTACTTCAAAGACGGTCATGAGAGGCCGTAAGATGCTATCTTAGTTTTATGTTCCCCGCTTTAAAAAATACAACCAACACAATTGCACGTGTTTAGAAGGTATTCTCTCAAACAATTTGACGTTTTGCGTCTGTTCCTTGAAAAGCGGAAACTTGTGTGATACTATTCATTTGAAATGCAGTGTATGAATGGAAGCCATATTGCCACAAAACAAAATACGCTAATGTGCCTTATTTCTTACATATGTCTGCACAGGTAGCCCGTGTATAACCCGTAGAAAAGAATCTACCATTTGCAAGTGTCTTGTAATGGTTAGGATACTATATACAACATTTTGGGCAACGATTCAATCAATCACTTCTTTGTGAACATATAATTCTAACATTTCCGTTACAAAAATGTAGTTGAACGTTGACGCAGAAATTGCTCCACATCTACTCCAGCAACATTTTTGATCGAACCAAGAATACATAATTGAGAACTAGATTTTAATGTAAAGCCATATAGTAAAACGTAGTAGAGAAGTTTATTCTCTCAATAATTTTAACTTCATACATCTGGTTGGATGTAAACGTTGGGATGCTGATATGTACAAGTGCAATAATACCAGATAGAGGAATCAGTATAACATCTCCAACAAAGCAACAACCACTTTATTTCGTGTGTTAAATACACAACAAATGTATACCATCAATAGAAGTCAACAAAATTGTGCAAAATAGATTTAAATTTCACAGTTCTATACCAAAACGACATGAGAAAGTGAAGTCACCAATTCTTGTGACTCCACCTGGTGTAAGCCAATTTTCGTCGAGCATCTCTCATCTCTCTCTCGAACCCATGACGAAGAGTGTGAAATTAAACGTCAGACACGAGTAATGTTTTCTCTATTCTACTTTACTCTATGTTTAAAGGCAAGAAATGGCAATAAAAAACAAATATACAACTGAAATTGAAAAATTAAGGCCATTTGACATTACATTTTAAACAATCGTTTCACTTGCAGAGTTTTTCAACTATAAATATCTCATATTTTTGAAGATTAAACTAATATATAAAATGCAAGCAATTTGTCGCTTGCATTGCGAACGCCTGTTGTAAATGCTATTGCATTATTATTCCGCGTTAAATCGCATTGTATGAGTGCTACCTGTACATACGTGTGTGAAAATTAATGTCCTTGTGCTTAAGTCAAACATCCATAATATTTATACACACAAGGATATAAACTGACAGTGGATGTTCAAAATTACAAACAAATACAGATTTATAATAGAATAAAATAATATGATTTTATTGTTTTCTATTGATAAAATTTCCTTAAATTGAAGTTTACGCCAATGCAGTGAGTGTGTGTGAACTTGGAATTGAGGCCTAAGTTTTGAATGTCTACCAAAGATGAGTGACAGGCAAGTAAACCGTTGTTGGCTGCAGATGTGTGTGGATTTGTGTTTGTATTATATTTCGAATATTGTGTATTTCAAGGATGTTACATACAGTGGGCGACAAATAACTGGTAGCATATCGAGGTATTGTCTTTTAAGGGTCATAGTTATGGGATTAGTTACTTGTGTGAGGTTTATTATGTTTTATAAACTCCCAATTGAGTATTTACAATTTTGTTCACCTCCCGGATGGTGGATATCGGATCGCACTTCAACTAAATATGTAGGGAACTGCAAAATTAAAATACACGGGGCGAGCCAAAAATGTGCAACCTGAATCATCGTATGGACTAACAACAGTGCCATCTACTGCGGCTGCGATAAAAAACATGAATTTTTTTTTTCGCTGTTTTGTAGTTGAAAAACGCTACGACATCTAGTCTATAGCATCAACTCGATGAACCCCACATACTGAAAATTAACATACCCAGCAACATATTGCAGGAACCATGTACATGTTTGTAGGCATTGATTTCGTGAATTGAAGATCTGCTGCTTTTTGTTTCTTTATTGTAACAGACAGCAGTGTTTTCACCCGGTTTCAACAAACAAAACGACATTTGGGTCACAAATAAATATATTATATCCTAAAATGCATTGTGTCCCAAACATGATATATTAAATGTCAAACCCAATGTGTTTGGACACAAGTATACTATAATTGCGACAAGCTACAAACACGTTATATTTGCATGGAAACAGCAAAAGAAGACAAAAATTTGTCAGCGTGCATGAAAGCGAAATATTAGTACACTAGTGGATTGGAACGCGCCTATGGCTCCCGTCGAAACATGCTTCAATTTTAATCGATTTTTAATAAAAGGTAATTCTGTAAGATGAGAGAGACAACAGACAACAAACGTGTGAATGATTTACACGTTTGTCAGCTTGTACCTTGTATGTATGTATTCATGCACAGAGAATAAGCAGCTCAATTGGATCTTCTAACTAAGAGTGAGAGACAATCTATGAATTTTTTTGTTTTTTCGTTTTTTTTTTCGTTTTTTCCCTTTTTTCTCGTTTTTTTCGTTTTTTTTTGATTTTTTCGTTTTTTTTCGTTTTTGTTTCGTCTTTTTTCGTTTTTGTTTGTGTGTATATATATAAGTGTTCAAAAAGTGTGACAAAAAAAGTGTGACAGAGTCAGTGAATCAGCGATGAGCGTAACTCTTTAATGGCCAGTTTTTAAGTGGGTAGTTAACTATCGGATTACTTAATCTTAATTCTAAGTTAATTAGAGGTTAACTTTGCATTTTGTTTTTCAGTGGTGAGTTAATGTAAGTCGCCATATTGTCAACTAACATGGCAACCCTTGTATTCTTATTGGAAAAAACGTGTGTTTTGGGATAAATACCAAAACTACAAAGGGGAACAAACAAAATGGAATTATGTAAAATATGAAATAGATGCATAAAATCGAAGTCATTTTAACAAAAATGTGTAAAAAACTATACAGGCGCAACAATTTAACGATCTAGACTCAACGTATGTGTACAAATACGCAAATCTGAAACATGTATTTTATACAATCTTCATTTCTCACTTTGACAGTCAGTAAATTGATTGTCAAAATAATATGGTTCTGACTATAAGTTAACCAACCAACATTGGGTGGTTAAATCATAGTTAAACAATGACTAAACAACACAATTCGATGTTTAACCACAATTTAACTAAGAAACGAAGATCACCACTGACTGAAAAACTGGCCATAAGAAGATACTTCAATACTTCGTTAACTTCTTTACATGCCCGACGGAAGAGAGAGAGAGACGATAAAATAAAGGACATGTTCTATGAGCGCTTCGAAAAATTCTATGACCGCTGCCCAGGGCATGACATTCTCTGTGATTTTAATGCCAAAATTGCCAGTGGAACTGAATGTCGGGAAAACATAGTTGTCAGTGGTTCGAGATTCCTACATAAAGACATCCACAATGCTGCTTGATTAGCCACTGATTAGAAAACAACGAACCACATTGATCAATTGATAAAAACACACTTTTCCAATGTATGGCGATTCGAGATGCTAATATCGATTCCGATCATCCCCTGGTTGTAGGTTAGCTCTAGAATTCGCACAGCGAAAATCATACGAAACCAGCCACAGAGGAAGATGGACATCAGAAAGCTTAAATTATACAAATAAACTCACTTAATGAATAGCGTAAAACGCATCCTCTTCCTATGATTCTGAAGTCCAGTGGAAACACATTTCCATCTCCATAAAAATATACTAAGCTTGGTTGTGGAGATCCGCCTCCAGGATAACCATAGGCTGGGTTAGATTACGTAAAAGTGACTGTCACTTAGTAACGCACTTAGTCCAATGCGAACCGTTGTGATACCATGGAACGTGATATTCCGTCCCCATCATTGAACCTGTAAATTGACCTGGTATGGTGTTCAAGCCGTATGGTAACTCATTCCTACATTTCAGACTATGGCTGAAGAGAGACGCACATTAGTCCCCGGCGAACCAAACAAAATCCTACGATCATTCAGCTTTACTTCGTGAATGTCTATTATATCCAACATCATGTAAGGTCCAAAGATATTGGCTCCTACTCACACAAATGGACGGACAATAGCATATGATATGTTCAACGCTCCCACAACTTCTGCACTAATCATGACGTAAGATTCTACACGCTGAAAAATCTGTTTTTTTCTGTTGTTTGGATGCAAATATAATGTGTTTGTAGCTTGCCGCAAGTATAGTCTACTTGTTTCCAAACACATTGTGTTTGCTATTCTGTATTACATGTTTGAGACACAACAATTAATAGGTTATAATATATGGTTTTGTGACCCAAATGTAGCTTTGTTTGTTGAAAACTGCTGAAAACAAAAACGCGACCTACAACATAGAAACAGAAAAGATCATTAAAACAAAGCTTGCAAACATATACATGTTTCCTGCAATATGTTGCTGGGCCATTTTGTTCAGCGTGTAGACGCATGTCTGACTATTAAACAGTGTCCACTGTTCATAGCTATTAACTTAGAGATATCTTGATTAGGACAGAATATCTGGTTTAGCGCACGATTCAGGTGATAACTTGGCCATACTTGATCATCCATTTTGTGCCTCCAAACTATCTGTCACTCCCATGTTATATATCCAGTGGAACAGGTAAGTTAGGCCCTAATCTCACCATCTTATCCGCTCTATGGTAAGCTACAAACACATTATATTTGCATGCAAACAGCAAAAGAATACAAATTTGTCAGCGTGCATGAAAGCGAAATATTAGTACACTAGTGGATTGGGACGCGCCTATGGCTCCCGTCGAAACATGCTTCAATTTTAATCGATTTTTTTAATAAAAGCACCCATAAAATGATGGATATCGAACTGCTTGGCCATCTCATTTAAAGATGCGCTTCAGGTTTCTTAAAGTCAGGAATACAGATTGCAGAGATTTTATAGCACCGTGACTGTCAGAGTAGATGTTGACGCCTCAAGCGGTTATAACGTTTCGTACCAGCCAAAGAACAACGCTGGAATGGTATGGTAACCTTGCTGCAAGGTATAGACCCACCACTTTAGAATAGACTCCAAACCCTACTTTCCCAGGTAGTTTGGAACCATCAGTGTAGAAGCCCAACTACCTTCTATAACCTGTTAGTCCCTTCTACTCCTGCCTGTCCGGGATATGGGTGAAAAGTTTCTCTCAAAGGTAGAATTGGGTGCCACACACTTCACTTCCCTTGGGGATTGGAACAGATTCTTCAAATTCGTCCCTTGATCAAATTGGATGGTGATGCATCGCAAGGAATATCGTAGCCGGAATATCGACTTTAGAGCCATTCGCCATGGTACGATGAAGAGTGTCGCATGGCAGCCGATACAAAATACTCTGCACGTATGGTAATGCTTCAGTCAGTCGCAATGCGAGCGTAGACAAATCGGTGTAACGGAAAATGCATAGAGGCAAACGTAAGAGTGAACAAATTTCAACGTACAGAAGGAAGAACGAAGCTCGAAAATGCAAGCAAAAGGTAAAGAAGCTGATATGCTGAGTATATTGAGGATGGTTGGTTGGTTGGTCAACGTTAGCATCAATTAGTGTCTTGATACACCGTTTTTCATACTACATCACTCCGGACACACTAATGTACCGTGTTTATATCCATCCTGTTAATCGGTGATACCTCATTAGATCCCCTAGATCTATCTCGTGTATCTCAGTGAAGTTGTGCAGAAAGGAACGACCTATAGTCTTTAGGCGTCTATTAATTAGAGCCGGACAACTACATAAGAGATTTTCCGCCGTCCGTCTCCTACTCTTTTTCGCAGGCACGGCAGTGGACATTATATAGAAGATTCAGCCGTCTTGCGTGATTACGATTGGCCAGTGCCCAGTCAACACGGCAATTAGCCTTGAAATGTTCCCCGATTTTGGCTAATCAGGGAGTTAGTCCGGTGAATGTTATATTCTGGCCATGCGTTTCTGGATATGCAGCACGTTTTCGTCCTATCCCATCTGGCCTTTGCTCCGGACATCGAATAGGTTATCGAACGTCAATGAGGGGTTGCAGTAATCTGTGGTTATATTGAGTTCTCTTGGGATTATCTGTAGTATTCTCGCATGTTCATATGCGTTGCTCTTCCAGATTCTAAGAGCATTTAGTCGGTAGCACTCCAGGCCGCACTAGCTGCTATGTGAAGGTCAGAAGAGTATATGGGGAGACACTTTCTCTACATTACTTGTCCCAAGGGAATCCAATGCATATGAACAGAGGAGCTATAAGAGGATGTGCCAATTTCCCTCCTCGTAATTAAAACGTGGTCGGAAGCTATTCAAGGCTGGCGGCGATGATCTGGCAAAGTGTATGCCCCAGCTCTTATGCAAACTTTGTTTAGACCAATGCCAGCCATGTGTAGTCGAGTCTCAGAGCACTGTGCCTTACAATTAATTAAAGGTGGCCACAATATATGTGGCATTTTATCCATTGCTTACAAGGTCCTTTCAAGTGTAAGACTAAAGCCAATTGTTGTAAATCAAAATGTGTATTTAGACCCGGCAAAGTCACAACTGTCTAAATATTGACATTACGGCAAATCATGGAGAAACTACACGTCAAATAAATCCACACCTACTATCTCTTTGGTCATTATAGGGCTGCCTTCGATACGGAGAAACCTATACGATGCCATAAATGTTAGTTGTCTTTGATCTGAGTTACTTTTAGAAAGTGTAATTCCTTTTCAGCTAACAGATCATGTCTGAGCTTGGTATCCCTGATAAAATGGTACGCCTTTGCAATATGACTCTGATGGACACCAAATCCTCGGTGAAAATTGGTAAAGACCTTGCCGAACCATTTGATACCAGGCGAGACCGCACATAAGGCGACATCCTATCGTGCGATCTCTTCAATGTCTAAATGGCGGTCATAATGATAAAAGCCGCAGTTAACACAAATAAAATCATCCCCAGCGAAAGCCTCGTGCTTCTCGCGTATGCTGTTGATATAGATATGATGGGGTGCAGTACCGTACACAGGATTTTATTTCGGGGGGGGGGGGGGGGGGCCAGCTTGATATTTGAGTTGAAAAATAGCGCTAAATTCAAAAATCACCTATTAAATAAATAATTTCCCCGGGCCCCTCCCTGCGTACATGACTGATTGGGTGGACTGTGCGAGAAATTACTGTGGTATTTTAGAGAATGGAGAAAGAATCGGCAAAGCGGGTTTGGTTTCAACGAACAGAGCTTCCACTCGTTTGAAGCCGAGTGTGAACGCTGATCTGCCGTAAACATTTATAATCACGTCAGCCTTGAGATCAAGCAGAGAATTGTGCTTGCTGATATGTGTCATTTCAGGCTAAGCAAACACTTCAGACATAAAGCACTCTCTTGAAGAACAAAGTTCCAGCTATATGAGGCTCTCATACAACCTGACTTGTTTTATGGCGCATAACGCTGAGTCATATCGCAAGCAGACGAAACAGCACTGGGAGACTTCGAGAGAAATACGCTCCTGTTTCGGATTTGAATTAAATTGGAAATATTTCTCTTCAACATCTTAATGGAGATAATAATGAGAAAGGCTGCAGTAAATACGAACAAGACCATTAACACGAAAATCCATATGTTGCTGGCGTAGGCTGCCGACGTAGACATCATTGAGCGAAATATGCGACAGGTTACTGGAGTATTTTCAAGAATCGAAAAAGAATCAGCGAAGGTGGGTATTGCTGTTAATGAGAGCAAGGCAAACTGATGGTGTCATCGACTAGCGAAACCTCTCGACTTGGTCCGCACTTGAACGTTGACAACCGATTTAATTTTGAAGTGGTAGATGAATTTGTCTACCTTGGATCCGCCGTGAACAAGGACAAGAACGTCAGCCTGGATATAGATAGGAGAATTGTGCTTGCAAATAGATGTTATTTTGGGCTCAGCAAGCAGTTTAGGAACAAAGCCCTCTCTCGACGGACAAAAGTCCACCTATATCAGACTCTCATTTTACCTGTCTTGACATATGGCACCGAAACTTGGGTCATATCGCAAGCGGATGAAAAACACCTGGGAGTTTTCGAGAGAAAAATTCTACGTAAAATATATGGTCCTGTTAGGGAAAACGGCGAGTACCGAAGTCGCTGGAACGCACAGCTATATAATCTCTATTCTGACGTGGACATAGCTAGACGAATCAAAGTGGGCCAATTGCGTTGGCTAGGCCATGTTATCAGAATGGATGAAGAGGAGCCACCGCGAAAGATTTTTGATAACGTACCCGATGGAAGCAGGAAAAGAGGACGACCAAGACTCCGCTGGAAAGACCAGGCGGAAGAATCCCTCCGTATCCTTGGTGTTGCCAACTGGCGAGAAAAGGCAAAGGATAGAGCCAGTTGGAAGAATATGTTGATATTTGTTTAATTTGTTTGTTTAATTAATATGTGTAAGACGTCTGACCTCATGAGGTTGTAATATAGTCAATAAAAGTAAAGTAAAAGTAAGTATTTCGACAATAGCCTTTCAGGGGTCACAAAGTTTTACACCATATCCTAATTTAAATGTCAGCTTGTACCATAGCACAATAGTCATGTACAATAAAAAATATGCCTGTTTTTTATTCGCTGCTAAACTAATTTTTCGACCACTTTGTATGAAGAGCTAAGCAATTTTAATCGGCGCTCCATACAAAGCCATCGAAAAACTAGTTTAGCGTGAATGTAAAAACTCACCTTTAATGTCAAGACTAGACCAACAGTCACCTACTCTTCGTCGATTTTAACTGTGTCCGACCATTAGCTAAATCTTAAATAACTTGTTCTGAATTGACTTTAAATCAGAGAGAATATTTAAAATTATTCCATTCAGTACCGGGGTTATATTAGGTACAATAGTTTAACCAGAATATACCATACGTTGCCATATGGCACCGCTATTCTGTAAGTGTTTTTATAACTGCAGAACGGCAATGGCTTTGGGTATATGTGTGTGTTTAAAATTGTTGTTTTTTGTTAACATTGGATTATCTTTATGGAGTTTAAATGTTCGATAACCCGATTAGTTAACGAGTTATCGAAATTTACAATTTGGAAAAATCACAAATCTAATAATAATATATGTAACAACGATAAGTGTTTACGATACCCCAGAATGCAAAATCTTTAATCCAGCCGAAAGCCAACCACGCAAATTGTGAAATATAAAATTCTGTTACTTCGATAACTTTGCGATTTATCGATCGTTTTATGCTTCAGATACATCAAATTTTACAAAAAAAAGTAAACTATATTTCGAATATCATAGTCTTGCCTTAATTTCATATGTGTCCATATAAACATATATTTATATCTGCATACATATTAGTTTAAAGCGAACCACAACCGTGTCATTAATGAACATGAGCTTGGTCGATAACATTTTATCTGAATGATGAAGTTGAACAAATATTACCAAAAATTTTGCGAACATGATAGTAATGCGAACAACTTCGAGAGTATCAAAATGGGCTGTAAACCGACAGTAAACATCAACGATAGCTGATAATGACTGACAAGTCTGTGGTTCCCTTAAAGTGTTCGATCACTCTTTCAGATAATATATCGATAACATATCTCTTCAGAAAGTACAACTATATCTAAGCCTTTTAAGCTGTTCTTATAAAGGAGTTATATGCAGTGCATCCACCCATCTACGTGTATCCACCGACTACGAACGGCCGTACGATGCACTGTGTCATTCCTTTGACACCGACTGTAATACACGATATGCCCACATACGAACAAACAAGAATGTTTATAAGCAGTTTTCATGGTCACGTAAGGACATTACTTTTTCATTTTATTCTAGGACTTGGGCGCAGAGCAGATATATGACTTTCCGCTCTTTTTCTTCATAAAAGCCTTCGCCCTAATGCAGCTTCCCTCAAATGAAATATGCATATCGGTCTACATGACATGTTTAAGTGCAAGTGGTTGTGCATTCTGTTTCGTTCATGAATGTAAAATGCAACCCTGACATTGCAATACCATAGCAGGCCGCCAGTTTGCAAGTTACTCCATCCCGCAGGCCCCATGCACTGCCAAGTATGAATGCGCCAAAACAATGAAAGCCCAAAAGTGTTAACCTTCAAAGAAAGAACAACAATAAAAAGGAAGAAGAATCCTTTTATACTTAATTTTATTAAAGGAAATCCTTAGCGTCGTTCAAATGTTTGCCTTTGCACATGTTCTGGTTGTATCTTTTGATTTGTAAATCGTGAATAGATAATTGAAATTATGCAGCTAAACTGACGGCCATGGATGTAGTCGATTGAATATCTCCAATGAAGTTGATTAGTGGTGGAATTTCATTCGTCCTAATTGAAAATCTAAAAGTCCTTGGAAATACTAATCAGCTAAATATCCGAATTTTTAATATAAAAATGTATTTGCTGTTAGCACTAACATACTAAATGCCTAAAGGCTAATAAGCTCGATATAAAAGATGCAGCATTTATTGGGAAGTCGGCAAGTTGCAAACTGGCTTAAAGCCAGTTAGTTTTAGTTTTAGTTCTTTTGATTTAAATAAATACCATGTGCCCTTTATTGATTTGGTTCTTAAACCAATGAAAATTGTACCAAAGCTAGAACAGGGAGCAGATTTTCTAACCTGCAGAAGGGCATATAGTTGCTACTGCTTACTCTATAGATTACTTAAAAGTAGTAAGGTAAGGCAAGGGCAGTAAATAGTAATAATTAAGCTTGACCAATACACAACTCGGTCTTATGCGAAATTGTTTGTTTTGTGTTTGGGTAATTTTTATCCCCGTTTACTGCCCATACCAATTAAAATAAATTAAAGAATTACAGAACTAGTTAAAACATTTAGATGACAGATTACTGTGTCTTACGAAAACGTCAGTTTAGGATACAATGCGCAGGTGCTTCGCCCATGACCAGAGTTCAGAGAATGGCGACAATGTGCATCACGGGTGCTCTGTCCACCACTCCTGCTGAAGCACTGAATGCCATGTTCTACGAGTATTTGTTACCGGTGGGCATTAAAGGCAGACAGATTGCTTCTATGTCTGCCATCAGTTTAAGGAAACTCTCAGAATGCGGCATGGTCAGATTTACTTTTTATTTATTTAATTTATCCATTCGAAACATAATATAGGTTCCATATATTTATACACAAAAATATGGGACATAGGATTGACCGTGGAGACGAAAAGTCTCTGATAGCCCCTCATGTGTTTGTTTGTTGCTTACGAGCGTTTCTTTAAGGTCTACTTAATGACTCTTATCGATCAAAGATCGAACATTGGGGGTACAATATTAATTGAGCTAGAAGCCTATGCTCTTTACTTTATTTAACAGATGCAAGACTTCACTTTTTGGCGGCTTCTCTAGACATGTTTTTATAATCTCTCATAAAGAAAGTTAACTCGTCTTCAAGAGATATCTTCTGAGGTTCCATAAAATAGGCAGCTAATTTTAAAAAGTCATCCATAATGCCTGATTTGTTTTCTTGTTGCTGGGCTGGATGAAATAACTGGTAAAATGTTTTACCCGGTAATTGGAGACCAGAGCTTACAGCCCCACTAACATTTTTGGCCGCAGTAATTTTTCCCAATCGAGCATTCATGGTTTTATAAGTTCTTGTAGAACGGGCATCCTCTCCAATTAGCAGGATGACAAGCTTCGTTGCAGTCAACGCAATGAGGGGGGGGGGGCAGGTTCAACGGATCTGACACTCTGCCACTCAGCAGGAGCATGTGTCAGGTCGCATTTCACACATTTTAACCGCGCACTATAATTTTTCCCAACATATCCCCATTTTTGGCATCGGTGGCACTGAACTTCTTGGTCTTTTTTTTAGGTTTTTCCCATGTCACTATTTGGCTTAATACCGACTCATCACTAACCTCTCAGCCCTGATATATCCTCTGAGAATAAGGGAAGTTTGCCTCAATTCCTTGGGGGTGAAGGAATCATGGGACTGTCCTTGGAGGTGGAAAGTTTCTGATAGCCATTCACTTGAGAGTGGCGAGAAATGATTCCTTCATAGGGCAGTCCAAGCAGCTCACTACTTCCTAGAAGTAAAGGGTTTTTCAACAGAGACGCTATTAAAGTAAATCGATAGGGACAGCAAACGACGCCATATTTTTTCCCGCTCTTTTGATATTTCTCTTCAGTAAGGTTTGCCATTTCATCATGGAAAGATATACGAGCCAACAACGAGTCGAAATTATTAAAATTTAATACCGAAATTTGGAGTCAGTGGCCTCAACTTTAAGAGCGCTACGTCCAATTTATGGTCCTCATAATCGTCATACCAGATCAACAATTGAGCGTCTAGTGGAAAAATTTGAATCCACAGGCACAGTACAAAATGTTCCCGTGCCAGTGAGACAAAGAAGTGCCCGTAGTGTTGAGAATATTGCTGCCGCTGAGGCTTCAGTTCAAGAAAGTGCAAATGTGTCTCTCACACGTCGTTCTCAAGCGTTGGGCATCTCTGTGACGTCGTTGTGGCGAATTTTGCGAAAAGATCTTGGCCTACATCCTTACAAGATCAAATTGACGCAAGAACTGAAGCCGCTTGACCACCATAAGCGTCGTATGTTCGTGAATTGGGCTGAGCAACAACTTGAAAATGATTCGGATTTTCATCGGAAAATCATCTTCAGCAATGAGGCTCATTGCTGGCTGAATGGCTTCGTCAATAAGCAAAATATGCGTTATTGGTCAGACAGCAATCCACACGTAATCCATGAGTCATCATTGCATCCCGAAAAAATTACGGTTTGGTGCGGTTTATGGGCCGGCGGCGTCATTGGGCCGTTCTACTTCCGTGATGATCAAGACCGGCACATTACTGTGAATGCGAATCGCTACCGTTCAATGATAACCGAATATTTTTGGCCCCAATTGGATAATATGGACTTGGAGAACATGTGGTTCCAACAGGACGGCCCGACAAGCCACACAGCGAATGCCACAATCAATTTATTGGAAACCAAGTTTGGTGAACGTGTTATCTCACGAAATGGCCCAGTCGATTGGCCGCCTCGGTCGTGCGATTTGACGCCGTTAGATTATTTCCTGTGGGGCTACGTCAAGTCTATGGTCTTTGCCAACAAGCCAGCGACGATTGATGAACTTCGTACGAATATCGAACGCAAAATTGCAGCAGTATCGGCCAATTTATGCTTGAAAACCGTCGCAAATTGGGTTCAGCGTCTGGACTTCTGCAAGCGTGCCCGTGGTGGCCATGCAAAAGAAATCGAGTTCCATACATAATGGCATCGAACGTACTTTCACAGGAATAAAGAATTTCATGGGTATCTAAATCCGGTTTTGTTTTATTTAAAAAAACTTTTGTAGCGCTCTTATTGAAAACCCCGATATGTCCCGGGCAAACGGAACTCTCCGTTAGCTAGCTAGAGTGAGAAGGCGAAAAGAATGAGCAGCCTGGTTGGCTATGAGATCAGTGATACATCTCAGGTTGAATAGGTGGCGCTGTCACTGAAGCTGTTGGAACTAGCGGACATATTCTTTTGTCTTCTTGAGGCGGATGAGCCAACACTACTGGCCAACGGCACAAAAATCCAGTTTCGACACACTGCATTCTGGTCAGCGTCTGATCCACAATGGGCAGCTGAAACAGAATCATCCTGGCAGTACTTAAAATGCAAAACCACGGTGGGCTGGGATTGCCATTTGCCACCGTTATATTGACAAGGAATATACAAAATGAGATTGGGAACTATAAAACACCCATTTGTTGACGACCACGATTTACGGATATGTACTTGGAATTTTATAGATCCGATGGCACTACCCAACTGGCAAATGTCCTCGAGAATTATAAGGTTGATGTTACTGCTATCCAGGAGATGCGATGGACAGTTCATCACTGTACAAGGAAGACGAACTGTCACATACTATAGCTGCCATGAGAAAATGGATGAGTTTGGCTGCGGATTTGTAGTTTGGAAAAGACTACGACATCCGATCTCAAGGTTCAACCCCGTGCGTGAACGTATAGCCACCATCCGCATACAAACGGAATACTTTAACATATGGCTAGTTTGTGTACATGACCCGACGGAAGAAAAAGACGATGACACATATGCCATGAACGCCTATAGGACACATATGACCGCCATCCTGATCATGACATTAAGACTGTTCTAGGTGATTTTAATGCTGAAGTCGGCAGAGACAATGTCTTTGAACCAACCATCGATAAATTCAGTCTACACGCCATCAACTTCCGAGAAAGTAATGAGACTGTTAGATTTTGCCGCGGCGAAAAACATAGTCGTCAGTAGTACGAGATTCCAGCACACAGCCATCCATAAGGCTACTTGGATATCCCCTAATCAACAGACGAAGAACCAGATTGATCACGTGGTAATTGAAGGAAGGCACTCTACTAGTGTAAAGGACCTACGAGTGATTACAGAAGCTAATATCGATTCGAACCACTACCTGGTGGCAGCACAAGGTTAAGCAGAGCAAAAGTCGTACGAAACCAGACATAAAGAAAGCTACAATTACCAGAGATAACCACGGCCTATACAGAGAAGCTCACTTAGATACTGCCGAAGAAAGCACCCCCCCGCCTCATGATCCTGAAACGTAGTAAAAGTACATTTCCCACTTTATGAAAACTGCTGCAGAGACCGGTACTTGGTTATGAAAATCCGCTTAAAAACAAACCATGGTACGATGAAGAGTGTCGCATGACAAGTAATGAAAACGACGCTGCACGTATAGCAGTGCTTCAGTCAGTTGCAACGTGAGCCGCTACAGAGCGGTATAAGGAGAAGAGTAGAGAGGAAACTCGTCTGTTTATAAGGAAAAAATGGTTGTGGAGAAACCATTTAGTACGAAACCATCTCCGAACAATTTAGTACGAGGCCTCACACGCTATACTTGATATCATAGTGAGAAAAGCTGCAGCCAACACGAATAAAACTGTCAGCAGCAGAAGTCACATTCTGCTCGCATGTACTGATGATTCAGACATCATTGAGCGAAATCCTGGAGAAGTTACTGCAGAATTTTCAAGAATTGAGAAGGAATCTGCAAAAGTGGGTTTACGAGGACAAGACAAAATTAATGGTTTCGACAGGCAAAAAATCCACTCGATTGGATGAAAGTGTAAACGTTGCCAACCTTATAATTTCGAGGTAGTGGACGAATTTATTTACCTCGGATCTGCTGTGAAGCCACGTGTTATTTCGGGCTAAGCAAGCATTTCAGAGATAAGACCGAGTAACGAAGATCCAGCTATCTCAGTTTCTCAATCAAAACATCTTCCATTATTACGACAAATCCTGGGTTACATCAAGACTCCCAGGAAACTGCTCCGAAAAATATGTGGTCCTATAATAAATAACGGCAAGCATCGACGATGGATGAACCACGGGCTGTAAAGTATAATCTGTGTCCCGACATCGACGTAGTTATGAGGATCAAAATAGCGCGTATACGCTGGCTGGGCCATGTCAGAAGAATGGATCAGAATGAACCAGTGCGAAAGGTATTCGAAGACGTACTCGAAGGACATCGAAAAATAGGACAACCAAGAGTTCACTGGAAAGACCAGGTGGAGTATTGCCTGCGATAGCTTGGTGGTACCAACTGGAGGAGACAAACTGAATATTGAGCTGGTTGGAGAAATGTGGTTTCCTCATTTTGTAAGGATCTTGGCCAATCTGGGTTGTTTGAGGCCACCTTAGTAAGTAAGAAGTAGTCACAAAAAACTTTCTATAACACATTTAATATATTCATGTATTGCAATCATTGCAGTAGATATAATAAATGAATTAAGTGATAATTAATAAAGAATAATAAATTAAATTAATTATTAGGTGTAATAAATCAACCAACTACTGTAAATGCATATAAATCCATAAATTCGACCCTGTCATAAATCTTTATTAATCAAGAATCAGGGCAAAAATATTATAAGCACCTACACTGGAAGTTAAATATTCCGAACATTTACGTCGGAACCCCGAATTAGCAAATGAAAATTTTCACAAACAAAGGGGGAGATTCTTCATGATTCTGGCTACTCGAACTAGATATGATCGATCATTTACCGATGAGGCTAAAGATCGATCATTTACCGATGAGGCTAAATACTGTTTCGACACAAAGCAAAAAGCTTTTACTTACTGTTAATGACCAAATAACATTATGTAAATAACAGTGCGATTAATGCTGCGCCTAAAAGTATACTCCTACCACAAACCAGTTGACAAGACGGGTGTAAATACGTTATTTTTAAAAACTGTTATACTACAGGTTCTGGAATCGGGAAGAACCATGTAGAAGCTAGTTGAGCCCCTTGCGGTGAGAAGCACAACTGGTACGATATAAATACCTGAGGCTTTTGACATTATGAGTTCAGTTTGTGATTGACCGCCGGAAAGTAAGCAACGCGATTTGATATTAAAACGTAAGACTTATTGTAAATTGTTGTAAATAGAGTAAACTGTTGTACTATATAAGTAAAATAAAAGGAAGTTAAAACTTGTTTTATTATTGCGAATAAAACGGCGCAAAAAGGACGAATAAGGAAATTCTTAACAATATAATAATCCCATCTACGCCTCCCGGATCATAATACGAACTTTCAGGCGGAAGTTCGGGGGATTACGGAGTGTATCAAATGGCTCGGCGATAATACAATCCCAGCCGAGGCAAATATATTCACAGATAGCCAAATGGCAATCAAGGCAATATCATCGGAAACTGTCAAATCTAGAACGGTCCTTGACTGTAAGAAGGTGTTAAACGATTACTCTATGCACGGCAGACTCAACATCATCTGGGTGCCAGGGCACAGCGGAGTATTCGGCAACGAGAGAGCGAACCTCCTGGCAACGAAAGCCAGGGAACTCCAAAGGGTGAGCCTAGATGGAGCGAAACCTTTTGGGGTGACGTAGGCTGAGTGAAGTAAATGGGCGGAGTCGGCACATATAGCCCAGGGGAACCGGGAATCAGTAGGCAGGATAACAAAGACCCTATGGGGAGACCCAGATGGATTGAGGACAAAAGGTTTGCTGAAACTGGGAAATCCGAAATGAGCAAAATGATGGGAGTCTTAACGGGGCATTCGGGATTACGGGCCCACCTGTACCGTATTGGACTAGTGGCGAACAGTGAGTGCAGGGCATGCATGGAGGACGATGAGACGATGGAGCACTTCTTTTGCCACTGCCCGGCCTTCACACAAGCTAGATCCAGATATCTTTCGGATAGTACGATGCCGGACATGACCAAACTTGTGGGTATGGACTGGAACAAACTAAGGAATTTCGTGAATAGCACCGAATTCCTATAAGGAATATAGCGAATTAGTAGGATAAACTTAGAGCGCACAACAGGTCGAATTAGCGGCTTAAGTGTATGTCTTACTGACATGGGAAGGTTTAGAGTGCTCCTTCTGAACACTCAACACCGCACCCCTCTTTTCAAACTAACTAACTAATACCATCAACAAAAATATTTCCTTACCTTTCATGCGTAATTTTTATATTTGCACTCTGTTTTTTATAAATGTTATGTTATGTATGACATTGCCAACGTTTACACGGTTGTGTTTAGGAATGCATGACTTTGTTCATTTGAATTGCAAATAACGTTCTGGAACTCACCCGATCTGAGGATTTTTTGCAGATCTACAACAACTAAAACTACTTCGAAATGTGACTCGTTTTGGGTGCACCGGCTTTTCAATGTATGCGTACGGGTTTTCTGTGCCCCAAATGCGACAATTTTGCTTATTTACGTACCCGCCAATATCAAAATGAGCTTCATCTGAAAAGATGATTTTTTTTTTGGCAAAATCGGCATCTTCTGTAAGTCGATCGCAGGCCCACTTTTCAAAGTAATGTCGCAATATTTCCCAGCGTTGTTCAAACGTATACACAACCATATTCGTTCAGCGGAAGGATAAAACTAATTATCTGTCAAATCAGACATGATCTAAGTGTTACCATTCACGAAATAAGCACTAGTTGAAAAAAAAAACGTTAGATGGCGGACCCTTTAGCATTGTGCATGTGGCTTAAGACACATTGAAAGTAGAAAGCATCGACCACAGAGACGAAACATGTTCGTTAATGTGTTTACAACGACGTAATGAAAAGTTTCGTAAACGTTGGTGCGATTATTCTATACGTTAGCCCACTTTTGATGAAACTATTCTTCGAGGCAATGAAGCTTTCTTGCACTCAATTAGGTCAACGTTAAGTGAATTCGTGCTAAGATGAATGTTTGTAAATTAGATTTCTAGGTACCGTACCTTATATCCCTAATTTAGAAAATCATTTTCATATGAGAAAGATGGCCGCAAGATGGCTGCCGTGATTACTAACTGACAATTGTCAATTAACTATGTAAGTATGTATTAACATACATTATCAATTTAATGATTTGTTCGATTTGAAAGGGAACCTTATGAATCACCAAAGTTAAATCCACAGATATTGCAGCAGCAAGCGGCATGATGCAAATTAATTTCCTTAAAGAGGATATAGGCGTCCAAACAAATTGAAGGGTAAAAACGATGATTTGAAGCAAAATCTCAATGACAAGGAGAATTGTTAACTGTCTTATAAGTAAATTGTCACCTTCTTGATTTCACCCCCATTTGAAGATTCACTCGCTCTTGAATTTGCCAGCGTTTAGTTAAAAAAAAAAGTAAAAACTTATCACCTCCAATAATTGTGTTTTTAATGATTATTAACAGATTTATCGAATCGCCCTCGTATTCTGCTGTTGCTAACTATTATGACATGCGAAATGTGTTATTTTTTGTCACAAACGTGAAACAATGAGTCTGCATTACTAAAATTTGGTGAGTCATAGTGTCTTAACTGCTTGGAGTTGTTATGTGATCATGTCTATTTCTTATTGACAACCGGATTATAAAATACTTTTAAATGGGAAAAATAATCCAAAATGTGTATGTATGTTGGCATATTCTAGTTTCCTAATGGCCGCAGAAAACGAGATAAATCATCAAGATTACGAAAAACGTCTAAATGTTAGGCAATAAAACCCAGACAGAAAAAATAGTTAAATAATTAATTGTGTCAACGGGCAATGCATTTCAACAGAGGGAGTGCATTGCGCTCTGATTTAGGTTGGCCGTTAATGTAATGTCAATTACTGAACTATGTAGCCACTGTAAAGGGCGAAGCACACAGTGATGCCACTGTGAGGCTTAACGCTCCGGCATATAGAAGCCATCACTGGGCTTATTCTTGGCGCTTACTCGTTTGACTTTTGCTTGATTTGTTTACAACTCGCATGAAAGTGTCAAACATTAAAACATCACTGGTGTTAATTTTTTCTTCTAGCCACAATTTGTTACATTTTCTGCTATTTTGTTCTTTGTATTTACCTGTTCCATAATTTCCCTTCATTATTTATCTCAAAAGTTCAACGAAAGTAGAGTTGGGCATTTTAGTTCATTCAAGTGAGCGCTCTTTTTAGTTCACGTCAAAAGAATGAACTAGATTGTTAATTTTTAGTTCACTAGTTCATTTTATCATTTCAGTTCAACAGCTCGTATTAGCTGTGTGCTAAAGGCTGACTTCAGTTCAATTTGTCCTTTTAGTTTAATACGAATATGTGAGCAGGAACTATAAGTACATATCCTAAAATCGGAGCGAATAATGGCAACAATGGTCAGATTGTTTGCTAATATCAGAGGTGGCTTGGATATTGTAATAACTTTTTTATAACATATCGGGAGATATTTAAGACATTATATGATATAAGCTTACGCGGAGTGTAAAATTGAGGTGGATCTGTAAATTGAATATATTTCAGAAAAAGTGGTCAATATCGCTGTAGTTTGTGTGTACGCGCTGGGCACACTTCCATTGAACAAAGGTTGTAACATTAGACATCAGTTGTGCCAGCGGGATTCTATGGCACAGCTGATCGAAAAGGTACTAGGTCGATGATGGAGAATGAGAGAGCATAGAAGAAAGGAACCAATTTTAAATATTGTTTATTGATACTAATGACAGCTAAATTATATTTTATGTTGTTTGCATTGAACAAAATTGCGTATTCCCTTTGATTTCTGTCCGTTTCATGTCCAACGAAAGTGTAAAATTGGTAAACAAAAAAAAAACTATGATTTGGCCTACTACCTAATCGTCATGAAGAGACATCGACGAGAGTAATGGAAACTCTTAAGCAATACTCTATGGTTGTGCAAATGGAGTGCGACAAAGAGAACATGAATATGGCAGAGAGAACTGCACAACTGAAATAAAAAAACTACTGAAACAAGTGAACTACTAAAACATAAGAAATTAATCGTTCAATTGAACGAGTTCATTCGTGAACCACACAACTCTAACACCCCAATTCTGTGTATGTGGTAACAATCAAATTGTAACCACAAAAGTGGTACAAAGTTGTCACCATTGTTTGTATCTAGTATTCTGACAACGAAAAATTCACCTCGTAACAAATAATTCACCTCACAATAACAGGTTGTCAAAAGCAGGGACAAAAAAATAAAAACATATGGTTTTCTGCACAAAATGAACGCGGTAAAAAAGGAAAAGTAAGTATTTAATATATGTATTTATGTTTTATTAAATTAAAGTTAATACATTATTATTTAGGAAATTTGAGCGCACCGCAAAGGCACAGCTGGAATGCCATATTGCCTTCCTCAAGGAACATCCAGAGATGCTAGGCGGAAATAATACTCCAGCTCATCCGCGCTATATAGAAGATATTTACTTTAGCGCCAACGCTCTTATCTACATCAAAATTTTTCCACCGACAAAAACTTCTGCGCTGAGATATAGACCTTTAAAGCTTGAGTATATAATCGTTAGTATCTCCGGGATTTATAATCCGATCTGGTTGAAATGGATATCGTTACAAAGGGTTTCTAAGCTCTATAAATCAGTGTATAAACATATTAATTTTTATTAGCCAACAGGGGAGCTAATCAAAAAAAACCTTTTTGAACCTCTATTATACTATTATACTTATTTTTTGGCAGGTTCCGATAATACACAAGACCTTAGCCTTTGTTAAAGGTATATTACTCAACAATATCCCCTAAAAGACCGGAGATATTTATGTTAAAATATTTGTAATACTTTTCGCTCGTTTTCAATCTTTCTAACGCAACAGCAAGTTCTTTCTTCTTTCTGCTCCATTTCCATAGGACACAGTAACAAAAGTCCTTCCTTAATTTAATTATGCCCTCTTGTCGTTTTGATACAAAATATATTATTAATTTTTCCCGTATACAGTTTCATTAGTGGTCCTCATGCAAACTCGAAAGAGCCTCGTAAACGCGTAAACCTCGCAAACTTTCGCGGCAAACGTCAAAACAAAGAAATTTCCCTTACAAAGCGATTTGCACAAAAGTGGAAAGTCTTCAAGTCAGATTTGCTGCGCAAACGTGGGATGGAGAAACGTTTAAACTTTTGACATTTCGTTGTCAGCTGACTGGGATGGATAAATAAGGTGATAGCACCAGAACAGTAGAAAAAGTACACAGACATAATACATGCAATTGCTACTGCTACCACATTATGTATCCATCTTGGTCAGCTGATATGGTTTTGAGCACAAATACGCTGAGCAACTTTACTTGGTGCCTCATGCAACGGTGCGAAGGAAACTTGCGCTGAGCAAAAGTTCTCGGCTTTCCCGTTTGTTTACTTGCAGAACTTATAAAATGATATTGTATCAACTTTCCGGCAAATAAAACAGCTGTCACGCGCTATTACCTCCTCTTTGGCAGGTAACAGTTTTTGTTACCAAAAAAATGTGTCATACTACCGATTTGTGACAATTGTCACATTGCTGTCAAATAGTAACCGTGGTGACTTTTGTAACCCTGCCAGAATAGGGCTTTAAATTAAAGCTTGCGCTTATATCGAAATTAATATTGTAGCTCGCAGTGCTTGAGCCGGGCTTTATAAAATTTAAATTTTACAGCAGGCTTTGCTCTTTGAAAGATGCTGCAATACTGCAGCAAGTATGTACTTTTGTGTACTTTTAAGACAAATAATGAAGGGAAGTCATGTAAATAGTAAATAATACGACGATCAAAATAGCTATGCTGCTTAACCTTAAACATCTGTTAAAATGTTTCAGTTTACTGTCATTATGTTATGTTTTCTGTATCACTGTTTTAAATACAATTGTGAATGTCGTATGCATAGAATAATTATTGTAACTAGAGATAATCTTTGACACATCTGACGTTTCCTACCACACTCTTTGTGGTGCGGTCGGTATGATAGAGTGATGTTTGACGAAAAGTGAATTACACCAGGAGGAATTACAAGAACTTCTCACTTTAATTTTTCAAGTCGTTTTGGTGAAAAACAGTGAAATTTAAATGTGTTTTACACTTTTTTATTGACTGATATTGTTAGCGTACATTTGTGTTGTATTTAACACAATAACTTTAACACACATTTTGTTGGTTGTTTTGAACCATTGCCTCTATCTGGATTTACTGAAGTAATTATTTTCGACATCCAACGTTCATATCACACCAGGCCAAATGTCATAAATTTGCTGAGAGAAATGTTAAGTCTAGTATAGTAATTAGTCTAATGTCATATGTCTACCTTCCACATAGGAGCATATGTATGTATGTTTGAGTGTGACACATACTTGTCAAGTTCCCCCAATTCTGTATTTAGTATGCGCTGTCCCTTAACCCATTGAGCTTTTTCTTTTAGGGTTTCTAATGCAAATGTTATACTCGCATTACAAGCATTCTGTAAAAACTATTTAGCATGCGACGACACACCAGATTATAGTTTAACATGGAATAATATTTAGAACAAGATCTTGCATGTATTTGTATGTATTATGGTTACACTTTATGTATTTAAAAAAATATATATTATACAAATAATGGTCATTTTGTTGCTGTTCTAAAATTCAAATATGTTTGGCGTTTGCCTTCCACCCCTAAAGAGGATTTAATTTTCATTCCTATTGAATGTCAAATAAGGTGGTGAGAATGCTGCCCGATAGAACAGCTGACTTTTCATTCTCTTTTGATTGCAGCTTGTTCTTCGTTTATTAAGTCACTGACAAAGTTTAGCAGATGAAACATGCATCAGGTGCCAAGAATATTTTTTTTGAGTTCAATGTTTTTACTAGTTGGTAGAAAATAAGAACTAGATTCCAACCATTCCACTAAAAACAAATGCACGTATGTACTTACATATGTCATTTGAGTCACTCTGTAACATGGAACGGCAACGGTTATAACTGAAATCGGACCTGAAATTAAAAAAACTGTACTCACAGAAAATTCAACTGTGAGATAAAGCGTGGTTTGGTTACGCCGCTTGCTCATATATTCGCTTGTTTTGAATGAAGCACTTAGCGACGACTTAGCGAGAACTTAGCGACGAGAATCATTTTCGCTAAGTGTGAACAAATTTTTTTGTGAAATCTTTTACCATTTTCAACCCTTATTCATATTTTTGAATAAAATTACTTATCGCTAAATTGCCGTTTTCTTTGCAACTTAGCAAGCGACAATCGCTTGCTTGTAACCAAAACACGACTATAGATTCATAAAGCAACTATGGTATAGAGGAGAAAATTTACTCATGGAGTGGAATGCAAACAAAGAAACCGAGTGAAGCGCGTCGTTTCTCTGCGCTCTCTCTTACTCTCTTCGTTGAATATTTCAATACACGAGCAGTTTTCTGATGATGTTATTGTATTTAACTACGTCAACTTTTTGGTTCTCTTCTATGAGGGTTGCCACATTGCGCCGGTTTTTTCTTCTCTACTTGTACATCCTTTTTGATAGATTAGAAAAACGATGTACAAGTAGATCGTCAAAATTTCTCTTCACTCAAATGCCAACAAACAAAACGAGTGAAACCCTAGTACATCTCTACACTCTCTTTTAACCTCTTCATTGAATATTTCAATATACGAGCAGCTTTTTGATAGTATTATTGTATATAACTATACAAATTCCAACCATGTTGAAGTAAAATTACATAAACTATGAAAAAAGTATAAAATAAGCAAGATATGACGCGAGAGAGAAATGCGTTTGAGTGAATCCCTGGTACTCTTTGGTTCTCTTTTACCAGGGTTGCCAAGTTGCGCGCATCTTCTGGTCGTCTAATTGTAAATCGTCTTTGTAGATTATAACTTCAACTCTGCGAGAATGCTCCAAAAAGGATGTACAAGTAGAGAAGAAAAAACCACCGCAATGTGGCAACCCTCATAGAAGAGAACCAAAAAAGTCGCTGCGATTCACTCAAACGCGTGTCTGTCTCGCTTCATAACTTGATTATTTCGTACTGTTTACATACTTTATGTAATTTTATATAAACATGGTTGAAATTTCTATAGTTTCTATAGTAACATCATCAGAAAACTGTGAATTGAAATAATCAACGAAGAGGGTAAGAGGGAGAGCAGAGAAACGAGGCGCTTCACTCGTTTTTTTGTTCTCTCTACGAGGGTTGCCACATTGCGGTGGTTTTTTCGTATCTACTTGTTCAATCTCTTTGAATGCTTGGGGAAAAGAAAAACATGAAGGGAAAAATTGCCTGTTCGTCTGTTAGAATTATTGACTTTTCAGTGTGAGTTGATACTTTGGAATATTCGATCGATACTAAGGGCGACGATTCTCACACTCGTCATTTTTTAAATGACAAGCATCGGGCATTTAAAGTACATTTAAATGGAGAATTTTCAACTGTGAAACTGGCCATAAGTCGCATGTGTAAATTGTATGTTAGAGTTTGTGAATATACGATATATGATCCACCGATGGTATTAATTCAGGTCCGTACAATAGTTAGGCATCGATGTTCAAATGTTCATCGATGTTACGGAGTTCAAAACTACAAAATATAACATTGTCCGCATTGTTCGGAAAGTATAGAGGAATTGTATATGTGACCACAAAATTAACTCCATACATCTTGTAATACATTGTTTATAGAAAATGTATGCAGTAACGAAATAAGTACTTAACCGCTGACATTATGAGTCTGGAAGGCCTGAAATCACGACCTGACAGGCACTCTATAGAAGACTATAGCCTTTCCCCACACCTCATCCTTTCTTTTTAACATGTTGTGAGATTTGGAGGCAGGGCCTTAACTCTCTCTACAAGAAAGGCTTACGAATGTCTGCAAAAGTAGTACTTTTAGAAGGGTTTAGGCAAAAATAAAAAATGGGATATGCGAATTATTTTCATATTAAGATTATTACTTTCAACAATTTCAATACTTATAAATAATTTTTTTAAAAGTCTGCTGCCACATGAATCGATCACACGATCGTAGTAGTTATATTATCGGAGGCTTTATCTACTGGGCTAACGCCGTCTTCTTCCATTATTTTAGCAGGCCTTATTAATATCTATGTAAGGCATTATACTCGTATTAAAGAAGGCATTACCAAAGAAAAATTCCGCATGCCATATTCATGGAAGGCCTCGCAAATTCCGGAGCTGGGTGGTGCCAAATATCACAATACACGAAAAACTTCGGTTGGTGATGAGTGTGACTACACACTGCGGTGGTTTAACGAGCTAGACGCTGCTGGAGATGATGCTCAACAAACATCGCAACGGTCGTAAGGCGAATGTGAGTTCGAATCTTACCCGCTGTGTTTATATTTTTTTCACTAACCAAAACAAAAAAATTTATTAATTAAGCTAATTTTTAATTTCTAGAAATTGAAAATTGTTCATATAAATATACAGTGGCCGACAAAAGTCTTCATACGATTTCCATTTCTGCTACCTGTCGAGTGCGAAAACATTAACAATAAATATAATGATGCAGTTTGGTTTGAAATCAATTATTGTTAAAATAATACAAAGAAATTATTTACTTCAATGTAAAAATAAAAAAAAAAAACATTCACAAAAAACAAAGAAAAGAGTTGACCAAAGTCTACATACGGCTTCGAAGCTAACAACTTTGATTACAATAATTGCTTGATAAGTTGCAAAGAAAATGGATATTTAGCGATATGTCATATTAATCCAAAATATGGCCACACTTTAAGAAATATTGCAAAAAAAAAATTTACAAACTTAGCGGAAATTTTTTGTGTAGCTAAGCCTTCGCTAAGTGCTTCATGCAAAACAGGCGATACTCTAAGCGAGCGGTGTAAACAAAACACGCATATAAACACCTTAATTTAAGCATGGAAAATAATTCTGATTGTTAATGTCGGCATGTATAACTGCGTACAATCATTTGGGGCACTGAAGGTAATAAGTTTTCCGGCTCAGCATGCGCTATATTTTGACATTATTCTTGAATCTTCTCAATCCGTATTGGAGCACTGCGAATGTTTTCTGATTTTATGTTTCGGAATCTCAATATCGTGCGCAATGACATTTAAGTCCGGGCTTGTACAATTTAGAGTCGGAAATTTTAGTTCATTCAAGTGAGCGATCTTTTTAGTTCAGCTCAACAGAATGAACTAGTTCGTGCATTTAGTTCACTAGTTTATTTTAGTTCATTCTATCATTTCAGCTTAATAGTTCATATCAACTGTGAACACAATTTGTGACACAATAGCCCTGTAATTGATTTTGCTTACGAAGTTTTCGCAGAGAGCGAAACGTCGACGAAATTTTCGGTTCATGAAATTTTCGTTGCTTTTTATTCATGTACTTCTTTTCGCAACGAAAATTTCATAACAACTGAATACCGGGATTTAACATAACATAGTTGTTTTGGGCCGGAATTTTGACATTTCGTTTTTGTAACAAACAAAAGAAACACCATATGCATTGAAACTAAAATGGAGTACGAAGAGGAATTTGTCAGGAAATATTAGGTGGTAAATATCTGCAACGAAAATATTCGTGTGGAGATAAATAAAAAATTTTTGCAAGAACTGAATACCAGGCTTCAACAGAGGTGAGATCTAAAAGAAACTTTCTGAAATCGACAGTATGACTGTGGGCGGATCGAACTCTTATAGTCCGTGGTAAAATTAGGTGCACACATTTTGGTATGGCAGATACAATTTTGTCATTTTGCTGTTCGGATTCATGGGATGAAATTTTGACAGTTCATGAACAAATTTTTGACATACAGTCGCCGCACAAGACAAAACAAAAAGCAGTGAGTGGTGGCGTCGAAATTAAAAAATAAATAATGAATATGTTCCACTTATTTTGGTGGCTTTGGAAGAATTGAGGAAGTTGCAGTTCAGCCAAAGGACGTTTTTTATTTAAAGACAATTTTAATTTTCCGCGTAAAAAACAAACGACAAACTCCAACCAAATGAACAATTTGGGTCCCTGTTTAGCAAGACGTATTCAATAAGGTGGTGGGAGCAATAGATATTGTATAACAAACTTCAGTTTTAATATGAGCTGATTAAAATTAAAATAAAACTGTAAAAATGACTTAAAATTGCATGTCCTTATATTTCTCATTTTGAACAATGCAAACACAATTGTTTAAACATTTGACAACTTTCTTTGGCCAAAGGAATGCAACAAATCCAATCAGCATTGTTTATAAGTATCCTAGCACCTAACTAAATTCATCTGGTTGTTAAACAAATGTCATTATTTGGTTCGTCGTTTGGTTTGTTCGCCCTGGTGCTAGTCTAATTTTTAACAAAAAAACCTGCAAAACCTCACACCTTATGAATACCAATACCAAACTGTATTTTTAATGCGGTAGCTTTCGCACAGCTGATTGCAAAATTTGTATGTCGTTTTACCTCGCAACTGTCAAATTCATAGGAATTTTTGATGCAGACGTGCTTGCTTACTTTTATTATGGTATTTTGATAAGGATGTGGTGGGCCAAAATTATTCTGTCCGATTTGTTTAAGTCGATTTCCCATAACAAACATCTCATTAAAACCCGTATTCAGTTCTTGCGATATTTTTCATTTATCCCCAAACGGACACTTTTGTTGCGGAGAGTTGCCACCTATTTTTGATTTACCTTGCAAATATTTCATTTATAATTCCTCTAGGCACTCTATTAATTGTTTTGCGCATGTAGTGTTACTTTGGTTGTTAAAATCATCGAAATGTCAAAATTCCGGTCCAAACAATTGTATGTTTTCGTACGATATAACTTTGACTTAACAACCCTGTAATTGATTTTGCCTACGAAATTTTCGCAAGACAGCGAAACGGCAACGAAAATTTCATAAGAACTGAATACCGGGCTTTAGACTATTATGGCCAGTCTTTAAGTGGGTAGTTAACTAGTGGATCACTTAATCGTAAGTAAAAGTTAATTAATGGTTAACTTTAAATTTTGTTTTTCAGTAGCGACTTAATGTAAGCCGTCATATTGTTAGCAATTATGGCAACCCTTGTATTTTTATTGGGAAAAACATCTGTTGGGCTAAATACCAAAACAAGCAACAAACAACCAAAATGGAATTATGAAAAATAAGAATCGAAGTCATTGTAACGAAAATGTGCAAAGTATGTGTACATACGACAATGTCAAAGTACACGTACAAATACTCAGAACAGAAACATGTATTTAATACAATGTTACATTTTTTCATTTTGATGGTCAGTAATGTGATTGTCAAAATCATATGGTTCTTACTACAAGTTAACCCACCAACATTGAGTGGTTAGTTCATTGTTAACCATTGACTGAGAAACAAAATTCAATGTTTAGCCACAATTTAACTAAGAAACGAAGAGCACCACTGACTGGAAAACTGGTCAATGGAACAATTCGCTGAGAGGGAAATGGAATCAAACTCTCTTACATTTGAAAGAAATCGTACGATCATTCTACTTTCGTTTTAAACTATTATTTTTGCAAAACATCAATTTATTTAACGCCAAAACATCTTTCTGCAAAGGACAAACTACATAAATACAACAGTGAAATTCTTTGTTCACAATTTGCTGATTGACATCCGATGTAGTTTTGTAAAAGTCTATAAAAAGTGACGAAATGACAGCTTTTATTTCCGTTTTTTTTTGTTTTTGTTCGTTCCATTCAAAATGCAACCCTGATCGCAGCATTTTTTAAGCAAAATCAAAAAAGAAGAGAAATCTAGCAGATCTGTCGAAATTTTGTCTGAAAATCGCTCTGCTCAAGTTAACACTATTCCATCTTTTCTCACGAAATGAAAATTTTTGATATTTCCAATGTTTTGTCTAAAACTGTAACACGGCCTTAAGCAACTTTTGAGACCAATGTTACAGCAAAACTTCGAAATACACTGACGCCGTCGACTTCAATCACCGCTTGGGATGGACAAATTTTCGTTGCAGATTTCCCTCCCGTTATCAGCTGATTTTTCACATTATATTGCTTTATTTTTTGTCCCTATGGAATGGCTTTTCGCTTCGTTCAAATTTCCCTCTATTAGATACCACGAAATATGCCAGTATCTCAATATCACAAGATACAGATCTCAGTCAATCAATCATTCATTACAGCTACAAATGAATTCCATATCATCAAATACTATACAAGCGCCAATTTACGTCGCATTTCATTGTCGATGAAACTACAACAACAATAATGTAAAGGGCTGCGCGGCACCACTTCACATCAGTGCCAGCTCTGATAGTGAGATAGCAGACTCACTGGACCGCATCTTGAGTGGAAACAGAAAACAACCATTCAGTGTGTAGATGCAGGCAACGTCTAGCGGCGATTGTTAATCTATTTCAAATTTACCTACAGACTCGTACATGTTTACATTAAATATTTCTATTTACTTAAACTGTTTAGCCGAAGATTCTACAGTGTATTTATTTATGTACATACACATGTAAATCAAGTGTAAACATTTCATTGTTTATCATTTTCCAAGTTCAATGAACTCTCTTGCCTCCACAAGTCATTTCTTTTTATGTGTTCTCTCTTTTCGTGCCGCTTCGCTTTGACACTTGGTCTCTTCTATCGCTTGCAACGATGGTTGGTTGGTGTTACTACTTTGCCCTATTGGAGGGGAATGTATGCGGAAGTGCTCGGCAAAGCAATAATCTCGGGAAAGAAGAAAAACTTAACAAAACTGGGAACATTTTAATGCCCCCGTCACCACAGTCTGCCAAAGAAGAAAAAAGCAAAAAGAGAATGAACAAGAAAATGATGGAATGATTGCAAACGAAAGATTAGCACTGTCGTGAAGAGGTGAATAGTGAAGACCCTCGTTTTGGATTGTAGGGTTTGTGATAAGAATGTTCGAAAAATGTACGGGAAGAAACTCGGGTTTGGGCACAAAAAAAAACCTTTTTAATACAGGGTCGAATCAAGTCGGATTGTATTGATGTACAGGGTGGACCAAATACAAGTGTCTTTTCAAAAATTAAATAAAATCTAAACTTCATATTCCCATTATTTATGGAACACGATTTCGTTCATGTGGATGCCGCGACTGGGTTCGGTTACTGGTTCTGTCTCACGAATTGCTTGGACGATATTAGTATTAACTGTGCGTTTACATCTGCTAGTAGACGACTAGATAGTTGAGAATATGTATTGGTTGTCAAAAAATGTGAAAAACGTTTGTGTGACGTAGGCGTCTAGCTAGTAAGCTAGATAGTTGGCAGATAGCTGTCAAAAATGACACTTTAAAGCAACCGGCGTCTGTAACGTTTGGTGGGCTCTGGTGTATACATATTTCTGGTGTATAAATATTTTTGTGTAGAAATCATTTTTTTTTGCATTGATAAATAAATTGTGTAAAATAAATAAATTTAAGAAAAATGTCGTTTGCCGAAACACAAATTGCAAAATTAGAGCAATTGCGCCAGTTATGCCATCTTAAATTGCAATTAAAAGAACAAAAAAAGTTGAAGAGGGCTCGAAAGCGTTGGGTGAAACCCCTGTTGCTGAGGAAGAACGAGCACAGCCTTGAAGCGCATTTGCTCGAGGACCTTTTGGACGACGGCGCGAAGGATTTCAAAAATTTCACTCGCCTTTCTCTTGAAAAATTCGAGGAAATTTTGCATTTGGTAAGTACATACCACATTGACTCAGCAACAAGTTAAAAAGTTTTATATAAAAAAATAGGTAAATGAACGCCTGAGGAAGGAAGACACTGTGTTTCGGGACGCAATAACGCCAAGAACAAAATTGGCGATAACTCTAAGGTATCTTGCCACAGGCAATTCTTATAAATCCTTAGAGTTTTTATCTCGAGTTTCAAAGAGCACCATTAGCCTCTTTGTTCCTGATGTGCTGCGTGCTGTATATGAGACTCTGCAGCCGAAATATTTGAAGGTAATTAAATGAATTAATTAATTTGATTGAAATGTGTACTTGTTTATTTGTATACATAAAAGTATTAATGTATAGTTAATTAAACTTAAACTCAGGTTTTCATTTTATATAATTAAGGCACAGATCATTATGAGTGAAAGATTATTAATTAAATATACACAATGTGTATTAATGACTAGCTCATTACAGTGTACATTAAGTAAAAGATTAGTTCAACTTAAAATCAGGTTTTCATTATAATATTAAATTAATAAAAGACTTCTTTAAATTTGTAGAGATCATAGCAATTGATAATTTTATGATATTATGTGATTTTCTAATCAAACGGCTATTAATTGGTCGCAGAGTCTATATGTAAAGAAATTTTTACAATTTGTTTCCCAACGTTTCTGACATTTAATCTTCCCAACGTTGGGAAAGAAATTGTAAAAATTTCTTTACATATAGACTCTGCGACCAATTAATAGCCGTTTGATTAGAAAATCACATAATATCATAACAGATTTATTTTGTATTCTTAGGCCAATTGTTTCGATTTTATTTTATATATCGCTAAACCATACGTTAGCAACTTTTGATTAAATAAAAAGAATTGACCTAAGCAAACAAAATAAATCTTTTATCATTAATGAGGAAAAAAAATTATAACAAAATAAAACTTAAAAGTAAATTGTTAATAAAATACAGTGTGGTCGTCTTCATCAAATATGTCTGCGTCAGACATAGCTTCAAGTATTATATTGGAATCACGCGTATTGTCTGACGAAGACGGTGTTGCGCTTGCATGTAGTTCTTCAGTGTTGCTTGCATGTTGTTGAGTAGCGCTTGCATGGTATTGCGGTATTTGATATTTAAATTTGTTTCGCATGAGTATATTTTGAGTTTCAGTGATAGTTTCGAACTGACCTCGTTCCGACATGTCACGCAGCACCGAATCCATATAAGACAAAAAATGAGTTATGTGGTCTTTAACTGGTGGGTTGGCGTTCACTATTTTATCAATTGCCTTATTAATTAAAATGTCGCTGTCCTCCAACCGCGGTTTTTTGGCTGGTGTAGGTGGAGTACATGCGTCATCTGTACTGTCTAATTCGACACTATCATCCAATGTGTTCTAAAAAAATATTTAAATTTGAATTAAACAATAATGAAAAAACCGTACTTATAATAATAATAATACTAAACATTTTTCTTTTTCATTTACGTAGGTGCCAGATACTACAGATGAGTGGTTAGACATTGCTTCAGATTTTCAGAGAATATGGCAATTTCCACACACTCTGGGTGCTCTGGATGGGAAACACATCCGCATGAAAGCCCCGGCAAAAAGCGGATCGCAGTACTACAACTTCAAGGGTTTCTACAGCATCATCCTTTTTGCGTTAGTAGACGCGCATGGCAGATTCATCTTTGTGGATGTGGGGTCCAATGGGAAAGCATCAGATAGCACTATATACAGAGATGGACAACTATTCAACGGGCTTACAAGTGGTGCATTAAATATCCCAGGCCCAGCACAATTAGTACCCCGGCAGGGCAATAGCATTCCCTATTACTTCGTTGGAGACGATGCGTTTTGTTTGGACAAAAACCTTATGAAGCCATATAACCGCAATCTTAAGTTAACTGTAGCACAAGAAATGTTCAATTATAGACTATGTCGAGCACGAATGATTGTGGAGTGTGCATTTGGAAGACTGGCTAAACGCTTCAACATTTTCCAGAGACCAATAGAGGTGTTACCGAAGACGGCAGATCTTGTAGTTTTAGCGTGCTGCACCTTACACAATTGGCTAACAACACCAAACAACAAAGCAGCGGTGCAAGAAGACCTTGTAGTCGAATACATAGGCGAAAACTTTTCTTCGATCGGGCAACAACAACACAGTGCATATAAATACGCAAATAGAATAAGGGATGAAGTGTCTAGATTTTGCATTTCAGACGGAGATGTCGAGTTTCAGTGGGGAAAAGTTAAGCTGAACCGTGGTGGTTAAAGCTTAAGACAATCTACATAATTTCATAATATGAAATTATATACTAAATACTTTGAAGTTAACAAAAATACAAACACATATGATTTTAAAAACGTGTTTTTATTGTTGAATATTATCCATTTTTAAATATATAACTAATATGGAAGAAATACTTACATCTGCAAAATTATTTTTCGACTTCCTTGTTGCTATTGAGGCATCAAGGAAATTCATTTCTTCAAACCAGTACAATGAAGACTGGTACACGCTTTCAGCGCCACTGCCAGACTTCTTGCTCTGGTCCACCTTCTTCTTTTCCTGCACATATGTTCCGCGTAGGTTTTTTATTCTCCTTTTAATGCTTTCTTCGCAAGTCTTTAATTCCTGTGCAATCTCTTCGTAAGCCTGTTAAATGAATGACAATAATGTGCCTACATTATTAATTAAAGAGTTTTACTTGTATTGCAAAGTAAATATGCTTCCTAGGAACAAATTTTAATTCAGCATTCTGTGAATAAAACAATTTGTATCATTCTTGTGTATGTAACCCTCTAATATAAAGGATGTTTTGTTTAGACAAAATGCTGAATTAAAATTTGTTCCTAGGAAGCATATTTACTTTGCAATACAAGTAAAACTCTTTAATTAATAATGTAGGCACATTATTGTCATTCATTTATTTGTATTTTTGCAATGGCAATATAAAATAAATAAATTCATTGCAAATTCAATACAAATTCACAACTTCAATGGAACCCGGTATGGCAACAACACTTACATGCCGGGTACTCCTCACTAACTCTCACACCGCGAAACGAATAAAAATTAATTAATTGCAATACATACCTTTTTCTTTAAGTCATTTCGACGATAAGAGGAGCTGTACGTGTTCCACAGACACTCATGTTGCCGGTATAGTCCGATTAGCTTCAGAATTTCCGCCTGCTTCTTTTTTTCCATTTTAATGGTCAAGATCTGAAGGACGCCTACATAGATGAAGTAAACACATTTAAATTAGCTCCCCATAAAACATTGGGACCCAAAAGCCATATGTTACAGCCTCAGGGATACATACATACCAACCTCCTTGTGGTTCCAATATATATATATACAGCTACAGCACGCGATCAGTGTTTAATTTTAGCAAAAGTTTTATTTAGTTCAATTAACTTCTATGCACAACAAAAGTTTAATTTATCTTACAATTTCAATTTATGTTTTTTAATTTATTTTCCAAATTTGATTCAATTAAATAGATTTTCCACAAAATACTCCGAGACGTGAATGGCGTTTGTTTGTTGTGAAATTCCTCTAAACGTCAAACACTATCCACGAAATGTAAACAACTAGCAACGCAGCTATCTTCAAAAAATCAAAGATAGTAGCGAAGATAGTAGCAAAAGTGTGAGTGTATTAGTAAAAATGTTTGAATGTATTGCTACTATCTAGGCAAAACTAGCAGATGTAAACGCCGGGTAAGAGTGTGGATCATTTCTGGATTATTCGCATAGCACCGGCCTTCACCGGCACCTCACAAGAAACAGTCTAAATGAATAAGTGGTTCGCTGTAATTCTCATTCACATCAATACGGCTGGAGTACTTACAGCCTGTTTCTCAATCTCGAACGAAAGTTTTCGTTCGGGTTCCATGCGAAAGAAAGTTGGTTTGGGTTTCACAATCTTGTCGTTTCAAGTCGAATGAAAACATAAAATTTTTAGTACAAATTTTGGTTTCTCTATTTCGAATGTGCTGTCACTTAGGAACAAACATGAAGTCAGGCGAACGAAAATTTCGACTTAGAGAAACCCATAGAATAACACATACTATAGAAGTTTTTATTCGCTCAATAAATTAAACGTCATAGGTACGATGGAAATTACACAGTGGAGGGTGGAAAATATGGGTTCAATAATACCAGATGGTGGCAATAGTATACAGCGATCCACAAAGGAACTACACCCGAATTTCAGGTTTTTGTGGCAAACTAGTTGTGTTAAATACAATACAAATGAATACCAACGTTAAAAGTCAACAAAAAAGTGCAAAATACATTTAAATTTTTCAGTTCTACACCAAAACGACAGGAAATAGTTAAGTGAACATATTTTGTAACTCCACCTGGTGTATGTAAATTTTAAATTTAATTTGCTCTCATTTCCACAGACCTACCGAGAGAGTGTGAAATGAAACGTCAGATGAGAGAATAAGTTCTTCTATAGTATGTGTTATTCTATGGAGAAACCAATTTCGAGTCAAATGTGAGTGACTGATTTTCGTTCGCTTAGCTATTCGTTCGAGATAGAGAAACAGGCTGTTAATGTTTGGGTTGACCAGCATCATTAGTCAGTCGCTACTCAGCGCACAACCCGATACGATCATATGTAGATCTCGGGACTCTAATTTCCAAAGGAATCAGCTCCGAGGCGACCAAATTTGAGTCGAATGTGAGTGACTGATTTTCGTTCGCTTAGCTATTCGATCGAGATAGAGAAACAGGCTGTTAATGTTGGGGTTGACCAGCATCATCAGTCAGTCGCTACCCAGCTCAGAACCCGATACGATCATAGATAGATCTCGGGACTCTAATTCCCATAGGAATCAGCTCCGAGGCGACCAATTGACATCGCCAAGACAGATTGCCGAATTTAGTGCGCAAAAGATCGATTGCGCTGTGCACCATACTGCAGAATCCACAGATTATTCAAGTTCATATTCTACAGTGTCCATTCACGATGACTCTGAATCATTATGTTCCCAGTTGGCTGCGTCTTCAAGATATCTTAACCGATGGGTGCACGACCATAGTAAATCGTTTACGACATGTAGGATGACCGTCCATATAAATCGTTGATGAAATTTTCATACAAATGTCGGCAAAATCATGCAAGACCAGATGAGCGACAATGTCGCCCATCTTGCCGTTGAGCTTCAAATAATTATTTATATTTTGTCTTTTATCTGGTCGTGCACAGCAATTTCCATTATTAAGTCGTCGCGGATTATTTCCCCGACACATGTCGTGTGTGACATATTCCAAAATGTCTTAAAGAAATCGTTGAAGACTTGATCATGTGAGACCATTTTGGCCAACTGGGTATATGCATGATTGAATCGCGAAAATCGAAATAATTTGATGTTTTGGCTTGATGCGCAATTCTGATACACACGTGAATCATCGTGTGTAGTAAAACTGCTGATTTTGCGTCGAAAAAAGTGTAAACTAAACTAAAACGTCTTTTGACAAATAAATCGCGCCCAATGCAACAACCTTTTGGCTTGAACGCTAACTAGAAGAAATGAATATACGAAAATAAATCGTCGTGTGTAGCAAAGCATGTATCAACATATACACGGTTGAATCGCGATTCAGAATCATACGGGTTTTCCGATCACCAACTGCGACATAGCCGCCGAGATGAAAATGCGCCTCGTCAGAAAAGATGAGATTTCGGACAAATTCGATGCCCGATTGGAGTTTGCAATATTTGCAATGTTTCTCAACGGTTTTCAAGCGTAAAGCGACTCATTTTGGTGCACGGAGTATGATACTGACTGATAGTCAATATTTCCAAAAGAAAATGTATCTATCAGTGTCAAAATAGCATATAAATTACAAGGTTACCTGTATTTGGACCACCCGTTATATTTTTATTTTGAGCTTCATCGCCAATTTTATAGCAATTTTATCCACCCGTTTATCGGTATTTTATGTCAATCACTGTACGTCGTATCTTTTTTGACAACATCCGATTTCTTTAAGACTTCTTAATTTTGGGCAATAGTACGATACTCGAGGACCCTCAATTTGACTGATAGATTCTGATAGATTTGCGATTAATTGGAAGTGGCCGTCGAAGTCCAGTGGTAGCGTGCTCGTCTCTTATACATGAGAACGCGGATCCATCCGATCGCTGCTCTAACCACTTAACATTTCTTTCGACGGCGGTCACCTTGCTTAGTAACGTCGACACTATTAAGCACATAGCCAGGCAAAAGCTTGTCAGAAATCATTCGAAATCGGCGTAAAACTGTAGGCCCCAATCAGTGAGTGTAGAACTAGAAAGCACACAGCTCACTAGCTATATGGGAAGCCGTTTCTTTTTATTGCATTTGGCTTAGATTTTGAGAAAGCAGTTTTTCATCGATTCCGAAAGGTTTTTGAGAAGCTTCTTCGTGACTCATCACTTGATAGCGTCGCCGTCACTAAGCGTCACTGTCACTGCCGTCACTGTCAGCGGAATCGAACCCACATTCTCATGTACAAGAGCCGCGCTCACTACCCATTGCACTACTTCGACTTCATAACTATAAATTCTTCTAAACAATAAAAGTATGTTCTCCATTCGACCAGGGATGTATTCCATCCAACAACAACAGAAACTTACGAAAGAAAATGATGCCTGGAAATAAAACAGCTGATTACTACACTGAAAGAAACCCGTACATGAAAATGATGAATTTGTGCATTGTTCTGATGTAAAAGTTCTTCAATTTCCAACCTAAAACCCATTTTATTGGATAAATATAAAACCTGACATCACTTGTGCTACAGATTCATGTCAACAATTTGAAATATCAGTTTGACGCAAAGTTTTTGCAAATTTAATACATGTTGGCAAACCCGGTTGAACGGTTATTGAGTATCTATACATTTTCTACTGCCTGCACAACCTAAGTCTGACATTCAATACCACAGCGTCGGAGGGGACTTTGGCTCCAAAGCACTAGAAGGGCCGTTGTGCACCAAGTGATATGTAGGTAAAGTACTGCTTACAATAAATAAGTACGAATAGTGCAATTTATATACAAATTCACATACATATTCTTATTTATATATATTTATGTACATAAAATACATCTGTTTGTAGACATAAATGTCAGTCAACCACTTGTCAGTCGTTGCAAGCTCACATTACTCGAGCTAAAAATAACCACTTTTAGCGACAATTTTGCACTTTTCTGGTTACAAAAAAAAAAATAATAAACAAAAAACTCCCGTTGATGTTGTGAACACTACGCGACAGAATATTTGAATAATTTGTTAGCGTATAATTATCAATAGATTATGAGTAGACACATTTTGGGATATTTTACGTCTAACTGATGTAGCCATTAAAGACCCGTATTCAGTTCTAATGAACTATTTGTTCCCATAAGATGTACAAGCCTAAAAAATAACGACAATTTCGTGAACCGAAAATGTCGCTTACTTTTCAATTGCTTGGTACTCAACTTAGAGAAAATTTCGTAATCAAATTCAATTACGGGGTTGTTATGACAAACTTATTTCATGCGAAAACAAATGTTTGATAGTTGTTGAATTTTGACATTTCGAAGAGGAGGAGGAAGAGGATCTGCAATAAAATTTTCCGTGTAGAGATAAATGACAAAATTTCTTACGAAATCTTCGCCAGAACTGAATAAGGCACTTAACACAGGAGCACAGGAGGGAATTTAAAAGTGAACTTTCTTTTGCGTATGTACTCCAATGGGGGGTCAGTGTCCAGAGTTATAATGTTTGCCAAGACGTATGAGTAATACGTCAAGATTCATTGTATTTTCCTTGTCCAAACAAAGAAGGATGTAGACAGCCATAAAAGTCTTTGAGTTTTCAAGAATCATCAATTTTAATTAAAAGTGGCTTTAGTGAATCACCAGCTATTGTGTCTTGTTATGGCACAAAGGCCAAAAACTCTCGCTTTGTTTTTATGGAAAGGAAATACTAGTTTATACCCTACATCCCACTGAAGTCTTTCAGCGACGCACAGGAAACTAAGAGATGCTCCTGAATTCATTTGAATGTAAAATATTTCGGATTAGGCTGTAGATTAGAACAAAAAGATGACCAGCGTTTGTTGAAAACAAGAATTCTTCATTTGTCAATTAAGTGGAAGCTCTTGGAATCTTGGATAACCTCTACGTCTTATCGCTTGGGATAATAATTGCAGTGGTAAGAATTGTAGGAGATTTGCATCTCGCATATGATTTAATGTCAAACCCTGTGTAGAGTCTTACATGGGTCTGCACTACCCAGACGTTTTATCACTTTAGCCAAGAACAAAACCAGAATATAAATGAATCCACAAACTTTGTTAATCTTATGACCAAAAGATCAAGATGCATCACAATTCATTACCCATTTTGCATTTTAATTGTCTGTTTAATAAATTAATAAATTTAATTTAATTTCGCCCTCGTTGGGGACGACGATTTCACTGCACTGTCCGCCATACAGCTCAATGGACGTGCGACAAATCATATATGTATGTATGTATTCCATTTCGTTGACGTTATCGCAATAACATGTTGGGCATTTAAGTCGTCTTGGTTAGCTCGAGCCAATACTTGATCCAGAGTTTAAAAACTGAAAAAAAAAACCGCAAAGTTTTTTTTTATTTTTTTCACTGTATCTAACGTCCGCAATGTTATCACTTCAATGTTCGCACATCATTTGTTTATTTGTTTCTATTTGTTCTAAAGTACGATTATTTACACAAATGTTTCATTCAGTTTTATTATAATTTAATTCATACAAACAAGTGGACGACCAAAGAGTTACGATTCGCTGATTTGTTTAAAACACATCGATGTTGAGCAGAATTTCTTTAATTTTGGGGGAAAAAATATCACAAGATTATGAATGATTCTATTGGGGGTGAAGTGTCGCCGCCGGAAGAAACCTGAATGTGTAAAAATCTCGTACAATGAACAACAGGAAACCCGCGACAGTCTTAAGGCCATGTGTGATACGCCAAAACATTCATTTGATGAGAAGGAATACAAAAGTGTAAACTTGAGAAGAACGAGTTACAGACCAGATACGTTTGTTAGATTTCTTTAATTTTTTAGATTTTTCCCCAAAAACTTATGCGATCAGGGTTGTATTGAACCGAACAGAAACAAAGAAAACGGGAATAAGCACTTGCTTCACTTTTGTTCCGAACGTTATTGGAACGAAGTTCCTTATCGGGAAACTTGCGGAATGGGGGATAAATGAAAAAAAAATAAACAACTTTTGTTTATGAACAACCCAGTATTATCAGCCATATTGGGTACTTTTGCTTTGGTTTGTGTCTAGACTAACATATGGTGGGAAATTTCTTGTTTAATGGGTAGTTTTCTAGGTGGAGTCTCTAACCAATATCTACGATATCTATCTATATATATAAAAACGAGTTTGTGTTTGTTGGTGCACATTTTTTAGTATCGTACATTTATAGACTCGAAAACGGTTGGACCGATCCTTTTGAAATTTTCACAGAATGTAGTGGTGAAAGCAGCGTACTTGAATTTTTGATATAAAGTATCAAGTGGGCGTGGCCCCGCCTATTGGGCCCTATTTTTAAAAATGCAATATCTGGAGGACTGTTTCACCAATCGCCTTGATAATTTGTGTGGATGCAAAATTCGTGATCCAACAAAAAATGGCCGAGAGCCGGGATCACATTAGTTAGCCTGGCATACAACTTGAAACTTTATACGGCTGTATCACATGAACTATCAGAGGTATGAATATATTTGGTATATACATAAGTTGTTTGCACAGTTCGAATTACAGCCAGGGTGGAAGTGGGCGGTGCCACGTCCCCTTTTCAAAAATCGTTCTGCAGGCTTCTGAAGGGTACAGATGACCTGCAGATAGTCCTTGGCTATACTTGGGAGTGATTGGATAAAGGGGCGTGGCACCGCCCATATAACATGAAATTGAAAACGGTTATATCTCATGAACTGTCAGAGGTATGAAGATGAGATTTGGTATATATGTTGATCGTACAGTTCGAATTACAGCCAGCGTGGAACTGGGCGATACCACGCCCCGTATTCTAAAATCGCTCCGACGGGTTTTCTAATAGACCGAATGTTATAAAAACTTCACAATGAGGTACTGATGACCTGCTGATAGTCCTTAACTACACTTGGTAGTGATTGGATAAAGGGGGTGGCATCGCCCCTTGAAATTTAAATTGGTTATATCTCATGAACTATCAGACGTAGGAAGATGAGGTTTGGCATATATGTTGTTGATGCAGTAAGAATTACAGAGAGGGTGGAAGTGGGATGTGCCACGCCTCTTTAAGAGAAACCGTTATAAGAGTCATAATAATAGTTTGTTCGTCCTGAAACTTACGAAATAAATAAAATGTTATCCAGATTATGTCGCATAATTATCGGGTAAAATTTAAGATATTGTGCAGAATTCGGCTGAAGAAAAATCTGATAATGTCCAGAAATAATCGGTTAAATATCGGAAGGCATTTTAGACGTTTCGGTTAATTATCTGATAAAATTTCAGGGGTTTTACAGACGTCCGACGCGTCGGAAAGAATTTTTCACTGGGTTATTGGTTATATTTTGACTGACGGTTCACCCTATACACACTCATCTATAAAATAATTCCAACTATACACATGAGGCAGCACTTCTGTCGCGTTTCATCCCCAGTTGACCAAATCATCTCACATGATCATGTCTTCATCGATTTCGTTAAGACATTTTGGAATATGTAACTCACGACATGTGTCGCTGAAATAATCTGCAACGACTTCATAATGGAAATTGCTGTGCACGACCAGATACAAGACAAAATACTTCACTGGTGGTGTATAATAGTCCTTGCATGACAAGCTGAGCGACAAAAGCCCGGAGTGTGTCCAGCTAAAACACTAATGACGACTAGATGTGCTACAATTATCTTGATGCTGGAGTGAATCGATATCGATTGACAACAAATTCAATGAAAGTCTCTTGTTCTGTTGCTAGTTAAAAGTATCGGGTCATAATAGTACCAACAAAATATAAAGTGTGTAGAAGAGAGACTCTGCTAATATTGTCAGTTCATTTCAGACATTACAGCGGTAAGGTGGATTTCCAGTTCGTTCGTGTTTCTGTACTTACTAATTAATAATTCAAACAAAAATATTTTCGGTTCTTTGAAGCTCAACGGCAAGATAGGCGCCATTGTCGCTAATCTAGTCTTGCATGATTTTGTCATCACTTGTACGGTAATGTCGTCACAGATTTCTATGGACAGTCGTCTATACGTCGTAAACAATTTATTATGGTTGTGCACGCATCGTTTAAGATGTCTTGAAGACGCAGCCAACTTGAATCATGACACCCAGATAATTGGTTGTTCTAAAGAACAGCTGTTACGAGGGAAGAATCTAAACTTCGAGTCACCATAAATACGACAACGCATTGTGTTATGATTTTTATGACAATCAAATTGAATTTATGTATGGGGACTTTATTTAAAAATAGTTCTATACATTTTAAGCACAAAGTATATTGTTGAATTTCTAAATCAAGACTTTCATGAATTCAATTAAAAACATTCTTTATTTATTAATGCAAATGTGATTAATTTAAATATTCGTTAAATTTATGAATCGTTTAACAAGCAAAGATATCACATAAAAATTGTCTAATAAACATTTGAAAACATTTATGAATGTGCTCCTCGGTGTCCAAAACAATTTTCCGCAAATCATTAAAGTTTTAGATTCTCTCAATTATGCACGCAAAGAAAATAACTAGTTTCTGCCACACGAAATCTCAGATAACTGAAGTTCGTTTGGGGACTGTAGTTGGAAGAAACCGAAACGAGTTACGAAAAATTTAAGCTGAAAAAAATGTTTGCGAGAAACGATAAACGGTTCCGCCGACTGTTACTTCAGTTACAGCAACCGAGTTGTAGTTGCTCCAAACTAAAAATACGTTTGAAAGAACTTTTGAACTCTATGAAAAATTAGAGCTGAAGAAACGTTTACCAGAAACGAAAACCGGTTCCACCAACTGTTCTTTCGGTTACAGCAACCGAGTTGTAATTAAAACTTTTATTTATGGCTTCCATAAGCTCTTTTTTGTTTAAATTTCCAACTTTTATGATTTTGGATTTACCCATAAAGTTCGTTTTAAAAAAAGTTGGAATTTTTGTCTGTTTCTTTACTGTCTACTTACGTCTGTCTCGCTTCGCCTTCAAATAACAACTAAAAGCGCAGCAAACTACAACGCGTCAATTGCCCATCCAAGATATATTGCCAAGCGAGTGGATAAGACTGTGTATACCATAGAGTAATGATGTATGGAGACGCCATCTCTCTCAGTATTTTGATGACATTTAGTGTGTTGCATATGGGCAGTTGCATGTTGGGAAGTATTGCTTTAATAATGCCAGATAGAGGCAATGGCTCAAACCATCCAACAATAAATCAGCAACGGCATTTCGATTTGTGCGTTAAAATTTTTGTGTAAATACACCACAAACATATACTAACAATAAAATATAACAAAAGAGTCCAAAATACGTTTAAATTTCACAGTTTTTCATCAAAACGAGTCAACAACTTTTGTAATTCCACCTGGTTTAAGTCAATTTACGTCAAATAATTCTCTGTCGCACAGACCGCACCACGAATAGTGTGAAAGGAAATATCAAATGAGAACAATGGCATGAGAGAGAGAATGAGAGAAATTTAAGTTCTTCGTAATATGTGCTCTCATTAGAAAAATGGCTAATTTCAGTTATCGCAAACGTTTTTTAAATTTGCGGCAAATGTAATTTAGTACGCGTTTGATGCAAACGAGAATTCGTTTGCAACAACATGATATACATTTGCGATAGATGAGTTTATTTGGGAGAACTACATGAACGATTGCGATTAATAAATTAATTCAAATCAATCAAAGTATTGTTGCGGCAACCGAGCAATAAACGGTTTTTTCTTTCCGTGTGTCAGACCACTAAAGAATTTTGCAAAAAATAAGTAGAATAAGTTTGTAGTTAAAAAATTCCTCGAGGGCTCCGAGAGCGTCTGCACGTTCGAACTTCAAATTCGTGTCCTTGTTTTCATGCTTAATTCAGTCATCGTATTATCGGGACTGTTTGTATTTCTTCTTGCAGTAATTTCTGTACTAATTGTGTTGGATCCTGGGGTTGGTGCTGCCAACATCGTCACCAGACATGCAGTGGGTTTCGGGTATTTAGACAGAAATATTGCCTAGGCTATATGGCATGCGTTTGGTCGTGAGAGCCTCGTTTGCGAGAACAGGGGACACCAAGGGCGTAGAACAGTGAATGAGGTTGACAATTGAAAAGGAGAAGCTGTTTAAAACAATCACTGATTTAGTTGCTTAGTTGCTCCCTTGTGAAAACCCATATTTCGGTTTTACGTTCAGTGCTCTTGGCTGTGTCCAGATAGTTCAAGGATGTCTGTGGTCCATCTGCAAAAAACTTATGCCCCACAAATCTATTGCAACATCGTCTGTGTAACAGTTGCACTTAAATAGTGCGCATTTTAGTTGAGCTCTAATGGCAGTTTGAAACAACGAATGGGGTAAGACGACTCACACTATAAAACGACACAAAATCTGTTGATTGTAGTAGCCAAAGTCGCGAGGCAACTGCGTTGGTGTGTACGCATCCCCAACATGAAAATAGTACGTACGACGCCACAGCTTAAAGTCATATTACGATAACCCCATTGAGTATTTCTACATTTAATCGCAATCCGATTTCTAAACCAAATCCACATGAAATGTCAAAATTATTAAAAAAAAAACAAGTATGTAGTATAAAAAACAAACTATTAATTGTATTGTTTCTACTTTACCAGCTCCAGAGATAAATATACGATAACACGTGACGTACACAAAACCGGTTCCATTAAAAGCGACATAAAATCTTTAATGCATTAATAAACTTTTTTTTTTTTTTTTGGATTTGTGATTTTGGCAAGTTTTGATTTTTTTATTGTTGTTATTATTTCTAGACATGTGTGCGAATGTTCGAACATATTTCGACTCTCAACAAACAACCTTCGTTCCAAACATTGGAATTGTTTTCATATTCGTTTGGTTGTGTCTCTTTAGTTGTTTTATCGATTATCGATTAGGATTTTGTTGTCACTAACCGAAATTGAATCCGTATTTGGCGAAAGGAAGTCGGAACAACTTGCAATTTGTCAATATAAAACAACAAAATAAATTCAGAGAAAATATTTACAATCGGCTAAGGAAAATCATATAGCTTACACTCGCAAAAAATGACAATAGAATTGAATGCCTAAACGAAAGTTAGTCACTGCAATAAAATTGTATTATGCGAATATAATAACGCAGGTGTAGTGGTGCTTGGTACTTTAGTTCAATCTAATTGAATCGCTAATAAACTAAAACGGGATTATATGTTTAATGCATTTATATCATACGACGGCAATCTGACCAAATATCATACCGAACATTATAAATATTAATGAGTTTTAATGAGAGTCAAGGCTTTTGCACGCCGAGGCGTATTCCACGCTTAACGTCGACGCCGAAAAGTTGTGAACCCCTATGCTAATGGAGGCTTATGAAAATCGTCAACCGAATGTCATGCAGCGTCCTTAGGAAAAGCGCGTTTATTATTTTTTCTTTATGTTTATATGATAAAAAAAATCAGACAAAATAGAAAACAATGATTTAAAATGTCTAATATCGAAAACCAATTGATAAATTGAAATAATAAAATTTTGTAGGAATTTAGAGGTAGAACAGACGCCGCTTAATAAGAAGAAGGAAGTGCCCGAAGACATCACCAACTCATCATACTGGAGAACTAATGATAGAAGTCGTCCAGATAAACCTCCACCACAGCGAGACGGAAACCCACGCTCTGTTGGATAAAATTAATAAAGGTAAACTACACATCGCTTTAATACAAGAACCTTGGACCACTCGTGACAAAGTTGGAGAATTAAATCATATTAACTCTCAACTTTTCTATACGAAGACGGGATCCCGGCCGAGAACATGTATCTTATGCCATAAAAACCTTTGTTATCTCTTCTCCCCAGAGTTGTCAACATCGGATGCAACTGTACTGAAACAGGGGAATGGAAATATGTACCTGTCGTCAGTCTGCTTGCCATATGATTCGCCGACACCACCACCTTCGTCGGAATTACAACGACTGATAAAGAGGACCCAACAAACGGTTAACGAAGTAGTACTAGGTACTGACTCTAACTCTCACCACACGTCGTGGGGTAGTACTAACAGTAAATGTAGGGGTCATACCCTAGTAGAATTTTTGAATACTAACGACCGTTTTACACTGAATATTGGGAACAAAACCACTTTTGTTATTTTTGTGTTATTATATACAGCGTGATTCAGGAAGTTCCGGACAAATTTCTCCAGCGTATTCCTTGGCTCATTTCATGAAAAAAAATGCAAGGGTGCGAAATGGCAGCGGGTTCCATGTTTTCGGATTGGCGGTCGGAGGGTAGTAGGGTAAAGTTGCTAACTTCTGAGCCAGTGGTCGGATTTTTTGGTCTTGTTGGAAAGGTCTTTAAGAGGCCTTTCAGAATTAATTAAAGACGAAGTATAAAAAAGTCAAATCGCCGAGATACAGAGCTTTCGGAAAAAAATTCACATAACCTCAATTTGCTCAGCCAGATGGCAGGTAACTTCTGTTCTTTCTGTTGAAAGACAGCCATACCTCTTTCTGACCTTTCCAAACTGACCTAAACGAAGCCCAGAGGTCTTACCGTTCCAAAGTTATGAACATTTTACTGAAATGCAAAAATGTTTGTTTTTGTTTTTGGAAGCGAAATAACAGCACACATTTATTTGTTTTTGTAAATTAACACGTTTAAGATTTTATTGTCCAGTCCATTCATCAGTGCCTAAAAAAGTAAGTAGTATTTATAGGTATTCATTGAAGGTACGTTGTTTACACAAATGGAGCGTCCCGGAAATGAACAACACGACGTTGCAGTTAAAGAGTTAATTTTGGATGCGATAGACGAGAACCCAACGACAAGCACAAGACGAATCGCGGTCCAATTTGGTGTGGCACAATCAAAAGTATGGCGCGTCCTTCACTAGGAAAAAAACATCCGTTCCATTTCACACCAGTTCAAGAACTCTTGGCGGCCGATTTGGCACTACGCGTCAACTTTTGTCGTGACATGTTGCAACGTGATGTACACGAATTTATGTTTTTACGTTCGATTGTGTGGACCAACGAAGCGCAATTCACGAAAGACGGCATAACTAATTTCCATAATTTGCACGAATGGGCCCATGACAATCCCCACAACAAGAAAGAAACAGCATTTCAACACCGATTTGCCGTCAACGCTTGGGCTGGCATCATCGAAAACACCCTGATTGGGCCAAAAGTACTTCCGCCCAGGTTAAATTCGCAAAATTATTTGGCTTTTTTGCAAGAAGTCCTGCCAGAAATCCTAGAGGAAGTACCTCTTGCGGTACGAAATCATGTTTTCTACCAACAAGATGGTGCTCCAGCGCATTACGGGCTTATTGTGAGGGATTGGCTTAACACCAATTTCCCTCGACGTTGGACTGGACGAGCTGGACCAATCGCCTGGCCGCCATGATCTCCAGATCTCACACCACTTGATTTCTTTTTGTGGGGCTACATGAAAGATTGTGTGTATTCTGTGCAGATCCACAATCGTGAGCAGTTACTTGCACGTATTGACGAAGCATTGATGGAAGTGAAAGTTCGTGAAAAGACGAGTGAACTAAACGTGGCGGATGTGGTTCGCAAACGGCTGCAAACAACATTGGGAACCACATTGAAAACATCCTTTAACATCAAATGTTTTTTTTCCTTATGTGTTTGATTCTTCAGCCAAAAATTTCAATAAAATAAAATCTTAAACGTGTTAGTTTACAAAACAAATAAATGTGTGCTGTTATTTTGCTTCCAAAAACAAAAACAAACATTTTTGCATTTCAGTAAAATCGTCATAACTTTGGAACGGTAAGACCTCTGGGCTTCGTTTAGGTCAGTTTGGCAAGGTCAGAAAGAGGTATGGCTGTCTTTCAACAGAAAAAAAAAACATAAGTTACCTGCCATCTGGCTGAGCAAATTGAGGTTATGTGAATTTTTTTTCCCCATTTTTTTCCTAAAGCTCTGTATCTCGGCGATTTGACTTTTTTCTAATTCTTTTTTAATTAATTCTGAAAGGCCTCTTAAAGACCTTTCCAACAAGCCCAAAAACAAAAAAAATCCGACCACTGGCCCAAAAGTTAGCAACTTTACCCTACTACCCTCCGACCGCCAATCCGAAAATTTTGAACCCGCTGCCATTTCGCACCCTTGCATTTACGGACTTTTCTTCATGAAATGAGCCAAGGAATACGCTGGAGAAATTTGTCAGGAACTTCCTGAATCACCCTGTATACATATAACTATACAAATTCCAACCATGTTGAAGTAAAATTTCATAAAGTATGTCAAAAGTATGAAACAATCAAGATATGGCGCTCAAGAGATATGAGTTTGTGTGAATCGTGCCGACTTTTTGGTTCTCTTTTACGTGGGTTGCCAAATTGCGCACAAATTCTGGTCGTCTACTTTTTGATCGTCTTTGGTTTTCGATCATTTCAGCTGTCAAATTCAACCCGCCATAATTGCTCGCGTTAGTTGAAGAAATTACAAATTGAAATGAAAAATGTCGAACGCGGTTGGGCAGATGTATGGTAAAATTAGTAAGGTAAACTCGTTAGAACAGCTGATTTGAACTTTTTTCTGGCTTAGGTGTTTCTCTTATGTCAGATTCACATGTATACAGGGTGTTTCTTTTAAACTGAGACGATCAAATATCTCGAAAAATAGCCACTCTACGGAAAAAATGTCCATAATCAAAATTTAATCATACCGCGGGGGAAATACATTAGTGCAAAAAAAAATAGTAACTTTTAAACTAAGATAGGAAGCCATATTTTATATTGCAGATACGGATTCTACGACTAAAAGTACGTATGATTTGAATGAAATATTTTGTTCGGTTCATGATATATGGCGTTGTAATCGACGAAATTCAATTTCTCCTTCTTAGAACACATGCATTCGATTGTGCAATACGTTTGAAATAAAAACCTCACATAATCATTGGAAATACTCGAAATTCATGATTGAGCGAATCAGAAATGCGTGTGCTGAAATTCAACCAGACACACTTCTCAGTTGTGTACAATCATTTGAAATGCGGATTAATAAGGGCATTGAAGTCGCAGGCCATAATTTTTAACACTTATTTTAAGCTAAAATTATTGTATTCACCTATCATTTACATTAAATAATTGCCATGACTAAATACTAAGCAAGGTCGAAAGAAATTTTAAGGTGGTCGGAGCAGGAATCGAACCAAGGATCTCCTGTACAAGAGGCGCGCACACTAACCATTGCACCACCGACGACCGACGGCACCACCGAGAGAAATATAACACGAAAAATATTTTACTTTTTTCGAACGGATCTATGGGGCGCACGTGGTTAAAGAAAGGGATGCATTGAGGGACATCTAGAAACCGGCAACTGTGGGTAACCACCAAATTTAATAGTGTGTTTAGTTTGGGGGAACGACATCTGTGGACCCAGATAACCCCAATTTTCCACATTATAGTGGGTATTGAAAATCCAAAAACGACAAACACTTAAAGAATGTTCATGTACACCGCATTTCAGCTCAAAAGATTCTAGTGATCAGGTATAAATTGTGCAGAGTGCAGTTCACTCAAGATAACTTCTTGTAATCTATAAATTTTTAATTTTGGTTGGGCAACTCTATAAACCACAAATGTCAGTGACAGCTTTCGTAAGTGAACGCAAGCGTGTAGTGTTGTATAAATTACCATCTTTTGGCGTTCGCGATGTCTTTTGCGTTTACATTCACTTTCAGCACGTTTAGAATACTAACCTTATACGGCATTTACACCAACAAAGATTTGAGCATTTCAAAGGTTAATAATGCATTTCCACTGACCAAGATTAGCCCATTTCGAAGGTTAACGCCGTTAACCCACGCTAACCCAGAAGGTTACTCATACAATTTTAATCTGTAAAAATTGCAGTTTAATATTTAATCTGATTTTAAACTGGTGCACATTTTGATGCAATACTGTTAATTACCAAAAGATGCAACCATAATAAAAACATACACAATATATCAACTGTTTGACTGATGGAATGTAATATGTAATTGAACCTAATTGGTTTAAAATATGAGCCGATTTGACCGACTAGAGGGATTTGACGGACTGATCAAATTTTAAAGATTCAGTTATTTCAAAAACATCTCAAATTTGTACAAAACCAAAAGCCCTCGGCACAGAGTTACTCTAAATTGGTCTAAGCACAATGTTGCCACCTGTAATGTCAATTGAATCTCAAAATGGGTGGTGTAATCAGCAAAGATTTCTAATCTAACCTGGCCGCGATTAACTGCGGTCTAAATGGGACATTAGTCTGTGTTTGACAGCCATTGAAAGCAGACAACTTCGTGAATTTCGACAAAACTTTAAAAAAATTTAAAAAATACATCATCGAAATCAAGGAAAGGATTGATAAATACTATGGGGACTCTGTACCCACAATTTCAATGGCTAAAAAGTGGATTACTGAAAATACCGTTGTGGTCGTACCAATCGGTTTAGGGACATTATCATAATATTTGGTTAGAGCTAACTAACAGTTATAATGTTTAAATGCCATACAAGGTGACAGCTACAACTTCTAGTTACCTTTATGATAACTGAAGGTGGTGATAATGGGAGCTTAGTATACTTTTGGCATGCATACTTTTCCGGCCTATACATTTTTTGTACATTTACAGTGTTACTTCTGTGTACACTTTTGTACTTTTGTGTGCAATTTTTGTACTCTATTAGATATGGTTTCCGATCCGGCTTTTAATACCCTCTCATAAGAAGCTTCACTTCAAAAATGCAAATGTGACATGCGTACGATAGTTTGATCGCACACGCCGGACGTTTATTTGGCGAACAAAACAACAAGAAAATTTTAGGAAACTTTATCACAGTGTATACAAACAGCTGCTTTCCATTTTGTGCGTATCTCACCCTCACGCATTTCAGACCCAATCCACACATGGAAACTTTTGTTGCCGGGGGCTCAAGTTCATGTGAGAGAGAGGGAAGAAGTAAGAAGACGGGTACGGTGTTACCAGTATTCGGAGACAAGCTTTGGTGTTGGCCTTAAGTGAAGTTGGCTGCATATTGATTTTGACATTCTGTTTTAATAATCGTTCGTGACATATTACAGCGCCAAAACAAAATATGTTTGTTATTGTTACAAAAAAAATGCAAAGTGGAAACAGCAAAACAGACAAATATGTTACTTTCGTGGAACACATACATACATATAAACAAAACAAAGTATTATAAACCAAACAAAATGTGAGAACGTCACAAAAAGCAAACAAGAAAAGAATAATCGTCAGGAGATACGGAACCTAAAGTTGCCTGTGTGAACGCTACAAGCAATTTAAAAAGAGAATTCGATAAGTTTCGAAGACAAAAGTTTTCGGATTTGGACTAAGTCAGCCACCAAAAGCAAATACGTATCTCACCTTAATCCATAGTTGACAACACAATGTGACGTTACTACTAAAGTGCATCTTTATCAGTTTTGTTTTTTACTTATAATTTACGGTGTTAACTAAATTATAATAAATATTGAAATAAAGACTTCCTCAAATCTCAAATCATCAGTTGTTTCATTATCTCATGAATTATTTAGTACAGTGACCGGCACAAAGACAATGTGTCACAAACTTGACACATTGTCTTTGCGTTTAGTGCTGGTATTCTTTTGACATTCACTGCGCAATGTGTTTATATTTTATATAGATTATAAAAATACGAATGAATAATAATTTAATGATGTAAGGCCGCTTAAGGCTGAATGCAGTAATTTGTTCAATACCTGATAGCAGACAAAGCACTCAGCATGGTAAAATGACTTGGGAGGTAATCGCATTAGAACAGCTGATTCAATGTTTTCCCTTTTGTTAGTTAACTCCTGCTGACAAATTCCGGAGTTATTTTCATTTGTAATTTTGTCGTTTGCATTTATTGTTGCTATATGTATGTACATGCGTATGTGGTGAATTCGACATGAAAAAACAACAGAAACCCTGTTGTTCTTGCCAGCGATTACACCATCACCTACCGCGACTACCTTTTGTAATTTTACCATGGCACTCAGCTTAATTAAAAAAAAATAAATTATTAAAAAAAATAGAAACTTAACCTTAACCAATATCTGTTAATAATATAAAGTACGCGTTGATATAATCAAAAATGTTTGCAGACAAACTAGTGCTACCAAATCCGGGATCCTGACTTTGATACCTCGTGATTTGTCGAATCCCGATATATTTTTTCATTTGCTAGAGCATGTGCCAATCGGTATCAACGTACACAGTTTAAAAAAAATGGGGCTAGGAAATTCAAGATTTATTCATTTAGGTTATATCAGTAGCACAGCTGATTTCATTGTTTTCATATTGTTCGTGCCTAATATGTCAAAGTTTGTTTACATTTCTGTTTTTGTTTACATTATGAGTTTGTTCACAAAGTACCAAAGAATCTGTAATAAAGTAGATGAATTTATTTGCGAAAACAATTTGTTAAATATTAAATGGCTTAGAATTTTCTAAATTCATTCAAGCTCAAGACATTTTTAATAATATAAAGCTTATTTATTAGCTTTAAATTATTTTCAAAAAAGTGGAGCACAAAAATGTTCCAATGATACCAAGGCTGTCTGTATAGCTATTTCGGCTATACACAAAATCGGAGCTCTAAATTTATCATAATTTTAAATTAATTGCAAAATGTTTACATCAGCTGACTCTGCTACAACCTGAATGAATAAAGCTTGGGTAAATTTTTGACAAGTGGGTGGAGATTTTTGAAGTTTAATACAATATACCAGTGTACAAACAATATGTGTAGAGTGAAACTGAAGCCGCTGTCGCCGATATTGATGTGTTAACATCTATAGGCGCGGGTAGGGACTAAATTCACAAAGTGAAAACATCCAAACACATTTTGTCCGACTGCGATCACACAGATTGTAAGACTGCGATCACACAAATTGTCCGACTGCGATCACAGATTGTTTGGTGTTAAACTCCTCCGAAACGGCTGGACCGATTTATATGAAATTTTGTATGCATATCGGGTAGGTCTCAGAATCGGTCAACATCTATTTTCCATACCCCTAAATGAAAAGTAGTATCAATAAATAATATTTAAAATTAGTTTCTGTCTTCTTTGCTCTCTCTTTCTCCATCATATACCTAGTTCCTTTTTGATCAGCTGTGTCATAGAATCCCCCTGGTTCTATATAGGGGCGGGTCATATAGAACCAGGGGGATTCTATGACACAGCTGATCAAAAAGGAACTAGGTATATGATGGAGAAAGAGAGAGCAAAGAAGACAGAAACTAATTTTAAATATTATTTATTGATACTAATGACAGCTAAATTATGTTTTATGTTGTTTGCATTGAACGAAATTACGTATTCCCTTTGATTACTGTCAAACAAAAGTGTAAAATTGGTAAAATACAGCAGCAAATAAAACCCTATGAAGTGACCTACTACCTCGTCGTCATGAAGAGGCATCGAAGAGAGTATTGGAAACTCTTAAGTATTACTCTATGATAGAACACAGATTTGTCCGCCTGCGAAACACAGATTGTCAGACTGCGAAAAAAAACACACACTGATGTAGCGGCAGCGAATAGTTGCCTTGAGTGGGTGCGGAGCACTCTCAGAGCAAAGAGAATAATGACGTGGTTATACGTATATACAAATGAGATAGCAAGAGAGCAACGAAAATTGTGTGAACTTGTGTAGCGTATGTACATACATAACAATGTATGTATGTTCATGTGTTGTTGTTGCTTTGCATTCTCTTTGTTTTTTATGGGAATAAAACAAAAAGTATTAAGCAAGCAAATAATGACACATGTGCTTGCACTGGTCTTTAAATAATTTTAAGTATTAATATTATTTAAATGTAACGTCATCATATGATTGAACGCGGTTTTTTTATTTTCCAATGTAACATTTACTAATGTGTTCATAGAAATCGAACAGGTACCGTGTAACAGAAAGATGTTAACACATCGCCCGTGAGTTCGAACACTCATTGGATTTTTTTTATTGAGGCAAGGAACCGCCGAAGTTTTTTAGTTTCTAATTTGGATTACGATGACTCTAACCTTTTTAATAAGTTTATTTATCACTTTTTTCGCACTTAGTAATAATACAACTTCGTTTTTAAACGTGTGTTTTATTATCGGCTTCTTCCAACGCCGTTCGAATTTTGTGTCCGGCGTCGCCGGCAAGTTTATACACAGGCCGACTTGTAGCTCTGTTCACCATTTATTTGCAAACAAAAGAAACAAAGAGGAAGTAATTTAGTAGCAATTTAGAAGAAATTTTCTAGGAATTTGAAAGAAATTTCGCAGAAAGAAAATATCCACGGATTGTAAAGATGTCATTTGCAAAAGAATTGATAAAACCAATGGCAAATATTTTCTAAAAAAAAATTCGTTGACCGAAATTATATTTACTTAAGACCTAATCTTGGATTTAATCGAATACGCACACATTATTGTGGCTGGAACAAAATCATTCAAGGTTCTACCTAAACCTCCGTATTCAGTTTTTATGAAACTTTCTATCCTATAAGAAGTACGTGTAAAAAAATAATGAAATTGCGCTCACGTATCATTTGCATGGTACTCAGCTTCGTAGGCAAAATCAATTACAGGGTTGTTACAGCAAAATTATTTCGTACGAAACAAATGTTTAAAAATGTGGTTTTTTTTTAACCATCGAAAGTAACAACAGATGCGTTAACACTACAATGGTGTACGAAGGGGAAATATTCAGGAAATATTTCCAAGGTAAATCAGTGATAGGTGGTAATTCCTTCAACAAATTGAGTATGGATGTGACTACCAGAGTTCGTATTTACCCACCCATGTGTAACCAACACACATCGCTGTGGGGGGTGGATAACGATCGCTTACCCATTACCCACAGGGTATGGGGGAAATAATGGGTAGTTACCCACGACGATGGGTAATTACCCACCACAATTACTCGTAGGGTATGGGCAAGCGGCCTTTACACGTTACCCTCGGCGATGGGGAATGGGTTTCAGATACCTTTTGATCGGAAATATGAAAAATGTAGGAAAAACGTTTATGTCTCAAAAACGTAGCATCCAATCGAAAAAAATATCCAATGTTTGCGGATTTCTAAGGGGTTTTGGTTAGTGTGCGCGGCTCTTGTATATGAGAACGTGGGTTCGTTCCATGCTCAGACCACCTTAATTTCTTTCGGGGACGGTCACTTCACTTAGTGATCGCTTAGTGAAAAAGAAGAAGAACCGATGTAAAACTGTAGGTAGGTCCCAATCAGTGAGTGTAAAAACTAGAAAGAAGCTCTCCTCAGTCCCATCATGGGATGTTATGGGACACTCATTTAAAAAAAGTTATAAAACTAAAACTTTCTCAATTAAAAAAAATGTGCATCTCGGAAACGCACCGTTCAATTGAAAAAATAACTAATTTCTGCGAGTTTCTGAGAGCTTCTCATAAAGTGGTCACATTCATATGGAAGGAATTATTTTCAATATCGCCAAAGTAAGAAAATCGCTAAAATAAAAATGTGACTCGTTTGGTAGTTGACATTTGCACAAGACGGTTTGAATGGAAATTCAAGACTTTAGCTTTCTTTGAAGGCATTTAGTGCAAAGTTGCGAAAACCGAGTACTTCGGGGTACTGTCGACAAAGCATTCGTGTATGTGTGTATGTATGTGTGAACAGAACTATAACACCATGTGAAGCGAAAAAAAGTATTGCTCTACAGCTTCACATACACCCATACACGAGTGCTTTTTTCAGAAAACGGAAGTATTTAGTTACAACAAACTCGCCACAGTACTTGTCACTTGTCTTGAATGACCATTCAAGACATCTTTTGCAGATGTCTAGTTGTCAGCGGGTAAACGTGATGGGTAATTTCATATCATCTTTGGTAACTACCAATTACTCTCCCCATATCCAGTGGGAAATGGATTAATGACTTTGCCCATTACCCATTGGGTATGGGGAGAGTAATTGGTAGTTACCAAGGACGATTTGAAATTACCCATCACGTTTACCCGCTAACAACTAGACGATGTTTAATTTCTTACCCAGGGTACCAAATTACGCACAAAATACGAACCCTGGTGACTACTAATAATTGCAAGGCTTATAGCGTAGACAGACGACAGCGCTAATTTGCATTAAAAGCTCACTAATGTGAATTAACATTTTGCGTTGACAGACAACAGTTTTTGCATTTAGTAAACAACTGTTTGTTTGTAAACAACTGTTTGTTTGTAAACAACTGTTTGTTTGTAAACAACTGTTTGTTTGTCAAGTAATTTTTTGGACTTTTCAATCGAAATCCAATGGATAGAAGGCGGAAAATACGATTAACAGCTATTCTGTTGGTGCTATTCTTCTTTACCTTGGAAATCTTAAAATGGAAAAAATGCGTTTCGATTTTAAATATTTCTCATTTTTTTGCAAAAAACAATTAAAATAACTCACCTTTGCTGACTTTGAATCCATTTTCAATTGACGATAGCAAACAATTTGACAACAGCTGATTCAAGATGTATGAAATACATTGTGATAGCAGGTGTTGTTGTTGCAATAACATCCACTTCAGCGGTGTCAAGCATCAGTACATAAAATCAACAAAGCAAACAACAAACACAAGAAAGTTCCACTTCCACTGTGTTCCGGCTATCACCTCTATGTATAGATACATCTTGAGCTGATTGATTGTCGACGGTGTTGCCATATTGAAATACCTAAATGTAGTATAAATGCAGTCTGATGTCATGCATTTACGCCAAAGCTAATCCACATTGGGACGGGGATAATTCACAAGTTAATTTGAATTAAGACTGCTAATGCAAATTAACGCTGTCGTCTGTCTACGCTATTAGGTAAATTGTCTTCATTTCATTCAATTTCATAGGAAAACGGCTGTAGCTAAATTAAAACCAAGTTATTTTAAAAGTATTTTTAAATCAGTATGAAAATCCCAAAAATAGCATAAAACCGGAAAACCCCCAAAGTTTAAAATGTTGAAATCCTAGGATTTACAAACCCTTGTGCCGATTGCCTTCACTAATTCCTACAAGTAATAATGTTCTGAAGTTGTGCACAAAGTTAAAAAAAACTCAGTAGACTGTTGAAATCTGATTGAAATTAGTCTTTGTAACCCGTTCATTGTTCTGATTTTTGTTGAAGTTTGTGTTATGTACATGTCAAAAGCCGACCGTGTTCGGCCCCGGGGCTAACGACGTCGACGCCTGGTGTAGTGAGTAGGCTTTAAACCAAGTGTCTAGAAATCGATAAAACACTAAACTTATATTTGCGATTATTTACACCGTAAGAAATATATAATGAAAAATTTCACCACTTTAAAATGTGCTACTTAGAAATCAGCTGATTGTGTTATCTTCAAACTATAAAACCAATTTAATTGCTAAAGTACCGAACCCTGAAATCTGAATGCGTACGTAGTTTATGCGACGTCAAATAAAGCATTTTAATACTACGACGCATTTTACTTTCATCAGCTGATGTCTGTCGCGCTCCTGACTGAGACGGTCTTTAGCAAATATTTACTTGACAAAACTTAAATTGTTTTGTTGTCTTTTAGCAAGTGAAGTAGTTTAGATGGTACCTCTTCCCGTTTCTAGAACTGATAACAAATTGTTTCAACAACAGACTCGACTCGGAATGGAATGAAAACAAGAATGAACAAAATCAGCGCAATGATGAAATTTTGTTTCTGCTGTGTTAGAAAGATAAAAGTATAATTTCCATCTTCTAATTGTGGAACAAACAAGTTTGTTTGTCAACGGATGTGTATCTTTTGTTATCAGCAAGATACCAACCGACAAGACAACAAATTAACCGAACCTATTAACTCTTGCAGTGAATACGAGTCTACTACATTCAGTTAGACAGGTGGTTACGTGCGTCCACAAAACAGAGTCTGGAACTGGTACTTGAATTTCTTTTTGCTAATTAAGATAAGAGACAAACTCGTGTATATTTATTCAACAATTTATTTCACCTTCGATACCCTTTTCAAACACGAATAACTAGAACTTTGTGACGTCTCTTATTGCACAGTAGACGAGATGACGGAAACTCTGGAGAATATCTTCGAAGAGTGCTGCACACACTGAGAGAAAAAGTCTAACTTTGAAAGTCCTGAATGACAGGCAAAATACAACCTATGGGTAAAACTCTATAATACAGCACGTCGGAAAAGACAACGTCTATACTGGGATGACTATTATAAGAACTGGGTGTTACGAAAAACGATATTTATTTAGTGGATAGTTTGACTCTGTTAGCGATGTCCCTACGATTCAAAAAGTCCTGACGAACTTCCATGAAAAAACCAAAACCATGGTTGATGCAGAAGGCAAAAGGACGGAAACAATCGTATAAATGCAGAGACTGTCCGGCTAAACAAGCAGGACTCACTTGTCAGTCTTATAAATCCAAACTTTGTCATCTGCAACGATATATCAAGAGTTTAACCCCTCTGAAGGCAGAGGGTTCAGATGGAATTGGTTTAGACATATTTAAACATGGAATGCAGTTGATTGATGCCCATTTAGTCGAAATTGAATCCAAAGGCATCTCACCCGATTGGCCTAACATTATTCTTACTTAAAACCATGGAGCATGTTGCCGACGGCATGAAAAAATGGCAGACGAGCTGCTGAAATGCTGCTTCCGTCAAAGGGAGGTCAGTGGAAACGGTATTAGATAAGGCAGTCCACAATGTGGAAAAGTGGTTTAGAGACTAAATGTACACCCTAGCTATTTTTATAGACATCGAGGGTACTTTTAACAATGCGCACGCCGCAACACTACTAAAGTGCAGTCCTTAGACAAGTTTGAAGTCGACCGGGGAGTGATCATCGTACAAGTCATGTACGAGGCGGTCATATAATGGAAAAACTGACGGTATTTTCATCAACTGTACAGAGAATCGACCGAATTCTAGGGAAACTTGTAAGAGTGTGCGCGGTTCTTGTACATGAAAACATGGGTTCGATACCACTTGATGTATGAAAGTATATTGCCGCCTATTTACAGTCCACTGGTTGCAGCCTATCCTAGTCAAGTCGTCTCCCCTTACATTTCCCAAACTGCCGCGGTGCCCAGCAGCCCATATAATACCTAGGCTGCCAGTGGAGGAGAAAATGTTTACCTCCACTCGAGAAACGCACTCTCAGACCTTAGGACATCTGTTATTGTTTTGCCATTTCCCGGATTCTGTTCTCGCCTCAACTTTTAGGGAAACATCTATGAGTCTTTTCTACTCAAGGTTCTATGTGGTTTTTCAAAAGTTGGTTGGAATCCAGGGGTATTTCTAAGTATATGACCAATTGCATATGTATCTCTACCAAACCGGATATCTTTGTCTTCCTTGAAAATAAACCTATTTATTTTCGGCTGAGCATTCAGTTCTTTAGGCTGCAACCAATTGTACGATGCCAGTAGTATAGATCAGCTGTCGGTGGCAGTTAGACATTTTAGTCCATTGTGATACTACTGACTAATGAGACTAAGCTCTAACTCCACCGGAGAACCATTTAGCTTGCTCCACGAAGCTCATAACTCTTTCGACGCTCAAATGAACCAATTTTCCTACATACCCAAAGAATAAGAATCATCCTCCTGCTAGCTAGTGCTGGATATGTGCTAAAATTATGCTAAGTAGACTCGTTCTTTTCCTCATCCTAACAACTTTTCCCCAAAAATTTGTCATTACCTTCAGTCTCGCCGCATTCATTTCAATCGGCCGGTGTCCCGTCAAGACCGGCACAAGCATTGAGACCTAGTTTGTCCTAAATAGCGACAGAAGGTTCATATTTAACCAATGCCAGCAGAATGTGTCTTGTGTGTACTACGAGTATATGTGCCTCTCGTTAATCTTTCCTGCATTATCGTATAGAAGCGCTGATGCAGGACAAACGTCCAAGTCACTCGGGGCATGCCAAAACCTGTGGAACCTGCAATGTAATCCTTAGTCTTGCCAACTCATCCAAACTGAAGTTTCCCAGAATTTCCTGTGACCTGGCACCCATATACGGTGAATATCATACTGCTGAGCCATATAGTAAAAAGATCTGTGCAGATGTTGACTTCAGGAATGCTGCTTCCAGGGACTGGATTACCGCTTGACTGCCAGAGAAATCATTGACCCACAACACTGCTGGACTAGTATCCCTTAGCACACCGGTCACTTCCCCAATCGCCAAAAATTCAGACTGATAAATACTATAATGATCAGGTAGTCTACGCGAAAAAGAAAACCCTAGTTCCTTAAAATACATTCCACACCCTACCCGATCATTCAATTTCGCAAAACTTTATATTAATACCATGAAACATTTTCAATTAGTGATGCAAAGCGGACGGAAGAAAAACATGATGACACCAAAAACATGTTCTATGAATCCTAGAGGAAACATAGGACTGGCCATGACATTAAGATTCTTCTAGGTTATTTTAATGCTAAAGTCGGCAGGGAAAGTATCCTTGAAACAACCATCGGTAAATTCATCCCTTCCGATAACGGAATGAGACTGCAAGATTTTACCGCGGCGAAAATCGTGGTTGTCAGTAGTACGAGATTCCAACCTAAACGTATTCACACGGCTACTAGGTTATACCCTGAACAACAGATTAAAAATGCCCTCTACTAGTGTAATGGACGAACGTGTGATTCGAGAAGCTAATATCGCTTTGGATCACTACCTGATTGCATCAAAGGTTTGCACAAAGTTGAGCAGAGCGAAAGTCGTACGAAACCAGACATAGAAAGCTGGACATCGGAAAGATGGAGTTACCAGAGATACCCACTGCCTATTCAGAGGAGCTCACTCAGATAGTGGCACGGAGCACACCTCCGTCTCATGATCCAGAAGCCCAGTGGAAGTACATTCCCCACTCTATAAAAACTGCTGTGGAGACCGTACTTGGTTATGACAAATCGCGAAAAGACAAACCATGGTGCGATGAAGAGTTCCATATGGGAAGTGATCACAAGTACGCTGCACGTATGGCATTGCTTCAGTCAGTTGCAGCGCGAGCCGCGACAGAGCAGAAAAACAGTAGAAAAGTGTAGTCAGAAGTCAAACCAATGGCCATGGATCAAGACCCGGACAGATAAGGACGGGAATTTAGTAGTGTGCAGAATATGTTGGGCATATGGAGAGACTTCAATACACATAAGGAAGTTGGGCAAATACAAGACCAAGGTGTCGACCGCTCCCTCCTAGTCAAAGACCAACAAAGCCGCTGGTGCTAAGGGACTACCAGCTGAGCTGGTAGGCTGAAGCTGGCGGCTATAAGTTGGAAAGGTGCATGCATCAGATCATATGCAAAATCTGGCTAACCGATGCGTGCCCGACGATTCGAGTCTTAGCATACTGTGTCGTGTTTTCAAAAAAGGCGACCCGAGTATATGGACAAACTATCGTGGAATAAGCCTTTTATCCATCGCATACAAGATCGTCTCGAGCGCAATGTGCGAAAGACTATAGCCGTTTGTTGCAGACCTGATCGGAGCTTTTCAGTGTGGATTTAGAACTTGAAAGTCAACTATCGACAAGATATTCATATTACGGCAAATCCTGGAGAAACGCCACGAAAAACAAATCGACACGTACCACCTCTTTGTAGATTATAAGACTACCCTCGATAGCCCGATACGGGTAAATCTATACCAAGCTATGTCGGAGCTTGGCATTCCTGCTAAGCTAACACGCCTTTGTAGAAAGACACTAACCGACACGACATCCTCAGAAAATTTGCAAAGATCTCACCGAGCCCTCTAGTACGATGCGAACCCTCAGGCAGAGTGACACGCTACCATGCGTGTCGTCTCCAACATATTAATTGATATCATCGTCAGAATAGCAGCAGTCAACACGAATAAAACTATCAGCAGCAAGAGTCACATGCTGCTCGCGCGTGCTGATGAAATGTGATAGAAGTTACTGCAGTATTTTCGAGAATTGGGAAGTAATCAGCAAAAGTAGGTTTGGCAGTAAACGAGGACAAGACAAAATTAATGGTGTCGACAAACAGAACATCCACCCGAATGGAGGAAAGGACGAACGTTGATAGCCGTTACAATTTGGAAGGTAGTGGACGAATTTATTTACATCGGATCTGCCTTGAACAGAAGCAATAACGTCAACCTAGAAATCAAACGGAGTATTGCGCTTGAAAACAGGGCTTATTCTGGGCTGAGTAAGCACTTCAGAGATGAGATGAACTAAATCAAACTCTTATGCAACCTGTCTTGCTTTATGGCCAAGAATCCTGGGTGATATCACATGCTGATGAAACATCACTGGGAGTATTCGAGAGAAAACTGCACCCGAAAAATATATGGTCCTATAATAAAAAAAAGGCGAGCATCGACGACGGATGAATCACGAGCTGTATAATCTGTATACCGACATCGACGCAGTTATGCGTATCTAAATAGCGCGTTTACACTGGCTAGGCCATGAAATTAGAATGGATCAGAACGAACCACTGCGAAAAGTATTCGAAGACGTACCTGAAGGACATCGAAAAATTGGTCGACCAAGACTTCGCTGGAAAGACCAGGTGGAATATTGCCTGCGGGAGCTTGGTGGTACCAACTGGAGGTGAAAATCTGGAGATTGGGTCGGTTGGAGAAACATGTTATTCTCATTTCGCAAGGTATTTGCCCCATCTGGTTTGTTTGAGGACATCTAGGTAAGTAAGATGCAAAGTGTCACTATATTGGTGGGACTAGACGTTACATGAAAGATTTACATATTTCTCTTAAACTACATTGTGAGAACGTAACTGTACGTAAACATGCATTGCAGCAGTGCAAAGTTTTGTAAATCGGTGCATTTTGTAGTTTCAGTGCAGCGTGGGCATGCGAAACATCTGCAAGTTGATATTTTTTGTCAAGGGTTTCATTCAAACGGGTCATAAATATCTGTAGTATAAATGCAAGAGAAAAATCTCGTATGTGCAGTTTTTTTGTAAATTCTGTAGAAGTAAAATAAAACTTTCGGATTTTTTATTTTGGAAGGTAAATTTGTTTTGTTTTCCGGCAAACAAGAAACGCCTCTTGGCGTTGGGAAACGATCACGCCTGACTGGTGGTAAATTCACAAAGAAGAAACATTTGCGATAAGTTGCGACATCTGGAGAAACGTCGATAAATATAAAGCTCTTATAGGGTTCATGTTGCCACCCAGTTTAAGAAAATCTTATCGCTGCCAGACTAAGAATATTGCATATTCATCGATTGATTACTAAGCACGTGAAGGGTTTCCTAATCGATTTAATGGAATTCTCCAACTGGCACACTTTCAATTTCAATCTCTCGAACATGGCATTCGCCGAAAAACAAAACGGATTGTATGACGGCTTCCGTTTATTGGCATTCAAATATAATTTGGCTTTGTGTGGCGATTACCTTAAACGCCACTTTAGGCCAAATTTTAGACAGTTATACTTATACACAGACACACTACTTGTACACATGTGTATGTGGAGTGATATTTTTGTTTATATTTTTTAGAAATACTAGATACTAATGAACATAGCGCCGTTGTTTTTCGTAAATATTGATTTGACTTTAAAGGTGTTACACTCCAATCCGTTGAGCTCTGTTAACGGGTTTCTTGTGTTGTGACGTAATTTCGGTGAAAGTTACGTCTGTCTACAGGAATGAATCACCTGTAACTGCATACGATTGCGCTAATCTCTGCGTTTGAGGGAAGGGTACGTAATGTTAAGGTTGAGTGGATGTGTAAACAAATGGAATGAAAGAAACAAAGTGATTTAATTTCGGGTGAATTTGAAGACAGACACTTTCATAACTTGAGGCACTTCACACCGTCACTTTGGTCGGTAGTATAAAGTATGGTGACAGTTTTTTGTAAAAGAGGGGGGAGAGACCGATGTACAAAGTTAGAGAAGTGTCGGGCGGAATATTGTGACTGTAAAACTAACATTCTGAAAGTTTGTGCCAAAGGGAACGAAGCGAACATGTGGCACAAAGAGGTACAAGTTTACGGGTTTGGGCAATTTAGGTGGTAGGCACAGCTAAACTGTTTGCGAAACCCAGTTCTACAAACCGGCCCCAAATAGGAATTAAGAACAGGTTTCAATAAACAGAACCGGTGCTCAAACCCGATTATCCTCCCCGTTTTCCGGAAAATAAATTTAAAATTATTAAATGTGAATTACTCGTGTCATTCGAAAAATACCATTATTTTTACAAATAAAGAAAGAAAGAAATAAAACAAGTGGCTGACTTTGACAGAAGTGTATGATGCTAATACAGGGTGTCTGGTGGCAAATTTATATTTTTAAATACGATTATTTCAAAAAGTAATAAACGGTGCGAAGGGAGGGTGGCGCCGTTGGAATTATCGATTGTGCGGATTTGTCAGTCACGTTGTCGCAGTGGTCGAGTGAGTATCATGCGTACGCTTTGGAGACATTTTTTAAGAGTAATGATTCTTACGTAATTGCTCGTCGACAATTTTTTTCAAAGTTCGGTATTCGGCGAATAAGTGATGGACCGAGTGTAAATTTAATCCGCGCAACTGCTTCGGCTATGAATGTCACACGGCCAGGGCCCAGTCGATCTTCAAGGACTCCCGAAAACATTGAACTGGTTGAAAGCAGTTTACGTGAAAATCCGCGACTTTCAACAACTTCAACGGTGAAAATTATCGACGCATGATTACGGAATTTTTTTGCCAAACCTGCGAGCTCATCCATCGTACTTTTCACACACGTGGTTTCAACAGGATGGGTCGACTGCACACACTGCCAGAGCTTCGATGAATTTGCTTCGGGAAAATTTCCCCCAAAAACTGATCAGTCGCTTTGGGGACATCCCATGGCCGCCGAGGACGCACGATCTAACTCCCATGGGGGGCTTTATGGGGCTACCTCAAAAAGATGGTTTATTTATAATGACAATCCCCAATCTCTTGTGGAAAATATTCGTCGAGAAATCAGCTCAATTGAACCAAGTTTGCTGCAGCGTGTGGTGCAGAACAGAAGTCTCCGTCTTGAACAGTGTGTCGAGGGAACTCGAGGGAAGACATCTTGATGACATACTCTCTAAAAAATAAAATCCGCCTTTGCATTCCATCGTTCTATGCTCTTAGTAAAACTTTGTGTCAATTATTATGTTTTTTATTTAAGTTTGAAAATATAAATCTGCTACCAGACACCCTGTACATGCAAATCCTCTTGTAAATCGAGTAAAAATGCATGTAAGCAACTTTTTGCCGTAGAATGATAATCACGACATTATCATCATACAAGAGTGCATGTAAACGCGCTATTATTACATGTATTTTTTACTCGATTTAGTTTGACATTTTTGAATATCATGATGATATTATGGAATTATACCATGTGACGGCATTGGTTTCATGTATGCATTGGTATCATAGAATTCTTCATTCAGTCATTTTTTCTATTTCTTTATTTGTAGAAATAATTTTTATGTAATTTTTGTGGAATTTATTTACAATTTTGCAAGTATTTAGAAAATAAAGAAAGAAAGTAATACCAGCTGGCCTTATAACACTACCTCTTATAATAATCTTGTTTGTATGTGTTGTCATCGTCGTGGGGAGTGTGTAATGAACGTTTACCCATTACCCGCAAGGTATGGGGAAAATAATGGGTAGGTACCCACGAAAATGAGGAATTACCCATCACGATTACCCATTACCCGCAAGGTATGTGGAAAATAATGGGTAGGTACCCACGAAAATGAGGAATTACCCATCACGATTACCCATTTCCCTCAGGGTAATGGGGAAAACAATGGTTAGCTACCCACGAAATGGGGAATTATCCATCACGATTACCCATTTCCCTCAGGGTAATGGGGAAAACAATGGTTAGCTACCCACGAAATGGGGAATTATCCATCACGATTACCCATTACCCTCAGGGCAATGGGGAAAATAATGGGTAGCTACCTACGATAATGGGGAATTACTCATCACGATTTCCCATTACCCTCAGGGAAATGGAGAAAATAATGGGTAGCTACCCACGACAATGGGCAATGGGTTACCCAGGGTAACTCATCGCCATGTTTGATCGATAATATGAAAAACTTAGAAAAAATGTCTATATCTCGGAAACGGAGCGTCCAATTGAAAAAATAACCAATTTTTGTGGGTTTCTAAGGGGTTTTCATAAAGTGGGTCCAATTATAAAAAAAATTGCTAAAATAAAAAAGTGCCTATAACTCGAAAACGGTGCGTCCAATCGAAAAAATAATACCAATTTTACATCCAGAGGAGGTTTTAACCAATAGGTGTCTCCAATATGGCAATATGGCATCACATCCGAGATAATAACATTATCGAGATAAATTACTCGATCTTGTGTGTGAGAAGTCACATGATAATAGAGTAATATTTTAAAAAGATAAAAAAAAGGCAGTATTTCATGTATTTCATTATTGGCAAAATAAATATTTGCAAAATGAAAAAATCTAAATTCATAACAGTAAACTATGTGACGAACACGATAAACGTGTTTTGGTTACACCGCTTGTTTATATGTATCGGGGTTTTCAATAAGAGCGCTACAAAAGTTTTTTTAAATAAAACAAAACCGGATTTAGATACCCATGAAATTCTTTATTCCTGTGAAAGTACGTTCGATGCCATTATGTATGGAACTCGATTTCTTTTGCATGGCCACCACGGGCACGCTTGCAGAAGTCCAGACGCTGAACCCAATTTGCGACGGTTTTCAAGCATAAATTGGCCGATACTGCTGCAATTTTGCGTTCGATATTCGTACGAAGTTCATCAATCGTCGCTGGCTTGTTGGCAAAGACCATAGACTTGACGTAGCCCCACAGGAAATAATCTAACGGCGTCAAATCGCACGACCGAGGCGGCCAATCGACTGGGCCATTTCGTGAGATAACACGTTCACCAAACTTGGTTTCCAATAAATTGATTGTGGCATTCGCTGTGTGGCTTGTCGGGCCGTCCTGTTGGAACCACATGTTCTCCAAGTCCATATTATCCAATTGGGGCCAAAAATATTCGGTTATCATTGAACGGTAGCGATTCGCATTCACACTAATGTGCCGGTCTTGATCATCAGGGAAGAAGTACGGCCCAATGACGCCGCCGGCCCATAAACCGCACCAAACCGTAATTTTTTCGGGATGCAATGATGACTCATGGATTACGTGTGGATTTCTGTCTGACCAATAACACATATTTTGCTTACTGACGAAGCCATTCAGCCAGAAATTATGACGACCATAAATTGGACGTAGCGCTCTTGAAGTTGAGGCCACTGACTCCAAATTTCGGTAATAAATTTTAATAGTTTCGACTCGTTGTTGGCTCGTATATCTTTCCATGATGAAATGGCAAACCTTACTGAAGACAAATGTCAAAAGAGCGGCCAAAAATATGGCGTCGTTTTCTGTCCCTATCGATTTACTATTGTAGCGTCTCTGTTGAAAACCCCTTTATATTCGCTTGTTTTGTATGAAGCACTTAGCGATTCATTTTCGCTAAGTTTAAACAACATTTTTTTGATATCTTTTACCGTTTTCAATCAACCCTTATTCATATTTTTGAATAAAATTACTTATCGTTTTCTTTGCAAATTAGCAAGCGACAATCGCTTACTTGTAACCAAAACACGACTGATATGTACCCAAATTTTGGTTCCGCAAAACCTAAGCAACTTTTGAAATTTTTTCGATATTGTTTTTATTCTCTCACGAAAGTAACGGTTATTCTCCAAGACATGAAGTGTAATTGCAAAGAAGATTTAATTATGCTTCAGTTGTGATCGATTGTGTTTTTATCAAAACAAAATATACGATAGACATTTTAAATTGCTCATGCTGGAGGCATGGGGTCAGTAACAATGTGAAATAGCCAAAAAGTATGACGTGAACAAGATACAGTTGCGGTCAAAATAATAGCAGTGTACCAAACTTTAATATTCCGCTTCTTAAAATTCTGACTCTGAATGACATATTTTTATTTCCCTTACTGCTTTTACCGTTAGAATATAAGAGTACAAAACAAAACAAAGCATAACCTTGGTTTAGTGCTTGTTCTTATTAAAAGTATCCCGCGTGGTCGTGAGAAGTTGTCAATTTACAGCAGTCGAAATGATAGCAGTGAGTTAATAAATCGGGGAAAAACGAGAAATGATAAAAAAAATGGTAAAACCGACACAGAAATTCAAGTGCTACTGCAGTGTTCTGCAGAAATTATCAGAAATTCAATTATTTACAAGAAAAAAGCAGAAACCCGTGAAAGAAAATCTGTAGTTTCCCAGACAACGCAGGGGTATAGAAAAAATATTAGTACTACTAACTAGGGTACCCATTTATTCGGGGTTTTTGACTAATCGTTAATCGTAAATTTTAATCTGACAATTAACCGAACAAAAAGCAATCAAATTATTCGATTATTCGAATAAAATAAAACAAAAAAAAGAAAACAATGTTCAAACATTGTACTCGGCACATTTATTAAAACGAAAAAAAAACCTAACAAAATCAGCTTCATTAAAAACTATTAAATATATGGAGGTACAATTCACAAATCGTAGTTGCAGCAACATGAAAATTAGCGACTTTTGGTACCAAGCCAAAATAAAAAAAATCTCCAAGTTTGGACCCAAAAGTGCCACGCCTTCCGGTACCTCCCATACAAAGGGTAGGGTCGCTCCGAAACTACATCCTATTGAATTGCTTAATTTTTACAAAAATTTTGCAAAACGTAATTTTCTGACTATTATCCTTATTGTATATAGTTTGAGCAGAATCGGACCAGGCATTTTGATACCCCCTTACAAAGTGACCAGTGGGTCTTGAAATTTCATCAGACTTATTACACCCAATTTAATGAACCAATTTTGAGACAATTTTTTTTTATTTATGTCTATGAGCCAAAGCACTATGCGACGCTTTCTCTCAACCAACTACACGCAAAGAAAAAAAAACGTTTATTGCTCGGTTGCCACAACAATACTATGATTGATTTGTATTAATTTATTAATCGCAACAATTTATGTAGTTCTCCCAAATAAACTCATATATCGCAAATGTGTATCATGTTGTTGCAAACGAGATCTCGTTTGCATTAAACGAGTACAAAATTACATTTGTCGCCAGATAAAAACCGTTTGCGATAACTGAAATTAGCCATTTTTCTAATGAGTACGAAGAATGTAAATGTCTCTCTTTCTGTCGACTGTATACACAGTCCACTCGTTTGACATACACACTCACGCATACACATAAAAGGCTTTTTCCTTGTCAATATATCTTGGATGGACAACTGGCGCGTTGTAGTTTGCTGCGCTTTTAGTTGTTATTTGAATGCAAGTCGAGTTTTTTAAAACAAACTTTATGGGTAAAACCAAAATCATAAAAGTTGGAAATTTACACAAAAAATAACTTATGGAAGGAGGCCATAAATATAAATTTTGATGTATAAGTAATGTACTGAATAGAGTAACTACAACTCGGTTGCTGTAACTTCAACTCGGTTGCTCTAACCGAAAGAACAGTTGGTGGAACCTTTTTTCGTTTACCACAAACGTTTTTTCAGTTTTAATTTTTCATAACTCGTTTGCTGCAAACGTTTTTCAGTTCTCGCAAACGTTTTTTCGTTAGGATCAACTACAACTCGGTTGCTGTAACCGAGGGAACAGTTGGCGGAACCGTTTTTCGTTTCTCGTAAACGTTTTTTTCAGCTTATGTTTTTCATAACTCGTTTGCTGCAAACATTTTTCGGTTCTCCCAAACGAAATGATATGTATGGCTTAATAGAAGATCGTTTCTCCCAACTACAGTCCCCAAACGAACTTCAGTTATCTGAGATTTCGTTTGGGAGGAACGAGTTTTTTCTTTCCGTGTATCAAATCTGTTCGAAATGTATGTAAAGTTATGAAATTTGTTCGCAAATCGTTGTCATATGAGTTGCCACATTGTAGAAGTGTTTCAAAACGGACTGCTTGCCATAAACACGTACTTATTTTTTATTAATCGATTAATCTCTATGATTTGTTCGAGTTAATCGTTAATCGAAAAACTAAATTATTAAAATGTTCGGTTAATTTTATAGCACGATTAATCGATTAACCGAATAATGATTAATTGAATGGTTACCCTACTACTAACCCTCTGGCTCCCGCTACAGAGATAAGAGACATTGTTTGCCCTTCCGTAAGTGTTGAAACTGTGCGTAGAATATTACGAGAATATAATCCTTATTCAAGAAGTCTAAGAAAAGTCACACTTTAAAAAAAAAATGCACATGTAACTAAAAGATTGGGGTTTGCAAAAACACACCTGGAGTGGCCATCCGAAAAATGGAGAAACATTTTGTGAACGGATGAATCCAAAAAATAGTTTTACATGGTGCAACAGGGTCCAGACAGTACGTACCACGTCCTCCAAACACGGAATATGATCCTCGGTACACTTCAAAAACACGGTGAATCGAGTAACATGAGATCAAACACGGTGTTGGTCCAATATTTTTTATTAAACAAAACATGGATGCTGCCCAATATCTCGAAATCCTCCAAAATATTATGTTACCATATACCCCTAAAATGGATCTTCCAACAGGATCATGATCCAAAACACACCAGCCGACTCGCTAAAAGATGGTTTGAAGACAATAGTATTGACGTTATGGAGTGGCCTGCGCAGTCGCCTGATCTCAATCCGATGGAGAATATATGTGTGTGACGTTAAAAAAGAGGTTGCCATATCTAAACCAAAAAATAATAATGATTGCTATGTTGTTCGAGCAAAATATCCAATGAAAGGTGTGAAGTCCTGGCGAATTCAATGAAGCGTCGTTTTGACGCAGTTTTACGCAACAAAGGAAATGCAACCAAATATTAATTGATCTAATACAGGCATGCCCCAAACATCGCACATGTGTGCAGTAGCAGAATTTTTGTATACACACACTGATTTCTCTGCTTGCGCCGTCAGCCAACGAGCGACGCGATGAAGGTATGACTTGTTTATTTTGTTTACGATTGAAGGGCTAACTATAAAGTGCATGTGTTGGCTTAAGCTACTGTCAAATCTGAACGAAAAGCCTGTCAAATGCTTAACCAATTCAGAAAAGACTTTTAGGTGACTATAATGTACTTACATGAAGTTGAAACTATTAAGACACAGTTGCACATCAACGTAATATTGGTAGGTTTGCAGGAATTTTAATTGTTCTCATGTTTCGTAAATATATGAAATTTGTTCACAAAAATTTAATGAATGACCATAATATATAAAAATCATACCTTAAGTATGAATGTGTACGATAATTTTATTAATTTTTTCAAAAATTTGAATGCAAAACTGCACTCGTTTTTCTTTTTGTGTAATTTATTGATAAAAGTACTAAAAATGCATTAGTGTGCATCTCTAACAAAAACGATGTACAAGTAGACAGTCAAAATTTCTCTTCACTCAAATGCCAACAAACAAAATGAGTGAAACCTTAGTACTTCTCTACTCTCTCTCTTACTCTCTTCATTGAATATTTCAAAACACGATCAGCTTTTTGATAGTGTTATTGTATATAACTATACAAATTCCAACCATGTTGAAGTAAAATTACATAAACTATGCAAAAAGTATGAAATAAGCAAGATATGACGCGAGAGAGAAATGCGTTTGTGTGAACTCCTAGCACTTTTTGGTTCTCTTTTACCAGTGTTGTCAAGTTGCGCACATCTTCTGGTCGTCTAATTCTAAATCGTCTTTGTCTCTAAATTACTAAACAATAACAACTTCAGATTTTGTGTTTATTTAGTGAAAAATGGATAAGAAGCTGAAATATTTAAAGTTCCTTAAATTGATTAAATTTGCATTGGAAGGCATGTGCACATTAACAAAAAACAGCAGACAGTTGTCCGAGGCCTTCGGCCACCGACTGTCCCTGCAGGCTGTGTCAGAGACACGGCCATTAAGTTTAACGTAGAATACGCCATCCGATAAGACAGAAAACATATACAACAGTAAATGATAAATAACATAAGCAAATGAATTTATTTATTTCATAGTTACTTTTGATAATATACATAAGCTTATGGTAGGAAAAATAGGATAAATATGTTTTTAAATTAAAAGAGTAAGGATAAATGATAAATAACAGACGCAAATCAATTTGATTTATATTTTTTATAATTATATATCCATGTTAAATTCAAATTCACATTTAACATTTTGTTTCACTTAAATACATAAGTAAATATACGAAATTTCAATATTTCATCAATCAAAACAACAGCCGAAGGTTTGTGTCCACACTGAAACAGCAGCATAGTTTGTGTTCACGCTACAAACTCAAACACTCAACCAAACACCACACATATGTTTGAGTGTATGTGTTTAAACAATTTTCATTTGAAAAATATCAACCAATATGAAATGTATATCAAACGAAAGATAACATCTTCATTTACCTACAAAAAAATTTTTAAAAAAAGTTATCTCACCGTTTCCTCATAATCAATGAAATAAAGATTACAACAATAACAATCTGACATGACTCCCTATACCGTAAGGTAAGACGTATTCTACGCCAAAATAGCTGAATTCCATTTCATATTTGCTTTTTATGTTTAGCATATACCAACAGCTGTTTACGTACGAAATGTGCGTTCAGTTTGGCTCTTTGCTTAAGCAAATGACATTTGACGAAACTTTTTATTAAGTACATTATAGTTTGCCGCATACTAAACATATGTGTTCCCACAGTTGCTTAAGCTGGTTAAGCCCACACATGCACATTATAGTTAGCCCTTGATTCAGTCGTGAATGAGGTAGCAAGCAGGAAGGGTCATTTTGTTTTTTTGCGCTTAATCTCAGTACACTTTGAATATTTACGATGTTTTACTCACACACAGACAAAATGTATACGTATGGGTGTGTGTATGCCTGATCTAATATAAGGGTATTTACCTTATAAGTTGAGAAAAAGTCAATTGAATTTAATTAAAGACTGAATATACAAGTTTTTGCAAGCACTGCTATTTAGTTTTTGACCGGCCTTATTTCTAAAATAAACCGTTCTTACGTTCATATTTTAGAATTTAAGAATTCTTGTTTTATTTTAGAGTAAAATTAGTAAAAATTAATTAAATTAATAAAATATTTAACAAAATATTTTTTGTTTCGAAATGGCTTTTTGCCCGCAGCGATTACAGAGCGTAATTGGTCCAAAGATCATAAAAAACGTTTTTGTTTAATTTTTTTTAGAACAGCATTTGTGACAAAATATAAGGACTGGAATGAAAAAAAATGGTCAAGCTTGCTGTTTAGTGACGAATCCAAATCTGATTTATTCGGAATCTGGTTTTTAGAATCCTCAAACGCAAAGTTGGTGGAAGTTATTTCAGCAACCGCGAAAATCTTATAAAAACCCTGAAAGGCAAATGGAAATCTATTCCGAAAGAAACAATAATCAACCTCATGAAATCCGTGCCGAAACTTTGTCGCCAGGTTTTCGACAATAAAGGATTTTATACAAAATATTAAAATGTTGCTTAGGTTAAAATTTGAGTACATATTGTTTTCGTCATATATTTTATTGTTATGAATTCCAATTTTATAATTTTGCAAATAATTACGTTGTCAATAATGAAATACGGTCTTTTACTTTTTTATTAATTGATATATTTTTTAAATATTTTTAAGGAATTTTTACAAAATTTGCTTATATTTTGCGCAATACTATGTACATACGTCTTTACCTTTCAATAAATAACCATATATGTATTTGTCGATAGGTGTCTGTAGTGAAATGGATAGTATGCGCGACTTTTGAACTTGTGAACGTGGGTTCGGTTTCTGCTCTGACCACCTTACATTTCCTTCAGCGACAGTCATCTCGCTTAGTAATATCGACATTATCGCGCAATTACCCACGAAAAATCTTGTCAAAAAACAAACGGAAACGGTGTAAAACTGTAGGTCCCAGTCCTCTTATTTCTCGACGTTTTGCTTTGCGACGTAAAATATGCGTTTCTATTTTTTATTACAAAGTATACATCATTGTACGTGAATACAAATTACGGCGTAAAAACTGTACGTCCCAATCACTGAGTATAAAACTAGAAAGCGTACAGCTCACTGGTTGTGAGAAGCTCTCCCGAGTTTCTTCATGGGATGTCATAGGAAACCATGACATTTATGAATTTAAAATTACCTAAAATGTCTTTTGTTTCCGATGTATATACCACAACGAGTATTGCCGTGAGCCACTGTACACGTGTATTTGCAGTCGGTTTTACATAACTGAGTAACATTTCAGTTTAAGTTTTGTTGCACATTGTTACTCTTTACTAACCTACGTAGCTACATCTTATACCTCTCTTTATTCTGAAGTATACTCTTTCAACTTCTCTCTGTTGTGGGGGTTTATTATTATTTATTACTTTCTTCCGGAAAACAGACAGCCGAGCTACTATCAAGTTTTGCTTTGTATTTTGTCGCACGTAAATCATCATCGTGAAAGATGATGGAAGTGAAAATTCACACATACATAGATGACACCAACGCAGTAAACTGACAGGTGGACTAACAAAAACAAATAAGCACAAAAATATTTACGAAACGCAAGAATTAGGCAAGAGTTGACAGAAAACAGAGACCCACGTGAGAGAACTCAATACGACAGAGTGTGCGTGAGAGAGAGTGACACAGATGTACGTTTGTGTTGGGTTGGTTTGTTGTTAACAAGTTGTTAAATGTGTAATTTTATAGGGTCTGACCTAAATTACGCCGCACAGGCACGAACGACAACTGTGAAATGTTCGACTTATATTTACAAAGAAATATTAAATATTCAATTATCAGAACTGGCATGTCATTAAAGGTCAATTATGTCTTCTTTATACTTTTCTGTGTGACTGTCCGTAGTGTAAAATCGATTAAGTCTTAATTAGCAGGAAATTCTAATTAACTTTTCCCAAGTTTTCTGTTCTCCGGCCTCGGTACCAGCTTCAAGAAGTAAATCTTTTTGTGCGACCTTTTTTTCATTACAAGCAGATATCAGCATTCAAAATCCGATTAACAAAATTGCATGGCTTGATTGTTTTAAAACCTGAGTCTGCTCATCATTCATATTCACACTTTACTACTTTGTCCGATGCGTGAAAACGTTTTATTTAGGGAACCATGACTAAAAATCGGAACCAAATCCTGCCACACCGGAGACTGGAACGGATTTTGGTTGAAGATAGTGTAAATTTTATGAAAAACAAATTTTATTTAAACCTGAGCATTCGATATCTCAAAAACTCAGTTGCCAACCCAAATCACAGCTGTTTGACATAGAGTTCTCTTCATTTTATTTTAACTTGAATATATTCAATGCTGTGACCAGTGCAATGGTTAGCATGAGTGAACGTAGGTACTATCACCGCTTTGACCACCTTTCATTTCTTTCAGCGACGATAATTTCGCCTTGCGACAGCGACACTATCGAGCCAAAGCTTTCAAATTCCGTTCAGAATCCGTGTAAAACTGTAGGCCCCAATCAGTCAGAGTACAATTAGTAAGCGCACAGCTCACCGATTGTCAGAAGCTCTTCCCAATCTCTACGTGGGATATCACTAGGCGGTCCCAAAACTAGGCCTACCTGACGTACAAATGGTGCCAGTAGTTTGAAAAAAAAATATTTTTGTGAAAAGTGACAACCTTATAAAACATATGTTTTAAGTTTCAAGGAAGGCGCCTCGTTGTTTTGAATTTTTATTTGAGCCATCAAAACTAAACGATCTGAGTAAATTTGTAAACATGGAAAAAATTGGTCATCGTTATGTAATTCAATATTTCCATTTAAAAGGTCTCAGTCTAAGCAATATTAAAGCCGAACTAAATTATACTCTGGGGGAGTCTGCTCCGTCGTTTATAACTGCAAAATATTGGGTATCAGAGCTTAAACGAGGCCGTACGAGCTGCCAAAACGAACACCGTAGTGGTCAACCACTAGAGGTGTCCACGCCAGTCACGGTTAAGAAAAACCACAAAATGGTATTTGATGATCGTCGGCTGAAATGATAGGCATTTCAGAAAGTACTATACATCGTATATTGACCGATGATTTGAAGATGAGAAAGCTGAACGCAAGATGGGTGCCGCGCTTGCTTTCAATAGAGGAAAAACAGCGTCGTGAAGATGTTTCAGTACAGTGTTTGGCGATGTTTCACCGAAATAAAGCCGAATTTTTACGCCGATTCATATCCAGACGTGGGTCCACCACTTCACACCAAAGGAACAGTCAAAGCAGTGGACTGGAATGGGAGAGTTGTGTCCAAAGAAAGCGAAGATGGTTCCACTTGCAGGTGAGGTTATGGCGTCTGTTTTCTTGGGATGCGCATGGGATAATTTTTATTAGTTATCCTGAGAAAGGAAAAACCATCAACGGCGAATATTATGCTAATTTATGGCAGCGTTTAAGTGATGAAATTGTTGAAAATAGGTTGTTGTTGGAAAAAGAAAGTGTTGTTTCATCAAGACAATGCTCCAGTTCACAAATTCACTATAGCGATGGCCAAAATTAATGAACTAAAGTTTGAATTGCTTCATCACGCACCTTATTCGCCAGATTCAGCTCCCTCGGACTACTTTCTATTTCCAACAACAAAATTATATTTCCTATCCGTCAGCAACATCTGTAGACTTTATATCCCGTTACATCTCTCAAAGGTTTGCGAATATATCCTTTCAAACGTTCTATTTTGAACAGGCATCATATACTCACAATCACGCTCACGTCTCGCACGCTCACCACGAGCAGTAAAACGAAGAGCAGAAAACCGTACCTACTCGGAAGCCGTAAAATTTAAAACCCTACGCGAATATGCACCCGAAAGTAAGACGAAAAAGAAAATGAAAAACTGTCACATACGCAGTCGAGTTGCTTTCGTCTGTTCCACACGCACGTTTACGTCCCAAAGGAGTAAAATGAGCAGCTCGCGTACCTCGCGCAATAGGTAAATGCTTATTAAGTAGAGATGTAATTCAAAATGATTCCAAATACAAATACACAAGTTCACCACATGCATATAAGAGTTACCAGAAACTACAGACAGCGGTTGCTAACCATAATATGTATCCCAAAGTACATAAAATTTATCACAAAGTACATAACATGTTCCAGAATGTACTTAAACTGTAGCAGAAAGTGCATCAAAAAAGTACAGAAAATGTACCAAAATACTGAATGGATACCAAAAAAGTACATAAAATTCACGATTAAGTAAATAAAATGCACGATTAAGTACATAACGTGTATCAAAAAGTACATAAAGCGTAACAAGAAATACATAAAAGTACGTAATGTGAATCGAAAACGTACGTAAAGTGTACCAAACAAAACAGTGCATCGAAAAGTTCATAAAGCGTACCAATAATTTACCACAAAAAACTTATAAATAATTACACATGTGAACTGAAATGATAAAATGAACTGAATTGAACTATATAACCGAAATAGTTCATTCTGCTGAACTGAAAACAACAAGGAGCGCTGACTTGAATGAACGAAAATGCGCAACTCTGCTGTGAATCAAGTAAATAATACTTGATTTGGATGTTATAGAAATTCACCACACAAGAATAGTACGTTTCTTTACAACCATGCAATAAAACTTTCAATCAATGCCCAATGAAGAGGTGGTGTTTTAGAACAGCTAACTTAATTTATCTTTTTAATTTTGTAGTATTTAAAAAAAAGTGAATGGCTTTGGGCAAAAAAAGTGAATGGCTTTGGGCAAAACTTGGAGATACGGGTCTGTTTTTATGTCTTTAATCACGTAGTGGTGTCCGTATATGGTTATATATTTTCGTGTTGTACTGTGATATTGAGCTTGTTGTTTTTATTTCCCGCTAAACTGATATTTAGACGAACTCGTATGGGGGAGCCGCTTAAAATTGCTTAGCTCCCCACACAAAGCTGTCGAAAAATTAGTTAAGAAAGGTTTAAAGAAACAGGCTTCTTGACCACACTTTAAGATAAATTTACCATCTACCCGTAACACCTATTGCAATTCCACATTTCCTTCTTCCCACATCTACATCCATATATAAAATGAAATGAATCTACCCATTTGAAATGGAGTGTTAACCCCCTGTTACGATTACACAGTTTCAACTGCAGACATACACCGTACAATTCCTAAACAGGAAATGTACATAACAACAACATCTGGCAACGCCATCTATACATCTGCTTGGTATGTGTAGAGAAAAATAAACAACGATAAACAGACGTTGCTGAGAAAATAACAACAACAACTTTGGCAAATATAAATAAATTAATTTTGACAATGGACAGATTAAGCAAACGAGAAACAAAAACAAACCCTAAAATCGGTACAAAGAAGAATCGCAATGTTTTTGTTTTTAAGAAATGCAAATTTACATAAACAATGTAGTGGTAACAGAGAACATGAAACACAAAGAGCGAGAGAGAAAAGCAGTGAGATACACAAAACAATAACAATAGCTTACCTTTGTATACAGCCAAGATGAGAGAGAACGCTTTTAAAGAGCTGATGTGGTTGGTATGTTGCTGTTGTTGTCACTTCTCCAAAATTTTGCCAAATGTCAAATGTTAAAAATGTACGCAATTTTGAGTTATTATTTCGTATCGAATCTTTTGCCAGAATTCGTATTTAATTTTTGTTTTCACCATTCAGATTATTGATTTACAAATTGTTTTTGAAAGGTTTGATTCCTTTTCACTTCAAACTTTGTTTTTGATTTTTGTCATCAATTGATTATTCCACTGTGTTTCGCGAGAGGAAAACAAAATAAAAATTAATCAAACAAAAAAAATAACAACAAAAACACAATATTCATATGTATGTACATATGTACTTATATGTATGTCTGTTTGAATATGTACATATTTTTTTATTATTGACTTGAGCGATTTTTATGTAATACCAACGAATCAGATGCCCCAAAATACCCGTGTACCCAGTAGCACCGAAAGTTGATTTTGTTTTGCTGCTGTTTTGTTTTTGTTCCGATATTACCACTGCACAAGCGAAACACAACCCACATCAAGTCCAAACAATACCACCAGCTGAACAACTACAAACAATTGTCAAATATGTTTTTGAATCGACCAACAAACCAAGCGACTGGGCAGAGTAGCCAAACACCCAACAACCAACCATCCGTCCAGCCAGCCAAGCTGCCAAACATCATTCATCCATCCGTCCACCTTCCCCCAAAACATGAATAATGGGCAAACCTTGCTCGTTGTTTGAGTCTCAGCAACAACAAGCAAATAAGCGTAAGCGACTTTAATACGATAACAACAACTTTCAGTTGATATAAATATAAGGGAAGAATCCCCACTTGAGAAGTGCTCGTTTTATTTTATGCAAAAAGATGAGAAGACGAACAAAGTGTTGAAATTAAACAGGTAAACCACACTAATGACCAGTTTTTCAGTCAGTGGCGATCTTCGTTTTGTTGTTAATCTGTGGTTAAACATCGAATTGTGTTGTTCAGTCAATGGTTAACAATGAATTAACCAGCCAATGTTGGTTGGTTAAAGCATGAAACACATAGACGACGACAGGCTACATGAACACACGACTACAAATGCCGCTGACTGCAAATGCAGACGTGTGGCAGCTACTGAATTATTTTCAAGACGGCAACTGCAAAGTAAACAGCTGATCTGTAATGTTGACGTTTGTGTTATTTGTGTTAGAAGAAAATAAAATGTTTGGAGAATATTTAATAAATATTATTACAAACAGTGGTGCCACTTCAGGTATTGACAGCTCTAACCTGTTGATTGTCGCCCACACAAATAGAAATTAGTTTAATTCAACTACAGCTACATAAGTAGCATAGACAACAACCTGCAGTCGTGTCGCCTTGCCGTCGTTAAAATATTCACTTGCATATAAACGCATGTATTTTATTTTTGACAGGTTGTGGTCGGTAGCCTGTCGTCGTCTATGTGTTTCATGCTTAACGTGTAGTAAGAACCATGTGATTTTGACAATCACATTACTGACCATCAAAATGAGAAATGTGAGATTGTATTAAATAAATACATGTTTCTATTCTTAGTATTTGTTCATATTCTTTGAGTCCAGATCGACAGTTTCGTCTTTGTGGGCTTTTATTCAGTTTTGGTACAAATGACTTCGATTTTATGCATTTATTTCTCATTTTTCCTTATTCCATTTTGGTTGTTTTTGTATTTAGCCCAAAGAGACGTTTTTTCCAATCAGAATACAAGGGTTGCCATAATCGTTAACGATACGACGGCTTACATTAACTCGGCACTGAAAAAAAATATAAAGTCAACTTCTAAATAACTTTGAATTACGATTAAATAATCCAATAGTTAACTCCCTACTATAAAACATTGATATTCTCTTGTGATAGTAAATACATTGGTGACAAGAACTTCAATTTGCTATTCAGGGTGGCAAATAAAACCTCTTTTCGAGTTTGAATTTTATGACCGATTTTGTTAGTTTTAGTTAATGTATGATAAGTTCATGCTACAAGCTCTTTTCATTTTAGTTGACAATGATAGTTGTAATCAAGATTTATTCATTTTTTTATCATTCTTTTGATTTTGTTATTGTCTAATATGCCAAAGTTTGTTTACTTTACTATTTTTGTTTACGTTATTAGTTTGTTCACAAAGTTTGAAAGAATTTGTAATAAAGTAGATGGATTTATTAGCGAAAACAGTTCGTTAAACATTAAACAGCTTTACAACTATCGGCTTGAATCTTCATTATGAGCACTAAATGTAACACATGAAATGAAATTGCAATTTTCACATTGTATTTACATCAGCTGACTTTGACATATGAGGCACTTTAATTTCATCAACAGCTGCTGCTATAACCTGAATAAATAAATCTTGGTTGTAACGTTCACAATAGCGTGCAACGAAGAAAAAACCATTTTTACACTGTTCCAAGGGTTTAAGAAAAGGTTCAATTCACACCGTAAACAAATTTGGCGATTTTTCAGATAAAAAATGTATGACATGAATAGGACCAAGTTTTCTAAACCCCTGGAAAACCGAAAACATGGGTAATTTCTTTGATTGGACACTCCGTTTGGGAGAAATGTTAATTTTTCTAAATTGTAATAAGTATTTATTTGGTAAATTGTTGGGTATTGCCAGATTGATAAACTATAAATTTCAGCTGTTGTCAGCAACAACAAAAGGTCTTCCTAATGTATTTTTTAATTTTGGTAACAATCCAATAATTTTTAAAACAAAAAAAAAAGCTTTAGGCTAGTCACAGAAATTACAGGATATGTAATTGAAAATAATTCAGTGACGGTTTTCATCAGTTCGTTTTCATCAGTTCGGCATTTACACCAAACAAGATTAACCCATTTTGAAGGTTAATCCAGATGACGCGTCGCCACATACAAAACTTTTTTGTAACTCACGCCGCCGTCGATATAAATCGCTCTTGTTGGTTTCAACTGTGAGCCGATTGTATCGACTAGCGCCATTTGACTCACTGATTCAATTTTAAAGGATCTGTTACTTCAAACACATCCCAAATGTGTACAAAACTTGCAAAACCAAAAGACGCAAACTTAATTTTTTTGTTGTGTTGCCGTCTTCGATAATTTTGTATCGGCGTGGAGTTTGTCTAAGCACGGAGTTGCCAACTGAAATTTCAATTTAATCTCAAATTGGGCGGTGTAAATGGCAAAGAGTAGAGGACAAAGTTATCGCTAACCTTCCCGCGATAAACGGCAGTGTACATTTGTTATAAATCGAATACCTATTCAAGATCAACAATTCCACACCGGTACGAAATGTTAAGCTTTCGGTTCTCTTATTAGAGGTATCCGCCGCCACAGACAGTTGTAGCAGATCGCCGTCGATTAGAGACCCACGTTAGACGCCCAAACTAACCATTACACCACGTCACTACATACAGTGAGTCACAGTGAAAATCACGCACCTGCATTTTATTTCTACACAGCTGTATAAAAATAAAACAATTAAAGTTAAAAAAAGCTATTTTTATTTGAAACAAATCATCAGTTCGCTTAGTTGGGAAAAAATAAAATTGAACTTTAAAATACATTCATTTAATAAATAAACAAATAAAAGAGAATAATACTAAATATTTGGATCTCGCAATGAAAATCATACACGAGCAGTAATAATGTTAGTGCATAAAAACGTTACTACTTCGTTAGCAGTTCCTTTCGCCCATTGACATTCTCCAGACGTTTTCCCATTGATCGCAACAACTTTTCGGTGTAGTCAGTTCTGGTTTGCGAACATTCCCTCCGTTGGTCATTCCTGAGCATCTACCAGCTGGGGATAATACGTTCTGCCATGCATACCTCCGAAATATGCCACAATCCCTCGACATCATTTAAATCTGGTGGTTGGGTTGGTGTTCCAATTCCAACATGTGCCTTGGGCCATTGTCTGGGTAGAATAGAAATCCACCTTAAATTCCAAGATTTGTGGCACTTTTTCCAACATCCCCCTCAAGATGGTAGAGACACATCCATTTGTCCATAATTGCTTTTATAAAATGACGACCCTCAACTCCTGACACTGACATGCACCCCCAAACTATGAAGTGTCCGCTCCGTGTTCAGCCGCTGCCATCTTGTCACGAAATTTAAGTTCACATTCACTCGTCCATCAGGGCTAAATGTACTAAATTTGCCCACGTCAGTGAACAAAACATGTCCCAGAAACCAAACAGCTCGTCCGCACAATCCCCCGCGAATATTTTCCGAAACGCTGAATTCCCTGTCGATGAGTATGACCCAGAAAGGGCATCTCGTCCATGCAATTAATTTTCCCATACTATACAGTGAATCGTCTCCGCATTCGCCATCCCCCAAATAATTCTCAGCCACAACTGCGACTTTTGTAGCACATGATCTTGAATCTGCCTCCTCTTCTCGAACAATCCATCGTCAATCAGCATTATCAAATATTCCCCGGTTGCCCGTCCAAAACTTATCCTCCCTCCACTGTATTATAATTTTCATAGCGCTAAATAATATCCCGAATTGTATCACTGCTCGAATTAAATAATCCGGCAATATCCCAAAAGCATTCTCAGGCTCGTGTAGAGAAATTGCAATTTCCGATCCAGCGCCAGTTGTCCACCCCTCTGGGTCCATTCCCTCCACGCACAAGTGCCGAAATGCCAACAAAAACACTAACTAAATCCCGAAATGATCCAACCCATCGTTAAAATCACCTTCACAGAGGATAAACGCGCACGCCCACCCACCAAATCCAAATCACATGTGGTGTATGAGTTTCGCCGTGGCCTTCAAATACTCGTTACCATTTTTTTCTTTAATTTTGTATTTTTAAATAAATACATTTCAATGTTAATTTTGTTACTTTATAACTCACGTGATCTTAAATTAAATTAGAAATAAAAATTTTGTGAAAACACAAGCCATTTAATACTATAATCATCTCTGAAGCAAAATATTACTGATGCATGATTTTTCACTGTGAGTCACTGTATGTATTTCTAATTTCACCAGAAAATAGTGCTGGATTTTTAAGAGAGTATATAAAGGGCTTCCAATAGGTGCGGATACATTTTAACAGTTCAGGGTGGTTAAATTGTTTTACCTTATTTGCCTGTGTGTTTTTTATTTATGCCAAAGACAAATCACTATGGCAATTTACGGTGTAGGGCAACACGAGCAAATTACAATATTTTATGAGTTGGAAGCGGGAGTTCCATGAACGGATTCGCAGTTGGAAGCGGCAGTTCAATCCACAGGTCTATTCAAGTGGATAGTTAGTCATCCGCAGAAGGTCACTGTTTTGGTGTGGATTGTGGTCCGGCGTCGTCATCGGTACCACTTCTTCAAAACCGACGATGGCAATTTCTTTTGCCAAAATTGGTGGATATGGATGTGAACGACTTGTGGTTGCAGGGTGGCAGGGTGGCGCAACGTGCCTCACAGCTGATGCCACAATATATATTCTACACAACCAACTTGTTTTATTACAATTTAACGTCTACCCGTCCCTATTGAAAACTCCTCTTAACAAATGGAATACTAGTCCAACAATTCTACTAAGCACCTCCTCTTGTGACAAAATAGTTCATAGTGACTTGTGAACCAAAGTCTCGACGGCCTCGTAACTACCATCTTATCTCTTAAACTGAGTTTTCTATTACATTCCATGTACGGATTCGGAGGAGTTACTCACAATTAGTGAGCGGCTTAGTTAGTTAGTTAGTTAGTTCGAAAAGAGGGGCGTGGTGTTGAGTGTTCAGAAGGAGCACTCTAAACCTTCCCATGTCAGTAAAGACATACACTTAAGCCGCTAAGTTCGACCTGTTGTGCAGTGAGCGGCTTACTTCTTGGGACATACTATTTTACACCGATTCTGAAAGCTAGTTAAAGCCTATTTACTCTGTATCGGGTGTCTCTTTTAGAGGTAATATTTTTTCCGATAACGATTAAACGGTCACAAATTGATCAGATCTGGCAACGCTATTTCCAATTGTGCTCAGTTTGGTTTGCTTTTCAGCATGAATATACCGAATGACTATCGCTTGCGCCGTTCGCTTGATTAATGGGTACAAAATCAACAGGACGTCAACTCACTGTTTTATCCTAATATTCTGTTCAGTGATGATGCCCATTTTTGGCTCACTGGACATTACCGCCTTTGGAGTAACGAGAATCTTCGAGAGATTTATGAGGCACCGTTACATTCACAAAAACTCACTGTGTGGTAGGCTTTATGGGCCGGTGGAATCGTTGGTTCTTACTTCTTTAAAAATGAGAACGGCGTGAATATTACCGTCAACGGCGGTGGAGCCATGGTTGCCGATTATTTCGTGCCCCAATCGAATGGAATGTTGACAGAAGACAAGTTTTTCCAACTCGATTTATTGAAGGAAACATTTGATGAATGCGTTATTGCTCGAAATGGGTCAGTCAATTAGACACCGTGATCGTGCGATATAACGCCTCAAGATTTCCTTCTCTGGGGTTACGTGAAGTCAGTGGGTTATCCGAGCAAAGCGGAAGCTTTGAACGCATTGTGCGAACCACTACCGAGATACGGATAGTGATACTAGTGTAAACTAGCACGTCTATAGAGAAAGGACTTAGCGATCCTCAACCCTGAATAAATAATGGCAAGGACCTTAGTGTACCAATTGATTCAACGTAGCGCAAGAATTCGTGAAGTCATTTCAGCGCAACAGTAGCGATAATTGTAAGGAAGGGTGCAATGATTAAAGAGAATGTAAGCCGTTTACCCCAGAATTCACAATGAAAAGTTAGCCACCGACTATACTCTGACTAACGACTTTTAATTCATAACACTTTAACTAAACTGTGATCTAAGCGTGGCTACAAAGCGGACGAATAGATACTGCTTTTACTAACAACAGTCGTAACTATCAGTCTGGCATATAACTAAAGCCGGCATGTTCATATTAGAGTTATCCCGTAAATACACGCTGAAAAATATGACATCTGTGACATATTCTCCCAAACACATTCTGCAGGAATCCTGTATATATTTAAAACACACTCCAAATATTCATGTATTTTCAAGTCCTTTACTCACTTATATTTAAATGCAAACATTATAATGTTTAATTGCAAAGATGCATACTTTTACGTGGAACCATATGTGTATTTCTACCCTACATCCATATTCTTACGTCGAAGCATTCGCGTGTTTCCACCCAAACAAACAATTGCCGACTGAATGCATGAAACTAAAGCGCAACAGATCAGTCAACATAGGAAACACTCAATTCATTTACACACGCATTCAGGAATATTTATGAATCACTGACTGAAAGGATAATGCACTAACTACACTCTGAATAATCTGTATTTTTGTTGTTGTTTAAATGCGAATATAACATGTTTGTTGCTTGCCACAAATACATTATACTTGTATCCAAACACATTGTGTTTGCTATTCACTTTTACATGTTTGAGAGATCAATGTTTAGTTTGTTATACCATATGTGCTGATGACCCAAATTTGGTTTTGTTTGTCGAAAACTGGTGAAAACAAAAACGTGATAGACAACAAAAAAAAACTACACAGCTGCAGATCTTCAATTCATGAAAACAATGTTCCAAACACATATATGGTTCCGGCAATATGATGCTGGGGACTTTTTTTGTGTTTACAGATATGCACTTGCAATAGCATTAACTTAGGCGGAGAACAATCGCCCTTTATCATATTTTATTACTTTGCTCTCAACAGAGCATAACTACAACAACAAATTGACGTAAGCAGTGCACCAAAGACAGCTGTAGTTGTATCACAAACAAATCTGTATTTGGAACACAATTATATACATTATAACATATGAATCATTGTGTGTCACACATCTAATATAGAATAGCAAACACAATGTGTTTGGACACAAATATACTATATTTTCCACAAGCTCCAAACACATGTTATATTTGCAACTAATCAAGAACAAAATACTGACTTTTTACATAGTAGGCAACTTTTATTAATTAACTCTTTGGTAACGATTGAGTAAGTCTAAAACCCATTCTAGTTAGACACTCGTTAGACGGATCATTTATCCAGTGTCTAACTTCTCGTTATGAATATTAGATGAAGTGAACGTGAATTTTTTGCACTGTAGCCATCCACTTAATTGTTAAGCTCTGTCCACACTGAGCGTAAATAACACAATAACATGATATCGAGAGGAAATCCGTTGATTTTTGTTTAGATTTTGTATGAGGAAAACAACCGCTGTCCCTATCAAAATCACGTTGTCTTTTTAATTATACTCGGAGGAGGCTACAAAGTGATGTGCGTCCAATGTTAAAGCCTCGTATTCAGTTCTTGCGAAATTTTCGTAAGGAATTTTGTCATTTATCTCTAAACGGAAAATTTTGCAGCAGAGAGTTACCACATATCTCTGATTTACCTTGCAAATATTTCAGTAATAATTCATATTTGCACTCTATTTTATTTTTAACGCATGTGCTATTTCTTTTGTTTACTAAAATAATCGAAATGTCAAAATTCCGGTCCCAAACAATTGTTTTCGTACGAAATAAGTTTAGCGTAACAACCCTGTACTTGATTTTGCCTACGAAATTTTCGCAAACAGCTGAGTACCAAGCAAATAAAAAGTGAGCGAAATTTTCGGTTCATGAAATTTTCGTTATTTTTTATACACATACATACATACTTCTTATCGCAACGAAAATTTCATAAAAACTGAACACCGGGCTTTAAGAACGAATAGATCTCTTGTGGATCGAAATAGGTAGATGCGGTTCCGTGAAACTTTGAATATGGTGGTCATATCTCTTATTCCAAGGTTAGTATATAGGAAACTAAATTTGTTAAACCCTGAACTGACTTTATACATCTACGTTTCTCGACAGAACGGAGTTATCATTTTGATATCTGTGTGATAAATTGCAACCTCCCTTCAGCTGATTTTCAATACAGAAATATAACGATTTTGGGATAATGTGTATTCCAAACCTTTGATTTGGATTTGAAATTTAGATTTATCAAGTTCTCTCAAATTACAGGCAACGTATATAAGAGACAATTGTCTGGACGCACAGACGGTGTTTCCAACATAAGATTGCCTTACAATTTCCCCAGATAATTGTAGCATCAATATGGACTTTCCCACATTGCAGAGGGCTTCCCTTCGCTTCCAACATTATTAGGTTCAATGTAATTTGAAATAGATTTCAAAAACATTTGCTTCGAACATCGCATATCATTGACATGCAATTATGGCATATACCCCCGCCCCTGGCTAAATGACCTCGTGCATACAAAAGTATATAGTATTGATTATTGTTCAGGCATTCGCAATCACATATCGCGAATTGCATGTAGTCGACAACATCACATCTTTAGTTCATTCCATTTTGTCATTCATTCTTCTTTCTGCTGCTTCAGACGCACAACCGAACCGACATGCATCTCACTTAAATCAAATATATTTACAACCACAAGTATCCATCACTCAATGCCTCCACGGAACAATTAGAATGTGTGGTCCGCCACATGGTCAGCTCAGTCCCATCAGTCGGGGCTGAAGAGGAGTCAGGGCGACACACACAACATACACGGAACGGCGCCACCATCGCCAGTCAGCTACATTCTTTCCTCCCGTGTTCTTTGTGTCAACCCAAAGACACGAGACTTTTCATAATTCTGTTGTATCCGTATATCGTGAGGTTTGCATGATTTTTGCCATTTCCCCGGGGTAGGGATTTTGAATATGTACAAGTGAGGTGGCGGTCTATGCGTGTTCCAGTCACTTTTATGTACTTACAGACATATATATTACAAGTATGTACATATATGTTTCATATACATGCATGTAGTTACATGTCCATACGTATGTCTTATGTTTAGAAGAACCATTAAGAACATCTTAAAATGGATTAGCCTCGATTTCATGTAAGAAAATAAAACAAAGAAACCTCAATTATCGTGATAAATATCGTAACGACATTGGGGTCCCCTTTTTGTACCCTACCACCTCGCCTTCTGATGTGGAATATAGAAAAAAAAATTTTGATTCCCAGCAAGACAGGATACAAAATTCACGGGTCTCTAGGCAATTTCAAATTTCTACAGCAGATTTATTCTGAAGTGATTCTTGTACTTGTTTCGCCTTGGAACATTCCTACCGGACATACGAAAATTAAAACAATATTTGTACAATAAAAGAGTCCTCGTTAACCTTCAAGACCCTAGGTACGTAATCACGGACCTTGCCTTTCCGCCCTATTTGAGCCGATGTCACGACTTCCAATGCAGCGACAAGATACCATAGAGTAATCGTATACCTAGAGGTGTCATCTGCCTCAGCTGATGTTTCATTTCACACTGTTCGTGGTGAAGTTGGTGCGAGAGAGAGAGACATTTGATGTAGATTGACTTTCACTAGGTGGAGTTACAAGAACTGTTGACTTAAATTTGTCATATCGTTTTGGATGAGAACTGTGAAATTTAAACGTATTTTTGACTTTTTTGTTATCTTTTATTGTTAGTATACATTTGTGTTGTATTTAACACAAAACTTGTAACACGTCAAACGAAATGCCGTTGCTGTTTTATCAATACTATTAAATCAATACTTTTCAACATTCAAAGTTCATATGTAACCAAACCTAATCTCGATAATTTTCTGAGAGAATTGGCTAGTCTATGTATATGATTACTCTATGCAAGATACTTGTAATACAGCCTTTGCGTAGGATATTCCCCCTGAGTACAATCAAACTACGTTTGAAGAACCACATGCTCTATAAAATGAAGTTAGTATATGGAGAGATCGGTATTATCCTGCAGTTTCAAAAGTAGCTAGTGGCTCTATGTAGTCAGTTATTTCGTTAGCGAAAAGCCTGACTAGCTACTTGAGTGGCTACAGGTAATGCTAGAGTTCGCCTTTTGATTATTATAAGTATGGAAACAAAGAAAAAACAATGCACTGAACCGTTATCCCCTTATGATTTGTTGGTTGCTTGGTTATTTTTTTGTGTTGGCGTCAGTTGCTATTAAACGTTCGTAGAAGTATCATCGTGACAGCGTACCGTCAAAGACATCCCCATGTTAAATTCGTCAGTGTAAAGCATTGCTGGTAGTCTGGCGGGTAGTTGATGGTAATTATTGGTAGTTAGGGAAATAACTAAAAATTCGTTAGCTACGTCGCCTGCAGGGTAACTACTGATTACAAACACATTGATTTGCGAGCGTATGTATAGAGTAATACTTATATGTAGAGTTCACATTTCTCTCAGCAAATTTATGATATTTGCCCTGTGATATGAGCGTTAATAATACCAGATTGAGGCAATGGTTCAAAACAACCAACAAAATAAGAACAACGGTATTTCGTTTTGTGTGTTAAAATTATGGTGTAAAGTACTACACAAATGTATGCTAACAATAACAGTTAAGAAAGAAATGTAAAACACATTTAAATTTCACAATTTTTCACCAAAACGACCTGGAAATTCAAGTCAGAAGTTCTTGTAATTCCAGCTGGTGTAAGTCAATTGTCGTCAAACATCTCTCTATCACACCGACCTCACCACGATGAGTGTGAAAGGAAACGTCAGATGAGACAAATTGTCTCTCTATATATAAGAATTACTCTATGAGCGTATGTCACACAACTTCACCATACCCTGCGACGGTATAGTATGAAAAGATCCGCGCTAGCGAGAACCCTAAGACTTTTGAAATTACATAATAATACATGTAAAGGTAAACCACAGTTTATCGCGGGAAGGTTACCGATAACCTTACCGATAACCTTAACCTTCCGAGACCAATAAATTGAGATGTTTTTGAAATAACTAAACCTTTCAAATTGGGTCAGTCGGTCAAATCGGCTCAAACATTACACCGATGAAAGCCAGTTATATTGGCGGCGGCGTAAGTTTCAAAAAATGTTTGGTGGCGGCGACGCGTTTGAAGCGCGTTCCGTCTGCCGAACAGTTGATTTTTGTGTATGTTTTTTATGGTTGCACTTTGTTGGTATTTAGCAGTGTTGCATCGATTTCTACACCAGTTTAAAATAAGTTTAAAAATTTAACTTCACTTTTTACTGATAAAATTTTTATGAGTTATCGTCTGGGTTAGCGTGGGTTAACCTTTGAAAGTCTGGGTCGTTGTAAACGCCGTATAAGGTTTTTACTCCCAAGTTGTTCTGATCAAACGTCAAGATGTGGCAATATCCTGCATCTTCTAACCGCTTGTAAAAAAACACTTACACTACTAATTAAAGCATTCCTCACATCTCACTTTAGCCTTCTCTCTCTCTCTGCCGTTCTCTCTATCTCTCTTTCTCTCTCTTTGTCACTTTTAAGACTTATGTTCAGTCAGGATTTTAATTGTAATAGATTAAAGACTTTCACCACATCCATCCAGAATAGAAGGGTATCACATGTTCCATCATTGCCGGTTATATTTCAATCCCATCGACCATTGCTATGCAAATAACATTTGTGTTCTCTGTAGCCAAAAGCAAAAATTAAATGTGTGACATTTATTGATTTAAAACAAATGTTAAAAAATACAACTTTTCAAATATAAATAAATTGAAAATAATGCATGAGCCATTCGTTAAACGACCAGGGCATTGGAAGTGCATAATGCGTGAGATCTTTTGCCAGTCATATACTTTAAACCTGAACTTTATAAATTTCTAAGTACAAGATAATTATACACCATTGCTTGTTGCGTTTTTAGGATATCAGCATCCTTTAGTACACTGAGCAAAAGTTTGAAAAAAAATCCATCCAGACTACCTCTATATTTTTTGATGTGGTTCACTATCTTGAAAAAAATATGAAATGGTACAATTTGCATTTTAAATTTTATTTTCCAAAAAATGCCGTTTTGGTTTTGTTAAATTTCTCAAGATTTCAATAACATATGTTGGTAAGAAAAATCTTAACCAATTCTTAATAAAACTACCCATTAGATGAATGATTGCAATTGGCAATCGGTTAACGGGTTCTAGAGATATTGACGTTCACTTTTCAAAAAAAAAATATTTGTTTTGATAAAATTTAAACCTTGTTTACCCTGATGAAAAATATAAGTAAACGGTTTAAAACCGTTTAAAAAAGTAAATCGATTGTTTGTAGCTTGTCGCAAATATAGTATACTTGTGTCCAAACACATTGTGTTTGCTACTGAATATTACATGTTGCAGGCACAATGATTAATAGGTTATAATATATGTTTTTGTGACCCAACTGTGGCTTTGTTTGTTGAAAACTGCTGAAAACGTGACAGACAACAAATAAAAAAAGCAGCAGATCTTCAATTCATGAAATCGATGCTTGGAAAAATAAATACATGGTTCCTGCAAATACAGAGGCCGCTTTATCAGCGTGTATGAAAATGAATTAATAAACAAAAACTGAATGTAAATTTTTGAAGAATAGAAATATATTAAAATAGAAATAAATTTAAATATTTTTTATGCAGTTTTTCGTATTTAGGAGACCAAGCCACGTGAAACAGGTATAGTGAATTGTTAGACCTCAAGGACAAATTTCGATATTCTGTGCGAATCGAATCTTGATAAGACAAACTTTTCTTGTTAATATCTAAGAATATTACTCGAAACCTGCGGAATTTAGATCTCGACGCTGAGCTGACACATCTTCGATGGGTCATATTCTGCAGATAGTGAAAAGTCTCATAGTCGGGTTAGCGAATAATATGTAAAATAAACAGTCCCGGACAAGCAACGGTGCCGAATAAGGATATGGAATGTTATGTCTGTTGGTATATGTCTGGGTATTGCAAACATGCACATCATCGTCCAGGACTCTAGATGCCACCTAATAAGCATCAAGCCTAACTACGTTTCTTATGGCTGAATACGGAGGAATTGGATATGCACTCAGTAAAAAAAAAGTAGGGACCCTGGTTGACGTCTGACCCGTAATGAGCTCCTGTACAGGAGAAAATAAAACAAGCAGTCTTAGAATATGAGGAACTTGAATAGATCACGTGCCACAATCCAACGATTGTTAGTTAATAACACTTTAACTAAACTGTGGCTTTGGTGGCTACGAAGCGGACAAATATATATATGCTAACTTTTGACGAACAGCTGTCGTTTTACTAACAACAGTCATAAGTATCAGGCTTGCATTTAACTAAAGCCAACATCTTCATATTAGAGTTAGACAGTAGATAGGAACCTGTTATGAATTAACTCTTCGAAAATTACAGTGCTGACGATCCGCGCCATCTACCAAATGCAACGGAAGCTACACGGAAAATTTTGTACGAAGCTATATCTGAGCTTGGCATCGCTGCTAACCTGATATAACTTTTCAGAATCATACTGACTTGACTAACAAGAAATACTGTGTAGAGGTTAGTAAACATTGTAAATGTGCGTGAAGATAAATTCGAATGTATGTACCTAGTAAAGACACAAACCACTGCAGTTAATCGAGCTCTGTTATTGTGTTAACTAACAGAGCTATGTTAAAATACTTAAAATGGAAAAATATATATAATTAATCAGGTTTTAGCCCATTTTAACAATATTTAAATTCCAAATTTAAATGCTTTTATATTATACCTGGGCTTTTTTAATTTACATTGAATTTTAATTTGCATTACTTTATCTAATGCAATGCAAAAGAATTACCATTGTTTGCAATGACAATTAAAAATGTTGAATTTCCATATGCTCAGGCAATGCAAATGCGGGTTGTGGAATCGGATGCCAATTATACTGAAATATCGGAATGCTTTTAATTGTTTTGAATTTGTTTGATTGCGGGCAATTCTCTTTTTAAAGTATTTTATGTTTAGAGGTTTTTGGCTTCGATTGGTACTTGCCTCGTAGTTCATACAAATTCATAAATCTGAACATATAAAATAGTTGACACCCAAAAATGCCATCTATGTAGGAAATGCTTTGAAAATAACTACAATTGCCAATATTATTTAATATTGTCATAATGTCGTTCAAAACAACAAGTTTCTAGATTTCATAATAAACACTTTAGAGAAATCGGACGTAAAACACGGACCAAATGTATACGTGCTGACAGCCCTTGAGGTAGAATTTTTGAATTTACTAAAGCATTTTCGACGAATTTGGCCTGCTGTGGGCTAATGGGTTGGAAGACACAGACCAAGTGTATACCCCCTGTGAGCCGTAGGGGTGTATATTTTGATCTAAACATAATAATAAATAAAGTCCTCAGTTGAAATTCACGTTTCATATATCAGTTTAAAATGAGGATTTTGACATTCTGAAAGTATTTTGAAATATATGGTTCTTTTTTCACAATGTATCGAAATGGAATCCGAGTAGGTGGGTTTGACAGTGAATGAGGCCAAGAAAATGTTAATGGTTTTAATGAAAACAACTTCTTCTCGGCTGGAAAAGTCTGTGATCATTGATAACCATCGGGGTAGCGAACGACTTTACTTACCTATTTACCTCGATTCGGTTGAAACTATATCAATAACCTCAGCCCAGAAACCAAATGGTGATTTGTGCTTCCAAATATATTTAGCTTCGGGCTCTGCAAGCAGTTTCAAGATAACATCTTCGAAAATTTCAAATGTATCAGACGCCAACTGTCTTGCTATTTAGCCCAAGAACCTGGACCATCTCGCTGAAACAACGCTAAGAGTCATCGACGAAAAAGTTTTTGAAGTTTCTCGAACTGAGAAATTATTTGTTTTATCAGCGCAATTAATTATTATTTACGAATTTTTCAATTCGATTTCAAAGAAATTGATTAGTTTATATGTTTTTTGTTGTTGTTAAATAAACAAATATTAAATTCACCTATAAAATCATTGTGTTTAGCAAATACGATAAACAACACTCATGTTATAGGTTAAATGGATGTCGTTACAATAGGAAATCACACCATTGTTATATATGACTTTAAAATGTCACATAATCTTCCCTCCATACCTCCCTGGGGTATCTCATCTATTATTTGACAGTACTCAGATTGCCAAAATGCCAACCACAAATAACCCACAAGAAATAAATGTCAATCATTGAATTAACTCGATTCGAATGTGGTGAATAAAATATGAGAACCCGTTGTGCCACAAGTGCTGACTATTAAAGTTAATGGCGATTAGGACCAAGTTTTCTGTTTAAAATAAAACTAATTTGAACATTCAACCAACTGCTAACTTTCGACGAACAGCTGTCGTTTTACTAACAACATTCATAAATATCATGATAACCTTAGGCTAAAACAGACATGTTCATATTAGAGTTAGACAGTAGAAAGGCAAGAGTTATCAATCAACTCTTGACTAACGATTGACCATGGTACAATAATATGTTCATGGTAAAGTAGTAAGAACAGCTGTTTTAATTTTTTTCATGGGGTTCTTCGCTTCGGCTGCCACACTCACATGTATTTTGTTTTTGTACTCTTTTGCATTCTTGTGTTGTTGGTATGTATTTGTGTAGAGTTTGACAGCTGAAGCGAATAGAACAAAAACAAAATGCCTGTTGTTGCTGCCTACAACAACAACAACACGCGCTGCTATTACCATGAAGATATTATTGTACCATGCGATTGACTTTAGTTCCAATTAGTCTTGATGGTTGACGGTAAGCGTTGCATTTGGGGGTTGCATTTTGCATGTGTTAGAGAGAGACAACTAAAAATGACGGTTTACGACGGTAGACTTCTGCAGGTTGAAAAATCAACCGTCAGCCGTCAAGACCGATCAGCTGTTATTGTTATTGCTTTTACTTCGACATTTTTTGCGCGGCAATACACAATTACACGGCAACCATAATTTTCTTTTTATTTTTTATTTGACACAATCACTTTTTAACACAAAACTCATGCATGCAAATTATATTTTGTACAAATGCTCTTGAATCAATTTTGTTTGGTTTGTTTTGTCTTTCTACCGTCTAACCGTCATAACTAACCGCGCAATATTCAGTAGAACGTCAACCGTCTACCGTCAACCGTCAAGACTAATTGGACCTTTAGACTAAAAAACGTTATAGTTAGACGCTCGCTGAATGGAGCGCGCGTTCAGTGACTGCATTTTCGTTGTTAATACGGGCGGTAGTGTTTTCCATTCTAGGAGAACATCGTCACTTTGGGTGTTCCAGTAAGCGTTTGTAAAAGGAACAGATCCAAGGGAAGGGTATTATGAAAATCATTCGTCTCTCTTACCAAGTTAATACTGCTGGGATTGACAATCTCATTGATGCAGGTAAAAACAACCTCAGTGAATGAACAATGACCTGCGTATCCTGAGCAATATTTGCAGAAAACTGTTGAATATAGAGTATAAGAAAGAACAAAGATTTTTAAAAATGGAGTCTAGGAAACATTTCGCCGACGGCATTGAGAACGAATCTGAGATATCCAAACTACATAAAGTCCACTCGCCGATTCCCCTCTCTGGTGTATCTGAAAGAACTAAACGGACAGTGGACGACATTGAGTGTTGAATCATTAAACCCTCTGCTTAACATACACTACCAAGGCAACTAGTCCGAAGATACGATATATGGTCGTGACAATCCATTACACTGGGCAATACGAGTTCACCTAGTATCACCTAGTCCTGACTGAATAGCACCAGTGGAGTTACAAAATAAACTATACATTTGGGTTAACTTCCTTTTGTTCAAGCTGCACTCAGCCGTTAGAAGTATATCCCCGTTACCAAATAGGTATTCATTCCGAAGGCAGGGAACCCGTCCCGTATTAGTCGAAAGGACTTTACACAAATCAATCACTCATATTTCCTTCTGAAAGCAATTGAAACGATGATTCCGTACATCCATATACACTTTATAGATATATTTATTTATCTCCTAGAAAAATCTATATATATGACGGAGTACACCTTTTATCACAGTTGTTGATATAGAGTGTGTCTTCAACAACGCCTTGCCGAGGTTGATAAAATCGGCACTATCTGTTGATTAATAGATCATTAATTTGATGTATGGATTAGTTGCGCATGACATCATCCCCACACAACCTTAACTATAAATATGAATAGGGAAACCCATAGAGTAATGACGTGTAGAGCTGTCATTGTTCTCATCTGACATTTGCTTTCTCACTATCCGTGGTGCGGTCAGTGCGATAGAGAGTTATTTGACGTAAATGGACTTACACCAGGTGGAATTGCAAAAATTGTTGACTTAAATTTGTCATGTCGTTGTGACGAAAAACTGTGACATTTAAACCTATTTTGGACTTTTTTGTTATATTTTATTGTTAATATATACGCACAAATCGAAATGACATTGCTGATTTATTGTTGGATGGTTTGAGCTATTGCCTCTACCTGGTATTAATAAAGGAATACTTTCCAACATCCAACCGCCCATCTGCAACACACCAAATGTCACCAATTTACTGAGAGAGTTGGCGTCCCTATACGTCATTACTCTATGGGGAAACCCCTCAAGGGGCAGTCTTATCAACACTTTTCTTGTATTTAGCACTGGAATGTGGTCTGCATCAGTATGAGGGGAAATATTATATGTAGTGAATGTGCTCTAGGGCTTTAGTATGAGACTCTATAAGTCAGCCTTGAATAATCCGGTGAAACCCGACCTCGTACTCTTTATCAGAAACCAGAAGGTTTGGAACATTGCGCTTTTAGGTGCTATATGGAAGCAATTCTCAAGGATATCTAGGCATGAGTCTCGACACTCAATTGCAATCCTAACTCTATGGGCAGGACCAGTAAAGCCACAGGGGCCAAAAAGGCCATCGGATGTTCATGGGGCCTATCCCCGGAAAGAGTTTTTTGGATATATACACATGTTGACCCCTGATATTGATTTATGGTATTGTTGTTCGGTGGCCGGTGCTGGAAAAAATCCGCTTACATTAACCTGTTGACAAAGGTCAAGAGAAACGCAATGGCGGGTATCTCCGCAGAACACCTACCGTGGGTTTGAGGGTTCTCGTTCTCGTTTGATGGACAGGAAAATATCGGCAACGTCAGGAATACATTAAGACATTATTCGCGAAGGATCAACTTTCCCTAGGGTACGCGGCGATTTTTTGAGGAAAGTATGGCAAAGTTATGACCTAAAAAATAAATAAATGGTTTCCCATTACATCCCACGAAGGGACCGGGGAGAACTTCTCACAATCACTGAGCTGTGCGCTTTCCAGTTTTCACTCACTGATTGGGACCTACAGTTTTACACCTATTCCGAACGGTATTTTGAGAACGGTATTCTCGATAGTGTCCCGGTCACTATGCGAGGTGACCGCCGCCGAAAGAAAATTTTTTTAAGGTGGTCAGAGCAGGGTTCGAACCCAGTATCTCATGTACAAGAGCCGCGCACACTAACCATTGCACCACCGACGGCCACAAAGTTATAACCTGACTCATGCCATATCCGGTCGTACACAAAATATCTCATACGTCTAGCAGTGGAATCTCAGCTCATGATTACTGGGGAAGATGTGGGAACGAAGAGGGGAACAAGAGCGTCAAACACTTCCCTTGCTGCTGCCGCACATTTTATGTGGGTAGGTGATAATATTTAGGGTCGTACTTTTTGTAGATTCTAACTGACATTCAGGGAGTTAAAATTAATGACCTTAGAGATTTTTTGCGGACCACAAATTGGTTCGTCATGGACTAACATACCTTTCGCTTTCAGCCTCATCTCGGGACACCGGAATAGGGTATAATATGGCTTGGACACTCCTGAACCAAATCAGATCAATTTCTAGGTTCAACGATGTGGATGGAAAATGTTCTTATTTGACTAACTGTATTAATAGTGACAGTCACTTCTGCATAATCTAAAACCTCAAAAGACAGTTCCATGACGTGGATTCGAATGTCTCAGTAAAATCTAGTGAAAGTTTTCTCAAAATTCACTTCATTGAGATCAATTTAAATTTTAACTAGAGAATCTTAAACGAATATCGACCACGAAATCGGCATAGTCGAAAATTGCCACGATTATGCCTAAAAACCCCACTATGCTCTCTTTAAAAAATTAGAATGACGATAAGTAGTACTGCATCACGGGAGCAAGAGGAAGTCAAACAGAAATATTTGGATGATATTTATATAACTACACTGAGAGACCTAATTGTTAGAAAAGAGGTTATAGCAACCGCTGTTGCCACCGAATTGCAGTTGTCACAACCGAATTGAGATTGTCACGACGGAATTTAGTCCCTACAACTGTAATTCCATTGCAGCAACCTCGTTTCATAATTGGTTCGGTTGTGGCAACGGCATCGTCAATTATATTCATTATGTCAACCACATTTTCTATAATTTCGGTTGCAACAACCGAATTTTGAATCAATTCAAATTTATCGTGTCAATTCGGTCGAAATAATCGAATTTGACCTTACGTCGGTTGCATGGACCGAATTTGGCGTCAATTTGATTACTGTAAACGAATTCCTCATGAATTCTGTTGGGATAACCGAATAAACTTTCAATTTGGTTACCACAAAAAAATAAAATTCTCAAAGCAAATAATATTTAAAAAAGCAATACAAAATTACTATTGTTGTGGTCACGGTGATTTGTTTGCGGTTTTTAGCAGAGATAAGTAAAATTATTGTAATTATTATGTTAAAACGTCCCATTTGGCAGTAAATGCCCACATTTATCAGCGTGCAGTACAAGCTGATGTCAGACGAACTAGCCAGGGGAGGATCCTCTTCCACCGAACTCCATATGGTGTCAGTCGCAACGCCTATAGGGTCGGTTAAAAGAAGTATTTTCCTGCATTACCTTGAACGAGCTAAGACCAGATGGGATACAACGGAAACGTGCGGCATATCCAGAAATACATGGCCAGAATATAACATTCACGGGACTAACTCCCTGATTAGCCAAAATCGGGGAACATATCAAGGCTAATTGTCGTGCTGACTGGGCACTGGCCAATCGGTAATCACGCAAGATTGCTGAATCTTGTATATAATGACTAATGACGCAGAAGAGGAGGAGACGGTGGAACATCTCCTCTGCAATTGTCCGCCTCTAATACACAGATGCCTAACGACAATAAGTCGTCCATTCTTACACAACCTCACTGGATATAGACACTGTACATTAGACTTATTATACATTACATTAATTTGTTACCCTAAAGATTTCCCCATATGAATTATATCATAGCATTTCAGTTATTTATGAGAATACAGGAAACTATATCATCACTGAATTAATAGACAGCCATTTTAAAGTATCCAATTACTCGGTTTTTTGCATTATTCGAGTAATCGAATAACTCGAAAATAGGCTTTCCGACTTACTCGAACAACCGAGTAAATATTTTGTATAACTCGAGTCATTTTTCTCTCCTGAAACTATCGATTTAATAGAAAAATATTTCATGTAAAGCACGTATAATATTATTTTTTGTTAATAATTTTTTTATTCGTTAATCAAGATCACGCCTATTTCTCAAATTGTGTTTATCAAAGCAGTTTCGAATAGCTGATTACAATGCGAACACGCTTCAGTCTTTACATTTTAACATGACTAAATAACTTAAATCATTTCGATGATCTGAATTTTGCAAATAACAGTGAGCGAAATAATTTAATAAATTCGAAAATTAATTTAAAAAATTGTAAATATCACAAGGAAATGTTTTCTATAGTCACACCATTATCCAAACCATTTCATAACGCTTTACTTTCTAGGCCAAAAATCAGTGAACTCGCTGTTATAACAGTTACTCAGAGGAGATAACAACCCTAACTTAATGTACGTCTTATGTTTTGAAAAAATTATAACAAAAATTTCGGAATTAATTGGGCTGTCAAAATAGCACTTAGGGAGCATTATAAATTTACGAGCACCTTTATTGTAATATTATATACAGGGTGATTCAGGAAGTTCCGGACAAATTTCTCCAGCGTTTTCCTTGGCTCATTTCATGAACAAAAGTCCACTAGGACCATGTCCGAAAATGCAAAGGTGCGAAATGGCAGCTGGTTCAAATTTTTCGGATTGATGGTCGGAGGGTAGTAGGGTAAAGTTGCTAACTTCTGAGCCAGTGGTCGGATTTTTTTGTTGTTGGGCTTGTTGGAAATGTCTTTAAGAGGCCTTTCAGAATCAATAAAAAAAATAGAAAAAAGTCAAAAAGTCGCGATACAGAACTTTCGGGAAAAAAAATGCACATAACCTCAATTTGCTCAGCCAGATGGCAGATAACTTATGTGTTGAAATATAGCCATACCTCTTACCTTTCCAAAATGACCTAAACGAAGCCCAGAGGTCTTACCGTTACAAAGTTATGACCATTTTACTGAAATGCAAAAATGTTTTTTTACCTCGACGTTGGATTGGACGAGCTGGACCAATTGGCTGGCCGCCACGATCTCCAGATCTCACACCACTTGATTTATTTTTGTGGGGCTGCATGAAAGATTGTGGTTATACTTGCACGCATTGAGGAAGCTGCGGTGAAAGTTCGTGAAAAGATGAGTGACCTAAACGTGGCGGGTGTGGTTCGCAAACGGCTGCAATTGTGTTTAGCAGAAAATGGGAACCACATTGAAAACATCCTTTAACATAAAATGTTTTTTTTCCTTATGTGTTTGATTCTTCAGCCAAAAATTTCAATAAAATAAAATCTTAAACGTGATAATTTACAAAAACAAATAAATGTGTGCTGTTATTTCGCTTCCAAAAACAAAAACAAACATAGTAAAATGGTCATAACTTTGGAACGGTAAGACCTAAGTTACCCGCCATCTGGCTGAGCAAATTGAGGTTATGTGAATTTTTTTTCCAATTTTTCGAAAACTCTGTATCTCGGCGATTTGACTTTTTTCTACTTTTTTTTCATTCCTACAAGCCCAAAAACAAAAAAAATGTGACCACTGGCTCAGAAGTTATCATCTTTACCCTACTACCCTCCGACCACCAATCCGAAAATTTTGAACCCGCTGCCATTTCGCACCCTTGCATTTTCGGACATGGTCCTAGTGGACTTTTCATCATTAAATGAGCCAAGGAATACGCTGGAGAAATTTGTCCGGAACTTCCTGAATCACCCTGTTGTATTGTTTCTCGATTTATTCGATTAATCGGTATAAATTACTCGATTAATTTATTACTCAAAAACTGTCGTTTTAAATACTCGAGGAAATGTCTGACACAAATTATTTGATTAATCGAACAACGGTTAACCGGTTGGATATCCTAAGTAATTTCAAAAATTCAGTTGTGACACAATTTACATTCGGTTGTGGCAACCTCTAATTCGGTTTTTATGACCTCTAGTGTTGTTGTGACATTCTCCAAATTCAGTTTCGGCTACTTCGGCTGTCTCCACCGAATTTTGCTCTGATCGTATTACTACTCGTAGACCAAAAATGGTTTCTCAAGCTCAGGGTGAAACCCGGAGTAGACTTGCTTAATGTGAATAATATCTCTACGTATTGTTTAGAATTGGACAAAGGGATGGTTGAATACAAATAAATGATAAGGATTTTAACATGATTTATATTTGAGACACAAACAGTTGAGAGTTCACTGGTTAATGATCAACATATCATACAAAGAGAGAGATATTCGTTCCGAAAGTAGTTCGACATTGGAAACCACACGAGTTTATTTCGGCACTGCATGCCCGGGCCTTAAACACTTTCAGTTTTTTGACTATCACGGAGTGTGTGAATGCAAATTGCATATATTTTAAAAAACATTCAATACAAGTTCCCATTCCATTGCCCACAGAAATTGAAAGGAGAGGTATCTAGCCCGTCACAGCAACGCGAAAGAGCCATTTGACCCGTTTTTGGTTTGGATGAAAAATGACAATGAAAAAAAAACAAGTATTCAGCACAATTAAACTTGTGTTTGCATAAAACTGCGGCGCGCATTGCAATATTAAATTCGAAATAAAATCAAGATTTGATGGTCTAAATAGCAACACGGATAACATACATAAGTACATATATATGTATGTATGTATGTAGCAATCAGACAGTGGGCAATGGAGGTGCAATAGACAACGGTGAAGGAGTGTAGACCACAAAACAAAACGGATTGAGAGCGAGCTGCGCTCGAGAAGAGCTGCAGCAAGTCGATTATAATGACGCTGGCAATGGTGACGGAGACGGTGATGACGATGGCGACAACAATGATGTTGGTGGTATTAGAGCCAATCTTTTTAGTTGGTTAGAAACCAACAAATGTTTTGGGTTTTCTTGTGTTGCCCAAGATAGACAGATATGGATGTGGTAAGTTCTTTGTGTTTGTTATTGTCAGATCGATGTTTGTGGAGCAGTTTGTGGTTGTTGTAAATCCATACTTGTGCCACCTATGTGAGAACGAATTTCACGATGAAAACGGAATTGACAACACTTATTTCTGATGTTGGCGTTGTGTTTGGTTTCACAAAAGCACGAAGAAAAAGAAACGAGGAAACGTTTTAGCCAGCAGTTTCATGCCGAACTCAATTTAGGTCGATGTTCTATGAATCATAATTGAAATTGCATTTTACTTAACTTTAAATCACAAATTTCATTGCTCAAATCGATTTCAAACATTTGGGATCTCTCGTCATTATCCCTTTTACCGGGTACACACACACAACACAAAGCTTTTTTCAACATTCACTTGGCATGTAATGGTCTGTCTGATTTTGCACAAAAACGCACTCATATACACACGCACACGCGGCAATACAAAAGAACAAACGGATACGGACACTCATACACAGGTGATTGACCTTTTTCTCCCGTGCATACAAAACAATAAGCAGTGACACAAAACGCACCGGACCGATCACGAAATCAATCAAACACGCACACACCCATCCACACACGAATTGTACCACTTGCTGTATTTTATTTGATTAATCTCATCTTTTCACATTGTTATTATCTGCATATTATTGCTTATGTTGCCGTGTTGTTGTTTCTTTGTACTGTAGAAATGTTGTAATTGGCTCCGTCGCTGGATGCGATTATGTTTGTTTGTGCTGTATTCACATACACAACATTCCCTCTCCCTAAGCCTTCCCCTTTCCCATTCACATACATTACTACCACCCGAATAGGTGATTTACACTCAACGATATGTGTTGTATACCTTCCAGATACACTCACTCACTCTCATGCATACACAGAGATTCTTTGATTTCGGTTATTTTGTTTTAGTATTCATTAGTATGCACACACACATATCTGTACAAACATATGTATATTGTATTTTTTGTAATGTATGTACCCGTGTACTTTAGAACTCGCTTTGCGTTCCGCGTCTTTCAGATTTTGCGACCGATTTACTGAGCTAACACCAATAAACTAACGTGAATTGTGGCTCCAAGCTTTGGGATACCTCGCCGACTCAGAGCATTCACCACGGTGAGAGTAAGAAAAAGAGAGTTTGTGTGTGATAAAAAGGGGATGGTAGCGTGAGTACTTGAGTACATTTTTCGGTACGGTGATGATATTATTGATATAATATTTGTCTACTCATAAAATGCTTCCGTACAAAAGGGAAATAAGTGGGCATATCCGTTACAAAAATATAGTTATACCCTCACCCATAGGGTTGGGGGTATATATCATTTAATACGTAAAAAAATGTAACACATAGAAGGAGCCATATTAGACCCTTAGTATGTTTGGACGAAATTCGTTTTATGACTTTTTAAGACGTTTGAGCCATTGCCGTCTGTCTGGCTGGCTGGTCAACACGATAACTGCCGTAAATCTTTACAGATCACAATGAAATTTTGTCAGTGACTATTATTTGCCAATATTGCGTTTGGGATTGAAAATGGGCAGTGTGACCACGCCCCTTCTGGTACCTCCCATACAAATCAACACATTTAGTACAAAATCATATTTCTTTCAAACCTCTCTTCTGGTAGATGTGATTAGCTTCAACTCTCACACTGGTTAATAATCTGTAAATGCCTAGTTAACTGGAGGAAATGGGCGAGATTGTCACGCCCATTCTGGTACCTCCCATACAAAACAGGGTGTTCGTTCGGGTTACCGAAATTAGGTATATAATCACCGATTAAAACAAGGGTGATTTTGCCACGCCCATTGTGGTACCTCCCATACAAAAGTTGTTTGGCGGTCCGGTTGTTCGGCACGAGAAGTCCCGCAAAACCGAACCAATTTTTATGAAAGTTTGTACTAGTCAATATTTAGTCAAATAAAACTCTCCTATAGAAAATTAGCTGTTTTGCCACGCCCATTCTGGTACCTCCCATATAAAAATTGGTCGGATGACTGGTTGATCGACACGATAACTCTCGTAAACTACAACTGATCTTAATAAAATTCGGTACTAGACAATATTTTGCTAAATGCTACTGTGTAATTCATAACTGACTTTTGTGCCGCGCCCAGTTTCGTATCTCCCATACAAAAGTTGGGCGTATTTTCAGTTTACCGACTCGATATCTCCAATATATCATAACCGATCTTAATAAAATTTGGTACTGATCAAAATGTTGGCAACAACTTGCCATGCCCATTTTTGTACCTCACATATAAATATTGGGAGGGAAACTAACTAATTTGGGTATTCAATAATATTTAGCGCAATGACAACAGTGATGCCAAATGTAGGGAAAATTCCCTTTTTGTAGGGATTTTTTCCAAAAAATTCATGTGCAGGGAAAAAGGACAGATTTTTTAGTTTCGGTCGATACGTACGGATTTTTTGGTCGAGTTGAAAACGTTCAATTTTGTTATTTATATACATTTTTGAATGTGATTACGACATCACGCGAGTTAAAAAATTATAGTTGTCTTTATATTGCACGTCTGAAGGGCCCTAATCATTTTCAGATTGATTGCACCGCCGTCAAATATGGGTGGCCCAGAACTCTGGCTGCGCAAATAATCAAAGAAAAGTCAAGTGAAAAAAAGAGTTTTTGAAAGACAGTGTGTAGTAAAAATATAAACTTTGAATGAAAAATTTCTCAGTAGTTACAGATGTTCATACAAAGAAAAGAAATAAGTTAAGTCATGATAATCTAAGGTCAATATGTATAATGAGATCTCACCTACAGTCTAATACAAGTAATTGTATAAGTTTTAAATGAACCGATAGTCACTTTAAGAGAATGTTTTTTAAAAAATTGTACAAATAATCGGTTACAATTATTTAAAATTGAATGAGTTAATAGTTTTTATATTATTTAATTTTGTTTTATTAAATATTAATGAAACCAGAGCTAATTTATAAAACAATAGCTTTGAGCAAAATAAATATAATTTAAATAATATTTGTTTTGACGTAGAAAGAAACGAAATAAGTTGAGTCATGATAAACTAAGTTCAATACGTATAATTATATTTCATCTACAATCTGTTACAAGTAATTGTATTACCCTTATTACGGTTGTCGCTATCGCAATACGACTAGTGTTAATTTTGGGAAATTTGGACAAAATTAGCACTAGTCGTTTTTCGACAATGACAACCGTAATAAGCTTGATACGTTTTAAATGCACTGATAGTCTTTTTAAGAGAATGCATTTTAAAGAACTGTACAAATAATAAGTTCCTATTATTTAAAACTGAACGACAAATTCATTTATTTATTTGTTTTTATGTTATTTAATTTTATTTTAATTTTTTGTTCTACTAAATATTAATGGAACCTAAAGTAATTTATAAAACTAAAGCTTTGAGCAAAATAATTTACATAATTTAATTAATATTTGTTTTAAATCCAAAGAACTTGAAGGAGGGGAAAATGTAAGGAAAACCAAACTGCCTGTTGGGGAAAAAAGGGAATTTTTTTGAGATACGTAGGGATTTTTAAAAAAATGTGTTGGCATCACTGAAAGTCAATCTGTTATTAAATATGGTCACTTTTGAGTATAGGCGTTTTTTAACAGAACTCCCATGCAATGGATGACTTAGGGTGAGGGTATGATTAAGTCGGTTCACCCGACTGAAACTTATGTACTGGTTTTAATACCATTGAATGCTCGTGGTTTAAAATGATGGAACATAAAATAGGTAGGTAAGCAAAATATGGTGTGGATAGCGAGACGGAAACGGTTCAAATACAAATTATGTTGGGAAAATCACGTGGAAGGAGGCACAGATGTAATATTAAAAATTGAAATATCATCTGAATTTTACCGCAGCAACATCACCAAGAATGTACGGATTACCCAAAATACACAAAGATAATATGCCATTAAGACCAATCTCCTCAACCAATGTGCCAGGTTATAACTGAACTCCGTGACAACCAATTGATGCTGATCATCAATCGTATATGTATATACAAACTGAATTATGCAATTTAAATATGCGAATTAGTAAAGATCGAAGATCCCTAAGTAACAAAACACACTGAAAAGTCCATAATTCCAACACAAAAACAGACAGATGTCTTTTTCCACCATGTTCTTTTTCCCTCTTGTATACTCACATTGTTGAAGTATCACAAAGTTGTATTTTTTTTTTGGTATAGATTTTTTGATGACCAGCTACGTCTTCGAGAGAAAAATGCTCTGAAAAATATATGGTCCTATTATAGAAAACGGTGCTGAATAATCTGTATCCCGACATCGAAGTAGTTATGCGTATCAGTATAGCGCGTTTACGCTGACTTGGCCATGTCAATAGAATGGATCAGAATGAACCAGTGCCAGGACATCAAAAATAGAACGACCAAGACTTCGAGGAAAAGACTAGGTGGAAGATTGCCTGCGAGAGCTTGGTGTTACCAACTGGAGGATAAAAGCAAAAGATCGAGCAGATTGGAGACACATATTATCCTAAGTTTTGTCGTAAGTAAGTAGGTATTGGAAGAAGCGTGATCTTCCTCTCGCGCTTCGTTAAATATTGCAATAAATCAATAAAGTTTTGTGAAATATCATCTTGAAATCGTTGAGCGACTATATCGTGTTATACCTGTTGTAAGCGTATTGACTTCTACTATCCGAGTTCAATATTTTTTGACAACTTTTGGGAAAAAAACCGAAAACCCCAAATATATGTAAATTTTAACTCCTAGAGTGGTGAAACTTGTACCACTTTACATTCTGGTCAATCTTAACCAATGTGCAATTTCTTACTAAGATGAACTGAGAAATAAAAATTTTCTAGTCTATACAAATTTACACCCAAAATGACTAAACCCGAAAACTTTTCCCACAAGTCGGACCGGCTTATAGCGCGTTTATCATGATAATGTCGTGATTATCATTCTACGGCAAAAAGGTGTTTACACGCATTTTTGCTCGATTTAGTTTTGACATTTCATGATGCCATTACGGAATTTTACCAGGTGGTGGCAGGAGGATTTGTGTATATTAGTATGATAGAATTCTGTCAGTAAGGCATTTTTTCTATTTCTTTATTTGTAGAAATAATTTTTTATGTAATTACAAATATTTTTATGTGGAATTTATTTACAATTTTGCAAGTATTCAGAAAATAAAGTAATACCAGTTGTCCTTATAACACTACCTCTTATATTAATCATGTTTGTATGTGTTGTCATTAAGTACATGCTCAGTGAAGTACGTTTCCTTTACATTCCCATTTCCGTTTAATATTCACATAGTATCATTTGTATACAACTCTGCGGTTGATATGACTTGTTACAAGATAATAGTCGTGTTTTGGTTACAAGCAAGCGATTGTCGCTTGCTAATAGTCGTGTTTTGGTTACAATCAAGCGATTGTCGCTTGCTAAGTTGCAAAGAAAACGGCAATTTAGCGAGGAGTCATTTTATTCAAAAATATGAATAAGGGTTGAAAACGGTAAAAAGATGTGAACAATTAGCGAAAATGATTCTCGTCGCTAAGTTCTCGCTAAGTCTTTGCTAAGTTCTTCATACAAAACAAGCGAATATATAAGCAAGCGGTGTAACCAAAACACACTTAATAAGTGTGTTTGTTTTACCCCGCTAAAGTTAATTATAGCTTAATTTGTACGGGACAGCTAAGCGATATTAAGTGGCATTTGAATTTCCCACTTAAATTCCGACTTGTGCAATGACAATGTTGCCACATGTTAAATTTCAAGAAATGACAATAAAAAGTTATCTTAGATAAATTTTGTTATCATTTCTTGCGAATGAAAATGTTATCAAGGAGAGACCCAAAAGCAGAAATTTGCAAAATGACGTACACATTTTAAGTTCATTAAAATAATTTTGTTTAATCGAAGACTACGTATACTTTTACATCTCTAAGTTTGAAGGATAGCTTTTTATTTCCGATATAAAACAAAATTGGAAATAAATTGTTCACAACAACGCTCGTTAAATGTTATACATATTGATCTTGGTAGAATTATCTACCAGGTATAGTCGTTTAAACAGGTGATGAAATTTTTTCCATGTCAATTTTCGTTTCACTTGTCAAAATCTTATGTATTTTGTTTTTATCCTTTTTTGTATTCTTGCATTGTTGATATACATATATTTGTGTAGAGTTTAACAACTGAAACGAATGAACGAAAATAAAATGTCTGTTGTTGCTGCTTACAATTACAACAACATCTGCTGCTACCATGTGTTTGTTGGCACTGGCTACGAACGTGTTGCCGTATCGCATTTTTTCACCTATTACAGCAAATGTTGCCACATTGCGTAGTATTAAGTGTGGATCGTTTTATTTGGAAAGTCGTAAGTGGCGATAGGTTAAGGGAATAAAAAACAGCCGTAATAAAATTATCGATATAAATTTACTCGATGTTGGGTACAAAAATGTGTGTATAAGAAATCACATGATAATAGAGTGATTTGGCGATTATCGAGTCGATCTGCAAGATCGAGTGTATGTAAACGCCCTATTAGAGTCATCCGATTGGGTTCAAATTTTCACCACGTTAGTTTTGGACCAAATGGCATAAGAATTCGCTTGGTAGTTGTTAAAATTAGAGAAAATTAATTGCTCCATACATTTCATTGCCACCCTAAGGGGCATCACGTATGTGCGCGGACTGACAGAGAAGAGAAAACTACACAAAATCATACAGAACAAGAACATCACCTACGCACATAAACCGCATAATACACTTAGAAACATAAACCCACGCACAAAAGACAAAATAGAAAAAGAGAAGGAGAAACAATGTTGTGTATGAGATAATGTGCAAAGGAAGAGAAGGGGAGCACTGTGATAAAATCTATATAGGCACCACAAAAAGAGTGTTTGGTGTGCGGATCGGGGAATCCAGAACGGACGCAGAGAAAAAGAAGATGAAAACAGCATTGGCAAAGCATTTGACGACACAGAATATACTGCAGATTTTGACAATGCGAGAATTTTGAATGTAGAGAGAAGACAAGATTAACACCGGAGAGCCCAAGAATGCAACAACAAATAAAAAAAAACGACTAATGCCAAGGCAGACACGTATAACATCAGCTATGAATACTAGAGTTGGGAATTTTAGTTCTTTCAAGTGAGTACTCTTTATAGTTCAGCTCAACACAATGAACTAGTTCATTCAGTTAGTTCACTAGTTCATTATATGATTTCAGGTTAACAGTTCATACGAGCTGTGAACTAAAGGGCTCAATTCAGTTGAACTTGTAGTTTTGGTTCAATCGGAGCGAACAATCGCGAAAATGGTCTGATTTTTGAAGATTCCTTAGTTTTGGATACTGTGATATTTGTTTGTTATTCCGTTTCTGAAATATTGGTGTTTCCGTAATATTTTTACACTTTGGTCCAAGGTGATGATTAACGCTGTAGTTATTGTGTAGAAGCCGGTTCCATATCCATTCCACAAAGATTGCAAAATTTGTGCAAATGGAATGAGACAAAGAGAGCATGAACTCGAAACTGGCGCAGAGAACCATATGTCCTACTCATACATGGGGCAAATTAATTACAGTGGCTCAAAATTAAAATGGGACACCTATTAATATTACTTATGTTCCCTATATTCTACTGAACTAACTTAAGAAAACTAATTTATATATATAAACTGAAGTCATTTTCATTAGTATAAAAAGTAAGAAACAAAAAAAAGTAAAGTAATTCATAGTATTAGGGTCAAAGTAATAATGGGACACGAATTAAATAATAAGTAAATAAGGTATCATATTCAAAACTTCAATATTTTGTTGGGAGGCCCTTTTGTTATATTACCGCTTTCAAACGTTGCGGCATCGATTCAACCAGCTTTCTGCAATTGTTAGGTGATAGTTTTTCCCATTCTTCCTTGAGAGCAAGTGTAAGTGTGTTTTTGTTGTTAATGTGGTGATTTTTTAATGTTTGTTCCAAATAACTCCACACGTGCTCAATCTGGTTTAACTCAGGCGATTGTGGTGGTGTTTCGAGTACATGTGGGCAATTATAGAGCAACCAATTGCGAACATAATAAGGCTTATGCTTTGGATCATTGTCCTGGTAGAAATAGTACTCGTTGGAAAGGCCTAATTTTTCGGATGTTTCTGAAAGGTTACATCGCAAAATGTTTAGGTAGTACTTGTGGTCCATAATTCCTTCAATAATATGAAGATTCCCAGGACCAGCTGCCGAAATTGAACCCCATACCATTACTGACCCGGACCCGTGCTTCACAGTCGGTCGTGAATTTCTTTCGCGCAGCTCTTCGTTAGTCGTTTCAGCTTGTTGACTTTACTGATATGAGGCTTCTTCCTAGCTACTCGACCGTTGTATTTATGCTTTCGTAAAATATTTCTTATTGTTTCGGGATTAGCACTTTTCCCCAAATATATTTCTGCTTCAGCCGCCAGTTTAGGTGCGCTAAGATGTGGGAGTTTCTTTATTTGCTGTAAGAGCCAACGCTCGTCTGAATCCGAAAATATTTTTCGCTTGCTCGGTTTCCCAATGTTTTCAAAATTTTCTGAGTTTTTATATCTTTTAATAATATTAAACATTGTAGATTTTGGTCGGTTTACTATTTGCGCGATATCTCGCACAGATTTTCCAGACTTTGAGTGGGTAATTATTAATCTCCTCAGCTCTGGCGATGTTTGGGAACGACGTGGCGCCATGATGGATATTTATAACACAACTGACTGAAATATTCTATATAGAGTTCTCTTAAAAGTGCCAGTCAAAAAAAAAAACAAACATTTCGTACCGTTATCTAAAGCTAAACTGAAAATGGTTGCCATCTGTCCCATTATTACTTTGAGGGTCGTGATCTGTATTATTGTGAACGAATGCTTATAAATTTATTTCAATTGAATATAAGGCAGCAATTTTTTCCTTAAATAATAAACACTAACGTGGCAATATGAAATCATAAAAATAAAGTCAAAATTCCGTTACCATATTTTACAAATAATATATATTTTATTATGTGGGTTAGTGTCCCATTATAATGTTGAGCCACTGTATATGACAATTTTAATTTGTAGTTTAATTTGAATTCAAAAAATTCAAAATTATAAAAAAATTTCATTGCCATTTGCAATTGTACTTATTTTCAAAGCATTTCCTTCATATCTGGCAGCTGTGGTTTTCAAATATTTTACACAGTGCAGGTTTATGAATTTTAAAGTCTACGAGGCAATACCTATCGAAGCCACAAAACCCCTACATATAAAATATGTACTTTAAAATCAGAATTGCCAGCAGTCAAACAAATTCAAAACAATTAAAAGCATTCCCATATTTCAGTACAATTGGCATCCGATTCCACAACCTGCATTTGCATTCCCTGAGCAATGCAAATTCCAAATTTTTTAATTGCCATTGCGAACAATGGTAATTCTTTTGCATTTGCATTAGATAAAGTAATGCAAATTGAAATCCAATGCAAATTAAAAAAAAAAACATGTATGATCCTACTGGAGCTGCACAGTGGAATATTATTTTTATTAGAAATATTTTTTCATCAGTTTGTAGCGCTGCTGAAAGGCTGCACAAATATGCTGGAATGTTTAGTGTGGTTCGAGATAGTTGAGAAAATACTTTTCTGGAAAATGTTGCCCTATTTTTCCATTTATTTAAAGATAAACCAAGATATTGGCTAAATAAAAAGCAATGTCAATTCTGGAAAAGTTATTATATTCGCAACAGCCTATATTGCAAAAGAAGACACAATAAGATAAGATCCAATACTTTTTGATCAAAATTTGAGTCACATATATTTTATAATATAATTTTTTATTTATATTTGATACTGACCGATGTAAAATACGGGTTGTGCGAATACTACATTTTGAAACACCCGAAACATTTTTAAGAGCCAAAAAATAGGTTTCCTGTGTGTTTCGTATTAGGTTTTGGACTTTTCGGAGTAAAAGTGTAGGAGGTCCCAATCAGTGTGTCTAAATAGGGCGTTTACATACACTCGATCTTGCAGATCCACTCGATAATCGACAAATCACACTATTACCATGTGATTTCTCATCTATTTTTGTACCCAAGATCGAGTAAATTTGCCTCGATAATGATATTATCATGTCACATATCATTTCCACTGCAGAGTTATATACGCACTTTTAGTACGACACTTTGTGAACTGAAACGGAAATGTAAAGGAAACGAACTTCACTGAACATGTACATTAATGACAACCATGATTAATATAAGAGGTAGTGTTATAAGAACAGCTGATATTGCTTTCTTTCTTCTTGCTAACAAAATTCCAAGAAAATCTAACATAAAAAAATCCACATAAAAAAATCTTTAATTTCATTAAAACTTATTTCTACAAATAAAGAAATAGAAAAAATTACAGACTGACAGAATTGTATGTTACTAATGCATATAAATCCTCCTACCACCACCTGGTATAATTCCATAATGGCATCATGAAATACAAAATGTCAAAACTAAGTCGAGTAAAAATGCACGTAAACACCTTTTTTCCTTAGAATGATAATTACGACATTATCATGATAAAAGAGTGAATGTAAATGCGCTAAAAAAAATGTTCTGTTCACGTTTAAAATGTTCTGATTTCGAATGCAGCTAATTTTTGGAAGGGTGAGAACAGAAAATTTCCCAACCCGAAGTAAATATAGGGTGTGATTGTAAATGTTTAGGATGGTTGTGGAATTGAAAAATAAATCAGCATTTCAATGTGATATCGTTAAAAATTATAAAGTTCGATTGCTTGTGGGTCCTCAAAGGAATCTCGTGCGTCTAAATTCGATACACACATTTAAATAGATTCATACAACCCAAAAACGCGATAACTGTCTAACGGCACCAAAACCGATAATTAGTCTAAAAGATTGAGAAGGAAAACGCTAGAGAATTCGACAGAGAATGTAGAATAACTGGTAGAGTATGGTAGCAAAAATTTAAAATTACAAAGACCGTCAACACTGAAAGTTTTTTAAAAAGCTCTAAAATACGAATATAAATTAATCCCTGAAAAGGTGTGTTAGCCATAAAATTCATGAAATAAATAAAAATAAAATAACCAAATGTTTCCCATTACATCCCATGTAACAACAAAGCAGAAATTCTCACAATCAGTTCGCTGTACTGTGACATACAGTCTAACACAGGTTCCAAACGGATTTTTGAATTAGTTTTTCATGGCAAACTACTCGACTAAGCGGCGGGCCGTCGTCGAAATAACTGTAAGGTGATCAGTGCAGGGATCGCACCTACGATATCATGGACACGAGTCTCGTCCAATAACAATTGCATCACCGACGAGCATGACAGAATTGGGGACTAAAGCCCGGTATTCAGTTTTTATAAAATTTTCGTTCTCATAAGAAGTACGTGTATGAAAAATAACGAAAATTTCATTAACCGAAAGTTCCGCACACTTTTCATTTGCTTGGTACTCAGCTGTTTGCGAAAATTTCATAGGCAAAGTCAAGTACAGGGTTGTTACGCTAAATTTATTTCATACGAAAGCAATTGTTTGCTAATTGTTTGGGACCGGAATTTTGACATTTCGATTATTTTAGTAAACAAAAGTAATACCACATGCGTTAAAAATAAAATGGAGTGCAAATATGAACTATTAATGAAATATTTGCAAGGTAAATTAGAGATATGTGGTAACTCTCTTTAACAAAATGTTCCGTTTAGACAAAATTTCTTACGGAAATTTCGCAAGAACTGAATAGCATTCAACACGTCACAGACGAAGGCCCAATTTTTGACTGGTTATTTAAATTGGTAATCAGTTGATTTTGAGTCATGTTTGATCTGACTTTAAATACGACAAGAGTTTTTAATTGCTTTGTATTATAATCTGACTACCATGTGGCAACAGTGGCAAATGCTACGAAAAATAACTGATATTCATACATTTATCGGCTAATCGTTACAATGCATCAAGCTGACGCCATTTGCAACACACAAGTGAAGTGATAAAATATAAAGTATTTAATGAAATTGGAGAATATTTGACCACAAATAAAGTTCTAACTGCACTACAAGTTAAATGATACGTTTGTATTGTTACTTTAACTAGGGTGGTGATTATAATTGTTCACATTCACAATTAAAGAAGCTTTGTGTTTGTTCTTCTTGTTGTTTTCTGTCAAAATCATACTTGATCACAGTTTAAATGCCCAACTTTGGCTGTTTAAACAGCAATCAACTATTAACCTAAAAAATTAATTCAGAGTTTAAATAATGGTTGATCGTTGATGATTTACCAGTCAAAAATTGGGCCTGATTCACAGAATAGCTAGACAAACTGATTATGGTATCGTAATACACCTAATTGTGACAAACAGGGTAGGCACATTAACCTAACCTAACTAGTAAAGCCCCATATTCAGTTCTTGCGAAATTTTCGTAAGAACTTTTGGCATTTATCTCTAAGAGGAAAATTTTGTCATAGAAAGTTACCACATATCTCTGATTTACCTTGCACATATTTCTTAACAATTCATCTTTGCACTCCATTTTATTTTTAACGCATGTGGTATTACTTTTATTTACTAAAAAAATCAAAATTCCCGTCCTAAACAATTGTCAAACAATTGTTTTCGTACGAAATAAGTTTAGCGTAACAACCCTGTACTTGATTTTGTTAACGAAATTTTCGAAAAGAGTTGAGTACCAAGCAACTGAAAAGTAAATAAAATTTTCGGTTCATGACATTTTCGTTATTTTTTATACACGTGCTTCTTATGGCAACGTACATTTCATAAAAACTGAATACCGGGCTTAAACAGGAATATGTAGTTTCTACACAGAAAAAATAGCCGTCGGTAATATTGTCCAATTTGGGTTTGATGATTTTTTTTTGTGGAGACAAGAAAAGGTGGCGTTATTGCCTAAATCAAAAGTGCAGAACACACTACCAACAGCAATGATGAATTCACATTTTAATGTTTTGAATTCATTGTTTGTCACTGGTGAATTCATTGTTTTAATGAATTCACATTTTAATTTTCCAGTTTGAATATCAGGAACTGCAGTAAAGAGCAGCATTCCGACTAGACACCGTGCACAAGAGCGAGGCGAATGTAAAACTTTAAAAATTGTTATTGCTTCTCTGTCGCTGTATATGTACAACATTCATTTATGAAAAGAACAAATAATAAAGTAATTTTGTCACAGGTTATAAGCGTCCTTTTTATTAAATTTCTTGAAAAAAGTGTGCATTTTCAATTGCATAAATATTTGTAAGTAAAATCAGTTATTATTTGATTATTTGAACAGCCTGGGACTTCGTTATAACCTAGATAATTTTATCGTTTGTTTAAGTTTTATTGTTAGCAAAAAAACAGAGTATTCGATAAATGCTCCTATAATTAAATACATCAAAATTTGCTTCTGTAAGTATGGAAAAAATGGGCTAAGAACTTGAATATAATTCACCTACAATAAACTTTGTAAATTGTTCTGTCTTCTTAGGTTAAATCTACAAATGTACAAACTAAATTTCCTTATGTCTTGACTATGTAAAATTGCCTTCGTTAATTTGTTATATTGTCCAATTAAATATCTGATATCACACCATGAATGCGTGTAGTTTTACACAAGGGTTTTTTTTCTGTGTATAAGTAAAACGGGCCACGAATGTACTATTTAAACTGCTAAGTGACACATATCCATTCGATAAACTGTTTCATCATCACTGATGTAGAACTAAAGAGAATAAAGAGCAAAATACAAGTGATAAACAGTAGCACATGTACACAGCAAGATTTTACATACTCTTAATACACCCAGGCAAAGAGAGAAATGCCAAAAACAGCTGTTAACTTTGTATGCGCCAGTCTGCACAACAGAGGGAGACAGAGAGAACGCACAACTGTTTGTGTTGGTTGTTAATTGTATCTCTGCACTATCACATAATACATGTTGTAACATTAATTAAGCTTTGATTTAGTGCCACAAATGGCAGAGAAAAACATTTCGATGTTGCTAATTCAAATACATTTACACGTTTTTTCTTTTTGTTCGAAGAATCACATGTTTGTCAATCGGATTGTCTTTCTTGAGGTGAATACCAATTAAGTTATGATTGAGATTCACACCACACAAAGAACAGTGCAACTACATATTTCAATTATAGGTATCATATGAATGTATGAGGTGGCCACACTTTGCCAAGCGTAGCTTGGTAGCTGATCGACTGGAAATAAATACATCGATTAACATACAATAATCAAGAAGACAAAAGCACTCAATGGACAACTGTATAACAGTTACTTTAATTTTTGATTTGATGGTGAAAACTATTGGGTTATCTTTGACATGTGGCAAGCAAAACATATGTTAGAGCCCTAAGTTAGTTGATTTTTAACACCATACTGCGTGCGGCGTTTGTTTCTGGAATCACAGTCTTTATTTTTACCATTTGGTCATGAGAAGTGTTTGCCCCAAAAATGTATGTATTTGTTTTAATGCAGCTAATGATGCAAATATTGCGTTCACGACATGTGGAAATTAATGTTAATTGTCATATTCATGCTACCAATATCCTAAATTTCGAAAGGGGAGACCCAGGACCTATACCCGTTGTGTGGGTTAGTTATTTAAACAGCCAAAAGTTAGATTGGAACTGTAATTATGGTGAGTTTTTTTTAATTTGTTATAAACCGGAGTTGGCCAATTTTAGTTTGTTTCTCTCAATCATTCCAATCGTGAACTAGATTGATTCAACCTTCAAAAATTGTGTTTTCTCAAAAAAGAAAGGTGTTTTTTAGGTTTCGATTAAACAAAGAGAGAGAGACAATAAAGTAGGAGTATGGCCAATTTTGCATCCAACGGTATGAAAATGTTGAATTTAGGTATAATAAAAATACATAGAAAAATGAAAATCGTGTAAAAAATGTGGAAATTCATACAAATCTTATGAAATTTGTTTTAGGTTTTTCGCCAAAATCTAGAAATAATTATATTTGTATTAGACTTAAGGTGGGATCACACGATTGTCGCAATGCACCAATTATTGGTCTATTTTATACTCCAATCGTGTGATTTCACAATTTATTGGCTCATACGGCAACCCACTACAATATTGTGCTTAATTGTCCCAATCAAATGCAACCCCGGTGCGGCAATCGGGCAATCGTGTGAAAGCACGATAGGCAACCATGCACCAATATAAATGTGAAAAATGCGCCAATATTTATTGTGTTCTAGAGCGGCAATCGAATAAGGCAATACGTGCCAATTTTTGTTCTTTTAATAGATTTTTTTCTTGTGACCGTGAAACAGCAATTTTCTTCGTAAGTACATTGCATTTTTTATTGTTCTAAATGTTTTAATTATTATTCCCTTGCAGTTTTTATATGGATTATGCATCTTTATCTTTAGAGAACACATGATCTTTATTGCAGTAAATTAAAGTTTTTAAAATCTATGTATATTGTACGCGTATAAACAAACCAAAATTTGCAATTTACCACAGCACAACAACAGCTGTTTCTCAGAGTTGCCGTAAACTACACCAATCGTGTGACTGGAAGCCGCCAATTATTGCCACCTAATCGTTTTGCACCAATTTGCGACAATCAAATTTATGAAATGTGAGGCAATCATGTGACTGTACAAAAGTTGGTTGCGACAATTTTTTTATTGTTGCCCAATTCAGTACAATAAAAATTGTTCCAAATTGGTGTATTGCGACAATCGTGTGATTCCACCTTTAGATGTAACGTTTTAATACCGTTGGGTTTGAAACTGCTCATACTGCATTTGACTCAGTAAATTCACGAAATTCGGTATGTTGCAGATGCGCGGTAGGATGTTGGAAAGTATTGCTTTAATATTACCAGATAGAGGCTATGGCTCAAACCAGCCAACGAGAAAACAGCAACATCATGTCGTTTTGTGCGTTAAAATGTGTGTGTACATACAGAACAAACATATTCTAACAAAAAAAGATAACAAACAAGTCCAAAATAAATTTAAATCGCACAGTTTTTCTTCAAAACGACATGAAAAATTTAAGTCAACTATTTTTGTAATTCTACTTGGTGTAAGGCAATTTACGCGAAATAACTCTCTACAGCACCGACCACACGAGGAATAGTGTGAAAGGAAATGCCAGATGAGAAAAATGGCAGCTCTATATTACATTACTCTATGGTACGACTCTAAATTTCTAAGCAGAAGCGTTCTCATCGCTCTCCGCTAGTGAAGTAAAAGGGGAACAGTTCAACAGAGACCCCCTGGTGATGGCTGAAACAGCTGATTGACCCAGGGGGTCTCGATGCCACAGCTGATCGACCAATTAGTTGGAATTTTGATGGAGAATAAAGTTAAAAAAGAATACGCGATACGAGAATACGAAACTGTTTTAGTTGTTAATGTAAAAAAAAACAATATAACAATAAAAACGTATAATTTAACTCGTAGTGCAGTTTGAACTTCATTGCTGCTGAAATACTTTCCAATTTCATTAAATATTTTGTATTTCATCACTTTACTTTTCTTTTGCAAATGGCGTCAGCTTGATGCATTGTAACGATTAGCCGATAATTGTATGAATACCGGATATTTTTTGTAGCATTCTAGCCACTGTTGCCACATGGTAGTAAGATTATTTGACAAAGCACTGAAAAACTCTTTTAGTATTTAAAGTCAGATCAAACAAAATAATCAAAATCAACTGATTACCAATTTAAATAACCAGTCAAAAGTTGGGCCTAAGTCCTATACTCTTTGGAACCACCCGATTCACTGTGTAGAGTAATACATATGTAAAGAGTGTGAATGAATGTTTCAGTTCCTCCAAATTCTCGTCGAAAGTCACTGGGCTCTTTGGAATTTTGATACAATTTGAATTTATGACCGAATTTTAACGTAATACCAATGGAATTAGAAGAATATTGTTATATTCGTTCATATCAAAACTAATTTATGGAATATATTGCTGTTTTAAAAGTTATAAATGCCAGTAAAATACAATTTAAAGTCTGTTTTCTAAACTCGCCTATCGCTCATTGTCCTTCACATCAGCTGTTTCAGCGAAACCCCCTGATATATCTACTTCATAGAGTAATATATGTATAAAGCATAGGGTAAATATCGGGATTTTCAATAAGAGCGCTACCAAAGTTTTTTTTAAATAAAACGAAACCGGTTTTAGATACCAATGAAATTCTTTATTCCTGTGAAAGTACCTTCGATACCATTATGTATGGAACTCGATTTCTTTTGCATGGCCACCACGGGCACGCTTGCAGAAGTCCAGAAGCTGAACCCAATTTTCGACGGTTTTCAATCATAAATCGGCCGATACTGCTGCAATTTCACGTTCGATATTCGTACGAAGTTCATCAATCGTCGCTGGCTTGTTGGCATAGACCATAGACTTGACGTAGCCCCACAGAAAATAATCTAACGGCGTCAAATCGCACGACCGAGGCGGCCAATCGACTGGGCCATTTCGTGAGATAATACGTTCACCAAACTTGGTTTCCAATAAATTGATTGTGGCATTCGCTTGTGGCGCCGTCCTGTTGGAACCACATGTCCTCCAAGTCCATATTATCCAATTGGGGCCAAAAATATTCGGTTATCATTGAACGGTAGCGATTCGCATTCACAGTAATGTGCCGGTCTGGATCATCACGGAAGAAGTACTGCCCAATGACGCCGCCGGCCCATAAACCGCACCAAACCGTAATTCTTTCGGGATGCAATGATGACTCATGGATTACGTGTGGATTGCTGTCTGACCAATAACGCATATTTTGCTTATTGACGAAGCCATTCAGCCAGAAATGAGCTTCATCGCTGAAGATGATTTTCCGATGAAAATCTGAATCATTTTCAAGTTGTTGGACAGCCCAATTCACGAACATACGACGCTCATGGTGGTCAAGCGGCTTCGGCTTCGCAAAATTCGCCACAACGACGTCACAGAGATGCCCAACGCTTGAGAACGACGTGTGAGAGACACATTTGGGGTTTCTTGAACTGAAGCCTCAGCGGCAGCAATATTCTCGACACTACGGGCACTTCTTTGTCTCACTGGCACGGGAAAATTTTGTACTGTGCCTGTGGATTCAAATTTTTCCACTAGACGCTCAATTGTTGATCTGGTAGGACGATTATGACGACCATAAATTGGACGTAGCGCTCTTAAAGTTGAGGCCACTGACTCCAAATTTCGGTAGTAAATTTTAATAATTTCGACTCGTTGTTGGCTCGTATATCTTTCCATGATGAAATGGCAAACCTTGCTGAAGAGAAACGTCAAAAGAGCGGGAAAAAATATGGCGTCGTTTGCTGTCCCTATCGATTTACTTTTGTAGCGTCTCTGTTGAAAAACCCTTTATGTCAAGAGAGAATATTCATCTCATCTGTTGTTTCATTTCAGACTCTTCCTGGTCGGCCTGATAGAGAGATGTTCGACTTACACTAGTTGGAGTTACAAGAACTGTTGGCTTAAATTTTTCATGTCGTTTTGGTGAAGACCAGTGCAAATTAAATATATTTTAAACTTTTTGATATCTTCTATTGTTACTATACATTTGTGTTGCTTTTAAGACAACTATTTTAATACGCAACCACAAAATGCCGTTGTTGTTTTCTTGTTGGATGTTTCATTCTAATACCTCTAAGTGCTATTACGAAATCAATTGTTTATAAAATCCAACGTTCACACCGGAACTAAAGTCATCAATTTGATGAGAGAGATGTTCTTTCTAGGTATATGTTTACTCTATGAGGTAGACAATATTTGCTTGTGTTTGTTCTTACATTTAATTATTTAATATATGGTTTGCATTTGTATGTAAGCACGACATTATGGGCGACGATGTCTTTTATGTTGTCGTCGATAAAACTTGTTCGACTAATTCTCTTGTAAATACGTTACATTTTGGGGTGAAAAAATAGAATAACAGTTATAGGATTGTCTGCAGCTACAAACAAATAAAAATAACGAATAATTCAGTTGAATGAGAACCCTAGACCGAAAAGCTGGATCTTTTATTATTTTTATTTTTTTATAATTATGTTTTGTTTGTATGTACATACTTTCTTTTGTAATAATTGAATTCCTTATTTTATTATTATTTTTAAACCACGAACAGCATAATAATGCTGCAGAATAAAACTGCTGAATTATTTAATAAACCCGCAGTCAAGTGTAAAAGTTGTATAAAAAAATTACATGAGGTGTCAGGGGACACACGGTTGGAACGAAGTTCCTTTTGCTATATATTTTGTACTATTTAGTTCCAACACGCCTAAGGCGCCAGTTGAAAAATACGTTAATTTAAATGGATCTTTAAGAAAAGATACTCTTTGTAATATGATAAACTTTTTTAAGAAAAATTTTATTTTTATAGAATGTATTTAAAAAAAAAAAGTATATTTTAGGTCATTTTTGTAAGAAGGTGTATTATATTATAGTATTATATTTTCCCAAAAAGGTCCTGTTTCAAAGAGAGGTATTTCTTTTATTAAAAGCCTGTGTTTTTTTAAGAAAAAGTTAAATTTTTAAGAAGAAGAACTTTCTGTAAGAAAAAGCCTTAAGAGCATGAAATTTTTTTTTACAAAGAAGTACGTTTTTAAGAACAGGTACTTTTTAAAGAAGTGGTACTCTTTTTAGGTAAAGATTAGTTTTTTAAGAAAATTTACTTATTTTCAGAAAGGGTACTTATCTCAAGAAAAGAAAAGAAAATGTATTATTTTATTATTAAGAAAAAGTACTTTCAAGAAAAGGAATTTTTGTAGGAAAGGGTTTTTTGAGACAGGGTATTTTTTGAAAAAACAGTTTTTTTAAGAAATTGTAAATTTTTAAGAGTATGTACTTATCTCAAGAAAGGCTCCACCTAAAAACTTCCCATTAAACAAGTAATTTCCCAACATATGTTAGTCTAGTCACAAACCAAAACAAAAATACCCAATATAGTTGATAATACTGGGTTGTAGCATAATAGTGTTAAAGAAATGTTGTTTAATTTTTTTTCATATAGCCCCCATCCCGCAACGAGCGATGAGGATCTTTGTTCCAAAAGATGATATACAAGAAATTGTCAGTTACTTTGTCGTCAACGAAATAGTCATTCACAAAGTCGCTTACCCCGTCTTGAACGATTTTTGCGACATTTCTATGAAAATATCTTTGACAATTTGTGAGCAATGTCCTCAGTATATCTTCCAAGACTTAGCATGGTAGTACTAGATTCTTTGACGATGTCTTCAAGACACGGCCTACGGCACGAATATAGTGAAAAAATTTGGTAATCATTGTGTTGTCACACAATGTCCACACTGTCAAAATATTTGACTAAAACTTTTGCTTTCAAACGCCTACAAACTCATTTGTACAAACCATAGACTAATTCTTATGTACATATATGTAGACTTAACATTTCTCTGCAAATGTATGACATTTGACCTGGTGTGATATGAACGTAGGATGTTGAAAAGAATTTCTTCAATAATACCAGATAGAGGCAATGGTTCAAAACAACCAACAAAATAACAACAACGGTATTTCGTTTTGTGTGTTAAAATTATTGTGTTAAATACAACACAAACGTATTCTAACAATAACAGTCAATAAAAAAGTTTAAAACACATTTAAATTTCACAGTTTTTCACCAAAATGGCATGAAAAATGAAAGCAAGAAGTTATTGTAATTCCACCTGGTGTATATCACTTTTCGTCAAACATCTCTCTATCACACCGACCTCATCAGGAAGAGTGTGGAAGGAAATGTCAGGTGAGTCAAAGATTCTCTCTTTAAAGAATTACTCTATAGTAAACACATTTGTTAGTAAATAGTTTGGCGGTCCGACGCATGACAAGATAATTTGTCAAAAATGTCACGGTGTATCATACAAAAAACGTCCCTCAAACCTCTAACAATTTTCTATGAATATAAGGTGATTATTGTATTATTCTAGGTAGTACCACTGGAATAGATGATTTAATTGTTCCGTGCCGTTGTCTTACCTTACTGTCAAGTTTATATGTTGTATTGGTTATTGTTTTTAATCAAAAATTAATATCTGTAAATTTTGAGTTATGGCCTAACTATGAAAAGGTGTTGGAAAATTGCACTAAATCTCAGATTCTGATTCACAAGGAAAGCATGTTGGAATCACGGTCTTTCTCGTGAAAACCCACAGTAGCAGGACAATTATAGAATTACAAATGTATTCCTCTTTTGTATTATATAGTAATTTGCAACGATTTGGTTCGCTGTGCGGGCCGCTGTTTGGCCACCGTTCTACATATGTTTATTGTGTATAGTACTTATGTATGTATTTCTATATTGATAATTTTCAACCATGAGTACATTATTTACATAATATGTAAATAAATCTATTATTATAAACAGCTTTTTTACCTTCCTATACATATTATCACATTTATATCGGCCACTCTTCATTTGCTCATCATATTTCTGTCTCTTGCACGTGTTGACATCGATTTACAAAGAGACCCCAAAGTGTTTGTGGTTTTGATTTTATTTGTGTTTCTGTGTTTTTGTTTTTTATTCGCCTCTTCCAAATGGACCTCTTGGATTGATTGGCTTTGTGTTGATGTAAATCAGATTCTTATTTTTGTTATTTTATCACAGTCTCTCTTATTATTTTTGTAATGCATTTAGTTCGCATGTCCGCTCTCCAGCAGAGTTTGTAAATACTCTTGTAAATACTCTTAATTTATTATTGTTGCCAGATTGTATTTTCCATTTGTAGCGATGGGTAAGTGATTCGATATTATAGGGCATTTACATCAAACAAGATTAGCGCATTTCGAAGGTTAACTCCGTTAACCCTTTAATACTCAATGTTACTTATAAGTAACGAAAAGTCATTCGGGAACAAATTTAAGTTTCCCGATGTTGGGTGCATGATGAGCGAAGTACATTTTATTTTTGTTTTAAAGGTTGAAACCTTTTAAACATTTAGAAAGAGAAACCAAATCGATTCTAAGATCGTCGCGCAAGGTTGGTTTGTCTAGCAATATTTTTGTAAGTTTTGGGAAAATTCGGAAATGAGCCATTGCAAAACGAAAGTACATTGATTATGAATGTATGTTAGAAAGATATAAACTATGTTTAATTGACAGAAAGTAATTAAAAACCATATCAAAGTGTAATTCTAAAGAAAAATCAATATTGTGCATTGCTCACATGGTGTTTTGGAAAGCTTTAAACAGGTGCGTTAAGGTCCAATTAATCTTGACGGTTGACGGTAAGCGATCAGCTGTTTGAGTTGGGGTTGCATTTTGCATGTGTTAGAGAGAGAGAACTAAAATTGACAGTTAACGACGGTAGACTTCTGCAGGTTGCAGAATCAGCCGTCAATACCGATCAGCTGTTATTGCTTTTACTTCGACATTTTTGTGCGCGGCAATACACAATTACACGGTAACCACAATTTTCTTTTTATTTTTAATTTTTTTATTTGACACAATCACTTTTTAACACAAAACTCATGCATGCAAATTATATTTTGTACAAATGCTCTTCGATCATTTTTATTTTTGGTTTGTTTTGTCTTTCTACCGTCTAACCATCATAACTAACCGCGCAATATTGAGTATAACGTCAACCGTCAAGACTAATTGGACTTTTACTTATAAGTAACAGTGGGTAGAACCCAGTACTTGTTATACGACGTTGTTTGTATTAGAAACACGAAAGATACAAACACTTTTAGTGTGTTTTTTATTGTAATTTTTTCATAAATCTGCATTAATTTTCTTTTGAGGAGGCTACTAACTTCCATGAAGAGCTTATAAATTGGGACGAAAGTCAGGATCAAGTTATTGAATCAGTTATTATTGAACCGTCCAGTGGGTATAATCTTAAATCAGGTGAAGATTCTAGATGACAGCGGATTGCCAGAGAATTTCCTCAGGACCCTCCTAATGGAGCCATGTGACATTATAGTTCATTAACCAGGAAATACTGACTCTGACGAAGAAAACATGATTCAAGGAGCATTGGAAGATATAATGAAGAATTCAACAACAAATCTTTATATAGATATATTGAAATCAGCTGTTTTTACGCCATCCATTATTCATACAGCAAAGGAGAGTAGGAACTGCTGAATTTCCCTACCAAACCCCTGAATAGAAAGGCTCCACGTGCTGAAACTTATGCAGTAAATTATCAACCATCAACATCAAATCAAATTACCAAGAACAAAAAGTCAAAATCTCGTATAGCGCGACATACGAAATCGGTTTGCGATCCAGTCCCGCTCTGGGTGGCTGACGAAGACCTACAGTATCCAAATAAATTCCTCGATCCAGATTACTCTTATTGTGCCAACATGTCTCGTCATGAGCAGTTTGAAAAATTTGTCGATGATGAATTACTAGGTACAAATGATAGGAAAGCAATAACTATGCTGTGTATTGCGTTCAAGTCAACCCTAATATAACCGTAGACGAAATGTGCGTTTTCATTGGTGTCCTCATAATCACTCGTTATTCCTCTGCTCCTGCAAAAAAAAACATTATAGGTCAAATGGTATTGACATGCAACATATGTTGGTTAGTAATTCAATGCGTCGTCACCGCCTTGAAAAAATATTTCGTAGCATACATTTTATAAAGTAGGTAAAATACAAAATAGCAATTGGATCAATTGGATGATAAAGCTTGGACACTAAGGCCGTAAGATGCGCTGAAAAAAGTTTATAAAACATTTTCACCCAGAAAAATGTCTACCTTACGACGAATCGATGGTAGAATATTATGCCCGACATGGCTGCAAACAGTTTTTAAGGGGTAAAGTACTACGATTCGGGTACAAGATGTATGAATACTCCTTTGGGATACCAAATAAATTTTGAAATGTATCAAAGATCAAAGCCGCACCTGAAACAGGAATGTTATTCCAAATTTGGAGAAAAATATAACGCCATTATTTTGCATGGTTGACGAATTTAACGAAAACATTACAAATCTTGAGCTTTCATTAAATTTTCATAATTTATTCACCACACCAGCTGCTCTACTTGATCTCAAACAACGTGGCTATCATGCACTGAAAGAATAATGCTTCGTCGTATGCATGGAACATTTTCGTTAATGTTTTGACGTTGCTACAATGAAAAGTTTCGTATATCAGACAATTTGGTAGTCGCTGCAACGAAAAATTTCATACATGATTTCTTAACCCGCCAATGGTGACGCAAATTTGACTTTGATTAATGGTGACGCCGGTCTCATGCACCGGGGTTTTCAACTGAACATTTTTCAAACCGTGTTGCTAATAGTTAATGTTTTTTTTATTTATGCACTTTGACAAGAAAACAAAGATATATAATCATTTTAAGTTCTTTTATTTTAATATTAAAATTCACAAATGTTTTTAAATAGAGCATTAAAAATAACAATGATTTAGCCATACATTTTTTAAAATTAAGAAAAAATAAAAAAATCACATATTCATTAAGGAAAATAATGTTTATTAGTCTTTCGACAATAGGAACTTTTATAAAATGAACAAAAATTGGTATCCTTCCAAAATATAATAAAAAAGTGTTGCGGTTATTTTACTTACATACACGGTGACTCACGGTCTCACACACCAGGTTAGAAAAAAAAATACAGAAGTTGTGCTCACTAAGCAGCTTCGTCATTAACTGATGGTGGGGGATGTGCAATGCTGCAGCTACTCGAAATCGCAACAAAAAACAATAACGGAGAATAAAGTTCCACGAATTTTTTAACACAGCCGGTCTCACAGACCAGTACGTCACCATTGGCAGGTTAAACAAATTTTTAATTTTGTTGCTGCAAGAACTTACTTTTCGTGCCTGCAACAATTTTATTTAATTTGAATTTTGTAGAAAAATGGGATAAAAATGAAAAAAAAGTAGTGCATGAGATTTAAACTATTGATATTTAGTGTAGCTCGTACTTTTTATTGATTATTTTTATTATTTATTTATTTTGGAGTTTTGCCAACATTTATAGTTGACGAAACTATTTCGTTATTGCAATGAAACTAAGTTTTATGAGGATAAAGAGAGAAAAGCAGGCAACAAAATGAGTGAGCGTAAAAAAGAGGCCAGCAAGAGGAAATGGTGAGCGTGAGTGGTGGGTCACGTACAGTGTTGCCGAAAGTGGGCATTTATGCCCAAAAGTGGGCATAAAAAATGTAAAATTTATGAGTTGGGCAGATTTTGGGCATTTTTTTGTTTGTTTTGGCATATTGATATTTTTTTTTTACATATTGAGTTTTTTTTTGCATTTTACATTTTGCCGTTTTTACTTTTTGATGTTCACTAAACTTATTCAAACTGTTTGATTTTGTGTTTTTTAATTAGAGCATGTAAACATATAGTTTTTACACCATCACGTTTAAAGGCAAATTTAGAGTTAATTTGATGTAATAACTCAACATAAAATTCTAACATATTAATTTTCACTTCATTCTGAGTTAAGTTGCTTTTTATAAAAGTTTTTGCTTTTGTACCAATATCGTCGCTTGCACGTCCAACGGGCGAAACTGACAAAAACAAAATTTTACAGGAGATCACTTTTAAGGTTTTTGAGACTTTTATTCGTCTTCCCCTCGGCAAACTACTTGTGCTATTTGCATTCGGTTTTGGTATTATGTTCTTAAGACCCTATACTTTAACATGGTACAAAAAAAGTTGCCATAAATTTTAATTAAATACCATTTTTGCACTCCGAAGTAGATACGCCCATTTGTGAAAAAAAATGTTTTAAAATTTTCAAATGTAGATACGCCCGTCTAAGAAAAAAAATTAATAAAATTTAGTAACCTTACATTTGGTGCATAAATAGTACTATTGGACGGAAATTAAGAAAATTAATACTGATTACCAGACATATCCTTACGTCGATATGATGTTTTATTTTAAATTTTATTTATTTTAAAAAATTATTCAAAAATTAAAGTGAGAACAAAATATTTAATGTGAAAGAGATTTATAAAAATTCTGGCCACTACATCCATCAGCAAACAGATACACTCTTTTGCAACCTTCCTCGTCTTGCTTCTGAAGAAAATGATAAATCATAGTCGAAACTTCAGAAACGCCGCGTTTGCTACTTCCTTCATGCCATGTGTAGCATGTACAATCACCAGAAGAAATGTTATACATTGTTAAGTTGTATTCCGAAAGACGTCTTTTATAAAATACAGCATTGTCCATAGAAATTGGGAGGCTTATTACTTGCTGCATGTCAAACGTAGCGCACACGATAGTTGAGTCTCGTTTGGCCTTTTCTTTACATTCATTTCGAATGAACCGAAATCTTTTTTCATCATTGTGTATGTCAAACCGTACTTTTAATTTATTTTTGGTATCTTCTGTTCCTTTGTGGTAAGTCATACAAAGACTACATTGGTCCTTTTTGGGGCGATGAAATGATAAATTTTTTGTTCTAAATATTTTTCGATAGAGGCTGAAATTTGGTATTGTGCCATCCCCAATTTCCTTAACCAACATATCATACATTTTATTTATTGTAAGATCTCCATTTAAGTATTCCCGGGAGGAGTTTTGGCGACAGTAGTGGGACTCCACTCTTGGAAATCTGGCGATAAGCCTTTCTATTTGCATTTTTTTTTTTGCTGATCACCTTCAATATAAGTTTTAGGACGACCTCCTCGTTTTTTCTTTTCCACCACTTCTGTTGATGAAATTTCATTCATGGTTGTTCTCACAAATTTTTCTGAAATGTCCAATGTATTGAGGAAAAAAAATTGGCAAACTTGTCTTGGTTCACCATCTAAAGAAAGATGACACTTTTACTGACTGATGTCTTCTCGAGTGAGAACCAGCAGTCCTACGAATTATTTTACATGTTTGAGTATATCTTGTAAAATATTCCCGTTGTAAATGTAATGATGCTAGTTCCCAAAAGTCGTCGAATTTCTTCGGAAAATCGAAAACAGCTACGGTTTGACTTTTCACAATTTTTAATATTGCATGTTGGACCCAGAGTTCGTTCGGATATTGTTTTATTCGTTCGAGTTTGATATTCTTTTCCAGAGTTCTTTAACTGGTCTGATTGCTTTTACTTTTTTGGTCTGATTGCTTTTACTTTTTGACTTTCTGATTCGGCACCATCTACTTCATACATTTCTTGACAATCGGCACAATTTTGTTCAGCGCGCGAAGTTCCCGGTAGGGGGTCATAGTGTTCAGCACATGAAGTAGCAATAGCAAAATGTATCGAGCAGAGTAGGCAACCACATTTAAAACAAGAAGTGATAACTTTTCGACTGCATTCTAAAACTTCGCAAGTTTGCCCAAATTCTTCAGACATTTTTCAAAACGATATCTAGAAAAAATATTATGTTGCGGTTTCCTTTTATATATTATATAATTTTCACTTACCAAGTTATTTTATGTACTCTGTACAATGGTAATTATGGAAAGCAATTTATTAAAAATGCCTGTATCACTTTAATTCAATTGTTTAATACACGTGTACATAAGAACTGGTTAGCTTTTGCCACGAAAAAATTGTAACTGTAAAAATTTTGATAGGAATCTTCTGTCAAATGTTTTTCTGTTCTTTTCTTCGTTTAAATCAAACCATTCAAAACCACTAAGAAGATGTATGTAGATAAGGTGATAGCAGGAGGTGTTGTTGTACTACAACTCCCCTTCCGCGCTGTCAAGTATCAGTACAAAAAACAAACAATGCAAACAATAAATATAGCATAGCTATCAAATAACATAGCCATTGCATATCATTGTCATCTTATAGCATTGCTGGCTGGATAGTTTGTCATAGCTAGTTAAAGCAAAAGAAAACATCAATGGGTTAAAAATCTTAAAAACAAGGAATGTGTTGTTGCCTCTTTTATGCTTTGCCTATTTAACTATCGAAGGTTAAGGCATTTATCTCGATAGTAATACATGCTAAATATCAAAACGCAAACAAATGTCTTTCATAAACCTATTTTAGCCTCAAATTTTTATATTGCTTATACCCGTATTATGAAAACCCACTTTGGACTTTTTATAACAAATGCGACTTAGTATTGACGGGTTAATTATCCTGGCTATAAGCAAACCACCATTTTTTATTTTTTTTTTAAAACTCGGTTATAAATAAAAACGGTCTAATTAATAATAGTTTGAAAGAATATTCGAAGTTAGCCAAACAAATTCAGTAATAAGTAATGTAATGCACATACGCCTCTTGGAAAAACTTTATTTTCCTATTCTGTCAGATACGCCTATAATGTTGGAGCGTTTCCTGAGATAACGGTAATAACTGCAAGCATAATTTTTACACAGAAGATGCACTATGAATACCGAAGTCCAGTGGTGGCCTTAACTTCATTTGGAAAAAAATGTCAGTTCCGCCCGTTGGACATGCAGGCGATGATATGTATGGTTGCAACATAAATTTGATTATCTTTATTTTTATAATCGATATCAGTACTGTTATTAATCAATGCCTTTTTAATGAAATTGCTTAAAATCAGAAGAAAATTTTTTTGAAGCTGGAGTATAAATACGGCAAATGTGAACTTTCCGACAGTATATATAGGTATGATAAAAACAGAAAATAACATTTTATTTGATTGATCATACTTTCCGCAAGATGTGTAGGTGGAACGCCTTGTGCTTGATAAAAGCAGCAAATAAAAAAATAATTGTAATAATTGTAAATAATAAGACCCTACAAAAGTAAATCGATAGGGACAGCAAACGACGCTATAGTTTTTCCCGCTCTTTTGACATTTCTCTTCAGTGAGGTTTGCCATTTCATCATGGAAAGATATACGAGCCATCAACGAGTCGAAATTATTAAAATTAACTACGCCTCAACTTTAAGAGCGCTACGTCCAATTTATGGTCGTCATAATCGTCCTACCAGATCAACAATTGAGCGTCTAGTGGAAAAATTTGAATCCACAGGCACAGTACAAAATGTTCCCATGCCAGTGAGACAAAGAAGTGCCCGTAGTGTCGAGAATATTGCTGCCGCTGAGGCTTCAGTTCAAGAAAGCCCAAATGTGTCTCTCACACGTCGTTCTCAAGCGTTGGGCATCTCTGTGATGTCGTTGTGGCGAATTTTGCGAAAAGATCTTGGCCTGCATCCTTACAAGATCAAATTGACGCAAGAACTGAAGCCGCTTGGCCACCATAAGCGTCGTATGTTCGTGAATTGGGCTGAGCAACAACTTGAAAATGATTCGGATTTTCATCGGAAAATCGTCTTCAGCGATGAGGCTCATTTCTGGCTGAATGGCTTCGTCAATAAGCAAAATATGCATTATTGGTCAGACAGCAATCCACATGTAATCCATGAGTCATCATTGCATCCCGAAAAAATTACGGTTTGTTGCGGTTTATGGGCCGGCGGCGTCATTGGGCCGTACTTCTTCCGTGATGATCAAGACCTTCACATTACTGTGAATACGAATCGCTACCGTTCAATGATAACCGAATATTTTTGGCCCCAATTGGATAATATGGACTTGGAGGACATGTGGTTCCAACAGGACGGCGCCACAAACCACACAGCGAATGCCACAATCAATTTATTGGAAACCAAGTTTGGTGAACGTGTTATCTCACGAAATGGCCCAGTCGATTGGCCGCTTCGGTCGTGCGATTTGACGTCGTTAGATTATTACCTGTGGGGCTACGTCAAGTCTATGGTCTATGCCAACAAGCCAGCGACGATTGATGAACTTCGTACGAATATCGAACGTGAAATTGCAGCAGTATCGGCCGATTTATGCTTGAAAACCGTCGAAAATTGGGTTGGCGTGCCCGTGGTGGCCATGCAAAAGAAATCGAGTACCATACATAATGGCATCGAACGTACTTTCACAGGAATAAAGAATTTTATTTAAAAAGAAACAGCAGACAGTTGTCCAGGCTGTATCAGAGACACGGCCATTAAGTTTAACGTAGAATACGCCATCCGATAAGGCAGAAAACATATATAACAATAAATGATAAATAACATAAGCAAATGAATTTATTTATTTGATAGTTACTTTTGATAATATGATAGGAAAAATAGGATAAATATGTTTTTAAATTAACATTCAAATTTCTCGCAAAAACGAAGTCAATGGTTGTGTTATCAATAGTTGTGGGAGCATCGTTTCGAATATAATCCAAATTAAATGTATTGGATTATATTCGAAATCCAATAGTCCAATAGAATAGTTTTTATTTTAATTTACTACACGTCAACTGTCAGCTGCTGTCAAACAGCATCACGCAGCATTGTTATTTTGCTTACTTGGCAGCACTTTCATTTAACATAAAAATGTATATTTTTATATATTTTTTATAATTATATATCCATGTTAAATTCAAATTCACATTTAACATTTTGTTTCTCTTAAATACATAAGTAAATATACGAAATTTCAATATTTCATCAATCAAAACAACAGCCGAAGGTTTGTGTCCACACTGAAACAGCAGCATAGTTTGTGTTCACGCTACTCAAACACTCAACCAAACACCACACATATGTTTGAGTGTATGTGTTTAAACAATTTTCATTTGAGAAATTTAAATATTAGGAAGATATCAACCAATATGAAATGTATATCAAACGAAAGATAACATCTTCATTTACCTACAAAAAAATTTTTAAAAAAAGTTATCTCGCCGTTTCCTCATAATCAATGAAATAAAGATTACAACAATAACAATCTGACATGACTCCCTATACCGTAAGGTAAGACGTATTCTACGTCAAAAACTATTGCAGCGGTCTTATTCAAAAACCCGTTATTACTCCCTCCAGTGAAAGCCATATAGTTTGGCATATACATAATATTTTCTGAGGTTTCACTGAGCAGGAATCCTGTAATTCTTTTTGTTCATTTATGCGTTTAGGCCAATATGTGAGAAAAAGCTATAAATATTGAAAGTATTTCAATAGTTTTTGGTAAATGTTTGCAAGCGTAACTTGAACACAGGTGTAATGACTGGCATGTGCACTTCATATCATATAAATCTACGTCATTGCATAGCAAAGCTTTAAGTCCGCCAATATCGCCAGCCGTTTAATTTTATTTAAATGTATGTAATGTAATTTGTTTTTATTTATTTTATGTTATTCATATACAAATTTTAAAAAAAAATACAAATTTTTAAAACAAAGAAAATTTTTTTAAAAAAATACAAATTTAAAAAAAAAAAAAGTTTTTAATTTTTCCAACATCTTCACGCTCCAAAAGGGTATACTTTTCAGCATTTGGAAAAGTGAGGAGTAAAAAAGAAAAAAAAGGTCCTCTTGCATTTTTGGGCACTTTTTAGGGGAAATTTTGGGCGGAAAAAAATTTTTCAAACGGCAACACTGGTAACGTACACATCTTAAATCAGTTCATTTGCAACAACCGAAAGAAGTAGGCATACAGGGTTTTTCAATAAGAGCGCTACAAAAAAAACAAAACCGGTTTTAGATACCAATGAAATTCTTTATTCCTGTGAAAGTATGTTCGATGCCATTATGTATGGAACTCGATTTCTTTTGCATGGCCACCACGGGCACGCTTGCAGAAGTCCAGACGATGAACCCAATTTTCGACGGTTTTCAAGCATAAATCGGCCGATACTGCTGCAATTTCACGTTCGATATTCGTACGAAGTTCATCAATCGTCGCTGGCTTGTTGGCATAGACTTGACGTAGCCCCATAGGAAATAATCTAACGGCGTCAAATCGCACGACCGAAGCGGCCAATCGACTGGACCATTTCGTGAGATAACACGTTCACCAAACTTGGTTCCCAATAAATTGATTGTGGCATTCGCTGTGTGGCTTGTGGCGCCGTCGTGTTGGAACCACATGTCCTCCAAGTCCATATTATCCAATTGGGGTCAAAAATATTCGGTTATCATTGAACGGTAGCGATTCGCATTCACAGTAATGTGCCGGTCTTGGTCATCACGGAAGAAGTACGGCCCAATGACGCCGCCGGCCCATAAACCGCACCAAACCGTAATTTTTTCGCGATGCAATGACGACTCATGGATTACGTGTGGATTGCTGTCTGACCAATAACGCATATTTTGCTTATTGACGAAGCCATTCAGCCAGAAATGAGCCTCATCGCTGAAGATGATTTTCCGATGAAAATCCGAATCATTTTCAAGTTGTTGCTCAGCCCAATTCACGAACATACGACGCTTATGGTGGTCAAGCGGCTTCAGTTCTTGCGTCAATTTGATCTTGTAAGGATGTAGGCCAAGATCTTTTCGCAAAATTCGCCACAACGACGTCACAGAGATGCCCAACGCTTGAAAACGACGTGTGAGAGACACATTTGGGCTTTCTTGAACTGAAGCCTCAGCGGCGGAAATATTCTCGACACTATGGGCCACTATGGTCTTTGTCTCACTGGCACGGGAACATTTTGTACTGTGCCTGTGGATTCAAATTTTTCCACTAGACGCTCAATTGTTGATCTGGTAGGACGATTATGACGACCATAAATTGGACGTAGCGCTCTTAAAGTTGAGGCCACTGACTCCGAATTTCGGCAGTAAATTTTAATAATTTCGACTCGTTGTTGGCTCGTATATATTTCCATGATGAAATGGCAAACCTTACTGAAAAGAAATGTCAAAAGAGCGGGAAAAAATATGGCGTCGTTTGCTGTCCCTATCGATTTACTTTTGTAGCGTCTCTGTTGAAAAACCCTTTATTTCTCCGCCGGTATAATTTAAATAAATTTTTTAAACAGACTAATTGGTTCAACTAAGTAAAGTAATAATATTTTATTCAGAAAAATAAATTGTGTGAATTTATGTGTTTGCTGTGATCGATTGTGTAAATTGTGAAACTATAAAAATAGATAAACAACCAGAGTGCAAGGAGCAACACGACAGCAAATAAAGTGACGCATCGATAGAAGAAAAACTACCCCGAAATGTGTAACTGAACATTTGTGTGTTTGTATGAGCGTGTTGGTATTTGGTTTCGAAGGCAATGAAAACGAAGAAGTGAACAAACAAAGTGTTTCAAGTAAGACGATCATAAAAAGTAACAATTTAACGTACAATGAAATAAATCCAATCGAACTTTTAACAAATTTGGTTAAAATAGAACAAAGAGCAGTTGAAGAAAATGCTTACAGAGTGATCAGTGCTATAATTACGGGGAGATGTGGCGCTATAATTGAATGACAGAACCCTCAACAGAACAACAATTGCATAATTTAAGAAACAATGATGTGGTTCTATGTTAAAGAAAATTTTGAACATAGATCAATTGCTGTGATGAAATCCATACGGGAGTAGAGCTTATGTGCATGGTAAGTACAGACATACGTAGATATGTACATATCTTAAATAGAATTCGTAATAATAAATTCTTCATATTTGTTTTTAATAGCAGGACCTGCGTACAACGGTAGTGTGCGCGCCTCTTGTACTGGGTTCGATCCATGCTCTGACCACCTCAAAATTTCTTTCGACGGCGGTCACCTCGCATAGTTAGCCATGAAAATGCTTCTCAAAAATACCGTTTGGAACCGGTGTAAAACTGTACGAGTATAAAACTAGAAAGCGCACAGTTCACTTGTTGTGAGAAGCTCTCCCCGATTCCTTCATGGGATGTAATGGGAAACCATTTATTTACTTATTTAAAGCCACGTGACGTATGAATAAAATAAGACATGGATCATAAAAATCCATGGACTCGTTACGCTCTTATTCACAATTTAGTGAAGGTATCTCATTTTGTCAAGAATTTTGTATTTTTATTTGAGTTGCATATCGGCAATTCCACGGAGTCGAACGTGACCGTTGTACATATTCAAAGCGAAAAAAAGGTTAGAATAAAAATATTTTAGATTCATCTTTTACATAACACAGTGTGTAATTTTATAAGTCATGGCAAAATAACCATATACGGACACTACTACGTGATACAAGAGTAAAAAAAAGACACCTGTCTCCCAGTTTTGCCCAAAGTCCTGCAGGTTTTTTTTATGGGCCCCCAAAGAAGTGGGGCCTCGGTGTCATTTTTGCAAAAAAGTTATCATTTTCTCAAGCTCATATCTTGCAAACCGTTCGGAATTTTAGAATTTACTTTACTCTCTGAGGCAAAGTTGTAGCTCTTGTCATAGAGAACAAAAATTGTAAACATATAAAAAACTTCATCTTCAAGGTCAAAATCGCAAAAAACTTTAAAAAATTAATTTTTTTTTACCTTTTTCCCCCTGTTCAGGTTCATAGGTAGAAAATCGTTCAAATACAAGGAAACAACTTTGTAGAACGTATGAACTTCCTAGGAATGATTCTTAACACCGTTTAGGTAGCCCTTAGATAGCCGCAAAAGTGAAAAATTTTCCGAAAATTTTTTAATTTCATTTGTTTTTTCTTTACTTCAACATTGAGATACTATAAAGCCTTCTCCTGTAAGTCTAAAGGAAAAATATAATAAAGTCAGATAGTAAATGCAGTGAACAGTGTTTACTGTCTGTGCTCTTATGAAAGCCCCACACTAAAACCCGGTATTCAGATTTTATAAAATTTTCCTTGCCAGAAGAAGTAAACGTAGAAAAAATAAAAAGTTTCTTGAATCGAAAATTTCGCTCACTTTTCACTTGCCTGCTACTCAGCTACCGGTGTGTTTACACGGGACAGTTTGAGACAAGATAGTTGAGAATATGTATTAGTTGTCACAAAGAGAAAAATTGTTTGTGTGACGTACGCGTCCAGCCAGTTCTAAAGACAGTACAGTTTTTAGCAACCGCCGACAGTGTGGTTTCGTTAAATTTCGTGCTCTGATTTTTTGTTTCTTCGCTCTTTTGCGATTGTGTTTTGTCTTCCTTCTCCAAATTACAATGTAACTGATGTACTCTGCAAAATTAAAATTCTCAAACAATATTTCAATAAAAATTAGCAAAATTTTCAAATACAAATATATTTCCCAATTTGTAAAGTCGTTTGCGATGTTTTGCTTTTTTCTCAAATTACTACGAAACGTCACCGAAATGGCCGATGGCTGAACTAGTAGAGGTTGACGCAGTGCACAGAAAAAAATAAAAATCAATTACAATTAAAAAATTTGTTTATTTGATTAAATTTTTAATTGATTTTGGTGTAATAACGAAAATTATAATGTTAATTAAAGGTATTTTTTAAATTTTTAAACTTGATTTTTTCAAAAATATTGATTAAGTATGTAATCAAGTTAATTAAAAAAGTTATTGATTTTTTCGCGATTTTTCATTAAATTTTGAATTCAATCAATTAAAACCGCTATTGCTTTTTTCATCATGAAACCCCCACCCCCTGCGACGACTCTAGAAAAAACTGAAATGTTCTATTTGTAAAGCGATTTTATTCAATGTTTCGCAGATACACATGTGCTTATATCTATAAAAATTTAATTTTTTTAGAATTTGGATTCATAATCGGAACTAATGTTCGGTTCCCTTAGGCCGGGGCCACACTGGCGTTTTCATGTCGCGCGTTGATTTTGTATACTTCTACGAAAGCTTTTGAAAACGCGCAACAAGAAAACGCCAGTGTGGCCCCGGCCTTAAACTATAATTATATATTAAACATTTAAACAGTTTGTATTAAATACAAAATAAATACATCACAAGAAACAGTTCGAATAAATTCTGATTGAGGGAATGTAATCCAACAATAAATTCCATTGCGTTGTCACAAATTATTTTTATTTTGTATTTATAACTGAAAGAGTAGAACTGCTCTGGTGGTTCTGGAGAAACATTCAATTTATCTGCTCCTTCCGCAGCAACAGTCACTCCATTGTCGCATCATCTCTTCTGCATATTCACAGCTTTGTTGGAGAAATGTATTGCTTTTATCCAATTTAGGGCACAAAATAAAATCTTTCAATCAACAATAAACGAATTACAAATAACAACAGTGTTGTATATGAAAGACTAGAGCCCTACGAAAAGTGACGACTACGGCTGGTGACTCAGCCGCCACACATATTGCCTCCCAACGGCGCGGTAAAATTCAACTGTCTGTAAAATACTTCATCACAACAATTGTTGTTTACAAAAATTTTTTAATATTAAGGTTTGTTAAGAACATATCATGCATAGTTATATTAATTTAGAAAGATTCACAGCAAAAATTCGATAATGCACTTGAAAATTAAACGTTTTTAGCGCCGCAAAATCCAAGTACTGTTGTAAACTCAAAAAATAAATTGTAAATATGATTACAAATTTAATTGATTCAATTAATTTTTAATTGAATTTTTTGAAGCAATTCAATTATATTTTTAATTGAAATTTACAGGCCAATATTTTTTTTCTGTGTAGGATTTGTTGTAATTGTGTGAACTAACAGCAGGAATTTAGTTTTTGTTTCATGAGTCTAACCGTCAAATTCAATACAGATCCATATGAGAAAACACAGTAAACAAAAAAGTACAACAACAAAATACACTGAATTTAACAGATGGAGTCATAAGAAAGCAAAATCAGTTGTTCTATTGCGCCAACCTTTACTAGTTCAGCCATGATCTGGCCGCTTATGTCAAATCTCTTGCCGAAGTTACTAACGTTGAAAAATCAGAGACAGTGGCGAGGCAAGTGAGAGAAGTGTAAGTGATGTAGTAAAAATGTGTGAATGCATTTCTACTGTCGGAGCAAAACTGTCCCGTGTAAACGCCAGGTAAGACCATCTAGAATTAGACGACCGGAATATGTGCGCATAAAAGAGAACCAGAAAGTTCTAGAAATTCTCTCACGCGTCATATCTTGATTATTTCATACTTTTTTATGTTTTTTATGTAATTTAACTTCAACATGGTTGGAATTTGTATAGTTGCATACAATAACACTATCAAAAAGCTGCTCGTGTATTGAAATATTCAATGAAGGGAGTAAGAGAGAGAACAGAGAATGATTAGGGTTTCACTCGTTGTGTTTGTTGGCATTTGAATGAAAAAAAAATGTTGACTGTCTACTTGTACATCGTTTTTGGTCAAAGTCAATTACAGGGTTGTTACTACAAGTTATTTCGTACGAAAACAATTGTTTGATAATTGTTTGGGAACAGAATTTTTACACTTCGATTGTTTTAGCAACCAAAAGTAACACCACATGCTTTAAAAATAAATCGGAGTGCGTAGAGAAATTATAAATGAAATATTTGCAAGATAAATCAAAGATAGGTGGTAACTCTCCGGAACAAAAAATTACGTTTAGGGATAAATGAGAAAATTTCTTACGAACATTCCGCCAGAACTTAATACGAGGCTTAAAACCATAGACTTATACTTATAGTAGACCCAATAGTTCTCTCACCAAAATTATGACATTTGGCCTGTTGTGATATTTACGTTCGATATTGAAAGAGTTGCCTTTACTAATACCAGATAGAGGCAATGGCTCAAAACAACGAACAAAAAAACAACAACGACATTTCGTTTTGTGTGTAAAAATTATTGTGTTAAATACAACACAAATGAATGGTAACAATAACAGTCAATAAAAAAGTTTAAAACACATTTAAATTTCACAGTTTTTCACCAAAACGACATGAAAAATTAAAGCAAGAAGTTATTGTACTTCCACCTGGTGTATGTCACTTCTCGTCAGACATGTCTCTATCACACCGACCGCATCAAGAAGAGTGTGAAAAAAAACGTTAGATGAGCCAATTATTCTCTCTAGTATGAGATTACTCTATGCTTAAAACGGTCTTCTAAAACCCTGTTCTCTCTGAAAAATGCAAGAGGTAGATAAAACACGCTTGACAATCACACTCTTCAAAAATCGTTTTAACGAAATTTTCCCATACAGGTACTTAATTCCAAAAAATGTATATATAATAATTAATTTATTCTTTCATTGTCATTCCCTTGTAAACACAAATAAAATATAAATAATAATTCACAAAAATCAATTTTATTAAAATACTTACTACATGTATTCATGCAACTTGCTTGTTTATTATTATTACTTGCATATGTGCGTCAAAAACAAACAAAACAAAACGACTTGTGAAAGAGTTGCCATCATTATACACTTAAGGCATTATTCATAGAAAGTTTTCATAGGTTTGTTAAAGGTTTAAGAAGGAAATACGGCATTTACACCAAACACCAGAAGATTAATCATACAATTTTAAATAAATAAATAAATGGTTTCCCGTTACATCCCATGAAGGGATTAGGGAGAGCTTCTCACAATCTGTCATACAATTTTAATCTGTAGAAACCGAAGGTTAATTTTGAACCTAATTTTAAACTTTTGTACATTTTGATGCAACACTGTTAGTTGATAAAATAATGCAACCATAACAAAAACATACACAGAAAATCAACTGTTTGACAGATGGAACTGTGAGCCGATTTTATCGACTGGCCCGATTACACTCACTGAAACAATTGTAAATGATCGGTTATTTCAAAAACATCCCAAGTTTGTACATTAGGGGCAAAAGCAATAACCGCCAACTTAATTTGTCTGTTGTGCCTCTGTCTTCGATAATTTTGTATTCATAATCGGAAAATTCCTCTGTTAAGAATTCCCTAACGTCGCCATTTATGTATGTTGAACGTTTAACTCTTCTGTTTGGGTATTTTATCCGCATTAATACACAAAAGAAATATTTTTGTTTCATTTCACGCGTGACATACTTAAATATTTATGCGATATAAACACGTGGAATTAGTTTGTGTACATTTGCAGCGTTTATAGCATAGATAAAGGAAATAACTAGATATCTCACACACCAATGGGATATTTTCTAGATGGAGCTGGATGCAATAATTACAACGTTTGATCCCAAAAAAAAAAAATACCTTGCAAGATGTATTTAGAACAGGTGCTAACAATAGGTGTGGTAGGCAACATCAACAGGGATTTTGTTTTGTTTTGTGGTCCGTTGCTCTCATATTCAACAGAAACGAACACCAACAATAACAGTAAAAAAAGATACAATCAAAGTAACAAACTTTTAACTTGAAAGTGGGGAACACAACGACATGAAAAAAAACTAAATTAGTTGTTTGAATAGCACAACCTGGAAAATGATTCTATTTTTGTATTGAAAAAATGTCCCACACTGTTGAATAAACGTCAGTGAATGTTATGAGAAACGTCAATGAAAGTTACAAAACGACAACACAGCACCTAGTGGCAGTACCTGACAACGCCTGTAGGATATCTACTTATTTCCTTTATCTATGGTTTATAGTATCACATTATCCTGCTAAGCCACCAAATAGTTTCGTTCCAAATTTTACCCAAAATTAACTTTTGTTTACATAGCGATGTTTAGAAAATCAGAACAATGAATCTACAACCTATTATCCGGTTTTATATTGACTATACTTTTATATACAGTGCGAGCAGATGTGGATACATTCTAATCACATTTGACTTTGAATTGCCGTAATACCCATAAAACCACAACAATTCCCATCATTCTTCTTTATTAATCCTAAAAAACGAAAACATAACTAGATTTTCCAATATTTAATGCAAAACATATTTTTTTCAGCTTATACCGTAAAATCCAATGTATCCACTTAAGCCCTTTTTGGTGTCTGGTAACACTGGCAGATGAGTCAAAAGCACACGCAATATTTACCATTATTTGAATTATTGTGAAATTCAACAGAGTAAATACTTTTTGTGACACCATTGATAGTTTCATTAGCTGAATACAAAACTTTTCGCAAAAATATTCAGTTCGTGACAAAATTAAACCGAATCATTGAAATGACAAAAAACGGCGTTTCAACCCGTAGAATTGGTAAATAAGTCGGTGTTTGCCATCGAACAGTGCTGCAAGTTAGAACAAGACTTAAAGTAGAGCCGCCAGAAGCCAGGAAATCGCGACCAAGATTGCTTACCAATAGAGATGCTCGAGCTATGGAGCGGGTAATGCCGACCAAGCATGTGACAACACTTAAAGAAGCTGCAGCAGCCTTAAACAAACCCGTTAGGGGGTGGAAAGCACGTAGAACGCTTCGGCGAGTTGGGCTGATAACGGCAGAAAAATGGAAGAAACCAGCAAGTTTTCCAAAGAGCACAAAAATTGTAGCGTCAACTACCGGAAAAGGGTAATATGGTTGGACCAGACGAACATCAATCGCTTTCAGTCGGATGGTAAGCAATATTTCTGGCACCGCCCATATGAAGCGTTGAAGAAGCACCAAGTCAAAGAAACAATGAAGCATGGAGGAGGTAACTTGATGGTTGTTTAACTTGGTGGCATATCGGTCCATTGGTAAAAATCGACGAACTAATGAAAAGCGGAGATGTCTTCGTATTTTGGAGCATAATTTACTACATTCAGGATGGACAACCTAATCATACGGACAAAATTGTCACGCAATGGCTAACTAGTCAAAAATGTAACACAATGCAGTGGCCAGCGCAAAGTTCGGATCTTAACCCGATCGCAAATTTATGGGCTTTGTTGAAAAACGACTGGTTACATACGAAAAGGCATCACAGAACTTGAACGACAATGGTCTCGGGTACAGGCCAATATACCAAAAGAACACATCGAGAAAATGGTTAAGAGCATGGTCAAACGAATATAAATTGTCATTAAAGCCAAAGGTCGTTGGACAAAATACTTAACAACGTGATTAAAAACATTTAATTTTCGAACGAGCATAAGTGGATACATTGGTTTTGGCGTAGAATACGTCTTACCTTACGGTATAGGGAGTCATGTCAGATTGTTATTGTTGTAATCTTTATTTCATTGATTATGAGGAAACGGCGAGATAACTTTTTTTAAAAATTTTTTTGTAGGTAAATGAAGATGTTATCTTTCGTTTGATATGCATTTCATATTGGTTGATATCTCCCTAATATTTAAATTTCTCAAATGAAAATTGTTTAAACACATACACTCAAACATATGTGTGGTGTTTGGTTGAGTGTTTGAGTTTGTAGCGTGAACACAAACTATGCTGCTGTTTCAGTGGGGACACAAACCTTCGGCTGTTGTTTTGATTGATGAAATATTGAAATTTCGTATATTTACTTATGTATTTAAGTGAAACAAAATGTTAAATGTGAATTTGAATTTAACATGGATATATAATTATAAAAAATATAAATCAAATTGATTTGCGTCTGTTATTTATCATTTATCCTTACTCTTTTAATTTAAAAACATATTTATCCTATTTTTGCTACCATAAGCTTATGTATATTATCAAAAGTAACTATCAAATAAATAAATTCATTTGCTTATGTTATTTATCATTTATTGTTATATATGTTTTCTGTCTTATCGGATGACGTATTCTACGTTAAACTTAATGGCCGTGTCTCTGACACAGCCTGCAGGGACAACTGCCTGCTGTGTTTTTTCGGTTTTCATTAAATATTGGAGAATCCAGTTATGTTTAATTTTTCTACAATTAATAAAGAATAAAAATAAAAAAAAATTGGTAGAAATTGTTGTATTTTTACGGGTTTTACCACTGGACAAAGTGAAATATGATTATGATGTATCCACATCTGCTCGCACCGGTACTTTAATATGATTATATACTTCAATATGATTTTTTAAACACCTTTCAAATTTAAGAAGACGGCAAATATTAATTGATGTTTGTTGAATAGTTCTTTCCATTAATTTTTAAAATTTGCCAAAAATGCATTGACGCATTTAAATACAAAAATTTTAATTCGGCCTACCGGATATTGTTTATTTTGTTTTTACATCACAAGCACTGTGAGAATACATAAAACAGGGTTGTCAGTCAATTATCTCGTCCCTAAAACATTCGCTAAATCTTAAAGCTTTCAATAACTGAAGAATGTTTTAGAGCTATGTACTTCATTGTTTTTTTTATGAATACGGTTGTTAGACGTTGAGTGACTGATTCCAATTTTTACTCATTTAAAAGCATAGAATTTAGGAAAGAATAGTTTTTTTTATTTTTGTCTTACATGTCCCGTCGTGTTTATAGTGATATATTTACGATAAAACTCTAAAAATAAATAAAGTGATTGTTGAATTTCTTAAATCTATAACTCTGGCAACTTTGGATATTAGAACATCCAATACTCAGCTGGGCTCATGGTACAAACAAATGGTAGAAGCACTAGCACAGCTGATTTGAAGTTTTTTCTGGAGTGAGTATAGGAAGTTTTTTTTCTTATGCCAAAGTTTGTTTACATTTTTTTGTCTGCAACCCCTGTTCGCCTGCAGCTGCTGTTTCTGGTATGTTTTCGCTTCAAAAATCACATAGAAACGGTTTAATTTAAACACTTTCAAAACATCAAATAAAACACTATAATTTTCCAAATGGCACTGATTTCAATTTTATTTACAATTGGTTAGAAAGATAACCAACAACTACGACTAGAAGGTTCTTGCATTCGCTAGAGATAACATTTGAGTATGGTGAGTTCGTATAAATACCAGAGGTCTTTGGAACGGAGAGTCAGTTTGTGATTAACCGCCTGAAAGTAAGCAACGCGATTTGATAGTAAAACATAAGAGTTATTGTAAAGTGGTGTAAATAAAGTAAACTGTTGTACTATTGACCAACCATCGGTAATCACAGTCTACATGATACACCCTCCGATAATGGAAGAAGACTGATAGACTTCGCCGCTGCAAAGAACATGGTAGTTAGTAGCACACGATTCCAGCATAAGGATATTCATAAGGCGACCTGGATATCTCCTGATCAACGGACGAAGAACCAGATTGATCACTTGGCACTCTTCTAGTGTAATGGATGTACGTGTGATTCGAGGTGCCAATATCGACTCGGATCATTACCTGGTGGCTACGAAGTTCGCACGAGATTGAGCAGGGCGATAAACGTACGAACCAGAACACAGGAAAAGCTGGATATTGACACGCTACAAATACCGGAGATATCAATGTCCTATCGACAGAAACTCTCTCTCCTGCTAGAACAGAATACCGCCCCTTCCGAAGACCCAGATGCGCAGTGGAAGCACATCTCCCATTCTTTGGAAACCGCTGCAAGGACTGAACTTGGCTATCAAAAACCGCAGAAGGATAAGTCATTGTACGACGAAGAATGTCGCATTGCAACTGATGAAAAAGACGCTGCACGTATGGCAACGAAACAGTCAGTTAAAACGCGTGCTGCCAGTGACTGATATGCGGTATATGGCTGGGGGATCTATGCCCGACGATTGGAGTCTCAGTGTATTATGTCCTGTATTCAAAGAGAGTGATCCGGGTGTCTGTTCCAACTATCGCGTTATCAGTCTTTTATCCATCACGTTTAAGGTCTTGTCGAGCGTATTATGTGAAAGACTAAAGACAATTCTTGAAAACCTGATTGGACCTTATCAGTGTGGTTTTAGACCAGGCACGTCCACGACTGACCAAATATTCACGCTACGCCAAATCCTGGAAAAGACCCACGAAAAGCAAATCGATACATACCACCTTTTTGTCGATTACAAAGCTGCTTTCGATAGCCCCATACGGGGAAAACTGTACGAAGCTATGTCTGAACTTGGTATTCCGGCCTCTGTAGAATGACGCTGACCAACACCAAATCAGCAGTGAAAGTGGGGAAAGACCTCACTGAACCATTCTGTACCAAGCGAGGACTTAGACAAGGCGACACACTTTCGTGCAATCTCTTCAACATCTTAATGGAGAAAGGCTGCAGTAAATACGAACAAGACCATTAACACGAAAAGCCATATGTTGCTGGCGTATGCTGACGACATAGACATCATTGGACGAAATTTGCGAGAGGTTACTACAGTATTTTCAAGAATCGCAAAGGAATCAGCGAAGGTGGGTCTTGCTGTTAATGATTGATTGGTGTCAATTGATGGTGTCAACGACTAGAGAAACCTCTCGACTTGGTCCGCACTTGAACGTTGACAACCGATTTAATTTTGAAGTAGAGATGAACCTTGGATCCGCCGTGAACAAGGACAACAACGTCAGCCTGGAGATAGATAGGAGAATTGTGCTTGCAAATGGATGTTATTTTGGGCTCAGCAATCAGTTTAGGAACAAAGCCCTCTCTCGACGGACAAAAGTCCAGCTATATCCGACTCTCCTTTTACATGTTTCTCCAAAACTTGGGTCTTATCGCAAGCGGATGAAAAACACCTGGGAGTATACGAGAGAAAAATTCTCCGTAAAATATATGGTCCTGTTACGGAAAACGGCGAGTACCGACGTCTCTGGAACGCAGAGCTATATAATCTCTACTCTGACGTAGACATAGCTAGACGAATCAAAGTGGGCCAATTGCGTTGGCTAGGCAATGTTATCAGAATGGAAGAATATGAGCCAGCGCGAAAGGTTTTTGATAACGTACCCGATGGAAGCAGGAAAAGAGGACGACCAAGAGTCCGCTGGAAAGACCAGGCAGAAGAATTCCTACGTATCCTTGGTGTTACCAACTGGCGAGAAAAGGCGAAGGATAGAGCCAGTTGGAAGAGTATGTTGAAATTTGTTTAAATTTTTTGTTTAATTAATATGTGTAAGACGTCTGACCTCATGAGGTTGTAAAATAGTCAATAAAAGTAAATTAAGTTGTACTATATAAGTTAACTAAAAGGAAGTTAAACTGTTGTAATTGTCATAATTTGAAACGAACCTTGTTTTATTAAATAAATAAATAAATGGTTTCCCGTTACATCCCCTGAAGGGATTAGGGAGAGCTTCTCACAAACCAGTGAGCTGAGCGCGTTCTAGGTTTACACTCATTGATGGGACCTATAGTTTTATACCGGTACCGAACAGTATTTTGAGAAGCTTTTTCATTGCTAAATACTCGATAGTGTCGCCGAAAGAAATTGTAAGGCGGTCAGAGTAGGGATCGAACCCACGTTCTCATTCATAAGAGCCGCGCACTCTACCATTGCACCACCGACCGCCACTATCTTGTTTTGTTATTGACAATAAAATAGCGCAAAAAGGACGAATAAGGACATTTGTAACAATATTGTGATGTTGATTGTTGACTTTTATATAATCTATGTTTAATAATTAGTTTGGATTGAGGTCGTAAAATGAAAATACCAGCGGGTTCGACTGTTTTTTCAAGATTTATAAAATTTTTCCAATATTTCGATTAGCATAGCTAATCATACTCAGGGTTGTATATACAAAAATATTTAACATTAATAACATATTGATCACAAAACCATTGCCAATAATTATATGTATTATTAACTATTGTCTGTTTTCTCTATGTTTGCTTATTGTGTGTCGATATATTTGAGCGCATCGGTCAGTGTCGGTCTTGCAATCGAGTCCCCTCCCTGTGGGAACGTTAATTATGTGCAACGTTTCGAGAGTAAGTCGTCGTGAGTATTGTGTCTCCTCCGCTAAAATGTCAAGTTAGGATTATGACCAGGGTTCGTATTTCGTGGGTTATGAGTTATTATTGCATGGCGAATGGGTAGCGACCCATTACCCACAGAAAAAAAAATGGTTTCCCATTACATTCCATGAAGGAATCGGGGAGAGTTTCTCACAACCAGTGGGCTTCCTAGTTTTGTACTCACTTCTTAGGACCTACAGTTTTACACCGGTTCCGAACGGTATTTTTGAGAAGCATTTTCATGGCTAAATACTCGATAGTGTCGCCGTCACTATGCGAGGTGACCGCCGTCGAAAGAAGTTTTTAAGGTGGTCAGAGCATGGATCGAACTCAGGATCTCAAGTGCAAGAGGCGCGCACACTACCCATTGCACCACCGACGGCCACAGGGTATGGGGGAAATAATGGGTAGATTCCCACGAAAATGGGGAATTACCCATCACGATTACCCATTACCCACAGAGTAATGGGGAAAATAATGGGTAGCTACCCTCGATAATGGGGAATTACCCATCACGTTTACCCATTACCCTCAGAGAAATGGGGTAAATAATGGGTAGCTACCCACAATGATCGGAAATGGGTTACCCAAGGTAACCCATCCTCATTTTTGATCGAAAATATGAAAAAATTAGGAAAAATCTCTATATCTCGGAAACGGTCTCTAAGGGTTTCCCACAAAGTGTTCCCATTCACATGAAATAATTTTTTTTTTCAAAAAATCGCCAAAATATGAAAGTCGCTAAAATAAGAAAAATGGCTACAACTCGGAACCGTTGCGTCCAATCGCAAAAATAATATATTGTTTACCTCCAAAAGAGGCTGTAACCAATGAATGCCTCTCATACGGCATCACTTAAAATCCGTTAAACTAACATTTTTCAAATAAAAAATCGCTAAAACTCACATATGTATGTATGTCTGTGTAATAGCCATTTTTTATTTCAGCGTTTTTCATATTTTGATGATATTTTTAACAAAATATCTTCCATACGATGGACCACTTTATGAAAAATCCTTAGAAACTCCTAAAAAAGTGTTGTTTTCGACTTTATTATTAATTATTATTTTTGCAATTGGACACACCGTTTGCGAGATATAGCCATTGTTTATTTTAGCGATTTTCTTATTTTGGCGATTTTTGGAAAAAAAATTATTTCATGCGAATTGGAACACTTGTGAGAAACCTTTAGGACCCCCGTAAAAAATTGGTATTTTTTCGATTGGAGGCTTCGTTTTCCAGATATAGACAGTTTTCTAAATTTTTCATATTTTCAGCCAAAAATGGGGATGGGTTACCCTGGGTATCATATGTATGTTTAAGTTAATTTGTGTCATCCAGAATAATAGTTCCTCCAGCCAAGGGTCCACAATTGTTTGCATGTGTTTGTGAAGGTGTCAATAGTGGCCTCATATTCAACTATTATGTTTAAAAGTCTCACTCCACCTCAATTTATGATAATATGTATTCTTTATACACTTTATTGTTTTTCAAAACTTTGTTTATCACTTTCTGTTTAAAATAGTAGTTTTTCTGTAAAGATCTCGTGTAATGTTCGAATCGTAGTTTCTTTCGACAGCAAAGCCTTGTTTGAAAAATCGGATAGATAACTTTGTAACAAGTGTTTTTGTGACAGAAACTAAATTATGATTACAGTGACTAATATTTGAAAACGAATTCTAATATAGTACTTTTCATTAGTTTTATCTTCCATTTCAGATGAACGAGGTTTCAGAAATACTCAAATTGGTTAATACAACTTAAGTTCGGTAGTAGCAACTTGTATTTAGTAAGACCGATTTTTAATCTATCAATAACATCGACAAATAATTCTGATGTTTGACAATTACGAATTCTGATCAAAATATAGACTTTATCATGGAATTTCCAATGCCTGAATTGATTTCCAACTAATCTTTTCCCTGTGTGCTGAATTACCGGAAGAAATATTACAATACAGCATTATTACAGCATTAATTCCGTCTTTAATGCTAAGTAACGCCTACCCTGAAATAATTAAGATACAAAGTTGTCGAAATCACTGTCTGCCCCTTTTCCCCCATTAACGCCTAAACCATCTGTCAACGATTGTGAAATGTCACAGATACTTATTTCCGATAGAAAATAAGATCTGTATTGCTTCTTGTAAAATCAGCAGCCATACTGGTAAGACGATCCTACAACTTGAATCTCATTCTGCGAATGAAGGTTCTTACTCTCCATTATCTCCTCCGTCCGCAATTCCCCCTGAGAATTTTTGTACCAAGTCAAACACATACAGTTTCCACCTTCCTCCATGCGATATTGAAGTTTTCAATGGTGATTACATGTCTTGGCCTACTTTCCGCGACATGTTCACTGCCATATATATAAAGAACTCCAGGGTAAGCCAAGTTGAAAAGCTATTCCACTTAACCAATAAGAATACAGGCGAAGCGAAAGATATAGTCAAGAAGAGCCCATTGACTAATCAAGGCTTCGACTTATCATGGTCAAGTCTTTGTGGCCGATTCGAAAATCGTGGGGTACTTGTTAATGGTCAACTCAAGCTTTTATTAAACCTTCCAACTATCGCAGCCGAGTCAGGCCAAGCAATTAAACAACTTCAACGGGATATCAACTCTTGTATTTCCACTCTACAATTGTACAAGATCGACGTTGAAAGTTGGGACCTCATTTTTGTGTTTCTCTTTAATACTCTTCATCTGTGGGAACAAGGTCTTATGGATCAAACATCTATTCCAAAATGGGTTGATTTGGGTACATTTTTGACATTTTGGAATCAGTCCATGAGATCCGTAATTTAGTCTCTATTACAAATGCCAAAAGTCCTACCAAATCCGTCAGTACCACCAAAAATATTAATTCATTCCAGACCAAAGTGGCTAGTCCACAATGCCACTTGTGTCCAAACGATTTTCCATATAGTTCGAAAATGTCCAAAAATTTTTTTTTTGTTAAAACTTACCAAAAGAAATCAGGACGGTAGATATGTTGTCGCATTGCCGTTTAAAGAGGGTTATCCTACCAATCTGCACTTGGGGAAATCGAGAAATAGTCCCATGGCGCAATTCTATAGAAATGAGGCTAGACTACTCCGGACTCCCTCTTTTAAGGAAGAATATGATAAGGCCGTCGGTGGTGCAATGGTTAGTGTGCGCGGCTCTTGTATATGAGAACGTGGGTTCGATCCCTGCTCAGACCACCTTACATTTCTTTCGACGACGGTCACCCCGCATAGTGATGGCGACACTATCGAGTACATAGCCACGAAAAAGTTTCTCAAAATACCGTTCGGAACCGGTCTAAAACTGTAGGTCCCAATCAGTGAGTGTAAAACTAGAAAGGGCACATCTCACTGATTGTGAGAAGCTCTCCTCAATCCCTTCATGGGATGTTATGGGACGCCATTTATTTATGATAAGGTCCTGGGGGAATATATTCAGTTGGACCATATGTTCAAGGTCTCTCATTCTTACTTATCCGATTCTACGAACCATTTTTATTTACCCCACCATGCAGTCATAAAACCTGAAAGCAGAACAACAAAAGTTCGCGTTGTTTTCAATGCTTCTTCTAGTTCGTCCAATGGGCTAAGTTTAAATTACATCCTACACACGGGTCCGGTTCTTCAAAACGACTTGACTCTATTAATTCTCAAGTGGTGTGTTCAATGTGACCGCTATGTGTTCAATGCTGACATCCAAAACATGTACAGACAAATATTAGTTGATACACAGCACACTCCGTTCCAAAGAATTGTGTTCCGAAAAACTCAAAGTGATACCATCGACGATTATGAATTAAAGACGGTTACTCTTGGAGTCAATTGCTCCCCATACTTAGCTATTCGGACACTTATTCAACAGGCTGCTGATGTCCAATCCACTTATCCATTGGCCAGTAGTATTCTCCGCAACTCAATGTATGTGGATGATGTACTTGCTGGAGCCGACTCCATAACAGAATCCATAGAAGCAAGAAACGAGCTAATCCTTGCTCTTGAGACAGCTGGATTTTCATTGAGAAAGTGGACAGCTAATTCTAAAGATATGCTTGCAGATCTCCACCCTGAGCATCTATTAAATCAAGACTTTTTGGATTTTGATGACACCAGTACGGCGAAAACACTAGGCATCCGCTGGAGTGCCCGTTCCGACTCATTATATTTCTCAACGAAGCCGATCCCCGAGCCCTCGAAGAACACGAGGCGAGAGGTTCTATCGCAAATCGCCGATTATTTGATCCTGCAGGCAGGCTATATCCTTGTGTTGTAGTGGCCAAAACACTCATGCAAAGAATATGGGTTGAAGGCTCTGATTGGGATGATATCCTCTCTCCCGTGTCCCTTTCTCAATGGAAAATATTCCAATCGAATTACTCATCAATTGATGATATTCAAATTCCTCGGTGGATTGGAAACGCTGATGTGCAATTTCACGGATTCTGTGATGCGTCAGAAAAAGGATACGATCCGAATATCTAACGGAAATTCGATAGCACCAGTTAAAACATTATCTATTCCGCGATTAGAGCTTTGTGGTGCACTTTTCGGAAATGATTGACAATATTCTTCCAAAATTAGAGGTGGAAAAATATTAAATTTTTTGTTGGACTGACTCCACCATTGTCCTTTCTTGGCTTGCTAAACCTGCTTGTTCCTGGTTGACCTTTGTAGCTAATCGTATTTCTAGAATAGTTGAAATAATTGATCCTCTGCATTGGTATCACGTATCATCAGAGGATAATCCTGCGGATTTAGCAAGTCGCGGAATTCTTCCCAAAGATATTATAAGAAACAAGTTATGGTGGTATGGTCCAAAATGGGTTCAGCAGTCCAATATTTTGCTACAAAATTCTGAATCGCGACTCCTGAGAGACACAGACGTCGAAAAGAAGACCATTAAAGTCCTTATTCACTTATTTTAAAAATTTCGACGACGTTTTGGAAAGGTTCTCATCCTTCTCTAGGACTATAGGCGTGATGTCTTACGTTTACAGATTTTTCTATAGTACCCATCCCAGATATCGTTCTAATTTCTCCAAAGATTCTTATGTTGTGACCAGCTCTGAGATTCGATCAGTACGTGATCGACTCATATCAATGTGTCAGAAAGCTTGGTATCCAAATGAGTACAAAGCTCTTTCATCTCATCAGGACATATCGTCTTCCAGCTCCATTTTAAATTTAAATCCTTTTATAGATCCTGAAGGTATTATCCGTTCATGTGGCAGATTGTTAGTTCTATTAGTTCTATATTAGAATGTTAGTTCTATTTGTACATAATATGAGTCTGCATGGCGGAAATCAATTGGTGCTTCGAATTATAAGGTCTCAGTACTGAATTCCGAAGGTTAACAACCTTATAAAAGCTACTATTAATAAGTGTAAGCCCTGCCTTCTATATAAAAAGAAATGCCTCAATCCATAGCAGCGAATTATGCACATCAGACTATTACTTGGCACTTCATTCCACCAGGTGCACCACATATGGGAGGATTGTGGGAAGCAGGAGTGAAAAGTTTCAAATCTCACCTGCATCAGGTATCCCGAAACTTCAAATATACGTACGAAGAATTTGCTACCTTTTTATCCAGGATTGAAGCTTGTCTGAACTCTCGTCCTTTGTCTCCCATATCCACAGATCCAACGGATTTATCTGCATTAACACCAGGACATTTCCTCATAGGTTCTCCGATACTAGCCCCAATTGATCCACAGGTAAACGAACCCTCTTTATCCATCCGAAATCGCTGGCGAAGAATGAAGTTAGTACATCAAAACTTTTGTCCTCGATGGAAAACCGAGTACTTCAAAGAACTCCAAAAACGCACAAAGTGAATGACGTATGAAGAAAATATAAGGGAAGAGGCTACCGTCATAGTCAAAGAGGAGAATCTTCCTCCAAACTCCTGGCGCCTTGGCAGAGTATCTAAAGTCTACGATGTCATCACTCAAAGAGGCATCGTGACGAGACCAATAACTAAACTGGTCCTTTTGCCTTCCGAACCTTAATTACATAGTCTTTATTCTCGTCTTTTTCAGCCCACCATGCCCAGAAAATCATCAAACAAAGGAACTAATCGAAACCTTACTCGTCGTCGTCAAAATGAGCAACCGGAACCAGCTTATAAACACCATTCTTTTCTTGCAGGACATTCTTGTCGATGAACGTGTCAGACAGAACTCGCCACCGTTCGCACTCACGAATACTGCGGAAATTGCCTCGCCCTGCAAGAAATTCCACCACACGCTTCTTCATATCCATCCCAGATTAGCCAGGAAGTCTACAGTCTCTTCTTCTTACGCTCAAGGTCAAGTTCTCCACCTACCACATCCAAAAATGTTCGCCCCAAGAAACCGTCGCTATCAAAGACAGTTTCGAAGCCCACATCATTGACTGCTATTCTACGTCAGAATAGTGTGATTCTTCTTCCAACCGTTTTGGTCAAAATTAATAATAAGACTACTCACGCACGTTGTCTACTAGACTCTGGTTCTCCAATAAGCCGAATTTCTAAAAAGTTCAGTTCAGAACAAAACTTATCAACTCTGACGTTGCAGGATGAAACAATTTGTCTGTTGGCGTTGAAGTCGAGGTTCGATTCAGCCTCAAAAATTGAGGGCACGTTTAGGGTGGATAATCGACTCATGCTTCAGACTCCCGCCCAATCACTCCCGGAGTCGTTAAAGAAGAGTTTCCGTGACATTTTCTTAGCGGATTCTAAGTTTTACGAATCGTCCGGTATTAACGCCATCATTGGAGTTGACTTGTACCAGAAGATTATTCGTGAGGGGGTTATTTCCAAGACTGGATTTCCAACGACTCAAAGTACAATATGGTTCTTGCTCGGCTTAAGGTTCGAAATCTTTATTAATGCATGCACTATCTACGATTGAAAAGCGAAATCAAACGTACTTGAATTGTATTATGAATTGATTTGTGTATACGAAATATAATTTAAAGTACATCCTATTAAAAAAAACACAGTGCAACACGAAAAAAATAACCATATACGGATACCACTACGTGATAAAAGACTAAAAAAAAAAGACCCGTGTCTCCCAATTTTTCCCAAAGTCAACCACTTTTTTTTTATGGGCCGCCAAAGATTTGGGGCGTCGGTATCATTTTCGTAAAAATGTGATCATTTTCTCAGGCTCATATCTTGCAAACCATTTACTCTCTGAGGCAAAGTTGTAGCTCTTGTCATAAAGAACAAAAATTGCGAACATATAAAATCAAAAAAACTTCACCTTCCAGATCAAAATCGCAAAAAACTTAAAAAAATTTGATTTTTTTTTTACCTTTTTCCCGTGTTCAGGTCCATAGGTAGCAAACCGTTCAAAATTCAAGGAAACAATCAACTACAAAAATTTACCTAAGATCTCAATAAACAAATTTCTAGAACATATAAACTTCCTAGAGATGATTCTTAACACTGTTTAGGTAGCACGCAAAAGTGAAAAATTTGCCGAAAATTTTTTAATTTCATTTTTTTTTTACCTTTTTCTCCTGTTCAGGTCCATAGGTAGCAAAAAATGAAATATGCCTGGCCAGAACCATGTGTTTGTCCAAGGGTTAACACCGTTTAGGTAGCGCTTAGGTATCACGCGATCATGCACCGACAGCAACAGCACAGGCAATGCAGTAAGCTCAGCACACGCAACAAGGGACGCAGCACACAATATAAAAGCGACACGACGCTCACATCGAGGCATTACACAGCGCGACGTCAACGAGAGCTCAGCGGTGAAAGTGAAAGTAAAAAAAGTGAAAGTGCTACAGTATAATTCGCACACAACATTGGCAACTGACAATTTCAATTTGCAGTGTGAAAATATTGATTTATTTTGCTACGTTTGCGGTCATCAAACCAGAAAAAAAACATCTACAAGATTTCAGAAGGAAAAGAATCTTTTAACTAGTGAATTCAAAAGAGCATATACATTGTTTTTCGACGAAGTGGACTTGACCGGTGAAAATTACACACCTAATACAGTGTGTCACCAATGTTATAACAATCTCATGGCATGGTTGAGTGGAGGCAGAGGTACTATGAAGTATTGTAAGCCGGTAAACTGGATTAATCGCCCAGGTGATCATGATGCAACCAGTTGCTATGCATGCGTAAATTACACATGTCGTCTAAATCGACATTCTGAGAAGAACAAAATTTATAAAGCAACTGCAACAGCCACACTACCAGTGCTTGCACCTGCAAATTTTGTATCACCAAGGCCGCCAACTCCAGATCGTACTACAGAATTTACAGCAATGAGTACAGCAAGTGGTGTTACTTATGAAGATCCATTCGATACCGATTATGAGCCCCAACAGGGAAGAGATGGACCACAACTAATAACACTAATGGAAATGGATTTCATTGTGGCCATATTGGGATTATCGCAGCGACTTGCAATATTTTTGACAGCTTTTTTAAAGCAAAGAAAACTCACACATGCTAATGTTAACTCTACGACGTACCGCAAACGACAAGCTGAATTTCAGATGCTCTACACTCTAAATGAGGACAATTCGTTCGCTTACTGCAACGATATAAAAGCTTTGGTGGTAAAAATGGGAATGAACTACATCGCTAGTGAGTGGAGATTATTTATTGATGGTTCTGTTTCAAGCTTGAAAGCAGTGTTGTTGCATGTGTCGAACCGAAAACCTTCCATTCCGCTAGCAATGGGTATCAACATGAAAGAAAGCTATGAAACATTGAAAGATATAATGGAAAAAAATCAAATATTACGAAAATAAATGGAAGATTTGCTGTGATTTGAAGGTCATCAACATTTTGCAAGGGATCATCGATAAGGGCGGCTTCCCAAAATTCTTTTGTTTTCTTTGTAATTGGGATTCACGCTCACCTCTGAATCAATTCCAATGTAACTCGTGGAGGCCAAGAGGAAGTGTGGATGAACAAATACAACAACATAGACTGAAGAATGCACCTTTAATTGACAATACTCAAGACATCTTGCTGCCACCGCTCCACATAAAATTGGGAATTGTTAAAAAATTCATCGAAGTGGCCGTTGTAAATTGTCCAAATGCATTCGACTATTTGAAAAGCGTTTTCCCAAAGCGTAGCGATGACAAAATTAAAAAAGGTAATGTAGTAAATTTAAAACAAATTTTTGTTCACCTAATTGTACTATTTACACTATGTTAATGTTTTCTTTTCTGTCTTTATTTTTTGTTTTCATTTAACAGGCGTCTTTAATGGCCCTGACATTAGAAAGCTATTCAAGAGCAACTTTGATTCATCGCTTGATGAAAATTATTCAATGGCATGGATTTACCTTCAGCGTGTATGCACCAGAGTCTTGGGAGGGGATCGAGACGCGGAACCGGAAGCAAGAGAATGGGTGAAACAAATGCTGCATTATTTTGAGATAATCGGCGCATCGATGACATTAAAGCTGCATTTTCTTCATTTTCATTTTGACGATTTTATCAAACAACTCCCTACCGAATCCGATGAGCAAGGAGAACGGTTTCACCAAACCACAATGCCCATGGAAAAACGGTACAAAGGCAAAAACCTCGACACATTGCTTGCAGAGGTACATATGTTGGTGGAGTCACAAGATCACCCTGTATGATGTTAATGAAGTATTTGAAGAAGAAAGAGCTGATGATGGAGGGCAGTCTGGAAGCAACTTGCCTGTGGACACCATAATTGCTGAATCAGATTCGGACGACGATTTGGATCCACAACTTAAGAGAGCGCGATTTGCAAGTCCAGGGCCATCAACATTATAAACATAATACGAATACTTTTTTTTAATATTTTTGTAATAGATAGCATAGTATCTCAATGTTGAAGTAAATAAAAAACAAATGAAATTAAAAAACGGTGTTAAGAATAATTCCCAGGAAGTTTATATGTTCTAGAAATTTGTTTATTGAGATCTTAGGTAAATTTTTGTAGTTGATTGTTTCCTTGAATTTTGAACGGTTTGCTACCTATGGACCTGAACACGGGAAAAAGGTAAAAAAAATCGAATTTTTTTTAAGTTTTTTTGTGATTTTGATCTAGAAGGTGAAGTTTTTTGATTTTATATGTTCGCAATTTTTGTTCTTTATGACAAGAGCTACAACTTTGCCTCAGAGAGTAAATCGAAATTCTGAACGGTTTGCCAGATATGAGCCTGAGAAAATGATCACATTTTTACGAAAATGATACCGAGGCCCCAAATCTTTGGCGGCCCATAAAAAAAAGTGCATGACTTTGGGAAAAATTGGGAAACACGGGTCTTTTTTTTTAGTCTTTTATCACGTAGTGGTGTCCGTATATGGTTATTTTGCCATGACTTAAAAAATTACACACAGTGAAATTGAATATAAAATTATATGAATTCTTACAAATATGAGTTCCACAATTTCATAATCCATTATTTATGAATATATTTTTTTATCTAAATTCAAATTAATTGACAGAAACAAGTAACTATGACATTTCAATCAGTTCTATTGGTCCGTGGTTGCATATATATTGCAAGGCGGGCGGTAATGTTAATGCCAAATCATTAGCATTAATTCCTTCTTTAATGCTAAGTAACGCCTACACTGAAATAATTAAGATACAAAGTTGTCGAAATCACTGTCTGCCGCTTTTCCCCCCATTAACGCCTAAACCATCTGTGAAATGTCACAGATACTTATTTCCGATAGAAAATAAGATCTGTATTGCTTCTTGTAAAATCAGCAGCCATACTGGTAAGACGATCCTCCAACATCTTGAATTAATAAAGAAGTATCCAAATTCTGATATTGTTCGTTGTATCTTCTATTCATTTCATTTTGGATTTTCCGCTTATTCGAGATTCGCTGAGCAATGAGTTGTCTCATTCTCCAGATCCATTCGCATTCCACGATTCCCAAAAGAAACACAATGCAATCATTGAAATATATGTACATTAGGGCGGGTCGATTTATTTTTCGACAATTTCCCTATGATTTCCGTATTCTATGGGTTATTCTATGAAAATTTGCCAAAGGAACCATACCTCTATCGTTAAAATCGAGTCCCCTACTTTTTGTTGGTAGATTTTTTCCCAAATTGACGTTCGTATGAAATATTACCTACACGTTCACATCCATAACTCAAAAAGTAGGTGAGCTCATTTTGATCAATTTACAAAAACAATCTCCAACATTGGCCCAACGGTTCAAAAGTTACGGGCATTTTTGTCCAAATTTTGGAGCATTTTTCCATTTTTTTCATGATTTTGTCCAAGAATATTACTTTCATGGCCATTTTTTTGGCTCAATTTTTTTGACTTACGAAGCTTACGAACCTTACGTTACGACTGGACTGATTTCCGCTTTACATTATTGGCATATTTTTTCACAGGGTGCACACCCTGTGTTATGTTTGTTTATTTCTTTTTGTTTTTAGTTTCTTTATAGACTTCTTTATTTTTGTTTGTTTATAATATTCCAGTGTATGCTAGTTTTGTTTGAGCGTCATTTCAGTGAAGTGTTACTTGAAATAACTAACAAATAATCAAACTATTTTGAAATTTAGAAAAGATTTAAAGGTAAGTGTAAAAACATTGCTAACTATTATAATTGATAGTTATATTATTATTCTGTGAAAAACATATTTAATTCTTTTAGTGACGGTTTAAAAAATGGATTCAGAGCCTGGTTCATCGCAAAATCCAACAGATACCCAACGCAGTAGTTTGCAACATTTGGTCTCTCATGATGTTTTTTCTTTTGGCGTGGCCTGTGAATTACCTGATATTAATCTGTCAACTAAACGAGATATATTGAAGTACTATTTTTTCTTGGCCGAACGTTCAAAAGCCCAAAGCAAAATGTTTTCGTATAAAACATTTACTCCCCAAGTAGCAGACAGATTGTTAGAAATTTGGAATCAACTTAATATTGAACTTATACTCAAAGGTAGCATCATTAGAAAATTGAATAATTTGAGAGAGAGCCGTACGAAAACACCCAGACTTGAAAGCAAACAAGACTTTCAGAAAAAATAATGTTTTTTTTCACATTTTGTCTTTTACTACACTCAAATTGAATATTTTTTTTGATAATAGGTTGATAGATACTTTATTATCTCTTAATTTGAATTTTTGTAGAAAAAAAAATAAAAAGGGAAAAAAAATCAAAAAGTTGGTTTTATGTGTTATTTTGTTTTAGCAATATCCCATGAATTAATCAACCGAATTCGATAAATTTGGGCTTAAACTCTTCGTTTTGAATTGTAAATTGAATTAAATAATGGATTGAGCCAAAAAAATGGCCATAAAAGTAATATTCTTGGACAAAATCATGAAAAAAATTGAAAAATGGTCCAAAATTTGGACAAAAATGCCCGTAACTTTTGAACTTTTTACCAACAAAAAGTAGACAACTCGATTTTAACGATAGAGGTATGGTTCCTTCGGCATATTTTCATGGAATAACCCATAGAATACGGAAATCATAGGGAAATTGGTGAATTTTTTCACTCCCTACAAATCGACCCGCCCTAATGTACATATACTTAATCATCCTTAATATTTTTTCCGGTTCAAGATCAATTTCTATGAAAAAGTACGTTTAAAACAAAAACTACATTTTCATAGAATGTGTTATTAAAAATAGGGATGAACAAACACATTATAGGGATAAACAAACGCCAATCTAATTGCAATCGTGGTTTCTGTTCTGAAACAACAAAGCCGGCATATGAAAGAAATGTTGTGAATATTGATGGTTAAGTAATGTTGTGGATGTTTTCGCACAAGTAGGAGTTTAGACAATTCTCGCTTACTTGAGATTTGTTTATCCCTATAATGTGTGATAAATAAATAAATATGTTTCCCGTTACATCCCATGAAGGAATTAGGGAGAGTTTCTAACAAACAGTGAGCTGTGCGCGTTCTAGTTTTACACTCATTGATGGGACCTACAGTTTTACACCGGTTCCGAACGGTATTTTGAGAAGCTTTTTCATGGCTAAATACTCGATAGTGTCGCCGTCACTAAGCGAGGTGACCGCCGTCGAAAGAAATTTAATGTAGTCAGGGCAGGGGTCGAACCCATGTTCTCATGTACAAGAGCCGCTCATACTACGATTACACCACCGACGTGTGCTGATATACCTAAATACTTGCGGAGAAGGGAGCTGATGATATGCCTTGGTGGGCATGGAAATAGCTATATTCTCAACCATCCATCCACCATAATAATCAATTGCACATTATTATTATTTTTTTTTAATAATACATAAAAGTACTTTTCATAGAAATTGAACTAGAACCGGAAAAAATATTAAGGAAAATAACATCTTAAAGATCGAATAATTAAACAAAAATTACATAAAAAATTTATTTTTGAGAAGAACAGAATTATAGTATAAGAAAGTGTGTTGTCCGGATCGCAAGATTTTTTTATTCTTATCTCACGCCTCTGTCCCCCCAGACACCACGCGAGCTGGGGTCCATTTATAGCTAAGGATGACGGTGGGTACGGCCTCAAATCACTTCAGCACTAGATATACTTATACATAATATTTTTTTTTGTCTTAAATTATTCGATTGTCTTCAATTTACTCATTTTAAAAAGGTGTGCATTATCCTACAAGTGTCCAGAATAACGACCTTACACATACTATGCACTCTCCGAGACAACTCCAAATCGCGTAAATGCTGCGACACAATTTCCAGCACAACCCCTGTACTAGAAATCACTATTGGTACGATTTCCATTTTCTTCAAGTGCTCTCTTTGCTTTATTTTGAAACCCTGATCGGTATATTTTGATAACTTTTCACCAATTGTTCGGTTGACACTAGGGTACCCATTTAATCGGGTTTTTTGATTAATCGGTTAACCATTAATCGTAAATTTCAATCTGACAATTAACCGAACAAAACGTAATCAAATTATTGGATTAATCGATTATTCGAATAAAATAAAACAAAAAGAAAACATTGTACTAGGCACATTTATTAAAACAAAACGAAACGTAACAAAGCAACTTCATTATAAAGTATAAAATATATGTAGGTACAATTCACAAATCGCAGTTGCAGCAACATGAAAATTAGTGATTTTTGGTTCCAAGCCACGCATTGGGGTAAAAAGGGTATGGTCGGTCTGAAACTATATCACACTATAACACCCTATTGGATTGATTAATTTTTACAAAACGTAATTTTCTGACTATTATCCTTATTGTATATAGTTTGAGCAGAATCGGACCAGGCATTTTGATACCCCCATACAAAGTGACCAGTGGGTCTTGAAATTTTATCAGACTATTACACCCAATTTAATGAACCAATTTTCAGACAATTTTTTTTTTGATTTATGGCTATGAGCCAAATCACTGTGCGACGCTTTCTCTCAACAAACTATCAAATCTGTTCGAAATGTGTGTAAAGTTATGAAATTTGTTCGCACATCGTTGTCGTATGAGTTGCCACATTGTAGGAGTGTTTCAAGACGGACTGCTTCCCATAAACACGTGCTTATATTTTATTAATCGACTAATCGCACTGAATTATTCGAGTTAATCGTTAATCGAAAAATTTAATTATTAAAATGTTCGGTTAATTTTATGACACGATTCATCGATTAACCGAATAATGATTAACTGAATGGTTACTCTAGTTGATACTATTCGTAAGCGGTATAGCGATGTCTATAATATATCCTTGCCTTCTGCTTTTATCAATTCATATTATATCTGTCCTATTTGCGTTGATTGTGCGATCCGTTGACATTCTGCGATCCCAGTATAATTTATAGTCTCCATTAAGAATTACCTCAGCGGTTTGGTACTTGTAATATGGTATGTTGTTCTCCACCAATCCGCTTCGCACTGCTAACACCTCATGCATTATTTTTACGACGTTGTTGTGTCCTTTGAGGTATTCGGACGCGGCCATTGTGGGACATGCATTGATTATGTGTTCCGTGGTTTCAGCTCCTTGGCAATAGTGTCGGCATGACCCATCAATATCCTCATGTAGTATTATCCTGAATTATTCCTTGTAGTTATAATTCCATCTTGTATTTCCATTAGAAATGCTTCTGTTTCCGGAAACAATTGTCCATGTCGAAAGCATATAGTAGAAGCATATTTATCAACATTTTCCGATAGTAATTGATGCGGGAATCTACCATGAATGACCTCATGTTTCCATTGATCTATTATAGTGGCTTCACCAGTTATATGACTCATAGGAACTAAATCAGGAAATGCTAATTTCAATGGTGTGTACCCCCGATCTAAGTTCACCAAGATGAAGAACTTATCAATTGTCGATGCAGTTGCATAAAAGAAATCACTGAATTTCTGGATCTGGATATAATGCTGATTAGGTACGTTAACCAGTCCTTGTCCGTCAATTGTTCCGGGTAAGATCACCCTTTAAACTGCAGCCTGTGGATGATGTTGTCTGTGCCTTGTTAACGTAGTTCGTATCTTTCTAATTATAGATTCCAATTCCGTGTCGCACCACATGATCACGCCAAAAGAAAACGTAGAATCGGAATAGCAAATGTGTTTAAAGCTCCAAATAATTTTTTCGCATTCAGTTTTGTTTTACATAAATTTCTCATTCGTATTTCGAAACGTTCCTTTAGTTTATCCCTGACAGTTGTATGGTTGTATGGATGGCATACCCCAATAAGCACAAAAATTTCGAAAATTCAAATGTTTGAATATTATTCGAATTTACACTTGAAATCAAATACAATAAACACAAAAATTCCGAAAATTCAAGTGTTTGAGTATTGCTTGAATTGAAACTTGATTTTAATCTTCGTTTTCAAATCAGTTTGAAGTTTGTTGAAATTATTTTACTTGAAATTGCCATCAATAATATTTGCCAGCTATGGGGATAGTTAATAGTAATATAATATTCGAATATATCGGAAAATGGACTAAATGAAAAACGGTGACTCTAAGGTGAATTCAAGGAATATGGTAAGTATTGTTTTTGATTTCAATTAACAAATAAACAACATTTGCAGCGCTTATTTATGGGACGACGAAGTGGATGAGCTACAAAAGAACTCGTCTTTAAATACCATTTACACATGGACTGCAAGAACCCATTTAGCGGCCCAGAATCCAATCTAGACGAGCCATAAAATAGGTAAGTATGTATATATCTAGATATCGAGTACCTGATTATGTTAATACTAATTCTATCATTGCAGATAATCAAAGGACACATTTGCAGCTCCATCTGATGCAACTCATAAAATTTGATATCTTAATTTAATTTTTATTTACAAATTATCCATTCGATCGTCCTAATTTATAGCGTTATGTATGAATCATAACAATTTATATTCAAGTTAAATATATGTATTTCTAATTATGGTAAATTCCAAGCAACTGCACTCGTTCCAAATATGGGGTTGAAAATAAAATACACGGCTTGAATTAGAGTATATTAATACTGATTTAAAGCTGGAATTAAAATGTAATTAAAAAAAAAATAAATGGTTTCCCATTACATCCCATGAAGGGACCGGGGAGAACTTCTCACAATCACTGAGCTGTGCGCTTTCCAGTTTTCACTCACTGATTGGGACCTACAGTTTTACACCGATTCCGAACGGTATTTTGAGAAGCTTTTTCATGGCTATATACTCGATAGTGTCGCCGTCACTAAGCGAGGTGACCGTCGTCGAAAGAAATTTTAAGGTGGTTGGAGCAGGGATCGAACCCAGGATCTCCTGTACAAGAGGCGCGCACACTACCCATTGCACCACCGACGGTCATGTAAATTAAAATGTAATTCCTTCCTTGAATTCCACTGCACTGTCTTACTTAGTTTGTCTTGAATTCAACTGTAATTCGAGCCTTGAATTCAACTGTAATTGCACTTTAATATTCGAATTCAATTCAATGGTTAATTTCACTGGAGATTGCTATTGTTTTACAGTGTTATTGAAGTATAATTCAACACTGGAAATTGGAAAATATGACTGGAATTCAAGTTGAATTCAACTTGATTTCCAACACAAATGTTTATTGGGATAGAATAATACATACATAGTAGATAAACTTATTCTCTCATCTGAAGTTTCATTTCACACTCTTCATCGTAGGTTTGTGGAAATGAGAGCAATTAAATTTAAAATTAATTTACACCAGGTGGAGTTACAAAATATGTTCACTTAACTTTTTCCTGTCGTTTTGGTGTAGAATTGCAAAATTTAAATATATTTTGCACTTTTTTGTTGACTTTTATCGTTGGTATACATTTGTATTTTATTTAACACCACCAGTTTGCCACAAAAACACGAAATTCGGTTGTTGTTCCTTTGTTGATCGCTGTATACTTTTGCCACTATCTGGTATTATTGAACCCATATTTTCCACCATCCAATGTTTACTTTCCATCGTACCTATGACGTTTAATTTATTGAGCGAATAAAAACTTCTATGGTATGTACTATTCTATGGGTGTATGGCCCTCATTTCCTTTACACCCAGATATTTATCAGGGATGTAAAAGTTGGTACAATTGTACTCGTTTGGTTCATTTTCAACTGCAAAAGTACCATGGTACTACCGCGACCTATTTAGTACAATTTCGAATTTCTCATTTCCAGTTATTTTCTATTGACGTACGATTGAGCTCTCTCAATTTTGCATTCACCACATTCGAAATTCCAGATGGTGCTCATAAATAATTTTCATATAATATGCGATAATAGACACCAGTCTCCATCTAACGGACAACATCCAAAGCAGCGGAAATTTGAGAGCGAAGTTTAGCCTCTTTATTTTCCATATTTATGTTGTAAATGCCACCTGTTTTATGCAACAAGCTTCACTTTGTTTTGAATATTGCTCGTAGCGATTTCCGCGGTGTTTAAAGGGACCCTTAGACCTGTGGATAAGTTGCTCGACTTGAAGTTCACATCAACTTCGATAACTACACATCAACTTCGATTTTGCCCCTTACACTTCCAAACTAGTTGAGGCAACTTCATTTGTTGTCAGATGTCGAAATGAAAGGTGGTGAGCGCACTGCGAAAATATCACAAATTTTACGAAAAAAACTCTATTTTTATTTTCTTTAAATATTTATAAATAACACTCCAAATCATATTTATTTAGTTTATATTTTTCCAATAATGTTTAATTTATTTATTTTTTGGTTCATTTATTTACATTTTGACGATAATGTTTCCTCATGAACGTTTCTCATCGAAATGCGTATGGAAGTTGATGCAACTCCCCCTTACACTGATGGATAAGTTGATATCAACTTCAAAAAATCAAAATCGATTTGATTTTACATCAACTAGTTTGTACAAACCACCAACTTCACCTTACACCATGGATAAGTTGATGTCAACTTGAAGTCGCTGCAACTTATCCACAGGTCTAAGGGCCCCTTAATATCGAGTATAGTTCACAAGACAAGAAACTGGCATTGCATGTAGTACGTAAAATGGGAAGACTAATTCAAAAAGTCTCAAATTACAATTGTGGCAACTAATAATTTGTGTAGTGTGCACAACTAAAGAAATGAATTCCGATGAAACAAGGTAAGTTTTTCTATTTCATTTTGTACACATGTAATGAAAATGCGTGAATTTCTAGAAAAGCCAAGCAAGATCAATCGTATGTTGTGCCATTTAGAGATGAGTGGTGCAAGGGATTTCCCTGGTTAAAGAAGGAAGGAAACGAGAAAATGTGTTCACTTTGCAATGCGCCAATAGTTGGCGGGCTTTCATACATAAAGCGACATACTTTACGGGAATCCCATAAACAAAAAATAAACTTAATAAAAACGACACCGATGATAAATAGCATTTTAGCCGATACCAACAAATGTCCTGCCACAGAGTCTGCCAGAAAAATGGAAATAATGCTAAGTGCATTTGTAGCAGAACACAACATTTACAAAATTGGATCATCTCAATTTAATACTAAAAGAAGGCCTACCAGATTCGGAAATCGCCAAAAAAATCAACATTTATAGGAGCAAAGGTCAGAAAACTTTATTAGGTGTGACTGGACCCGAAAATTGTAAAATAATTTCAAACTTTTGTCAACAAAACTATTATTCATTGGCAATAGACGAGAGTAATGACTGCAGTATGTTTAAAAACTTGGCCGTAATTATAAGAATAGTCAATGGACAATGCCAGGATAGATTTTTGGACATCGTGCATCTCGAGTCCTAACATCGCAGAAGGAATATTCGAGATGTTAAATGAAAATAACATACCCTTACATAAAATGGTCGGAATTACCACAGATAACTGTTCCACCATGGTAGGGACCAGACAAGGAGTACAAACCAAATTTAAAAGCGTAGTGTCACACTTATGTATATGCAATTGGGTGTATATGCCACATTTTAAATTTGGCTGCAGCTGCTGCTTCAAAATTTGGAATACCAGAGGAAATTGATGATTTTATTCGATATCTAAATAATTTTTTTTTTTGCAATAGCGCAAGTCGCAGAATAGATTTTATGAAATTCCACGAATATTTCGGAGCAGATACCCACAAAATCTTAAAATTTGCCTCGACAAGATGGTTATCCCGACAACAGGAGCAGTGGGAGCCTTTACTCTATTATTTCAATTTACAAGAATTCGAAACAAATTCATGTAAAGAAAAGATACGATTTTTATAATCTGGATTAAAAAATCCAGTTTATAAATTATTCTTTTTATTTCTTCAATATGTTCTGAAAATTATTAATTCAATTAATTTAGAAATGCAATCAGAAGATGCCCGAATGCATATACTTTTGCCAAGGTTTACGTTTTTATTCCGCCAAATAGCGCGAAATTTTATTAAAAAAAAAAGATATTTTAGACAAAGCAAACTATCAGAATTACATCTAAACCAAAACTACATTCTTGTGGATGATGTGTATTGCGGTACGGATGTGGATTTATACATTGCAACAAATAGTATAAATAAGGATGAAGTTATAAAATTTAAAGAATGTGCAAAACAATTTTGTATTAAGTTCTGTGAGGTATTGAGAACAAATTTAGACTTTGATGACGCTGTATTGAAGTGGTTTCCTAAATTTTCTCCCGAAAATGTGATATCGGGTACAACAGGAAGTATAGTTCCGTTTTTGATAAAAATGTTTCCTAATGGACGAATGCTTTTTGAGGCAATAAATAATCAGTACAGGGCATTAGGAGATTTATCCGAATTAAATTCATTAAAAAATTGTGATATTTCAACTTTTTGGTCCAAAGTAGCAAATTTAAAGAACGAACTGGGTGGGCTTTTATTTCCCGACATGTCAAGGGTGATAATAGGCATTTTATCTATCATGTCGGATCCAGGGCACCGTATTCAAAATCGCTTCTTCGAATGTGTCAAGAACTGATTGAAAATGAAGTCCATCTTGTGGTTCTACAGAATCTCTAAATTCGGCGACATGATCATCGTTAATCTCTGCCGCCACAGTTTCTATTTAGCTCGTCGACATTACACTTTCATTGTTTAAAGAAGATATTATCAAGCTTATTCGGTGGGATGGTCATAGTTCCTATTGTATTTCCAAAGAAATTTCGTCAGTTCAACCTGAGATGCCTTATGATTCCTTATGACATCGCATAATATCCTTATTCATTTCGTTGGTCCATCTTATGCGTTGCCTAGGTAGGTCTGCTCTTGTGGCACGGAAAGTGAATTCATCGAAACAGTCCCAGTGGGTTGGGGATTAGATGGCGATCTGTCTGGGTTATCCCAGCGTGCAGGGTCCGCTCAGCTGCATCACCACTACCGATTCGTATGCTGCTCCCTCCGGCGGTAGCTCCAGAGTTCACACAGACGCCTTCGGCTGGCAACATTCGTATAGTTCTATTTTGTAATATTTGGTTGGGTTGGTTTATAGTTTTCCTTCTATGTTTTGGATTGCTCTTGATTTCTGTGCTCATCTCGTGCGATACCAGCATAGATGTTCCACACGGATATAACCCATAGACTCTTTGCAATTGCTCGGCCCCCTCACCATATCCAGGTGGCAGTCCTTCGAGGGGGTTATTATTATTATTATTGAAATAAAAATTACATTCATTTACTCATTTACTGATTTATTTTTACAAAAACACTCATTTATAGGAGTCCGCACGGAGTCCTTGTGGGTTACGTAAAGGTGTGTGTAGGGTGTAGGGACTCCAAAAACACTCATTTATAAGAGACCGCACGGAGTCCTTGTGGGTTATCTAAAGGAGCGTGTAGGGACTCGGAAAACACTCATTTATGGGATTCGGCATGGATCCCTTGGGGGTTATCTAAAGGAGCGTGTAAGGACTCCGAAAACACTCATTTAGGGAGTCCCTAGGGTGCACTTTTGTCATATATTTTGAGCGTGCTGTTCCGGCGAATATATAGTCTCCTTTGGGACTCCTTTCGGAGCCTCCCTAAGAATGTTAGCGCTCCGTTGGCCGGGATGCCAATCAATATTAAGTCGATGCTCTCCAAACCTTAAGTAAGTACTTTTTAAATCTATTTCGAATTCATTATATTCCCCATGCAGATTTTCATCTTTTACAGATGTCACTTGGCAGTTGCGGAGCCATGAATCGGATTGTTACTTTGGTTTAGGTACAAAAGTGGGCTTGGAAAGCGTATGCGATGGTTTTATCCCACCAGCATTACCGAAGATCCACGAATTGTTCTGTACGTTTCCTTGCAGATGCAACTTCAAATCACTCATATTAAAAGCAAAAGAATCGTGAGTTTCGACCGCGTACCTAGCATCCACATACCGGGCAGCCGTCTTAGAATCGCAAAGCCCTTTTACAACCATAACATTTAAACCATAGATAAAGGAAATAATAGATATAGCGCGCCCATTGTCAACTTTGTTCACTAGGTGCTGTCCTGTACTACTGTCACTTGCATTGAAGTTTCCCATAATTCTCATTGACGGTTATTCAAATTTGAGAAAGTAATTTAAACAATGGAAAATGTGACAAAATTTAAATGATTTTATATAAAAGCATTTGTTTTTTATATAAAAAAACTATTGCAAAGCCTTGAGGCCGGTGTTGGGATATCAATAGGAGAAAACCCGTAAGACAGCCCAAAGAAGAACATGCCGGAACGCATTTTTAATCTAAACACTACCCCGCCCAAAACCTGTAGCAACTTCCGTGGTCATAGATGCCAAAACCGTTAGAGTGTCTGAGGACTCTTAACAAGGAATGGTAGCTGAACCGGAGGAAGAACCAATTTATTAGGACATAGTCGGCTTTGCAATTCGATGGCCATCAGATATTCTACTTTAAGTAACGTGTTGTATTCTTGTTTCGAATTGGTATTTTTTGTTGAACATTTTTTTTCTTTTGATATGAAATTTTACAATTTTAATGTCATATTATTTGACTTTTTTGGGAACAAAAATCCCATTTATTGCTTTCAACGACATCTAGAAAATTACCCATAACGCTATAATTTCCCCAACACTTGTGCTTCATCTATTAGGTTACTTTATCTATGGTTTAAAACAGTGGTACCCAACCCATAGCCTCGCGAGGCGGACAATCATCGTAGTTTTCTCGTATTTTTCACACACCCACACACGATCGGCAACTCCCATGTACACAACACTATGTCATTCTATGCCTGTGCGTTTGCGACCGCACACAAGCACATAATACGTTTGTGTGCGAGCGTTCGTAAAATTTTCGAGTATACTTTTAGGCACTCTCTGAAACTCGACATACTACCCATATTCTTACTATCCACCGCATGGCGGCGCGTTTGTATACTAAATTTCTTCTTGACTTCTTTGACAACTTTTCATTTCCTTGCTGCAACAATTTATTTGTCGTTGCTGCAACAATTTTATTTAATTTGAATTTTGTAAAAAAAATGGGTTTAAAATCAAAAAAGTAAAGGCATGAGATTTAAACTACTGATATTTGGTTTATTGCTTACTTTTTATAGGTTATATTTATTATTTATTTATTTTGGAGGTTTGTCTATATTTTTAGTTGACGAAACAATTTCGTTATTGTAATGAAACTAATTTTTGTGAAGGTATCGAGAGAGAAGCAGTCGAAAAAATAGTGAGCATGAGTGGTGGGTCACGCACACATCTTAAATCAGTTCCTTTACAACAACCGAAAGTGGTAAACATATTTCTCCGCCGGAATAATTTAAATTAATTTCTTAAAACATTGTGAAAAGCAAATTGTGTGAACTGATGTGTTTGCTGTGATCGTTTGTGTAACTTGCCAATCTATAAATCAAATACACAAATAAACAGAATGCAAGGAGCAACACGACAGCAAAGAAAGTGATGCATCGATAGCAGAAAAACTACCCGGAAATCGCAACATGTTCGTGTTATTGGTTTTAATCGTAATTCGGTCGGGCTTGTTTCGTTGTGTTGGTATTTGGATTCAGGAAAAAATTGATAGACGTACGTACATACATTTGCGCGGGCAGACGAAGTCAATGAATACGAAGAAGTGAAAGAAACAACGAATATAAAAAATAATACTTCAACGTACAATCAAATGAATCCAATCGGAATTTTAACAAATTTGGTTAAAATAAATAAAAGAGCAGTTGAAGAAGAAAATGCTCGCAGGGCGATCCCTGGCTTAATGACGGGGAGATTTGGCGCTACAATTGAATATCAGAACCCTCAACACAACAACAATTGCATGATTTAAGTAAACAAAGATTTAGTTCCATGCTAAAGGAGTAGAGAAAAGGGGGGAAGAGTGCTTATGTTCATGGTAAGTACAGACATAGATATGCACATATTTTAATAAGAAATCTTTATAATAAATTCCTGATATTTGTTTTTAATTGCAGGTCCTGAATATGACGGCCACAATAACACTCAATCCCTCGACTAACACAACCTTCTCGAGACGAGTGTTTGAATATAATCTATAATATAATAATACTTTTAATGAATATAATCTACTTAGCAAATTGAAACCATTTTCGAAACAAAAATTCAAAATATTGTTATTAAAGCACCTGCAATGTAATACTAATAGTATATTTATATACAATTGTCAATAAGTAATTTCAAACACACTTCAGAATATCCATTGCAGCAATGAAACAAAATCATTGTAGTAATGAAACAAATTCGTTGCAATAATGAAGCAAACTCATTGCAGCAACAACTATACTTTCACCACAGTACCGAACAATTTGCAGTTGAAGAACACATTTTTATAGCGGGAATGAAACGTTACTTTAGCTCACTTTCGATGACAAAAGTTCTTCGGGTGATGAACATTTTCATCATTAACTGCCATTTTCATTTTCATTAATAACTGCCCTCAGCAAGGAACCTGAGAGCAGTGGCGTACTGACATAGTTGGGGGCCTGGGGCGGCTATAGAGGGCCCTATATTTATATATATATATATTAGAGTTCTCATAAAATTTAGATTTTCGGATATCATCACTCTTTAGAAGGTTTTTGCATCAATAAAAATGATGCTGTAATTTTTTTTTCAAATTCCATCTCCTTCCCCTGCCTCTCGGCGACTGAAAACGTGGATATTGAGTGACTTTTGTAAAATAACCAAAAGTGTTGAAAATGTATTAAATTGGACTTGACTATTCGATTGTACAGGAAAAATTAGGTAAATAGTCCTTTTTTTACGCTTTTCTAATGTACCATACCGCCATTCTTCAGGAAAAGTTAGTTAGTTATATATTATATATATATGTATAGGAAAAATGAAATATTTAGTGACTAATATACTAAGACATCAAGTCGGGAGATAGATAAAATGCGAATATATATACATATACATATATGTTTAATGATGCGGATTTAATTTCATTTTTACATTTAACGATTTACGATTTAATCATACGGATTTCAATAAACAGTAAAAACAAGAAACATATTAAAATGTTTTTTGCGAGCCTTGACTTCTGAAAATTGTTGGATTAATTCATCAAAATTCACATGTTTTGCAATGTCATTTTCAATTGATAGTATGGCCAAGCTTGTCAAACGAGATTGGCCCATTGTAGAACGGAGATAGTTTTTAATCAATTTCATTTTTGAAAAACTCCTCTCAGAAGAAGCCACGGACACACAAATAGTAAGAAACAGTTGAGTGCCTCTGTTATGTTTGGCAACGATTCACGAAAGTCCATTTCATTAACAAACTTCAGCATTTGTAGTGATGTCCATGAGGCCGCATCATCAATTTTTATGCCAGAAGCCTTAAGATGCCTTCTGAGCCTCTTCACTTCTGGCAACATTTCTTCTTCCTCTAAATCATTGAAAGTAGCTGTGAACTGATGTATATGAGTTATTATCGTTTCATCATTTGATCTTACAAGGTTTTCTGAGTGCACAACAGCAAACTGTTCATATACATTGTTCATCGATGTTAGTCTTTTTTCCAGTTCTACATGAAAGTTGTCAATACACACTAAAATAGAACGTTTCAATTCTTGCTGTGGAGTCAAACCTGCATCCTGAGCTTTTTCTCCTGGCATCATCTTTTTGACTCGCTTGCGATTTCTGCTTTCGACGTCAATGTCCATTTCAGCACACCTGCTGGTGGTCGCATATTCTAAAGCTTTATTCACTAGTTCTTCCCGACTCTCTTCTAAAAATGTGTTCAAGGTTCTCAGCTTCAGTACACACTTTTCTAAACTAATACCTTGGATTTGGAGGTATTTTTGGGCGTGGTTGACTTCTTGTAAAATATAGTACCATAGGTGCCAGAAGCAAAGAAAATTGAAGTTGCAAATGTTTTTCATCAGCAACTGCGCTGCTCCCCTTGTATCTAGATTTTCAGAAGCATCACACAATTTGTCCACAGCATCGACCAACTTTTCGAAGTTTTTAAAGATTGGTTTTACTACATCCTGATGAGCACTAAGCACTAAGTATTACTAAGTCTTTTAACGGTCACTCCAACGGTTTCTTTGAGTACCTGCCATCTATGTGTTGAACAAGAAAACATATTGTACACACTTTCCAAAGTTCCAAAAAATGTGACACAAGCAGAAACACTGCCAAAAGCATGAACACCACATAGATTGAGCGAATGGTTTGCACAAGGTACGAAAATCGCTTTTGGATTTTGTTCTTTAATCCTTGTTTGTACTCCTGTATGAACACCTGACATTGTTGTAGCATTATCGTAACCTTGGCTTCTACAAAGTTTTATATCCAAGCCGTCCTTTTCAAGTGATTGGAGTATATCCTCTGTAATTTCGTGTGCCTTTTTCCCACTAAGTGGAATAAAACCTAGAAATGATTCTTTGACCTCTACTTGCCTGTTGTCAATTTGCACATATCTTATTACTTGACTCATCTGTTCCGTGTGCGATATGTCAGGCGTGCTATCAAATAGTATTCCATAGTACTTAGCTTTTTTGATTTCAGAGATTATTTCTTTTTTACGGCGTTACCCAAGAGAGAAATAAACTCATTTTGTACTGCAGGCGATAAGTAAGATACTGGAATCATTCCTGTTTGCAATGATTGCTGAAGCCGTAGCTGTGCTCCTTTAAAACAGGGTCATAATGTGACAGAAGATTCACCAGTTCTAAGAAATTGCCACGGTTTTCAGAGTCAATGGCAGCAGCATCGATTGTTTTGTTTTGAAAAAGTCTTGCTTCAAGAGTTTTCCATTTTTCGAAGTTGTTAACGTGGAATTCAGAGCATTCATGGTCAGATACTTTAGGATTTAATTTCCACCAACTGTTGAATCCTGTGATGAAACTGGATGTCGTAGCGTGTATATCGTTGTTATCAAAGAGCTTGCAACAGAAGCAAAACAATGATTTCTTTTCAGGGGAATAAACCATCCATGTTCTTATTATCTTTTCTCCACTAGAGAGCTGTTTGTAAAACCAATTAGTGTTCAACTGTCGGGTATGACCTTTGGGATTTTCCCCAGGTTTCTGCACAGCTCCAAATGGTCCCTCTAAGTGTCGGTAAATCTCACTTCTTCGTCTTATTATCTCGGTTCTAAGACCATCTGGCACTGGAATACGCCAATTTCCAACATCAAAATTTAATGATAAATCCTCTGGAGGGTATGTCTTCTTCCTTGTCCTCCCCATTCCCTCCTTCATTTTCTTCTTCAATTTCCATTTCTAGTCCTCCTTCTTTTTGTTCTCCTCCCTTCTCTTCTTGTTCATGATTGCCTTTGTATTTTACTCGTTGGTCATAGCTTGTGCTTGGATTTTCTATAGATTTGGACACATCTAGCTCTGCTTCATTGTTTGCTTGAAATGATGCCCTTTGAGTAAAGTTCAAAATTGAACCTGACAGACGCTGAATTTCTTGTTCTTTAGCTTTTAGTTTTTTCTTCTTTTCCCATCCACTGGAATAGTTTCGTTTCATTATCTTCAGTTTGCTTGGCTCTGAAAATAATAATAATATTTTAGCCTATATTTTTAAAATACCAAAACGGCAAACCTAAGAATAGGAGATATAGCAGGGCTTGTAACAGGTTATGTTTGTATTTTTTTGATTTTTTATTTGTTACACTTGCTTCATTTGTTTGTTTATATTTTGCAATTAATATCTTTGAAAGCTTTGTAGTGTTGAAAAGCGTTTTTCCTGTTTGCTGTGTTTAGACAGTGTTTATATATGCAATTTTCAGTACTGCAATTCTTTACGATTCTCTTTTGCTCTTGCAACTTGCGTTTATACGTTCAATTAGTCCACGTTTGAATTGCTGAAATTCATCTGACATTTTTATAAATGTGAGACGCATACAGACTAAAATTGACACGTATACACATATAAACACTGACTTAGTAGCAATTAATCATAGTTGTATTTCATTTTGTTGCTCATTTCGATGGTAATTTCGTTGAAATTAGCTATTTTGATATTAGCATTTTGTTTGGAAAATTTTATCTAATTTGGGCTGAAATTAGGAAAGTAGCTCGTAATCATCCGGCGAAGATGCCATATAACTTCGGTAGCTCTTCCATGCAGTTTGATGAGGCTGACAGAGGATTTTACAATTCTGACAGAGGATTTTACAATTCTAATTCAACTGAGTCGAGTTGTGAACCGTAATAGGGGCAAAACTAGTTTTTGTTTTTATTCACGAGAGAACAATAAATCGATTTAATTAATTTTTTTTTGTTTTTAATCAAATATTTAAAATATAAAAATTTACTTCAAAACTGTGTCACCCTGTCACAATTTTGCTCGTCACTGTATATGGCCGTACTAAAGCGATAAAGCTTCATAAACAACCGTTTGTAGCCATAATACAACTGTAGGTCCCAGAGTCAGTGAGTGTAAGCTTGAAAGCACACAGCTCACTGGTTGTGACAAGCTCTTTCCTATCCCTTCATGGGAATGTAGAAATTTTTTTGTCAAATTTTATGTAGAATGATTTAAAAAGTTCCTCTTTCCCCATGGGGAAGTCAGTTTGAAATAATTACTTCGTGGTGTACCTATTGTTTTGCCCATATATGTATGTAAATGGTGTCTCAGTAAGATTGCACTTTTTAAATTTACTGTAATTTTTTTTTGATGCAAGTGGCAGCTCTGAAATTTGGCAGCTGATGACACATTAACAACGCGTTATAATTGTGAAAACTTATTACAAAAATCTGGAAAGTTCTGCTGAGACCGCTCGCAAACTTCGTTGAAATTTCAGTCGAGAAAATGCCCCTAATGTGGCAACCACTTGTAGAGTGGTCAAAAAATTTGAAGAAACTTGGTTGGTTATGCACAGTAAGACTTCTTCTGTGCGTCAATGTACCGGTCGGTCGCTTGAAAACATTGCTGCTGTAAACGAGAGTGTCGCCGAAAACCTGGCAACGGCAATTCAGCATTGTTCTCAACAACTTCAAATTTCACGTCGCACTACACAGCGAATTTTGAGAAAAGAACTCAACCTTCACGAGTACAAAATTCAGCTTACTCAGGAGATCAAACCAGCAGACCATGGGAAACGCCGGCAATTCGTTCAATGGGTAATGGAGCAAAATGAAGTCAATGCCAATTTTTCTAAAAAAAAAAAATAGTCATATTCTTCAATGAAGTGCATTTCGATCTGACTGGTTTCGTGAATACACAAAATTGTCGAATTTGGGGCGCAGAAAATCCTCATGCTATCCATGAAACACAAGTGCACCCACAACGGTGCGGATTTTGGTCAGGTGGCGGGCCTTACTTTTTGAGGATGAGACCGAAATTGCAGTGACTGAACGGCATTCGTTACAGGAATATGATAACGGAGTTCTTGTGACCTCAATTGGACGGCATTGATCTGGACGACATGTGGTTTCAGCAAGACGGCATCACCTTGCACACCGCGCATGAAACAATCGATTTATTGCAGCAACGATCTCCTGAACAAATTATCTTAAGAAATTCGCCGCACATAGAAGTATTTTGATGACCTGGGCGGCCAAAAATCCAAATCTCAAGTTTAAAATAAAACCGTTAAATTGATTGGGAAATGTAGGGGACACTCCATGTAACGAAAAACCACCATTACAAGTTAATTTAATTAATTTAAACCCAAAAAAAACGAAAGTTCAAACTTAATGATTGGAAACAGTGACATGTTTCTGTTTTCTGCGATTTTACGAAAGTGTTAAATTTTTATTAATTTTAAAGCGTTTAATTTTTCCCAAGCGGAAAATAGCGATGGATTCCGAATCTATAGGCATGGGATGTTTCAAGTATTACATATTTCTTTACATATGTTTCCCTAAAAATTAAGGAGAAAAATTATATGAATATAACCTTTAATATACATATATATTTATTAAATAGGTTAAAGCCATGAATTCAATAAATCAACCGGGTGGCATTTTAAAAAATTTAAAGCATTTGCAGCCTGAAGAAATTGCTAGTAATTACAAAGTTGATGACGTTCATGAAAAAAAAGGATTTAAGCGCACTTTATAAATTCAATATTTTTCTAGCCGCGATCCCCATCACTTCCGCTTCTGATTTGGCCGAGGTACAGCTGTTAAAATCTAATAAAAGGGTTATTTTCAAAAACTATGTATAGACAAGAAAAATAATAGTATGTATGTACACTCCAGTTCATTTAAATAACAACAGTTATAATCATTGTAAAAAATTGAAATTTCGGGAAAACTAACAACAAATGATTTGACTGTGCTTATATGTTATATTAGGTGGCAACACTATTTTACGAAAATGTGCAAAAGAAGAATAAAAAAGTCCCGTTACAAAAGCAGTGGACGCATTCCTACTACAATAGCAAAAAATGTGATTCATATGAATAACAACAGTTGCTAGTTTTTGCTGTTCTTGAGCTATTGTGTTACATAGAGTATCCAGAGTTAAATAGTTTGAAAAATTGCGCATCATAAAATAATAATCGTTTTAAAATGAGACGAGGAAAGCCATTAAATTCAGAAGAAAAAGGAAAAATTGAGGCATATTTTGAACAAAAGTTTTCCTACAGAAAAATTGGAGGGAGAATCGGAAGAAGTGCTCGTGTTGTCTTCAATTACATAAAAAATAAGAATTCTTATGGTAAAAACATGAAAGGGAGACCAGCAAGTGTCTTATCGCCAACAGATAAGCGAGCAATTTTAAGAATTGCATCAAACTCCTCTGATTCGATACCAAAAATAAAGGTGAAAGCCGGAGTTTCCGCCAGTATTTCGACTGTACGGCGCTTGGTTCTGGATGCTCCGCATATTCAAAGAATGAAACTTAAAAAGAAACCTATATTAAAACCCATTCACAAAGAAAAACGATTGGATTTTGCAAAAGTTCATATGACGTGGAATACCGAATGGCACACGGTTGTCTTTTCTGATGAAAAAAAATTTAACCTGGATGGTCCTGACGGGTATAATTCCTATTACCATGATTTAAGAAAAGAGGAAGTCATTTTAAGCCGTCGGCACAGTCGGATTGGTGTAATTATGGTATGGGGAGCCATATCGTACTATGGTCAGATTAAGCTACAATTCAAATCAATAAAACTTAATGCAGAACAATACAAAGGCATACTAGATCGATCTTTTCCGGAATGCAGTAACATCTTTGGACCTTTGCGTTGGATTTTCCAGCAGGATAACGCTCCGATACACAATGCCAGAGTGGTGAAAGCTTGGATAAGTGACCAAAATGTTACTGTGATGGACTGGCCACCGTACTCGCCAGACTTAAATATAGTGGAAAACGTCTGGGGATGGCTTTCACGTAAAGTTTACGAAGGAGGTAGACAATATGAAGACATTCCATCGTTAATCAATGCAATCGAAACCGCCTGGGGTGAGATTTCCTTAAATTATCTTAAAACCCTCTACGATTCCATTTCAAAAAACCAAGGAGGCAACACTCATTATTAAAAGGTAGTGAACACTTCTAAACAAATAGTTAAAAACAATAAAATTTAATTTAGTGAATAATTTTTGTTTTTTCCAAACTTTTCTTCGTCGTTGTTATTCAAATGAACTGTTTCTGTTTCTCATTTTTCAAGCATTTTTTATAAAACTAATAAATATATTAAAAAAATAATTATTGTCGATAATATTAAATATTATTGTCGATAATATTAAAGAATAAAATAAAATATCTAAAAAAAAAATATTTCAGCTTTTGGTTTTCGTTGTGTGATCAAAAATTCCCAGTTAGCTACAACTTTTTTGCTATTGTTATTTAAATGAACTGGAGTTTTTAATATTCAACATATCTCAGTTAAATATGAATGTTATCCAAGCCTGGTATATTCCAGGATTTTCACCAACGGGGTAGGAAGGGAGTGAGTAAGATGGGGTTATCGACGTGCTGGATACTTTGAAGTAGTTGGGTAGTTAATGTGTAAGCACCAGCTTCGAAGTTTAACTCTTTAGCCTGCTTCAGTAATTGCAATATTTGGACTGGCTACGGAGTAGTGGTGTAATGTAGAGAGGGGTGAATTGACTCCGTCCTAGGACAACCCCACGTTAAATTCGCCAGTTCATAACATTGCAAGTAGATGTGGAGGTAGTTAGTGGTGGTTGTTTTGAAGCTAGCTCTGTAAATATTTTTGAACCAGCTACATTTCCTGATGGGTTAGCGATGATGGCGGAAAAAATTGTGTTTACTATAAAAATCAACTGTTTATGTTTTAAACGTTACTCTTAACTTAATAAACAATTAAAATATTTTTCGCCGGCTAGATTTATGAAATACCTCTATGTGCGCCATGCTATTTCTTTTATTGGGGTTTTGTGAAATCTCGTGTTTATTCGAATAAACCAGAAACAACAAAATTTTTATATATAATTCATAAGATGCATTTGTTTTCTTTTTTATTATAATTTTTATGCATGTCTTTGATTGTTATATCACTTGGTAAATATCTCACATACGGTGCGTGCTCTCTTCTGCTATGGGAAATAGTTGGATGATAACTTTCAATATGTCGAATCGAAGTTTTATCGAAAGCGTTATATGATTCGTGCATGCCCCGTTTGTTGCATTTAGGGCCAGAAGCGTAGAAATTATTTTTTGATGCAAGTAAGTATGTACATTACGCACTACCCTATAATTTTTTTATTTTCGAAACCCAAAGTAGTACCAACTCGGTGAATTCTGCGGTAGGTAGCGTATATTTCACAGTAACTGATCTCACACTTAACTTTGATCTTCTTCGCTGAGAGGAAACATTGGCAATGGGATCTTCGACATCAGTCAGTCCACTATATATAATAAATATCACTTTAAAATAAAAAATTCAAAAAAAAGTAGTATGTACATTAGTGTGGGTCGCACCCCATACAAAAAAAAAGATGTGTCGTTCACCCCCTAGAATTAAAGATAACATGAAGAAGATTTTAAAAAATTTTTTTTTTTTGCCACGCCCCTTGACCCCGCGCATTTGGTTTTTTGTTTCCTGTGTCTCCATTTATAGGCCGATCGTAACATGTGGTATATCATTGTTTTTGGAATGACAACGACTACATTTTCTACTTTGATCACTTTTGACTCCGACGTCAAATTTTAGAAGTGACTTCTGGAAACTCGATTCCTACCACCCTAATTCACGAGTTTTTCTAAACGATTAAAAAAAAATTTTTAATTCCATGAAATTTTGTCTTTTACAGTATATATTTTTATTCAGTACCAAAAAAGTTACGAAGGTTTAAAAAAATCAATTTGAGTTTTTATTCCAAAAATCGGTAACAATAAGCTTTGGTCTTTTTGTGGCGCTAGTGTGCATTTGTTTTTGCACTATGATAATATTCTCTTTTTCGTAATCTCACTTGTTTATCTATTCTCTATTATCTTTCTCCTCCACATACTACTCTTTTTAACCGTCATCACAAACCGATTCAGCTGGCAACACTGTTATTAAAAATATTATTATTCCTCTTCAAGTGTAAATTACTAAAATATTTTTTCCTTTAATAAGTATAATTAAATTGTTGTTTAGAGTAAAGTGAACGTGTTTTATTACCCGCCAACTATAAATATATATAACAATATGCATTTCCAATCATGTGATATTGATAAAAGAAAATTACAAACAAACCGTGATGTTATTCAATATTTTTAATATCCAAAAAAATGATAATAAAAAAAACGTAAATTTAACGCGTTATATGCAACAGGTTATTAAAGTGCTATGTGAGGTGCGGAAAAATATAAACATCCCCATATAGTATGTAATACCGCAATAAGAAAAATGTTGGTGCGTCTACTAAACTCATATATAAAGTCACAAAAAACCCGTGTAGATATGTTGAGAGCTATTGGATTAAGATATGTAGAATTTCACAATGCAAGTGCAGCATTGAACTGGGTTGCGAATGCTTATGCCCCGAAATCCAAAAAATCCCTGAAAATATAATTAATGCTTTTATTGATCAGTGTGGACCAAGGCGTTTAACTCTTAACAATATTGACTTAGATAATATAGACGATATGGAAGAGCAAACAACGTCTATTACTACACTTGATCAATCTCCAATAACTGTTTCATACGCACCAAACTCAGATGAAGAAAATGAAAATGAAGATAATCACATTTCGCCAAATGAGGAGCAACTGCAGGTATCAGACATATCACTGAGGAATTATGCATTGGCATTGGATCGAACTGGCACGTCAGATCGTTTTGGATCTTTACTTGCAACAACATTTTTAAAAGATTTGAAAATGTCTATTGCTTCAAAAGCGTGTAAGGATAATGAAGCCATTAATCGGAAAATGTTCAAATACCTAGATGACCTTATTATTGACAAAAATAAAATTCGGAGAGAGCGATCTAAATTTAGAGCAGAAACCAAAGCTTCATCTACTCTGATATGATGGAAAAAAAGATATGACATTAAAAAAAAGAGTCTCAGAATCCAGGACGTCTTTACAGAACTAATGAAGAACATATAACCGTTGTTAAAGAGCCTGGATCTACATTCGTCGGTTACACAACTCCAGCATCTGGCACAGGTTTAGAGATTCAAAAGGCCATTGTAAACTTTTTATCCTCAGAAGGCTATTCGCTGAACTATTTAGTTTCAATAAATTGCGATGGAACGGCTGTAAATACAGGCTACAAAACAGGAGTAAACGCATGTATGGAAAGATACCTGCTACGAGCATTGCAGTGGAATGTCTGCCTGTTTCATTTTAACGAGCTACCACTCAAAACATTGTTGAACCATTTAATTGGAAAACAAACAGGGCCTGGAATTTGGCCTCAAGAATTTTCAACTGAATTGTTGACATGTAACCAATATAATGTAAGTTTTTCCTACAATTCATTCGTATTTATTAACATAAAAATTAATGAAGAATTATTTTCAGGAAATAAATAGATTTGAAAAAATTTCTATGGGACCAATGCCAGACAATATAGCTGACTGGAACATCCGTGACGACCAGCTCTACCTTTTCCGTATGGTTCAAGCCATTAATAATGGTACATGTGATAATGGACTAGCTAGTCAGCTTCCTGGTCCTGTAAGTACTGCACGTTGGTTAACAACAGCATCTAGGATACTTCGGCTTTATGTATCCAAAAGTAATCCCACAGTCAATTTGCGAAATTTGGTGACGTTCATAGTAAAGGTTTATGCACCTTTTTGGTTTCTTGTAAAGAGTCAACCGCAGTCCATACATGGAAGCCGACACATCTTTAAGTACATACTTTGGATTCGAGAATTACCATTACATATACAAAATATTATTCGCCCAACTATTGAACACAATAGTTATTACTTACATCCAGAAAATCTACTTCTAGCAATGATAACAGTTCCGGATCCAACAGTTAGACTACAGGCTTACGAAAAGATAAGAACTGCTCGGGGTGACCCACCCGCAAAGATTCGAGAGTTCCACCTTCCAAAACATGCAATAAATTTTGATTGCAAGGTATACACGGAAATAATAAATTGGGACAAACTTCAAATAACCGAGCCACCATGCCTTAGTTTCTATAAGGATGAGCAATTGGTTCAATATCAATATTCGGCTCATAAAATCATTGAAATTCCAGGTATATATATTTTATAATTTACGCATCCATAATTAAAATATATAATTTATTTATTAGAATTTCCATGGCATTCGCAAAATACCGAACGCTTTGTGCGAGTTGTTAGTGAATCCGCAAACAAGGTAACGGACGAAAAGCGCATGGGGAATATATTTGCTAAAATAAGAAGACATTTAAAAAACCATTGTTTATACTTTTAAGAATTGAGTTTCTCTCAACAATATTTGATAGAAAAATGAGTAAAAAGAGAGCACTTTAAAAATGGACACAAAAACAGTAACCACAAAAAGACCAAAGCTTATTGTTAACGATTGTTGGAATAAAAACTCAAATTGATTTTTTTAAACCTTCGTAACTTTTTTGTTACTGAATAAAAATATATACTGTAAAAGACAAAATTTCATGGAATTTTAAATTTTTTTTATCGTTTAGAAAAACTTGTGAATTAGGGTGGTGGGAATCGAGTTTCCAGAAGTCACTTCTAGAATTTGACGTCGGAGTCAAAAATGCTCAAAGTAGAAAATGTAGCCGTTGTCATTCCAAAAACAATGATATATCACACGTTACGATCGGCCTATAAATGGAGACACAGGAAACAAAAAACCAAATGCGCGGGGTCAAGGGGCGTGGCAAAAAAAAAATTTTTTTTCAAATCTTCTTCAAATTATCTTTAATTCTAGGGTGTCAACGGCACAACTTTTTTTATCGACCCGGCCTAATGTACATTGTTTTTATTTCTTAAATATATATAAATAATTTGTTTTTAATATGGCAAATCCGTATCTTCCATTTGATACCGATTGGAGAAATTACTTTGATATCAAGTTGAGAATCATAAATTTCTCAATTTGATAACTAAGAAAATCACCATATAAAAAATGTGCCTTTTAAGTTGAGAAGACTATAATCGGACTGTTGATGTGCATTTGAGAATTAACGTTGGAGATTTGAGAAATGTATTTGATCTCAAATGTACCTCCAATTGATATCCAACAAAAATGTTTATCGGGCTGCTTCAATTTTGCAGCCTTCCTGGTTTTTGTAGGTGTTCTATTTATTTTCCTTTTCCTATGCAAGCCATTTCTTGTCAATTGAACATTTGAAGACTCTGATGAAAGTACCGAGGCCGGATCTACATCTGGAATTATACTTTGTTCAATATTAGGCGCTGTTGACGGCATGTTTTGATCAGGACATGATAGCGATTGCATGGCAAAATTCTTCGAGGATGTACAATTTTGCACTTGTTCTTTTAGCGGTATGAAGGATAGATTAATACCACAATTTTTTTCATTAGTTTCTTTTTTGTTTTTTGCTGCTAACATCCATTCAAATTTTTTTTGCGAGTTCGGAGTTTTTATTGCTAAAATTGTTTTTATGGCGATCCATTTTCTGTTTTTTTGAAGTAAAACTTCTATACGGAGGGGTAAACATTTTTTAATGCAACGGAACCGGAAGTTTGTAATGTAGCGGAAGCTGTTACGAAGTTCCCCAAAAGTATGCAACGTAAATCATGACAAGGGAGGTGAAGAGTAGAGTTTGACGATTAAAACAAAAAAAGAGAGTGTGCTTTAAGACCACACAACTGAAGTAAAACTTCTTTAGCTCCATCTACATGTTTATATATATGTTTGTATATGTCTATATGTATAATGTATACAGACATATAATAATTTTCTACAAATGTTTAAATTTAAATTCCGTTTCCATTGATAAATAAACATATTTGAGTTAAATTTTTATTTATTATTTGTTTTATTATTTTTAATCATTATTTATATTATTTTCATTATCGGATACATGAGTAGTTACTGTGGTTGATTGTAAGACTGAGACAATAGGCTTATGGTATGAAAAATATGATACATATGTTTTCGAATGAAAATTAGAAAGAAATCTAGAGAAAACTGCATCGATTGTTGTTCCATGTCGTGTGGTAGGCTCATTTCGGTTATTATTGATTTCAAGTTCTAATTTATCTCGAAGAAAGTTTATGAAGAGTTGTCCATCTTCGGATGCGAAATTAACATTGAAATCTCCTGCTAAAATGAGTGGCAACGTATGATAATTTTCTCCTAATTCTTCAGAGCCTACTCGACCGTAAATCATAAGTCTTTTATATATAAACTTTATAATGTTATTGACTGTGTTATTGGGCGAAATGTAAACAACTACCATTATGATGTTTGTTCCATCGTCCAAATCACAGTGAGCAGCACATATATCACCAATTGATGACTGGCCAATATCGAGTTCAGTAATATGTCTTAATAAAATGTCCATGTTCGAAGTTACAATGTTTGAAGTATCATTTGATTTCTGATAAATTGCCACTCCTGCTGATCTAACATTTTTACGTTTAAATTTTGCAATACAATCAAAATTCGGGATGTCAACATTATCATCGTCATTTGACCAAGTTTCTGATAGAAACAAAATATTGCTTGAACCAATTACGGGATCGCTCAAGTCCGCCACGTGTTTTCTGAGACTTTGGCAATTGAAAGTAACCATGGACAACTTTTTCCTGTCATGCATGAAATCAAGAATCGTTCTTCCTAATGTTGACAATGTATTCAACGATAATCGGCGAAATTCATCTTGTAAAGATATGACCGATGTATCATTTTTTCGACCATGATAAAATCTATTATCATTATCTTTTGGCACTATGTACAATCCTTCAATGCTGGTTACTCTTGATAGAGCAACATATAGTAGTGGCAGAGAATGAGTCCTTTGGTATTCATAAACCACTTCATTGAAGGTTCCACCTTGAGATTTGTGAATTGTCATGGCACATCCTGATACTAAAGGAAAATGATTTCGTTTTGCAATAATTGTTTTATTATTATTCATGGCAATGGCAGATGTTCTGCGTTCTATTGGGACGGCATGCTATAATTTTCATTCGAAAACATGTGTATCATATTTTTCATACCATAAGCCTATTGTCTCAGTCTTACAATCAACCACAGTAACTACTCATGTATCCGATAATGAAAATAATATAAATAATGATTAAAAATAATAAAACAAATAATAAATAAAAATTCAACTCAAATATGTTTATTTATCAATGGAAACGGAATTTAAATTTAAACATTTGTAGAAAATTATTATATGTCTGTATACATTATACATATAGACATATACAAACATATATATAAACATGTAGATGGAGCTAAAGAAGTTTTACTTCAGTTGTGTGGTCTTAAAGCACACTCTCTTTTTTTTTTAATCCTATAACATAAAAACTTATCAATAATAGTTACACAAATAAAAATTAAGGAATTTCACTTACCAGAATTATCAGTTTCTACAAAATGTCTTAAAAAGGTACAAAAACACTCGAAAGCCACAGCAGCAACAATTTTAAAAACTAACTGACCTGCAACTTCAAAATGTATGTATTCGTATGAATGAATGTACGATTATGCATGTGTAAATTGAATGTACATATTCTGGCCTACTTCATATTTAATATATTTTTTGTGTTTGAAAAACGAATTCACAAGTGCTGGCAAAATTTTCAATAGGTATTCACAATGAGAACAACAAATTATTTCGAAAGTTTAATAATATTGTTACGAATAAGTAAAAGCTTTTTCTTGCTGTTAATGACTCTACTAACAGTATGTAAATAACAGGCGGTTAGCGCTGCGCCTGAAAGTATGCATTGCAACAACGTACCAGCTCGCTAAACCAGTAGCATGAATTCACCTCAGTAAAGATAATTCTCCTGTGTTCGAGATTGTTCTACAAAGATAAGCAACAACAACATCTAGAAGGTTCTTGAATTCGCTAGATATACCTTCATTTGAGTATGGTGAGTTGGTATAAATAGCGGAGGTCTTTGGAATAGAGAGTTCAGTTTGTGATTAAACCCCGTACAGTGAGCAACGCGAATTGATAGTAAAATATAAGACTTGTTAAAGTGTTATAATTAAAGTAAACTGTTGGTACTATATAAGTAAAATAAAAGGAAGTTAAACCGTTGTAATTATCGTAATTTAAAACGATCCTTGTTTTATTATTGGGAATAAAACAACGCAAAAAGGACGAATACGGAAATTCGTAACATTGGTGTCAGAAGTGAAATTACGAATTAAGGACAACGCTGAAGTTTCAAGAGCTCAAAGTTGAACAACTAAAAAAGGAGTTGAGTAAATTGGATCAACCGACAGCCGGTAATAAGGTAGAGCTGCAGAGGCGATTAATAGATGAATTTAAACGCCGAAACATCGACATTGACACGTATCAGTTCGAGTGCAAAGACGAAATGGAGGTTTGTGCAAAAGAAGCAACTGGTAATGTAGATGTTTCTACAATGTTTGCTGCCATGATGGCCAAATTGGACGAAAATTCTAGAATTATGGACGAAAAACTTGAAAAGAAATTTGGTGAGAATTCTAGAATTATGAACGAGAAATTTGGCTAGAATTCTAGAATTATGCAGGAAACATCAAACGCCACAAATGACAAGCTACATGAAATTTCAGAAGCTATGTATAACATGGAGATACAGGTTAATGATCAATTCGGAAAGGTCGAACAGAAATTCGAGGAATTTCAGCAGAAGATCGAACAGGTCGAACAGGATGTGGAGGAAAGATTCGCCGAACTGGAAAGAAAGATGAATGACCTCCAGTTGCAAGAAGGGCCAGTACGAGTAATTTCTGAAGGCTCTAGTAGATTGAAAGCTCCCAGTTTCGATGGCTCTAGACCATTCGACGTTTTTAAATTCCAATTCGAAATGGTCGCAATTAAGAATTTGTGGAACAGCAACGACAAAGCAGTAGAGCTAATTTTAGCACTGAAAGGCAGCGCAGCAGAAGTCCTTCAGAGCATCCCCGTCAGTGCCAGAAACAACTACGAGGATATACTGGCTGCGTTACGACGCAAGTATGGTGGCGATCACAAGAAGGATTTATATCGCATGGAACTAAGAGGCCGAGTGCAAAAGCATAATGAATCACTTCAGGACTTCTCAACCGATGTGGAACGCTTGGTGTTGATGGCATATCCTAGAGAACCCCAAACTTTCTTAGAGCAATTTAAGATAGAGGCATTTGTTAGGGGCATTAACGATCCTGACGTTAGATATGCGGTGTTTGCCTCACAAAAAGCTACATTTGTGGAAACAGTTTCATTTGCTTTGGCCGACATCATGTGCGAAGGGTAGAAACGGAAGGCAAATCAAAAGATTTGAAAGACGCCGTTAGCGAACTGAAAGAAGTGATTCGGATTCTCACGAAAGCGCTATGGCAAGCAACAAAATTGAAAGGTGACAATCATGGCGAACGTGGCCATATAGGGCGTGACTGTAGAGACCCCCGAAAACGGTCAAGATCTCCAGCGATACCGGACGAGTAAATGACCGTCCACATGTAATCGAGCGTAAGCAGGATTCTAAGGCTGAGATAAAAGAGCAAATTATTGACGCCCGTTCCCTGAGAATTGAATCGGACGACGAGTGGTTCACGGCACCGAGAAGTGATCCTGTATTGGCAAAAATTATTTTGGCAAAGGAAGAGGATAGACAATTAACGCGAAATGAAATCGCTTCAGAAAGCCCCGTTTTAAATCATATTGGGCCCAGTGGAATAGCCTGAGATTGCTAGATGGCTGTCTATACCGTGTATGGGAAAGTGAAGATGGAAAAACGGAGAAAAATCTAATTGTGGTACCTGCCTTGAAAGTGAAAGAGATAATTGCAGAATCTCATAATGGTCCGAGTGGTAGGCACCTCGGAAAAGGCAAAACTATGGAGAAACTAAGGGAACGTTTCTATTGGGTTGGTCGTCAAAAAGCTGTATCCGAGTGGATTGCAGGCTGCACCCAGTGCTTGACAACTAAAGGACCAACGCGGGAGAGCCCAAGTGCTCCCTTCGAGCGAATATCCATGAGTGTGGCTGGTCCATATCCAACAAGTCGCTCTGGGAACGAATATGCCCTAGTCGTTATGGACTACTTCAGTAAATGGCCCGAGGTGTACCCTATTCCGAATAAAGAAGCGAAAACAATAAGCAAAGCTATCGCGAACAACTGGATAAGTCGTTTTGGTGTCCCTTTAGAACTCCATTCGGACCAGGGTAGGAATTTTGAATCGACCATCTTCAAAGAAATGTGTGAGTCAAACGGTATTCGGAACACAAGGACAACACCATTGCATCCTCAGTCTGACGGAATGGTTGAAAGATTCAACCGAACTCTTGAAGAATACCTAAGAAAAGTAGTCAGCGTAGATCAAAGAGATTGGGAGGAACACATACCGAAGTTCCTTTTCGCATATAGGACGGCCACCCATGACTCCACTTCGCGAACACCCGCTAAAGTAATTTTCGGAAATGAGCTGAAGCTGCCTGGAGATATGGAGTTCGGTACCATACCAGCGTCTGACCCTGCGAACAGTGATGTCAATTACCATGATACGGGGGATCTTAATGATCTCCATGAATTTGTGCGCAACAAATTAAAAATGATCAGTAACAAAATGAAAGCCAGATACGACCGAGCGGCAAATTCAGAGGGATTTCATGAAGGCCAGCTAGTTTTACTGTGTAACCCACAGCGCAAGAAGGGTTTATCTCCAAAACTTCAGACTCACTGGGAAGGCCCTTACAAGGTTGTCAAACGAATAAATGACGTGGTTTATAGAATCCAGAAAAGCCAAAGTCCAAGAGCTAAAATGAAAGTCGTGCATTTGGAGAGACTAGCTCTGTATGGAAAACGGTCGACCCGAACAGGCTTAATTGGGGGACAGTGTTACGAATAAGTAAAAGCTTTTGCTTGCTGTTAATGAATCTACTAACAGTATGTAAATAACAGGCGGTTAGCGCTGAGCCTGAAAGTATGCATTGTAACAACGTACCAGCTCGCTAACCCAGTAGCATGAATTCACCTCAGTAAAGATAATTCTCCTGTGTTCGAGATTGTTCTAGAAAGATAAGCAACAACAACAACAACATCTAGAAGGTTCTTGAGTTCGCTAGATATACCTTCATTTGAGTATGGTGAGTTGGTATAAATAGCGGAGGTCTTTGGAATAGCGAGTTCAGTTTGTGATTAAACCCCGTAAAGTGAGTAACGCGAATTGATAGTAAAATATAAGACTTGTTAAAGTGTTATAAATAAAGTAAACTGTTGGTACTATATAAGTAAAATAAAAGGAAGTTAAACCGTTGTAATTATCGTAATTTAAAACGAACCTTGTTTTATTATTGGGAATAAAACAACTCAAAAAGGACGAATATGGAAATTCGTAACAATATGATAAAATAATCAGGGTCTGTCATGTTTGCAAAAATTTGTGCATTATGCTGCAAACGCAAAGAAAAATCCATACTATCAAAAATAATCAGAGATACTAAGGAAAAAAGTCTTCACAGCTAATAATTTTGGTTAATGTGACTTTTTATCGTAGTAAGTGGCAGATACGACTTTTTTGCCTAGGAAACACGATAGAAGTGGTAGATGTGACCATCTTGTTTATAATTTTAAAGACATTTACTGTTAAAAATTGGTATTTTAAGCTTAACACAAAAATCAGAATTTCATACACGGCTCCGAATCTGCACTTATCAAAATTTTCGATTTTTGCCGCTTGTGACTTTCTTCCTTAGGACGGCAGTATTGTAGTCCATACTTAATCGGAACATGTCTTCTTTACAATCGAATAAAAATCACAACTAACTCAAAAATAAGTGTTTTTATTTTAAAATGAAAAAGTCCATTCGTACTGAAACACCCTTTATGTATGTGTTTGCCAGTTTATCACTGAGATGTGCAAGCGTTCTTCCTGTGCACACCAACTTTAAAGATTCAGTGTACAGACGCATATGAGTCTCCTGGAGGTCGAAATAAAGACATCTCAGCCTTGTTGTCCTTTAATTATGTTTATTGCGCTCCTTAATTTTTATACTACAGCCAAACCAACACACGTCCATATTTCGTTCAACCACCAGAATGCCTGCCATGACCTTTGCCACTTTCCCCCAACAAAGAAAGTGAATGGGAAACTCTTGAAAGTTGTTACACACAAATGCAAGTTTGATTATATGAATGTATTTCATTATGTTAGTTAAGTAATTGGGTATAAATTTAAGTATAAACACATATATATATATATATATAAAATGTCTTAAACTATTAATACATACACATGTATGTATGTATGTACGTACTATGTAAGTGTGTATGCATGTAAATATATTATACACTTGACATTTGTTTGAATACCTCGTATGTATGAATGCATTTCCGTACATTAATAATACTCGTATGTTTGTATGAATGACAATAATCATATGTTTGCATGACGCATGTCAATGAGATCGTTTGTTTGTTATGAATGAAATCAGCTGTTCTTATGATACGTCACTGTAATACAACACAATATGTGCACGTGCACACAACACTTGTTGCGCTGCGACAAACACCCTCCCTCACCCCAGACTATGCGAATGACGAAGATGTGATGTTAACATAACATCACAAACACCCATAAGTTAACAGAATAAGTTAACAGGCGTTTAACTAGACGAGGCTGCTGCCACCACTATAACATTCTCAACAGTGCTAATGGGCGATGTGCTGTTAATGTCTTCCCTAACATTCTCCTCAGCTGCTTGCTTGGGTGGGATGTAAAACCACCAGGCGGCAAAGAAAAATACAACGGAGCACAGTTTACCAGTCAATGCCAGCATCCACATGTATCTATATGGAAGGGAGGGGGAGAGAGAGAGATGCATGCAAGGGTTGTTAATTTAAATACATTTTTGGGTTATGGCCACTATTTACCGACTCATTTGACCATTTTCATAGACCAAACATGCACCGGCCTGCTCGTCGCAGGTTTCTTGCCACAACACACACGTTTCATCAATGAGAGCACCAAAAATCATGGGAGCTGGTATTGTGCCCAACAGTCGCACCTTGATCCATTGTATACCAAGAGCAAATGAACGTTGATCATCGTAGACGCACCTGGAAATAAAATATCGCAACAAATTAAACATTTTGTGGAAGATGATTTGAGGGGCTGTTGGAATATTAAAAATCTTAAAACCATTGAATCTGACAGCATTAGTATATTCTACATCACTGTTTATTCCCCATGGGGATCCATGCCACAGCCGATCGAAGTGGTAGTTGGAATTTGATAGCGAACTGAGTGGAAGGGAGAATGAGCAATAATCAACTAGAAGAAAACTAAGTGCATCATTACACTACGGCATTCACGCGCGTGTTATCGCGCTATTCTCTTTTAAAAAGCCTACGTAAATCACGATTACATTACATTCTGCGTTTGGCTTGCAACCACCCCTCCAGTTTTTGACGTTTAATCGGCTGATCATCATCAATCGTACAATCGCGAAAATATGTGATAGTGGTCTATTATAATTAAATGTAACAAAAAAATTAATTCTCTGTGTCGAATTCGTTGTCTTACATTCGTAAAAGTTTTAAAAGTGGTGTATTCTCAGTTAATTTATTAAAAACTAAATATTTGTACCCATCGATTACACCTTTCCACTTCGACATGCGAATTATGTAACATGAAGCAAAATGACAGAAATACGAAAGTGAAGAGAGAGAAACGTCGAAACTCCCCACAAATTTTCGTATCGTGCGTGAAAGTCTACCCCCAGCAACACCACACCTCTTACCCACGAAACGCGTTAGGCTCGCGTCGAACACGCGCGTGAAAGCCATAATGTAATGATGCTCTAAGTTTTGAATAGTATTTGTTTTAGTTTTTTTTTCATTTTTCGCACTCCGCCTATACTAGAAATATTCCGATGTTACTTCTTATGTTATTGGTTTAGATCGGCAGAAATTCATTCGTCAAAAGCTTTTCGGTTGGCCTATAAATAATCGTATTGTTGGTTGGGGGCAATGGTTAGTGTGCGGGGCTCTTGTGCATGAGAACGTGGGTTTGATCCCTGCTCTGACCACCTTACATTTCTTTCGACGACTATCACCTCGCTTAGTGATGGCAACACTATCGAGTATATAGCCATGAAAAAGCTTCTCAAAATACCATTCGGAACCGTTGTCAAACTGTAGGTCCCCATCAGTGAGTGAAAAAACTAGAAAGCGCACATCTCATTGTTTGTGAGAAGCTGTCCTCAATCCCTTCATGGAATGTTATGGGACACCATGTTTTTTTTTTGTTTGAGTGTAATAAACTACAAAACGCATGGTCACTCGTTTTGAGAAGCTCTCCCCAATACCTTTACGGGATGTAATTGGAAGCCATTTTTATATTATTTCATGTTCCGACTTACCCGAAGCCGTCGTGAATTTGAATTGAAGGAGAGAAGAAGCTGCCAACATGAAAACCCAGCGTAGATTTCAAGCGGTACACTGCCGCAGTTCTCATTTTTAAACTAAAAAGAATACTCTGAATTCGAGCATTTCGTTTTGGGATAACTCCCTTAGGGAAAAGATGATAGAAAATCCTAGATGGTGACATAGAAGTGGTGGCATTGAAAGTCAAGAGAAATTTTCTAGATGGCGCAGAAGTTGTGGAGAAGAAATTTGCCCTAATACAAAAACGTTTGAAAAAATTATTTAATCATACATTTTTGCCTTTTGTATTGTGAAAAAATAACAAAATCAATATGCCTTTCTATAATCTATATTCTAGTTTCAAATTCAAACAACAGAATCGAAATAAAAATTACTTTTGAGTGCTTTTTCGTCGCATTTGATTGAAAAATGGACGTACGGAAACAGCCTTTAACATCTGGTGAAAATGGCATTTGATTCAAAAATGGACGTACGGAAACAGCCTTTAACATCTGGTGAAAATGGTGACTGCACCATCTAGGGAATTCCTATCATCTCTGCTTACGCCGATTTTCAGCCTAATTTAAAAGCTCACACGAAATTGTCATATTGGTTGGTTGAAAAACGCTGTCTAGCACACTTAGGCCAAAGAAGCCCATTGTGATACCTGCAGTTTCCTCTATAGCACCTATTGACTAGTCGTCTAGCCAATTTGCCCTTTCAATTAATTTGTCTATAAGACCTACAGGCATATTCTGTAGGGCTACGGTGCTAACTAAATGTTTTCCGAATATCCAACTTCTCAGTCCTGCCAGAGCAGGGCAATCCAAGAGAAGGTGTTTCGTCGTTTCCTCGTCCTCTTCCATGCAGCATCTACAGAGAGTGGAGTTTCTGTGTCGCAATCTTAGGGCGTGTTTTCCTACAAGGCAAGTTAAGTAGTTGCCTAGTCCTCTTCATGTCCAGAGGACTCTGGCTTGTTTGCAAGTTGAAGTAAGTCTCCACTTGTCCTTGAACATATTATCGACCCACTGCCTGATCTGCAAACGGCAGGTAGAGATTGGCATACTAACACCTTATTTTGGCGGAAGACCCTGTGCCGTAGTACCCTGTCTAGCTAACGCATCCACTACGCAATTGCCTGGAATGTCGCTGTGTCAAAATACTCTGCCATCACCCTAAGTTATGAGTGCCATTCTTTCACCGTCAGGGACGTAGGAAACATGGCTTCCAGGGATTTTATGGCAGCCTGGCTGTCTGTGTAGATACATATTCTCCGGATGGTTGGGACACTACTTTTCAGTAGTTCAGCAACCTCCAGTATGGCGGTAATTTCCGCCTGAAATACACTACAGTGATCAGACAGCTTGAAGGAGATATTTACATTTAGGTCCGGTGAATGGACTCCACAGCCTACTTGCTCGTCTAACTTTGATCCATCCGTGAAAAATCTGATACTACTGGTGTCCCCTTCCTGTGACTTCTCCCAGGTATTCCTGTTCGGAATAGAAGTCCTCAGATTTGTCGCTGGTAGAAGGTAGGGTATACAGTAGTCCGTTTTTACTGGAATAGAGTTGATCCGGTGTAGTAATTCAGCGTGTCCGGAATGGCCATGATATCAGGAGTACAGATGTTCAGGATAGCACTAAGTGCAGTGCCTGACGTCGTGTCCATATCCCACTAACGCTAATCAGTGCTTATCTTTGAATTGTCATCAAGAGAAATTGGTCTGACTATTGCCGTATAAATCCACATGGTTATCTTAGGAGTCAGTCCCCAGCGCTTTCCTATCGCCCCTTTACCGCAGTAAAGAGCAACAGACGCTTTTTCAACCTCTCCTCCACATTCGGTTTACTAGACAGTTTTCTGTCGAGAATTATTCCCAGATACTTGACCTTTTCAGTCAACTTTAATTGCACTCCATTAATTGACGGCAGTTCAAATGAGGGTATTTTATATTTCCGAGGAAACAAGATAAGCTCGGTTTTAAGTGGATTAAGCGATAGTCCGTTGTTAGCGGTCCAGTTCGAAATCAGACTAAGTAGGCTGGTTGTACGAATGCTAAGTAAATTGAGGTTTCTACCCGTACAGATGATAGCAATATCATCGGCATAGGCAAAGACCTGGCATTCGGCTCCGTCCAATTCAGGAAACAGTTCATTGACAGAAGTTAACCACAATAGTGAAGACAGAAGTCCCCCCTGCGGTATCCCCCTGTTAACGTTCCTAGCAATTGTAACACCATCCCATTCCGCTTTGATGGCTCTAACCACCAGAAGCTTCCCAATTAGGCGTGTCACTAAGCTGTCGACTCCTAGATTCTGTAACGACTTGAGAATCCCCTAAGGTAGAATTTTATTGAAGGCTCCCTCGATGTCCAGGAAGGCCACCAGAGCGAAGACCTTATTCTCAAGAGAGTTTTCTATTAAGCTGAATATAGAGTGGAGAGCCGTCTCAGTTGACTTGCCCTTGTTTTAGGCATGCTGAGAACTCGATAGTAGATACTGTGGAAGATTACTTCAAACATGAATGTCCAGTAACCTTTCATATGTCTTAAGAACAAAGGATGATAGACTGATTGGTCTAAAGTCCTTTGGTTTGAGATGAGAGCATTTGCCCGCTTTCATGACGAAAACCACTTTGGTTTGCTTCCAAATGCTAGGAATGACTCCCAGCATAAGGAAGCCCCTGAAGATTGCCTCCAACCAACTACAGGATAGGTATAGTGCCTCCTGTAGTTGCGCGGGAATTAACCCGTCAGGTCCGGTTGATTCATAGGGTTTAAGCATCTAATGGCCCATATCAGATTCTTTCTGCTCACTATTAACCGAACTTTTTCTATGCTAGGTGAGCTTCCACCTAACTCTTCTGCCTTATGACCTGCATTCCTGTCATCGATGGGAAAGTGGGTATCCAGGAGAATCCCAAGAGACTCTTCCACGTTCCATCGCCTTTCATTAAGAACCCCGCACACGGTGGGTTTTTAGCGAGCACGCATCTTAAGCGTGCAGTCTGGTTGGTTCCCTCAATGGATTCACAGAAGTTTCGCCAGGATTTCCGTTTGGCCTTCCTGATTTCACCTTTATATAGATTAAGACTAATCTTGTAAACGTCCCAATCCCTTTGGTCGCCGCTCTTATTGGCCTTGTTGAAAAGCCGCCTAATGGACGATCTTAGATCCTGAAGCTCAGCGTGAGGTTTTTTGTTACTCTTGGCAGGATTATAACCACTGGTCTTACTGGATTCATTGAGCGTGTTCCAGCACGCATCAGTAATGTGCAGCTCTGGCACATTAGTCGGAATATTCGGATGGTTACCTAAAAGTTTCCTTAGACGCCCACGATAGGCGTTCCACTCCGTTTCCCTATAATTGTTAAAACTTCCTTTTTCATGTCAAATTACATGGCTTTTAAATGACAAACATCTGGCATTTAAATTGAATTTAAATGGAGAATGGTTAACTGTGAAACCGGGCATTAGTTATCAAAATATCTGGTGTTCACAATTTAATTTACATTAACTTGTGCAATGGTTAGTGTGCGCGTCTCTTGTACAAGAGATCCTGGGTTCGATCCCCGTGCTCACCACCTTAAACTTCTTGCGGAGGCGGTCACCACCGACTTGGGATTGCCACAACCGAATTGAGGTTGTCACGACCGAATTTAGTCCTCACAACGGAAATTCGGTTGAAGCAACCTCGTTTCATAATTGATTCGGTCGTGACAACTGAATCTGGTATTATATTCTTTCTGTCAACCAAATTTTCTAAATTCTCAATAACCATGTAAATACCCGAAACTCTAGATTTCAGGCTAAACTTGGTTTTAGTATACCTATTGTTTCTTTGGATCGTCAGTAATATAAAAAATAGATTTTTCCAAATTACAGATTTTTCAAAATATCATTAACTAAGCGAGTTTTTGGCAAATTTTATTTAATTTGTCTGTTTTACTTTGAATCGAAAGACATCGGATATTGTTGTGCCAGCCGCCGTCAAAAAAATTGCGAGGGGTTTAAGCCGACACGCCGCTGACGCCGACCATCAATTTTTGCAGCCGCTGCCGCCGCCGTAAATGTCGGGTCGGCTTCACTGGTAAACAGCTGGTATCATAGAAATGCTGTAACTGCGTACTGTGCTACATACATTGTGAGGTTCAACTCACAATTCCGCAGGAGTTCTGCAGTACAGATATGTATATATGCACACACTGAGCCTGATGAGGACACTGCTGAGACGATTTCTAAAGTCAACTATATTTTGCTCCCTATCAGTTGGTGACAAACAATATTTCTGAGAGATGTCAATGCCAAAGTTGGCAAGGACAACTACAACTTTATTGAATTTATGAGAAGATATGGGCTTGGAACTCTGAAGAATAACAATGAACTCTGAAGAATGTTTATCGGCGGAAGGAAAATCCCCTATGGACTAGTCAAATTGACCATACGTATACTTGTAATTAAGATGTTTTTGGTTTTCCAATTGGACGTCAAATCTAGACGTGCTGATGGTGTTGACAGTGACCACCAACTGTTAGTGGGCACTTTCCATCTCCGTCCAGCAAAATTGTAAAATATAATAGATATTGTTACGATTAAGTAAAAACTCCTAATGAACGAATTAACATAATGTAAATATCAGGCTGATTAATGATGCGCCTGAAATTAAACCCTTACCACAAGCCAATACTGCACACTGGGACAGTTTTAAAAAATGACCGGACAAAATTCCAAAAATCGAAGCAGTAATCCACATAAAATAAGTGAGTTAAACAGTGGCCAATTGACCACTGAGGTCGAAAATTAACTGTTTTGAAGGTTCCCTGCACGTTGCTAATCAGGCAAGGGGCCCAAAATTGAGTATTGTTTCAATACATGCATGCAGGCTAATTTTAGGCTATTTTTAGTAAATGTGTGTTATATGAAGGTTATGTTTCTGGATGTTTTAAACTTCTTTTATTTATTTTGTGTTAAAATAAAAGAAGATTTTGTGCATTAAGTTAATTTAATTTGCGTAAGGTTTCTAGTTCAATTGCAATGAAAGTAATTGGCTAAAGATATTAAATTTTTTAATCTTTTGTGGACCAAAAAAAAATTAGGACCAACTAGGACCGACGCGCGATTTTCACTTCTGAATACTTTAAACCCTAACCGAAGTCACTGATTTTATTTCGTTACCCTTTACTACCATTTGCTAAAGAAATTTTTTTTTAAACTTTGGCCCAGTTTTTGATTTCATATTTAAATATAAAATACTTATATAAAAATTGATTTTTTTCAGTGTAAAGTTAAATACATTACTCTGTCGGAATTTAGGTCTGACAATACCATAAAATGTCAAACTAAAATTTCGAAATTTCAAACTAAAATTTCGTAAGTTCCGAAGACGACGATGATGAAAATGTCGAACATAGTGATATTGATTTTTTTTAAACGTAGTTTTTTTTTGAGGTCCCAAGTAAATCTTGATGGTTACGAAACAAACTTCTCAAACTTCTAATTTATTTCATAAATCCCAATAAAGTTGGTAGACAAGTTTAAAAAGTTAAACTTTGTTAAGAAACAAAATTGTATGTGAAAAGGTAAAATTATACATGGTCTTCCCTCCGTTAGGTTAGTTATCGAAATCCTCATCGAAAAATGTTTGCCAAAAATGAGATCGGGGCATCCAAAAACCTATCAAACGATACCCATAACGTTTTTTTTAAAATTTAACTCCCCCCACCGTCTATAACTGGACTCCCCTCCACCTGATGCAAAAAGCAATACCAGAAATGAGCTCAGCACCCTCAAAAACCTGACGACGAATGAGTTTGACACGCCTAAAGTCAAAAACAACAACGTTATTAATTTTGTCCAGTCATTTTTTAAATCTGTCCCAGTGTGTGCTGGTTCTGGAATCGGGTAGAACAATCTAGAAACAGGGTGACGAGAAGCTTAACTCGTATAAATAGGAAGGTTTTCGGCATTATGAGTTAGTCTGTGATTAAACGCCGGAAATTACGCCACGCAAAGTATTAGTCAAAAGGTTGAATATAGACAATTGTGAATATTAAGTGATGTAAATGAAGTAAACTGTTGTGTTGTATAAGTAAAATAAAAAGAAGTAAAACTGTTATAATTATCGAAATTTAAAACGAACCTTATTATATTATTGGGAATAAAACAGCGCTCAAAGGAGCTTTAAGCAAATTCGAAACTATATGTATCTGCAATACTCATCCATATTAATTATGTATAATCAGACTCTACGAGCGAATATGACACAGGACAGTTCAAATACCTGGCCAGCTGTTGTTCGAACGCTCAAGGAGGTGCTTGTTGATAAAAGATGTGAACATAAACCTTGGATTAGCACAGAATCCTGGGCCGTAATTAAGAAACGTGAACGCCTGCACATTATGTGTATTTTATCCAAGACATCAACATTAAAAAGGCAAATAACAGCAGACTATCAGCAATCGGAACGTTGTGTGGCCCGTTCCGATTACGAAAACCATCTGAACGATATAGCGGAAGAAACCGAAAATGTTGCAAATACTGGTAAATTCCGTAGAGTGCACTTTTCAATAGAACAGCGAAAGGGCAAAAGCATTAGCATAACATCCCCGGCACCGAGATAACACTTTCCAACACATTGCAGACTTCCAAATGATGAAAATCAGAGTACTTCTTTGACAATATACTCACGTCAGTAGTCGAAATGGTACTAGGAAAAGTCAAGGATACAGATTCTACATACATACATAGTTTTTCATTACATCCCATGAAGGGATAGAGAAGAGCTTCTCACAGTCAGTGAGCAATGCGCTTTATGGTTTTACACTGACTGATTGGGACCTACAGTTCTACACCGGTTATTTTGAGAAGCTTTTTCATGCTAAGTACTCGATAGTGTCGCCGTCACTAAGCGAGGTGGCCGTCATCGAAATAAATGTAAGGTGGTCAAAGCAGATATCGAACCTACGTTCTCGTGTACAAGAGTCGCGCACACTAACCATTTCACCACCGATGGCCACAAGGATACAGATCTACTCCCTGATAACATTTCAGAGGAGTGTTGGCCGTACGTGTACCGACCACGTAAACACAATCCAGATAATCATATAGCAAATCAGCAATAATGAAGAACTCTGATAACGCACAAGTAACAACCCTATTGAACTGGATATTCATAAAATAAAATGGATGTACTTGTTTGTTTTATTTAAACTTTGTACTTTACGGTAAAATTTTTATATTTGTTTTATATATACGTGGATTCTAGTTTTATACTCACTGATTGGGTTCTAAATTTTTACACCGGTTCCAAACGGTTTTGCTGAGAAGTTTTTTCGTGGTATCTAAACTAGACAGGCGTCGTCGAATGAAATTATTATTAATGTATTGTATTTGTAGAAAAAGTTCACCCACTATCCGTCCATTTTAGTGAAGTTTCCGGGAACTTGTTTTAAAAATTGGACTTAAGTTAGTGGATTTTCAAAAAGATCTATCTTGACTATCAAGGTGCGGACTGAACTGGCTATTGGTGGCGCTTTCTGTTTCTCCCGATTAATTTGAATACACAATTTTAAAAAAGTTTTTGCTGCGAAATATAATTGATTCCCCATTTCATTTAATGAAATAAAGCCCAATAAAAAATAACCATAGAATAATACATACATAGATAAACTTATTCTCTCATCTGAGGTTTGTGGAAATGAGAGCAATTAAATTTAAAATTAATTTACACCAGGTGGAGTAACAAAATATGTTCACTTAACTTTTTCCTGTCGTTTTGGTGTAGAACTGCAAAATTTAAATATATTTTGCACTTGTTTGTTGACTTTTATCGTTGGTATACATTTGTATTGTAGTTAACACAACTAGTTTGCCACAAAAACACGAAATTCTGTTGTTGTTCCTTTGTGGATCGCTGTATACTATTGCCACCATCTGGTATTATTGAACCCATATTTTCCACCATCCAATGTTTACTTTCCATCGTACCTATGACGTTTAATATATTGAGCGAATAAAAGCTTCTATGGTATGTATTATTCCATGAAAATAACCCACAAACGTCGTATGTCATAAAATATCGCCGAAAAATGCATGGTAGAATAAAAAGGTAAACTCAGTAGAACAGCTGATGTCAATTGTTTCGTGTTTAGTGGGTACCATAGATAACGGAATTAACTAGATATCGCAAATGTCTTGGGAAATTTCTTGTTCAATGGGATATTTTCAAGATGGAGCTGAAAGCAATAAATATAACATTTGATCCCAAATAAAGTATACCTTGCGAGATGTATTTAGAACAGGTGATAGCAGTAGGTGTTGTAGGCAACATCAACAGGCATTTTGTTTTGTTTAGTGGGCCGATGCTGTACAAGTCAACATAAACGAATAACGAATACCAACAATAACAATATACCAAAAAAGCTCATAACCAAAATACATTTGAATTAGAAAGTGGGGAACACGACATGAAAAAAAAACTAAATTAGTTGTTTGAATAGCACAACCCGGAAAATGATTATATTTTTGTATTGAAAAAATGTCCCACACTGTTGAATAAACGTCAGTTAATGTTATGAGAAACGTCAATGAAAGTTACAAAACGACAACACAGCACCTAGTGGCAGTACTTGACAACGCCTGTGCGATATCTACTTATTTCCTTTATCTATGGTGGGTACTTTTTTATTTACATTTATTGCTGGTATACATTATATGTGTTGACTTTGACATGAGGAGAGCCCAAATATAATCACAATAACTGTTTTTTGCTCACAATTACAACATTAGTCGTGTTTTGGTTACAAGCAAGCGATTGTCGCTTGCTAAGTTGCAAAGAAAACGGCAATTTAGCGGTAAGTCATTTTATTCAAAAATATGAATAAAGGTTGAAAATGGTAAAAGATGTAAAAAATTTGTTTAAACTTAGCGAAAATTATTCTTGACGCTAAGTTCTCGCTAAGTCTTCGCTAAGTGTTTCATACAAAACAAGCGAATATATAAGCAAGCGGTGTAACCAAAACACGCTTACTGTCTACTGCGATTACCTGATTATTCCACCATGAAAAAAGTGTGCAAAAATGTTTGCGGTTACATCACTTTACCTTTCGGTGTTATAATTCAATCACGTCACTTACCTTAAGGTGGCCGATAACGCCGGCATTGTGGCCAAGAATGTAAACAACATTAGCATAAAACATAATGCCACAAAATAAGGCAGATATTGACATGATGATGAACACATGGTATTGGTAGCTTCGTATCCAGTTGATGATGCAGTATATCCAGTCATGGATGATATGCAGCCGCAGTCTTTGTATGATTTGCTATCGTTGTGAGACATTTCCAATGAGCAACCGGCAAAACATGGATTATAATACATGACATTGTTTATGCCACATATCGGATCGAACATGTATCTGCTGCACGAACAATTGGCATTGCAAGTGGCGTCTAGTTCAATCGCCATCCCATGCCGCAGATCAGTTTTTAAGTCTCCGTCATAGGAAGTTGTAACTCCAGCAAATTGTAAATTCGGACACGACAATATAAAACAACTTGTGAACACTGTGGCCACCAGGGTTACCATCAGACACATCCGAATTATTCCGCCGCAGTTAAGATTGAATCTCTTGACCAGATAACCCCCTAGAAAGGTGCCACCACCTCCAGCGGGTACAGTTATCAGACCCATCAGTAATGCAGACCACACTGGCGAGATACTGAATTGATTCTCAATTTGTTTGGGTAGAAATGCAGCAAATCCAGCTATAATCATACCCTCTGATGCACCGGCCAGGTTCAGGAAAACAAAAGTTGGATTCTTTAAAAGCGATGTTAATGCCCTGGGAAGCTCTTTCAGTTGGGTAAAGCTGGTGGGTTCGTTGACAGTTTTATTGGCATTGTAGGCTTCGGACACCTTTTCCTGTTGCAGTTTTTCCGAACCCGGCAGTGATGAGGGATAACCAAATATTGGTATGGCCAATAGGAAGCACGCTAATGCTGCAACAACAAAACCAATCCACCACGCTCCAATCCATACTTTGCTGGCACTAGTTATGCTTAGTCTGGGGAATAAAATAATGTAGAGCAGTTTAAAATAAAGTAAAGTAATTTCACCACAAACCAAAGAAATCGTATCAACAATAAACTTGACACCCGATATCCCACGAACCACGTTCAAAATTGCCGATACAAATATGCCAAAATAACGTGTACAATCTAAATTGTACATAAAGTTCATGGAACTCTCGTAGTGTTTTGTTGTCTGAATTAAAATTGCATGTGGAAGTTGGTAAAATAAATTAAAATTCAGTTTTATTCCTACTGATGAGAGTCGTAAAAAGACGCTGGACTAGAAGAAGAATTTTGTTAGAAGTGACTTATGATGTGAAAATCTTACGGAAGATTTTCGTTTCAATTCAAATCAGCATGAACTGTCACGGCAATATATGAAATTCATTGGAATGAGAGTGGCGCCATCTGTCGTACAAACTCAGAGACCTTTGAGGGCTCATGCACAACAACTTTGCTAAAGATCATCACATGATCAAATGCATAGTTTACGATACTATAAAGGACATACAGACAAACATTCATTTTTATATATATAGATTATGTCAAAGTTCTCCAATTAGTTCAGTTACACGCTGAAAATTCAGTATTTTGTTGTTGTTTGGATGCAAATATAACATGTATTTGGAGCGTGTCCCAAATATAATATATAAGTACTTGTGTGCAAACACATTGTGTTTGCTATTCAATAATACATGTTTGAGACAGAAGCATTACCAAATACAGTTTTTCGACAGCAAGAGAATAAAGGAGGGCAACGAGAGAGTCTATCTTATAGTGTATCTGTTTGTTTGCATTATTCTCTCAGTCAGCGATTCATAAATATTCCTGAATGTGCGTGTAAATTGCAGATGAAGTCAGTCAAACGCTCGGACGGCTAAATGGTTTGTGATGTTGCTTTGGGGCAAGCCTTTACTGAGAAAATCGGAACGTCGGACTATGGGTGAAATATAATAAAAATACACAAGTAATTAATACACGCTTGGGTTGCATGAACGCATAGTTGAAACCATGGTAGAATGAGAAGGTAAACTCAGTAGAAAGCTGATTTCAATATTTTCTTCTGTTTAGTTCGCCGCTTCTGTCAGATTCAAAGGTTTTGCTTTTGTACTTTTCTGTTTACATTTATTCGCTGTTATATGTATGGGTTGACTTTGATATGAGGAGAGCCTAAACAAAAACAAAATGGCTGTTGTTGTTGCCCACAATGGTTGTTGTATATACTTATACTGCGACTACTTGGTTATTCTACTATGGTTGAAACCTTCTGAGAACAAAAACGTGAGAGATAACAAAGAAAGGAGATGCAAAAGAGCAGCAGATTCTCATTTCATGAAAACAAATAATGCATTCAATACCGTTTTAAATCTTTTAATTTTTTGAATTATTTATTTATAAATGTGGATTTGATATTGATTTAAAAAAATAATTCGTTTCTAGTTATTAGTATTTTTGGGAGGAAATACCCATATGTGTCCACGTAAGTATATGGAGGTTTTGGGGAAAGGCGCGAATATTTCCACGTAATTATATGGACGATTGGGATGAAGAACGCATATGTGTCCATATTTGCCAGTAAACATGGTACTGATTGCTTTTAAATACAAGTGATTTTGGTACTTGCAAACATATGAATGTTTGAAGTGTGTTCCAAACATACCATGTATATACCATACCTGCATATTTGGGAGAATATGTTAGAGAGACCGCTTTTTTCACCGTGTACTTTCAACAAAAATTTGGTGTAACTGAATCTAATTCGATGCCACTCGTCGATTCTCTCGTCCCTAATTTGAAGACCCTAATTTGAATATTGAGAAATGTTTCTGAACTAAGCTTTAACCACTACAGCTTCTACCGTTTCTTTACAACTATTAATAATCATATTAATTTCACGCCCCTTGCTGCAACTCCCAACTAGCTTCTAGCACTTGGTCCGAACTCTCATTAATCCGATTTAACTCCAAATCACTGCTATCTTTCCCAATTGTAACGAAACAAAATTTAAAAATATTTTTTCTGTTAATTTCTTCCTCCTAGAAGAATCTAAGATTACGCTTTCGGTCGTAACACTTATTACTTTGCGTCATTGCCGCGGCTATTTTTACCGCCCCTAAGCGGATTTCAATAAATTCTTTCTTAGCTAATATCTGATCCATAAGGGGAACATACATCCCAAATTTCATACGTTTAGTTTCATTTTGGGACGTCCAGTAAACCTATTTATTACCACGCTCCGATTTCTATGCAAATGTATGTGTATCAATTATGAAAAGGAATAATAACTTAAACCGGCCAGTAAAGTCAACCAATGATTTTGTAGAAAGTGATAGCGTTTTTTCTTAAAACCCCTGTTTTACCCAACTAAAACTGAAAAATTTGATAATCAAACAAACTGCAAAATGGGGTTTAAAAGAGCGATTATTTCAACAAATTGGAAAATCGGTAAATCCGTTTTTTTCAAAAAATGGCTTCCACTTTGTTCGCAAAAACTTTGTTTTTAATTAATCGGGTTTCGGCAAGGGATAACCGGCTTTCTTGGGTCATTTCTTCCATCCCTAATCCAATTTCGGAAACCCCATTTATAGGTACTCTATAACTGGAGCAACACCAAATTTCATGATTCTAGGAACACTCGTTTGGTCGTTATTAGTCTGATTTAGGGCCGCGCCTATTTCTTCCGCCCCCAATTTTGATATTTTGAGTATACAACTTGAAAGCGCACAGCTCACTTATTGTGAGAAGCTCTCCCCAATTCCTTCGTGGGATGTAATGGGAAACCATTTATTTATTTTATTGCAATGGTGAAGAACAAATTTGGAAGATACCCAAAATGTTTTCGTTCCGACAGTGAAACCGAGTACAAGACTAAGAGTCTAGTTGATTATCTTGAAGAGAACGGTATTAAGTCTCATACTGCGCTCACTTTCGACATTTATGATCAGTGTACTCTGATAAATTATCATGAATAGATTCACGCTTCGAAACCGCTAACAAATTATTGAAATTTACTTTGAAAATCAGTCATCTATTCGCGCAATTTTGTGTCTTTTATGGCGCACATAATCGTCCTTCTGAGCAAGCCATCCGTCGAACTGTGGATAGATTTCATACCACATCTCTCTAAATGATGCAATAACACCAACCCGTCGAAGGAATGTGCGTACTGAAGAGAATATCGCCGGTGTAAACGAAAGTGTGGAAGAACGTCCAAATTTATTGAATCATACATAGTCGGTCGCAGGAATTGGATATCTGTTCGTCCACTACGTAGAACATTTTGCTCACACCTACTTGCCTACTCCCATATAAGATCCAGCTGGTGCAAGCCACGAGACCATCATATGCGTCACACTTTCGTCGATTGGGCTATAGAGCAGTTGCTGGTAAGGAGTGAGACCAATCCACAACAGACCCTACAAACTCCATTACATCTAAAAAACAAAAGAAGCCGAAGCTCGCGTTACGGTCAATAGAGATCGTTATCGCACCATGATCAATGATTTTTTGTTTGACAATAAGGATGACAATGATCCGGACGAGATGAAGATTCAAAATGGCGCTACGCGCCATAAGCCAACCGCAACCATCGCTTTATTGAAATCAAAATTTGACGATAAGTTGATTTCGAGAAATGGACCTATTAACTGGCCTCCAAGTCGTGCGATTTGACACCTCTCGATTATTTCCTGTGGGGCTACGTGAAGTCACTGGTTAATGCTGATAAACCATCAACAATTGACGCCTTGGAGGCCATAATTGTTTGTGTTATTCGTCACACACGACCAGCAATACTCGATAAAGTGATCCAAAATTGGAGGTCCAGAATGCGCTACCGCGGTGGCCACATACCAAAAATTATTTTGAAATTAAAAAATTTTAATTTTGAAAAAAAAATTTTGATTAAAATTAAATTTTTTTGTTTTATTTTTTAAAATTTCAATTTCTATCGCTCCTAAAAATATATTCTTTATTTTTATTCCAATATATTAAAGGAGAAAGTTCATAAATGACTTTCTTGGGTGTCGATGAACAATCTAAATACCAGCGTTTTGTCGACACAAATACTAAAAAAGGTCGTCAACAAACCAAATGAAGTTAAATCTCATTTTGAAGTCAACATCTTTAATGAAACTATTGAAGTGCCAGAAGATATTGAATTGGATGGCTATATGCATGGCCTGTTCTGCAGTCTTAAGGAATACGATGCTGAGCAAAATGTGAACGAAGCTGAAACCGATGATGAGCGCATAAAACAACCCCGAAGATCTTCAGGAATGTTTAAAGGTATATTTCCAATGAGATTTGCTGTACATCTTGAAGAATTGGTAACGTCGTAGAACCCATATCGGAAGCTACGGCGTCTTATCAACAATCTATGTGGAAAACGTGGGATTTAGTACAAGTGATTTAGTGATAATGTTGTCGGATATAAATGAACTTATAAGACGAAATGCGGTGCAGATGGCGCAAGGATTCACTCAAAGATACGGATGCGACTATAACGATGTATTTTCACCTACTGTCCGTCAATCTGTAAATGTTTGGAACAGTACATCAATGTTTGGAACAGCATCAATGGCCGAAGGTAGTTCCTCGCAATGTAAAGCCGACCCATGTTTGTGTACAAAAGTCATCAATGGGGTGAATGTATACGTATTAGAATATTGTTGAAAATTTCCTTATTCCTCCTTTTAGCGCTGTTTTATTTCCGTTAATAAAACAAGGTTCGTTTTTAAATTACGATAAGTATAACAGTTTCAGTTCCTTTTATTTTATTTATAAGTTTTAAAGTCAATACTTTACAACAAGTCTATATTTCAAAATTTTTACTATTCGCGGTGTTTACTTTTCAGCGTTTAAACACAGACTAACTCCACATGCCAAAGACCTCAGCTATTTATGCGAGTTATGTTATTTGCCACCAGGGTCTCTCCCAGTTTCTAGGCTGCTCTACCCAATTCCAGAACCTGTTTCTAGAAGATTACTTATTTCAATAACCAGTGCTATAGCAGGTTTGAAATAACGCATTTGCAGCGTATTTGTCGACTGGTTTGTTGTAAGGGTATACTTTCAGGCGCAGCATTAAACGTCCTGTTATTTACATTATGTTAATTTGGCCATTAAGTGTAAGAAAAACTTTTCCTTAATCGTGACAATATGGTGATGATTTAATGGTAGCCTCTACGAATAATACTATCCATACGGTGGAAAAGTTTCTGTACACAATGTTTGTAGTAAATAACCTAGAAGCAATATCTTGTTATCTTGGTGTGGAGGAAGTGAATTGTTCCTAATTAGACAAAAACAGTTTATGGAGAAGATATTGGAGAAATTTGGTCTCCAGGACGCAAAGCCTGCAAAATACTCACTTGAACCCTTTTATAGAAAAAAATGACTGCACTATTGGAATATAATAAGACGTTCAAAAGTTTGATCGGCTCTTTATTCTGTGTTGCAATACATATTCGACCAGACATTTCAGCTTTAGCACAAAACCAGCAGCCCGTGTCAAGAAGATTGGAAAAAGTGAAAAAGACTTGCGAAATACCTCAAAGGGATGGCAAATATGTTTCTGAAGTTCAACAACGATTTAGTATATGAAAAATGACCCACTGGCGTCGTCGATGCAAATTGGGCGGAAAGTAGACATGACAGGAAATCCAACTTTGGATACGTGTTTAAGCTGAATTGAGGTACTGTAAGCTGAGCATGCAGCAGACATCGATCTCTACAACGGAATCTGAGTTTATCGCTCTATCCGAATCAGCATTAGAAGCGTTGTGGATTCGAAATTTGTTGGGATATTTGAAAATAATCAAAAGCTGCCAACCAAAGACGATCAAGAATTACACGACCAGAAGATGTGCGCAATTTGGCAACTCTCGTAAAAGAGAACCAAAATCATATCTTATATCTATCGTCATATCTTGATTATTTCATACTTTTTGCATAGTTCATGTAATTTTACTTCAACATGATTGGAATTTGTATAGTTATATACTAAAACAATAACACTATCAAAAACCTGCTCGTGTATACAATGAAGAGAGGAAGAGAATGATAACCGCTTCACTCGTGTTGTTTGTTGGCATTCGAGTGAAGAGAAATTTTGACTGTCTACTTTAGTAAATCGTTTTTGTGCCAACTACTACTATTAGGGTTGTGTAGTTAATGAACGAACTAGTTCTATTGAACTATTCACTTGTGAACTAGATGAACTAGTTCACAATTCCCTCTGTCTTGTTTCAGTACGTCACTAGTTTTTTATTCAGTTGTGTCACAGACAAATACTAAAGAGCCTCCATTGCTCTCTTCAATGCCTCTTCATGACGATGAGGTAGTAGGCCATTTCATCGAGTTCGAGTTGCAAATTTAGAGTGGGAAATTTACTCTTTGGTTGGCATAATACGGACAGAAATAAAAGGGAATGCGTATTCTCGTTCGATGCAAACATCTTAAAACATAATTTTGTTGTCGTAAGTATCAATCAAACACTTTTAAACTTAGTTTGCTGCATGGTCTCTAATCTGTATGTCTTCTTTGGTCTCTTATTCTACATCATTTTCCTAGTGGTTTTTCGATCAGCTGTGCCATAGAAACCCCCTGGTTGTGCACTTCTCTGCGGTTTTCTAGTTCATGCTCCCGTTATCTCACCCAATTCCAAAAGCTGGTGTCTGATGTTACCATATTTGTGTGTAACCAGCCTGTACACACTAACTACGGGGACATTGACCATTTTTATTTCAGCAGTTCCTGCTCGTGGCCGTCGGGGGTGCAAAGGTAGTGTGTGTGTACATTCGATCCCCGTTCAAACCACCTAACACCAATGAACTAAATTGAATTAATGAACTAAATTAACGAACTAGTGTATTCCTCTGAGCTGAACTAAAAAGAGCGCTCACTTGAATGAACTAAAATACCCAACTCTACTATTTTGAGGACAACCAGAGCTGCCTGAATCTTATTAAGAATGAACGTTTAAGCATTTCAAATCTTCAAGTGGAAACAAATTAAAGTGTTGTCGAGAAAATCTGGAATAGTACACCAGTGAGGAGGAGTGTTCGAAATTTATACTTTACACTCTAATACCTGCTCAGATTCGAATATTTTACCTACAACATTTTTTTCCAAACTAAGTGAAAATATATGATAGAATTTTTGTATTAACACTATCTGCCAAAATTTTCAATAATAAAGGATACATCCGAGTCGTCGAGGCTGCCATCAGGCATGACGTGATCAAACGGGATATCGGAAGCTTCAACCACTGTGGCCCGGACCCGACATGGTGCCACCAGTGGCCTATCTGTTAATCGTGTATCAATTGCAGATACATATTGTTACGAATAAGTAAAAGCTTTTGCTTACTGTTAATGACTCTACTAACAGTATGTAAACAACAGGCGGTTAGTGCTGCGCCTGAAAGTATGCATTGTAACAACGTACCAGCTCGCTAAACCAGTAGCATGAATTCACCTCAGTAAAGATAATTCTCCTCTGTAGGAGAATGTTCTACAAAGATAAACAACAACAACAACAACATCTAGTTTCTAGAAGGTTCTTGAATTCGCTAGATATATGTACCTTCATTTGTGTATGGTGAGTTGGTATAAATAGCGGAGGTCTTTGGAATGGAGAGTTCAGTTTGTGATTAAACCCCGTAAAGTAAGCAACGCGAATTGATAGTAAAATACAAGACGGGTTAAAGTGTCATAAAAAAAGTAAACTGTTGTACTGTATAAGTAAAATAAAAGGAAGTTAAACCGTTGTAATTATCGTAATTTAAAACGAACCTTGTTTTATTATTGGGAATAAAACAACGCAAAAAGGACGAATAAGGAAATTCGTAACATTGGTGTCAGAAGTGGGATTACGAATTAAGGACAACGATGAAGTTTGAAGAACTCAAAGTTGAACAGCTAAAAAAGGAGTTGAGCAAATTGGATCAACCGACAGCTGGTAATAAAGTAGAGCTGCAGAGGCGATTAATAGAAGAATTTAAACGCCGAAACATCAACATTGACACATATCAGTTCGAGTGCAAAGACGAAATGGAGGTTTGTGCAAAAGAAGCAACTGGTAATGTAGATGTTTCTACAATGTTTGCTGCCATGATGGCCAAATTGGACGATAATTCTAGAATAATGGACGAGAAATTGAGCGAAAATTCTCGAATAATTAACGACAAACTGAATGAGAAATTTGGTGAAAATTCTAGAATTATGAACGATAAATTAAGCGAGAATTCTAGAATTATTCAAGAAACATCAAATGCCACAAATGAGAAACTGCAAGAAATCTCCGAAGTTGTGAGCAATATGGAGATTCAAGTGAACGATAAATTCGAAAAGGTTGAAGAAAAAATCGAGGAAATGGGGCAGAAGATTGAAGAAGTCGAACATAAGTTCGAGGAAGTCGAACGGGAACTAAAAAACGATGTAAGCGAATTGCAAAGGAAAATGAATGAACTTCAGTTGCAAGAGGGTCCGGTGCGAGTAATTTCTGAAGGCTCTAGTAGATTGAAAGCTCCCAGTTTCGATGGCTCTACACCTTTCGATGTTTTTAAATTCCAATTCGAAATGGTCGCAATTAAGAACTTGTGGAACAGCAACGACAAAGCCGTTGAGCTAATTTTAGCACTGAAAGGCAACGCAGCAGAAGTCCTTCAGAGCATTCCCGTCAGTGCCAGAAACAACTACGAGGATATACTGGCTGCGTTACAACGCAAGTATGGTGGCGATCACAAGAAGGATTTATATCGCATGGAATTGAGAGGCCGAGTGCAAAAGCATAATGAAACGCTTCAGGACTTCGCAACCGAGGTGGAACGTTTGGTGTTGATGACTTATCCTGGTGAGTCCCACCCATTCTTGGATCAATTTAAGATTGAAGCATTCGTCAACGGCATCCGTGATCCTGACATAAAATACGTGACTTGTGCCACACAAAAAGCTACATTCGCCGAAACTGTTTCGTTCGCATTGGCACAGGAGACAGCGAAATTTGTGTCCAAGCCTCAAATACAAAGAGTTAGAAAAATTGAAATGGAGTCGGAGGCAGGAGATTTGAAGGGTGCCATAAACGATCTTAAAGAAATCACCCAAACCCTCAGCAAGGCGTTACCAGGCGGAAGTAAGCCCAGACCAAAGTGCTACAATTGCGACAAACCTGGTCATATTTCATGAAACTGCAGAAAGCCACGAAAACGATCAAGATCGAGCTCACCCCAACGTGGCAATAAACGGGTAAATTTTACTACACAAAATGAATCTCCGTTAAACTAAAACGAGCTAGCCCAGAGGGGCATGGACTAGCTCCCACAACCGAGGGCCCCACGATCTCCATCTCAATAATACAACAGAAAAACAACAACCTCACTGTCTACGGAGCTATCGGTGGTCGGAAGCGCATATTGACTATGGACACAGGCGCGTCACAATCTATTGTTACGAATTTCCTTATTCGTCCTTTTTGCGTTGTTTTATTCCCAATAATAAAACAAGGTTCGTTTTAAATTACGATAATTACAACGGTTTAACTTCCTTTTATTTTACTTATACAGTACAACAGTTTACTTTATTTATGACACTTTAACAAGTCTTGTATTTTACTATCAATTCGCGTTGCTTACTTTACGGGGTTTAATCACAAACTGAACTCTCCATTCCAAAGACCTCCACTATTTATACCAACTCACCATACTCAAATGAAGGTAGATCTAGCCAATTCAAGAACCTTCTAGACATTGTTGTTGTTGCTTATCTTTGTACAACAATCTCGAATGGCGGAGAGTTATCTTTACTGAGGTGAATTCATGCTACTGGTTCAGCGAGCTGGTACGTTGTTACAATGCATACTTTCAGGCGCAGCACTAACCGCCTGTTATTTACATACTGTTAGTAGAGTCATTAACAGCACGCAAAAGCTTTTACTTATTCGTAACACTGCCCCCCACTTAAGCCTGTTCGTCTCGGGCAGGCTCAACCCCCCGTTTTCCATACAGGGCTAGTCTTTCCAAATGCACGATTTTCATTTTAGTTGTTGGACTTTGACTTTTCTGGATTCGATAAACCACGTCATTTATTCGTTTGACAACCTTGTAAGGGCCTTCCCAGTGAGTCTGAAGTTTTGGAGATAAACCTTTCTTGCGCTGTGGGTTGAACAGTAAAACTAGCTGGCCTTCATGGAATCCTTCGGAATTTGCTGCTTGGTCGTACCTGGCTTTCATCTTATTACTGACCAACTTCATTCTGCTGCGAGCAAACTCGTGAAGTTCGCTAAGATCTCCTGGGATACCATCATTCTCCCCACTGTCGGATGTTAGGCAGTTGCCAAACTCCAAATTTCTAGGAAGCTTTAACTCTGTCCCGAAGACGGCACTAGCTGGTGTTCGGGCAGTGGTATCCTGGGTGGCCGACCGGTATGCTAGAAGGAATTTTGGTATGCGTTCGTCCCAGAATTTTCTATCCTTACTGACGATCTTGCTCAAATATTCTTCAAGAACCTGATTAAATCTCTCTACCGTGCCGTCAGTCCGAGGGCGTACTGATGTGGTTCTTATACCACGAATTCCAATCCTCTCACATATTTCTTTCAAGATGGCAGATTCAAAATTCCTACCCTGCTCCGAATGCAGTTCTAAAGGGACACCAAAACGACTTATCCAGTTGTTCACGATAGCTTTGCTTATTGTTTTCGCTTCTTTATTCGGAATAGCGTACACCTCGGGCCATTTACTGAAGTAGTCCATAACGACGAGGGCATATTGGTTCCCAGAGCTACTTGTTGGATATGGACCAACCACATTCATGGATATTCGCTCGAAGGGAGCAGTTGGGCTCGCCTGATCTCTCTGTCCGCAACTCCTCCGCGTTGGTCCTTTAGTTGTCAAGCACTGAGTGCAGCCTGCAATCCACTCGGATACATCTTTTTGACGACCAACCCAATAGAAACGTTCACTTAGTTTCTCCATAGTTTTGCCTTTGCCGAGGTGCCTACCACTCGGTCCATTATGAGATTCTGCAATTACCTCTTTCACTTTCAAGGCAGGTACCACAATTAGATTTTTCTCCGTTTTTCCATCTTCACTTTCCCATACACGGTATATGATTTTAAAACGGGGCTTTCTGAAGCGATTTCATTCCGCGTTAATTGTCTATCCTCTTCCTTTGCCAAAATAATTTTTGCCAATACAGGATCACTTCTCTGTGCCGTGAACCACTTGTCGTCCGATTCAATTCGCAGGGATCGGACGTCAATAATTTGCTCTTTTATCTCAGCCTTAGAATCCTGCGTACGCTCGATTACATGTGGACGGTCATTTATTCGTCCGGTATCGCTGGAGATCTTGAGCGTTTTGTCAGGTCTCTACAGTCCCGCCCTATATGGCCATGTTCGCCATGATTGTCACCTTTCAATTTTGTTGCTTGCCATTTCGCCTTCGTGAGAATCCGAATCACTTCGTTCAGTTCGCTAACGGCGGATTTCAAATATTTTAATTTGACTTCCGTTTCTACCCTTTGCACATGATGTGCCTGTTGACTGGCAACATCCCTCGCCGTCTCATTTGCCAAAGCAAATGAAACTGTTTCCACAAATGTAGCTTTTTGTGAGGCACACACCGCATATCTAACGCCAGGATCGTTAATGCCCCTAACAAATGCCTCTATCTTAAATTGCTCTAAGAAAGTTTGGGGTTCTCCAGGATATGCCATCAACACCAAGCGTTCCACCTCGGTTGCGAAATCTTGTAGTGTTTCATTATGCTTTTGTACTCGGCCTCTTAATTCCATGCGATATGAATCTTTCTTGTGATCGCCACCATATTTGCGTTGTAACGCAGCCAGTATATCCTCGTAGTTGTTTCTGGCACTGACGGGAATGCTCTGAAGGACTTCTGCTGCGTTGCCTTTCAGTGCTAAAATTAGCTCAACGGCTTTGTCGTTGCTGTTCCACAAGTTCTTAATTGCGACCATTTCGAATTGGAATTTAAAAACATCGAAAGGTGTAGAGCCATCGAAACTGGGAGCTTTCAATCTACTAGAGCCTTCAGAAATTACTCGCATCGGACCCTCTTGCAACTGAAGTTCATTCATTTTCCTTTGCAATTCGCTTACATCGTTTTTTAGTTCCCGTTCGACTTCCTCGAACTTATGTTCGACTTCTTCAATTTTCTGCCCCATTTCCTCGATTTTTTCTTCAACCTTTTCGAATTTATCGTTCACTTGAATCTCCATATTGCTCACAACTTCGGAGATTTCTTGCAGTTTCTCATTTGTGGCATTTGATGTTTCTTGAATAATTCTAGAATTCTCGCCAAATTTCTTTTCAAGTTTTTCGTCCATAATTCTAGAATTCTCGTCCAATTTCTCGTTCATAATTCTAGAATTTTCACCAAATTTCTCATTCAGTTTGTCGTTAATTATTCGAGAATTTTCGCTCAATTTGGCCATCATGGCAGCAAACATTGTAGAAACATCTACATTACCAGTTGCATCTTTTGCACAAACCTCCATTTCGTCTTTGCACTCGAACTGATATGTGTCAATGTTGATGTTTCGGCGTTTAAATTCTTCTATTAATCGCCTCTGCAGCTCTACTTTATTACCAGCTGTCGGTTGATCCAATTTACTCAACTCCTTTTTTAGTTGTTCAACTTTGAGTTCTTCAAACTTCATCGTTGTCCTTAATTCGTAATTTCACTTCTGACACCAATGTTACGAATTTCCTTATTCGTCCTTTTTGCGTTGTTTTATTCCCAATAATAAAACAAGGTTCGTTTTAAATTACGATAATTACAACGGTTTAACTTCCTTTTATTTTACTTATACAGTACAACAGTTTACTTTATTTATGACACTTTAACAAGTCTTGTATTTTACTATCAATTCGCGTTGCTTACTTTACGGGGTTTAATCACAAACTGAACTCTCCATTCCAAAGACCTCCACTATTTATACCAACTCACCATACTCAAATGAAGGTAGATCTAGCCAATTCAAGAACCTTCTAGACATTGTTGTTGTTGCTTATCTTTGTAGAACAATCTCGAATGGCGGAGAGTTATCTTTACTGAGGTGAATTCATGCTACTGGTTCAGCGAGCTGGTACGTTGTTACAATGCATACTTTCAGGCGCAGCACTAACCGCCTGTTATTTACATACTGTTAGTAGAGTCATTAACAGCACGCAAAAGCTTTTACTTATTCGTAACACTATCATCAGATCTGATTTGATAAATGGACCAATGGAATCGTTACATGGTGTAAGACTCCGCACAGCAACGGGTGAACCAGCAACTGTACATGGTAAAGTTAAATTGAAGTTAGCCATTGCCAACATGAGCATCGAACACGTGTTTATTGTCGCCGACATTGTAGATGAAGTGATAATTGGCGCAGATTTTATGATTGCCCAAGGCCTCAAGTTAGATATGGGGCAGCAAGTTTTGACGTGGGCTAATGTGGAAATTCCTCTCAATGTGGGGTACGACAATACAACACAGATTAAAAGGCTGATCGCTTACAAAGATGTAAAATTGCCACCAAACTCAGAAACCATAGTATGGGCCCGAATGGAGGGAGATTGTGAGATCGGCGGTTTGTGGGTAGTTGAACCGGCAAGTATAAACAACTATAACATCATCACTGCCAAAGCTCTAGTAAGAACTAATAATGAAGGATACTTGCCTGTACGAGTTCTAAATTTGTCCAACAACGAAGAGGTGATCGGCGACCGCACAGAAATTGCAGAATGTACACCAGCCGAGGCGGTCATCAACTGTGAAGTTAATTCTGACTGCAGCAAACTATCAGAAAAGGAGCAGAAAGTGCTGGAGTCGCATCTCAGTGAGTGGGTGCGAGAACTAAAGCCTTCTGATAGGAACAAAGCAAAGCAATTACTGTGGAAGCATGCGTCTGCCTTCGCCCTGAAAAAAGAATGCCAAGGTAGAACATCAATGGTAAAGCATGACATCAATACAGGGGAAGCGAGACCAATAAAACAGGCGCCCAGAAGTCTTCCACTTGCAAAAAGAGATGAGGTAAAGAAACTGGTAGCTGAAATGCAGAAGGATGGTGTTATCGAACCTTCTTCAAGTCCATGGAGCTCGCCGGTGGTACTAGTTAAGAAGAAAGATGGAAGTACCCGATTTTGTGTGGATTATAGAAAGCTCAACGACGTCACCAAAAAGGACAGTTATCCACTACCAAGAATTGATGACACATTGGATACGTTGTCAGGAACAAAATGGTTCTCCACGCTGGACTTGCAAAGTGGTTATTGGCAAGTAGAAATCAGCGAGAAAGACAAGGAGAAAACTGCATTCAGCGTAGGGGATGGTCTGTAGCAGTTTAAAGTAATGCCATTTGGACTATGTAACGCTCCAGCCACCTTCGAGCGATTAATGGAGTGCGTGTTGAAAGGACTTCATTGGCGAACATGCTTGGTGTACCTAGACGACATCATTGTCATGGGGAAAACATTCGATGAACACCTGAAGAATCTTAAAGAAGTCCTTCAACGTATAACCGCGGCTGGGTTGAAACTCAGCCCGAAGAAGTGTTCTCTGTTCCAGAAAGAAGTAAAATACTTGGGACATCGAGTGACAGCAGATGGCATTTCCACCGATGAAGACAAAATCCTGACAGTGAAGGATTGGCCACGACCGCAGAATCTCCATGAATTACGCAGTTTTCTAGGACTCTGTACGTACTACAGACGGTTTGTGCCGGGTTTCGCCACAGTGGCTGCAAGTCTTCACGAGCTGACAATGAAAAGTCGGCCGTACTGTTGGAGCGAAAAACAAGAAGAGTCATTCCACCAACTGAAGCAATATTTATGCACGGCTCCTTTGCTTGCATATCCTGTTGCTGGAGAGAAATTCGTGTTGGATACTGACGCGAGTGGTTACGGAATAGGTGGCGTGCTCTCGCAGGAAATCAATGGCCAGGAAAAAGTTATTGGGTACTACAGCCGAATACTCTCAAAGCCAGAGAAAAACTACTGTGTTACGAGACGAGAGCTACTGGCAGTCATTGAGTGTGTCAAACACTACCACAAATATCTGTACGGCCAGCCTTTTCAGTTAAGAACCGATCATGCGGCGCTAAGGTGGCTACTGCAATTTAAGAACCCCGAAGGCCAACTTGCTCGTTGGATTGAAAGACTGCAGAGCTATGACTTCAGCATTGAGCATAGAAAAGGAGGAAAACACGGTAATGCTGATGCCCTGTCACGTCGTCCATGCAAGCTGGAATGCAAACACTGCTCAAAAGCAGAGGTGAAAGAAAACATCATTGACGTACGTCTGCTTCGACTAGAATCCAACGAAGACTGGTCAACAGCACAAAGAAGCGACCCTATACTGGCAAAAATCATTTCTGCAAAAGAAAAAGGTGAAAGACCAACACGCAATGACATCGCCTCAGAGAGCCCCCTGATGAAAGCATACTGGGCCCAGTGGAACAGCCTAAAATTATTGGATGGTTGCCTATACCGGTTATGGGAAAGTGAGGATGGTAAAATAGTCAAAAAGTTAATAGTGGTACCTTCCTCCAAGGAAAAAGAGATAATGACAGAATTCCATAATGGCCCGAGCGGAGGACATCTAGGAATAAGCAAGACCATTGAAAAGCTAAAGCAACGGTTCTATTGGATTGGCTGTCAACAAGCGGTAGCCGATTGGATAGCAAATTGCACCCAATGCATGACAGCTAAGGGACCAACGCGAAGAAGTCATGGCCACATGCAGCAATACAACTCAGGTGCACCCTTTGAGCGTATAGCTATGGATGTGGCTGGTCCATTTCCCGTCAGTAGCTCTGGAAACCAGTACGTCTTAGTGGTTATGGATTACTTCAGTAAATGGCCCGAAGTATACCCTGTTCCAAATCAGGAAGCGAAGACTATAATTAAAGTGTTTGTGGATAACTGGATATGCCGTTTTGGTGTCCCCTCGGAGCTCCATTCGGACCAGGGTAGGAATTTTGAATCGACCATCTTCAAAGAAATGTGTGAGTCATACGGTATTCGGAAAACAAGAACAACACCATTGCATCCTCAGTCTGACGGAATGGTTGAAAGATTCAACCGAACTCTTGAAGAATACCTAAGAAAAGTAGTCAGCGCAGACCAAAGGGATTGGGATGAACACATACCGAAGTTCCTTTTGGCTTATAGGACGGCCACCCATGACTCCACTTCGCGAACACCCGCTAAAGTAATTTTCGGAAATGAGCTGAAGCTGCCTGGAGATTTGGAGTTCGGTACCATACCAGCGTCTGACCCTGCGAACAGTGATGTCAATTACCATGATACGGGGGATCTTAATGATCTCCATGAATTTGTGCGCAACAAATTAAAAATGGTCAGTAACAAAATGAAAGCCAGATACGACCGAGCGGCAAATTCAGAAGGATTTCATGAAGGCCAGCTAGTTTTACTGTTCAACCCACAGCGCAAGAAGGGTTTATCTCCAAAACTTCAGACTCACTGGGAAGGCCCTTACAAGGTTGTCAAACGAATAAATGACGTGGTTTATCGAATCCAGAAAAGCCAAAGTCCAAGAGCTAAAATGAAAGTCGTGCATTTGGAAAGACTAGCTCTGTATGGAAAACGGAGGGTTGAGCCTGCTCGGGACGAACAGGCTTAAGTGGGGGGCAGTGTTACGAATAAGTAAAAGCTTTTGCTTACTGTTAATGACTCTACTAACAGTATGTAAACAACAGGCGGTTAGTGCTGCGCCTGAAAGTATGCATTGTAACAACGTACCAGCTCGCTAAACCAGTAGCATGAATTCACCTCAGTAAAGATAATTCTCCTCTGTAGGAGAATGTTCTACAAAGATAAACAACAACAACAACATCTAGTTTCTAGAAGGTTCTTGAATTCGCTAGATATATGTACCTTCATTTGTGTATGGTGAGTTGGTATAAATAGCGGAGGTCTTTGGAATGGAGAGTTCAGTTTGTGATTAAACCCCGTAAAGTAAGCAACGCGAATTGATAGTAAAATACAAGACTGGTTAAAGTGTCATAAAAAAAGTAAACTGTTGTACTGTATAAGTAAAATAAAAGGAAGTTAAACCGTTGTAATTATCGTAATTTAAAACGAACCTTGTTTTATTATTGGGAATAAAACAACGCAAAAAGGACGAATAAGGAAATTCGTAACAATATCTAGAGGGTAGAGGAATACCCTCTGTAATTCTTAATTTTCTTAAATTTGTTTCAGCTTATTCGGACTAGTGGTTCTCGAGTTATAACAAACAAAAGAACCTAAAACCTGACAAATTCCCCTATACGATACTTACTAACTTCAAATTAATTATTAAATTATTATTTGAGGTAACTTGACCAAACGAATGATGCAGAAGTTCTTCTTTTTGGGGCTACTTCCACAAACAATTATCAGAATTGAGTCCCGAATCAATCACCTGAAAAATGTTGTACTGTGCTTGGAACGACTGATGGACGAATACTTACAAGCGAGTACTGATATAAGATTGATTTCTGCACTGCATGAACTGGTAGGTTACGTAAATAAATCATTGGCTGTTAAGGAGGAAAGGTTAGAAGTCTTATTTGACATTGAGGGTGCGTTAAAATAATATCACTCCTAATGCGATAGAATTGGCGCTATCGGCCCTTAAAATTATTGTGGATTTTATGGGGCTTGTATATCAAATGCTCACCAGGAGGCAAACCTCAAAGCGGAGTCAAATCTTCACTTCTATAGAACCTTGCGCTGAATAGAATACTGGTGACTCTCGAAAATGTGTCAACGGACGACATGGCAATATCTATAAGGGAATATACCCACGGTACCTTACGGACTTGGGCGGAAGGGTGGATGAAAATGGACCAGGTGTAAATCCGCCCAAGGCCTAGCTTGTCGTTTTTGCTCGAAGGAAATACCTATCGAGGAACCTATCACGCTGACTGTTTTTGAAATTAAGCTGCAGAGTGTGCCAAATACATGGATGGATGGCGCCTTATTGAGATCGATAACGTTCTATGGGGTTATCGCGTGATGGCAAGTGCTTGAGAAACCCTTATATTGTGCCCTACTGAGAATGTGCACAGAGAATGGTGACGATGTGGATCATGGATGGTCTGCGCACAACTTCCATAAAAGCACTGAATACCGTCACTATGCGGGGTGAGCGCTACCGAAAGAACTTTAAGATGGTCAGAGCAGGGATCGAACTCAGGATCTCATGTACAAGAGGCGCGCACACTAACCATTGTACCACCGACGGTCATAATATGTATGTATGTATATATTGTTACGAATGTTCTAATTCTGCATTTTAGTGCTGTTTTTTAAAATACGATAAAAAACTTACCACTTTACAACAAGTTTCATTCACTATAGCCGACGATTTGTACATTTACCCTAGTTTAGACTGACCCCAGTTTTACAATATAATGCTTCAGTCAATTGTAACGCGAGTTGCGACTGAGCGGTATTTGGGAAAATAGAAAGGAGGTAAATCGTCTCTTTAGGCGTAAGGAACGGCAGTGGAGAAAGCGCGAGAGTGAGAAAATTGAGACTTACAGAAGAAAGAACGAAGCCCGAAAATTGTACCAAAAGGTCAAAAACGGAACTAGTGGACATGGTTCTACTGGCATGTTGGGAATATGGAGAGATAATTTCTCCGCGCTACTGGTAACTGAGATATACAATGACGAGACAATCGATCGCAATTTGGAACGACGACGTCGGTTGACTCCTACTAACCAAGACGAGGTCGACCAGCGATTGTCCGGCCTAAGAAAAACAAAGCCACAGAAGCCGATTTGTCGATTGTAAGGTGGTCTGCGATAGCCCGATACGGGGGAAAACTATACGAAGCAATGTCTGAGTTTGGTATTTCTGCAAAACTTGACGAACACCAAATCCGCAGTGAAAGTTGGTAAAGATCTTACCGAACCTTTCGAAACTAAGCGAGGCCTCAGACAAGGTGACACCCTATCGTGCGATCGCTTTAACATCTTAATAGAGATTATTCTGAGAAAAGCTGCTGTCAACATGAATAAAACCATCAGCAGAAAACGTCGCATGCTGCTCGCGTATGCTGATGATATAGATATCATTGGGCGCACAATTAGAGAAGTTACTGCGGTGTTTTCGAGAATTGAGAAGGAGTCAACAAAAGTGGGTCTGACGGTAAATGAGGACAAGACAAAATTAATGGTTTCAACGAACAGGGCCTCCACGCGATTAGACCAAAGCATGAACGTTGATAACCGTTATAATTTCGAGGTGGTGGACGAATTATATTATATCTCGGATCTGCCGTCAACAAAAACAACGACATCAGGCTTGAGATCAAGCGGAGAATTGTGCTTGCGAATAGATGATATTTTGGGCTAAGCAAGCACTTTAGAGATAAAGCTGTCTCTCGAATGAGGAAAATCCAGCTATACCAGACTCCCATACAACCCGTCTTCCTTTATGTAGCACAATTCTGGGTCTTATCGCAAGCAGATGAAACACCTGTGGGAGTCTTCGAGAGAAAAATTCTCCGAAGATTTATGGCCCTACAGTGCACAACGGCGAGTATCGGCGACACATGAACCATGAGCTGTATGAGCTTTATCCCGATATTGATATAGTTAAGCGGATCAAAATAACGCGATTGCGCTGGCTAGGCCTTGTCAGTAGAATGAATGAAGACGAGCCAGCGCGAAGGGTTTTTAGAAACCGAACTCGAAGGAAGACGAAAAATAGGAAGACCAAGACTCCGTTGGAGAGATCAGGTTTACGAATCCCTGCGTACACTTGGTATTGCCAACTGGAGAGATAAGCCAAAAGATCGAACTGGTTGGCGAAATATGTTATCTTTCGTTTTGTAAGGTCCCTGAGACCTCGGGGTTATTCGCGACCGGATAAGTAAGTAAGTAAGTTAGTTGGCCGTTCATAACAGACGCAAAGGGTTTGTTTTTGTACTTTTTTTGTTTACATTTATTGTTGGTATACATATGTATTTGTTGACTTTGACATGAAGAGAGCATAAACAAAAACAAAATACTTGTTGTTGTTGTCCACAATTGTTGTTGTATCTACTGCGACTACTTGGTAATTGTATTAAATGCGATATCATCAAACATTCGTGGTGAGTTGGTATGAGGTAGATTTTCATAATGACACCACGGCATACTTTTACACCACAAGGGTTCCACCCATTAAGTGCGAAAACAAAAAAGCGAATCCAAAACAGCGAAAAAATAAGAGCGAATAAAAAATGAGCGAAAGGTAAAATGAGTGAATAAAATTAGCGAAATCCGACTTATGAAATTAAGAAAATCGCGCGATTTTTTTAATTTCATAAGTCGGATTTCGCTAATTTTATTTCGAATATTTAAAAACTCTGTACAACCATTATAATGTTAAAATACTTGTTGTTTTTATAAATTTAACAAGTTTACCCCCCGATGGTTAAAAACTCGGTTTACCAAAGACCAATAATTCCGTGGAAGGATGGCATAGAGGATTTAGCTCACTTTTAGGATTTAGTCATCCAACTATATGGAAGTTCATCGATGTTCTGAAGCATGAGCAGAAATTTAACGAAGTAAAAATTGAACAATATATTGCAGGTCAACACCCACCAAAAAGCCGAAAGATTTATCGTGATACAGCTAAAAAAAAATAGAAGACTTGGTTACTGATTACGAAAACCGGGACTTAATTGATTTTTTACGGGGTATTGTACACAACTTTAATCTCCAAATTTAATTCGAGTTTTATTCAAGTAGTTAATATTGTGGTTTATTTAAAATGCGAAAATTAAATTTATCGTTTGTTAATTAGAAAATTATTATACTTTTGATAATTTGTATAATTTTTTGTGTATTTAATATATTATTAAATTTATGGAACTTTCGCTCTTTTTTATCTTTCGCTCTTTTTTACCTTTCGCTCTTTTTATTATCTCCTTTTTTTCTTTCGTTGTTATTTTGTCGCTCTTATTATTTCGCTCTTTTTGGGTGATACCCACCACAAGCCTCGTCGACTACCAATGGTATTTTGATATACATCTTAGTAAATATCTGATGTTTTTTTAGAGGTTATATTTTCCGATAACGATTAAACGGCCACAATCTGGCAACGCTATCATCAAGTGTGCTTAGTTTGGTTTGCCATTTCATAGCTATAGATCATGATTGTCAATTATTTCGTGCCCCATTTGAATGGACTGTTTTCTGAAGACAGTTGTTTCCAACAGAACGGCGCCATATGCCATACAATGCGTCAAACAATGGTCCATTGGTATCATTGGTATATCCGAATAATCCGGAAACTTTGAATGCCTTGGGAATCTATGTTGTGCGAACCACTACCGAGATACGGCCCTATTGCTTGAAAGAGGGGCCAAAACTTGGACTTCCAGTTTGCTCACATCCGAACCACCCACATGCTCAAAATTATATTCCAAAACTAATGGCATAAAATGATCTTCCTAATAAAGACAATTTGAAATTATAGGGGCGTTTTTTTCGTAACCTATATAAGTTAACATCAACTGTTACGAAAAAAACGAATAAACGTTGAGTACAATCAACTGGGCTTCAACCGATAATTCTTCCTTTGTATTTGTCAATTCATTAATTGAAAAGTCAAACACAAACCAAAATTGTTAAAAAGTCAATGTAATATATGAGGTGGTTATACTGAATTCATATTGCAGCAGTGAATTATTGTACTGAAAAACAAATGTTTGGGTAAACAATATCTCCAAACACGAGATTTCGATTGCAATTGTTCAGGGCTTTAATGCCACATTGGGGTACCACCGAATTTAAAAATTAACCAAGCATCGTAAACGAACACCTGCAGCCCGCTCGATCGCCACGAGTCGTAAAAAACAACGATTCGTGAGTATGAGGGGGAAAAACCAAGATGCATTTTCGCACGCACTTTTTCGACCCAAGCGAGAAGAGAAGTAATGGCAAATGGTTCCAGATGGTGAATGTGGTTCGGTATCCTCATTTATTTGCAAAAAAAAATACATAACGGAATTAAAATGTTTATAAAAAAAGTACATAAGCAGCCTTATTCTGCATTACAATTCCTTCTCCGCATTCCGTCACGTTACGATCGTAAAATGGTATTCCAACTAAAAACTGAATTGGAAGAAAAAGAGGAAGACAAGAGTGTATTCACAAACAGCTGCTTTGTTGTCAAACGTTTGAGATAGAAACAAAAAATATTGTCAATTGTGGAAACATTTTAATAAAAAGTTGAATTTAGTGCAAATAAAACAGTGACTCAGTGATAAAACAGATGACAATTAAATATTGTTGATACTTTAACAAATTTAACACATCAGTGAGTACCGAAATACAAAAAAAGTCAGAACTTAAGAAAAAGGTATTTGTGGCCAAACTATACCAGTGTGTTATTGTGCCGGAGAAGAATTTTGTTGTGCCGGAGAAGAATTTTGTTATGCCGGAGGTGTTATTTTCATGTGTTTAACATCATTGTAGCACAAAGTAAAGTTAAAAGAAATGGAATCGACAGCAGCGGCGTTTTTGTTGGATGACTTGAAAAGCGAAAATTGAGAGACAATTGCAATCCGTTCGAGATGAGCGATCAATGCTAAGAGATTTGTTTTAAAAGTGTTGATGTGTTAAATAATTTTTTACTTTTACAGATTCCAAAAAAAACTTTCGCCTAAATAAAGACGCGTTTAAATATGTGTTAGATACTTTTGCACAAGAAGCTCGGGCGAATACGTTAACGTCTTTATCACCGCTTAACAGAGTAGTGGCTGCTTTATTCCATCTTGCAATACCATCTTGTGTTGGTGGCCCTAATGAATTTAGCTCCACTCTGACCTCTTCCCGAAATGCCACGACTTCTTCTTTCGGACGCTTCGAGTACGCAGTGGCCATGTCTAATTTTCCTGACATTAAAATCACCAACTTCGCGTATTGCTCCGGTGTTGTTGTTTTTGACCTGCAATAAATTAAATAAAACTCACAAATCAGTACAAACAAATAAACAATTTATATAATTTATGAAACGTTTTATTTGTTTTTTTTTATTGTATTTTATACTTACATTTTGCTCAATTAATTCCTCTTTTTTACACTTAAAATTGATTTTTTGACTAATTTTTTCACCAAACACAACAATTTTAAGACGCTCCGTCAAGTAATTACCAACTTAGAAAAACTGAGTTACGATTGTAACGCAGAATACACACGATCGTAAAAAACGGAATGGAGAATACCAAAGTTGCAAAAGCGGAGAAAATTACGATTGGATTGTAATGTAGAATAAGGCTGAAGGTGTAAGCAAATAGCACATAAAGTGTACAAAAAAGTACACAAAGGTACCAAAAAGTGCATAAAGTGTATCAAAAAAGTATACAAAGATCATCAAACAAACAGAACAGACAGAACAGACGGCGTTTTTCCGAATCGAATCGAGCTATTCCTTGGCTTTCTTCTCCACTTCACTTCCTTTTGAGTTTGCATTAGTTGTTGTTTGTCTCCAGTATTGTCTTGGAGTTCTGCTTGTGGAATAAGAAAAAATCAATAATCTTTTATACAACTTTTTAAACATTTTGTTAAAAAAAAAGTAACTGCCCCTTATATTTATATACATCATAATTTTCGAAACGTCGTGGCAATATAATAATTGGATTGACAAACATTTTATATTTTTCATACAACAAAAAGCTTGTTTTTTTAATTCCTGCTAAACTAAGTTTTCGACGACTTTGTATGGGGAGCCGCTTAAAATCGCTTAAAAAAGTAGTCGAAAAATTAGTTTAGCAGGTAATAAAAAAACAGGCACAAAGTCAAACTCAGTAACACTTTTATCGGGGTTATTCTCAACTTCTAATATTATACATGTTAACGTGCAGGTTTTCAATTTGTATGAGTTAACGTGTAAAAGTTACGAGAAAAACGCCCCTTATGTAATCTCATTATTATATTTTAATTTAAAGTTCTACACGTGAAAAAACACCTGTCACAAACATGTACAATATTTATGGTAACAGTGAGCCTGTTTTTGAATTCCCTGCTAAACTAATTTTTCGATCACTTTGTATGGGAGCTAAGCGATTTTAAGCGGCACCCCTTACTAAGTCGTCGAAAAATTAGTTTAGCAGGGAATACAAAAACAAGCTTACTACTACGTTGGCGAAACACCGTCTCGTTTATGCTGTCACACATTGTCATAAACATTTTTGGCTAATTAGCGGTTAAATTCAGTAACTACTATTAAGTTGTTTGTGGTTATAAAATCAATAAGGATATTTACGTCAACAAGTTCACACGTGTAAAATGGTAAAATGCAGATTTGTGTATTTAAATTTCTTTTATATTTTATTACTGCAGTTATCATCTTTGTCATCAGTTAACGTGTTAACCCTAAATATTTCATTTATTTATACTATAGTGATTACGCAAATACCCAACATCCTTTTTCACTATCTCCCCGGACGGATTTCGCAGGATAATTAAAAACATTAATATCTCTTTCACATTGGAACATCAGGAAGCAAAGGTAAATTTAACGTTTAAACTACGCAAGTGACGCTTATTCGCATCATTGTTGCCACGGTAGCAAACAAGGGATGATCACCATCGTCATCTCCGCCACCATCATCAACATCATATCGCTGTTGTTAACAATAAAGCCCCAAGTCCTTTTGCCGGCGTTGTTTGGATTCACACTCTCTGTCAACACGTAATCTATACCGTATTTAGTTGTCAGTGTTGGAATTGTGTTTTATTAGTCCCCAGACACCCAGTTTGGTTTAGAACAATTTGTGCGAAAGTGATTTACTACCGACTTAACCCGCTTTATGTTCTTCCTCTGTCATTGAGCTTCTTCAGTACAAAGGACACTGCAACATCTACCTTAAGGATGCGCCTCACGTTTATATTATTTTTGAGGGCAGGAGCGGAGTGTCCTAACCGCATTCAAACAAGTCACCATGTCACATGTAAATAAGGACTCGTACGGATGATTTTTTTTGTTCTTTAAATCCATGTACCACCATATTATGATTTATGGCCATTTTGTTTGTCATGTAATCTTTGGATGTTAACTTGATTTGTGCCACCATTCATGTGATTCATTTTAGAGGCAATATAGTCGAGTCTCCTGCAGAACAGATTCCAGGAAATATATTTTTGAATTGTTACAAAAAAATATGGAAATCTGACCCGGAACTGGAGTACGAACCCCATTAGCAGGTCGATTGTTTTGCAGTTTCATGGTGCACGTTTCATGACTGACTGACTGATTCATCAGCGCCATGGCCAAAGGTAGGATAATGAAATTTGGACTGTATACTCCTTTTGGGGTAAATACGCGAGATAAGTAGGGACTTTTTAAAATTCGCACTCTAAGGGACAAAAATGGGGCAAAAAGTGATAAAAATGGTACTATGGTAATGGTACAGAATCACGAAACTTGGTGTGTAAATTGCTCTTAACATATATGTAGAAACGTGGGGAGAAAGTGACTTTTAAAAATTTGTACTTTTGGTATTGGTATTACGCTAAAATCCAAACGGCTAAAAGCAGAATCACGAAACTTGGTGAAACTCCTCTTACCACATACAACGGGTGGGGGCGGGGGAGATAACTGACTTAAACATTTTTACTTTTAGGGACGAAAATGGTACCACTGTGAACACCAAACGGCTGAAGACCGAATCATGAAATTTGGGTTGCACACTCCTCTTATAATGCAGACATACGAAGATATGTGATTTTCAAGATCTAAGATACAAATAGGGCAAAAAGGGGAAAAATATAGTACTTTCGTCAAAACCAAATGGTTGGAAATGAAATTATGAATTTTGGGGACTACATTTTAAAATAAATGGTACTTTTTAGGTACTTGTTTTGGTACAGTTTTGGGTACCATTTTAGTACCTTTTGCTCCCTTCTTTGCTATTTCTCTTATAGTCTGTTTGTAGTCTTCTGTAGCTTTTTTTGTACCTTTTGTTCCGTTTTTCAACATCTATGTGATCATACTTGGCTTTTCTGGGTAGCTTTCTCCGTTCATTTATGGTGTTAATAACAATTTTTGTACTTTTTTACATTTTAGTAACTTTCTGTGTACTTTGTTTGTTGGTTTCATCACTTTGTGTTACACTTTGTCAGGTAAACAAAATTCGAAAGAGACGAAAGATTAGTATATTTTTGAGGTTGGATTGCCTATTTCAGAATTTCGATCATTTTTTTAATTTAGCACTTTACTTTTGTTTATTTGTAAAAAAAAAACATTTTCCCATGTGTACAAAAGCTCCTATTTATTTTCTGATTTCACACAGTGTGTTTGTAGATTAATATATTACAATGGGTAGTTGTTGAGTGTCGCCATCTGGTGGCGAATTTAAATATTCAATCGTGTGATATCTTTCAATCATATTTTAGATACAATGTTGTCAGCACTGATCTTTAATCTATACTTAAAGTGCGTTGATTTTACTATCATCCTTTTCCTTTGGAAATTTTTTAAAAACATGATATTTATAAAAAATATATTTTAAAAACGTTATTTCAAAGTGGCCGTTGGTGGTGCAATGGTTAGTGTGCGCGCCTCTTGTACATGAGATCCGGGGTTCGATCCCTGCTCTGACCACCTTAAATTTCTTTCGGCGGCGGTCACTTCGCATAGTGACGGCGACACTATCGGAGGACTTAGCCGTGAAAGCACACAGCTAGAAAGCGCACAGTTCACTGGTTGTGAGAAGCTCTCCCCAATTCGTTCATGGAATGTAATGGGAAACCATTTACTTATTTATTGTTATACAAAGGTGGCAAAGGTGAAAAATTGATTCAAATAAACTGTTTTCTTTAAATACACATCAGTGGCCACATCGTGGTGATAGGTATTCAATTTGGTTATGCCCCTATTGTACATTTTGTTAAAAAGATTTTATTTTGAATCAAAGAGCTTTGAAAATCGGATAAAAAATATAAAAGTTATTAAACTTTTAGGCGCAAAAAATAAATAATAATAATGATCCAGGCCTTTTTAATTAATGAGCATTGTTAATATAAAAAGAATAACATTCTCACTTCAATTTTTAGGCAAATGCAATTGAAAGCTTATTAAATAAATTCGAATAACTATTATAATTTTCATGCAAATGTAAAATTGTATAAAGCGTGGTCGTCGGTAGTGCATTGGGTAGCCTACGCGCCTCTTGTACGAGCGATCGTGGGTTCGATCCCTGCTCTGACCACATTTCTTTCGACAACGGTCACCTCGCATAGTGATGGCAACACTATCGAGTAATTAACCATGCAAAAGCATCTCATAAATAAATAATCCGTTCGGAGCCGGTGTTAAGCTGTACGTCCCAACCAGTGAGTCTCAATATAAAAAGCGCACAGCTTACCGATTGCCAGAAGCTCACCGCAATTCCTTCATGGAATGTAATGGGAATTTGTTTTCTATGGTATAGGAACAAAGTTGAGTGTTTATATCAAATAACATATGCAATTAAGTCGATTTTCAACTTTAATTCAGCATTTACCCTTAACTCAAAAAATTTTATTAAAAACGGGACCAGCCTTACGAACAGGATTTTTCAATTACATGAAAAAAGAATGTAGTACTAAATATTAAAAACAATAAAGAGTGCAACTTGCGGGTAATAATCATTTCCTTTTTCTAATCTATTCAAGTGCATCAAAAAAATAAGCACTTTGATCTGATCGAATAAGATAATATCTAAATCAATACTTTTATAGGCAGGACGAAGTCTGCCGGGCCAGCTAGTATTAGCATAATAATTTTCGAAACGTCGTGGAAATATAAAAATGGAACGACATACATTTTGACACAACAAACTCTAACATAGTAACACTTATATCGGCATTATTCTTAACTTCTAAAATTATAGAACGTGCAGGTTGTCATTCATTATGCCATAAAAAACGTCCCTATTGTTACGAATTATATTTTTTGTTAGCGTTGTTTTATTTATCGTTATTAGAACGTTATTCTTTATAAATTACGGTAATGACAATACTAAGACGACATAATACATTATTTACACAATAAAGGCGTTCAACAGTTATAAAACTTTCACTATTTCACGGATGTACGATTCGTGATTTCTATTCAGACTGACTCCACCAGTGAAAACGGTTGACTGTTTATAGTAAATATATCGCCATCTTGGTTTTTCCTTAAACATCTCCAGATATCTCCAATCATCCTATTCTAAACTGTTTCATTTCGTCAATGATTTTCTTCCAGTGGTGAATTCGTATTATCCGTTACAGCCAAAAAGTATGCAAAGAACTTATTGTAAATTCACAGCAGTGTTTGTAAAACTGTTAGTCACTAAAAATGGATTTGTTCGAACTCGTTCATTTAAGGTGCCCGAATACAACAAACACGAATATCCTCGCTCAAAATATCCCAAAGTCGAGGGAAAATATTAAAGATCACCTCGAGTTCAATTATTGTATGCTTGGAACGACATCGGCGGCCATTGTAGTGGATTGTATGTTTTTTCCATTTCAAGGAATTGCCCCTCAAAGCTCAATTGATTTACTTTTTTGGTAAACAAAAAGGCCTTGGAACTTGGCCGGGTGAAATTGGAGACGATATTGTGCAAAAAGGCCTGTAAGTTTGTTTATTATTAGGACTTCTGTTTTCTTACTTTGATAAAATTCTTTCAAATATCGATTAAATATAATGTAACGTTTTCAGATCTCACAATATTTTGAGTCAATTGCTATGGGTGCTATGCCGAGTATCATTGGCGGCTGGAATATGCGAAGCGATCATTGTTATCTTTACCGTCTCGTTGTAGCCGTTAATAATGCCTCATGCGACGATCAACTAGAACCCGAAAAGCCTTGTCCAGTGAGCACAGCAAGATGGTTGACCACCACATTACAGCAATAAACAGACATTTTATTTTTGTTCATTCGTTTCAGTTGTCAAACTCTACACATGTAAATACTTTACCGATAATACAAGTATACAAAATAGTATAAAAACAAAATACATATTGTTACGAATTTCCTTATTCGTTCTTTTTGCGTTGTGTTATTCCCAATAACAAAACAAGGTTCGTTTTAAATTACGATAATTACAACGGTTTAACATCCTTTTATTTTACTTATATAGTACAACAGTTTACTTTATTTACACCACTTTAATAAGTCTTATATTTTACTATCAAATCGCGTTGCTTACTTTACGGGATTTAATCACAAATTGAACTCTCCATTCCAAAGAACCTCCGCTATTTATACCAACTCACCATACTCAAATGAAGGTATATCTGGCGAATTCAAGAACCTTCTAGACGTTGTTGTTGTTGCTTATCTTTGTAGAACAATCTCGAATGGCGAAGAATTTTCTTTACTGAGGTGAATTCATGCCACTGGTTTAGCGAGTTGGACGTTGTTACAATGCATACTTTCAGGCGCAGCACTAACCACCTGTTATTTACATACTGTTAGTAGGGTCATTAACAGCAAGCAAAAGCTTTTACTTATTCGTAACAATATGTTTAAACCTCTATACCAGAGAGATAACACAGTACAACATTTTTCAGGTGATTGATTCGGGACTCAATTCTGATAATTGTTTGTGAACAATAACAATTTTTGTACATTTAAGGTGCCCGAATACAAACACACGAAATTAAGAATTACAATTCCTTTAATCTGTTCATACAACGTTTCGCTGCATAAGCAACAGTTTCGAAGTTATAAATAAATGTAGTTATAAAGTTATAAAAAAGTTATAATAAATACGTTATTACAATGCATACTTTCAGGCGCATACTTTCAGCACTAATCGCCCGTTATTTACATACTGTTAGTAGTCATTAACAGCAAGCAAAAGCTTTTACTTATTCGTAACAATACATTCATTTTTAACTTCGAAAGTGTTGCACACATAGGAAAACGGTATAAGAAAATATTAGAGGAATTGTAATTCTTAATTTTTCTAAATTTGTTTCAGCTAAATCGGACTAGTGGTTCTGGAGTTATGACAAACAAAACAGCCTAAAACGTGACAAATTCCCCTATACAATACTTACTAACTTCAAATTAATTATTAAATTATTATTTGAGGTAACTTGACCAAACGAATGACGCAGAAGTTCTTCTTTTTGGGGCTACTTTCACAAACAATTATCAGAATTGAGTCCCGAAATCATGTGTTGTACTGTGTAATACTACCATGATGAATATGTATAACATTTACCGCGCGTTGTTGTGTAGCATTTAATTATAATTTTGTTTTCAATCGGAAATAAAAATCTATCCTTCAAATTTAAAGATATAAAAATAATATAAATATTCGTATAATTCCATTAAATAAAATAATTTGAATGGACTTACCATATGTAAGCCATTTTACAAATTTCTGTGTTTGAGACTCTCCTTCTTGATAACATTTTCATTCACAAGAAATGTGGCAACATTGTCATTGCTCTAGTCAGAATTTAAGTCGGAAATTGAAATGACGCTTAATATCGCTTAGCTGCCCCGTACAAATTAAGCTATAATTAACTTTAGCGGTGTAAAAAACACACATATATTTTACTTTCAGACACTGATCGTTTATTCTATCATTACACTCAATTCTCTACGGGTACTCCGACCAAAGAAAAAGTCCGTAATTTCGCAACCCTCGTACAAGAGAACAAAAAGTCGACATGACTCACTCAAATGCATTTCTTTCTCACGTCATAACTTGATTATTTCATACCTTTTACATATTTTATGTAATTTTATTTAAACATGGTTCGAATTTCTAGTTAGATACTAAAGGGTGTCTCAGTAAGTACTAAAGGGTGTGTCAGAAATTTTAAAATAAAAACACGTATTTTTTGAGATAGATAGTTTGTTTTGGATTGGCAAATTATGGTAAAGTATTTGGAATAAAATAGCCGTCAAATGGCTTCCACGGCTTTGACGACTTTTCACAGATATATGGCTGTATCTCACCGATGACCATCAATTCAGGAACAGTAGTTATAGGTGTCTGATGACGAACTTGTCACGGAGTTCGAAACTAGTCACGACACTGCGTGTGCTTAACTGAATTGTCTATTATTTCCAACAAAAACCAACCATTTTTCAATTAGAAAAATGTTTCTGACCTTGTAAGCTTGTAGTATGAATTTCTCATACATTAACCAAAAACTAACAAAATCGGTCATAAAAATTCAAATTAAAAAAAAAGCTTAGGGATATTTATACCTTATTCAATAAAATATTTCCCAGATTTCCAAGATGTATATATTTCTAAATTTGAGGGGGAAAATCAACTGAATGGTTCTCTTTTTTTCAAGTGTTTCCGATAAAGATATTTGACGTTTTTATTGTTACACTATGTAAGACCATAAGTAGTAATGGGATCTTTTAATTTGCATTAAATTTTAAGTTGCATTATCTTATCTGAAAGTATTTCATTGTCATTGTCCGCAATTAGTATTAAAATTTTTGCATTTCCATTTGATCAGACAATAAAAAATCTTGGTTGTGGGATCGGATGGCAGTTGTCATTGAATATTGTAGTGGTTTATATATATTGCTTCGAGTTTGCTTCATTGCCAATAACTTTGAATTTAAAGTATTTTATAAGTAGAGGTTTCTGGCTTCGATGGAATTCATATCCTAATCGCAGTCCATAAACCTGTACATATGAAATACTTCCAACCCAAAAGTAACAGCCTTATAAACTATTTTGCAGCAGTTCAAAATGTTTAGGTGGTTTAGAAACTGTCATATTCTAACTCGTCTGCCATTAAGAACTCTGTGTGTGTAAGGGAAACATTGGGATATACTTACTCTGCCACATCGATCTGAAGGAAATCGGTGTAGATCAATAGCAGTTGTCCGCCCAAGACGTAACCCACAGCCGGACCAATCATTGTCATCGTATAATAAGTTCCTGTGAATTGGAAGTGGGAAAAAATGTTGCATTACCAATCAATTCATAAACATTCAATATTTATTTACGTCACCTCCCCTTTCCAACCCGCTTGTAGTCATGTGAATTCCAATTAACTACAATTTCAAGGTTGGAGATGGGGAGCTGGGAGGAAATAAACCAATAAAAGGACATCATATCTTAAAGGCACAACAACCATGAATTCAATATGTTTATCGAGACATATCGAATCGAGTTGAGTTGTTTGGCAAACGACAAAGACACTGAAGTGGAGGGAGAACCCTCATTTCCAAGCAAATTAGTCTCTTTGTCTGTGAAATTATTTTTGAGGCCATCCATACTAGATTATCTTAACTGGAAACCAATAAATTTTCAAATGTGTTCATTTTGTTTACATTTACAAACCCAAAACGCTTCCGCGCGCTTTTCGAAAAACAGCAAAAGATGTGAGTGCGTAGCAGCTCGGAGATGGAAGTTTGAAACGGAGTACATACGTCTCGATGCCATGGGAACCCTCTTGCTTTGCGATGTGGTGGTTTATGCTGCACAGTAGACACACACACACAAGTGGCATGTGCGGCACAGTATCTCGCTTATTATGCAGCGGCAGCATCAAATCAACTTGCGACATTCCACTGCGTCAGCAGTTTCAAAGGACTCCTCGCGTTTAATAAGCTTCAAATGATTTAGTTGCTTAGTGATGAGCTACGACGAGCTGTGTACATGATTTAGTCCCGGTTTCAGTTTACTGCTTAAAACTGGGTCAACGCAATGACAGCACATTCGCGCGTTGAAAGCTGATAGGGCGCAAGTGGATGACGAAAAAGAGGGTGGACAGACGGCTGAAACAGTCGCCACAGTAGCGTGCGTCTTCATCAAATACGATAATATCACTCCTCCTTTTCCTTAGAAAATGTTCCGCCTTAGTGTGTGACTGTGTGTGCCATGCAAACGGTAAATATATTCCATCCTTTGTACAAGGATATGTGTACGTACATTCATTCATATGTTTACTTATGAACCCTGTGTCTGTATTATTGTTGACAAAACTCCATGTCCTGCCGAATAGTTTGACAGAATGACCAAACTTCACACTTAATGCAAATGAAATACTCGTATTAGAGCACTTGAAGGTATTCCAAATCCGATTTCAAACAATTGGCAGCACAACAAATTTTTGAAAATGATTAAAAACTGTGGCATTTGTGCTGAAGAGTAACCCTATGCCATTACATCCAGCCAAACCAACGGTTTGGAGTGAAATCATCGGTTCATATTTCTTCGAAAATGAGGATGGCCGAAACATACGTAACTGTGAATAGCGCCCGTTACCGCGCAATGTTAACAAACTATTGGCTTCCTGAAGTTGAAGCCTGTGATCACGACGACTTTTGTTTCCAACAAGACGGCGCCACCTACAACACTGACCGTGAGAACATTTTTGCGACAATAATTCGATGAACGGACTATTTCATCCTTCGAAGCGGATCATGTGATATCACACCCCTAGACTTTTTAAACTGCCCGCTGAGCCCAAAATATCATATATTTGCAAGCACAATTTTCCTATTTATCTCCAGGCTGACGTTGTTGTCCTTGTTCACGGCGGATCCAAGGTAGTTAAATCTATCTACCACTTCAAAATTAACTCGGTTGCCGACGTTCAAGTGCGGACCAAGTCGAGACTCGAGTCTAGTCGTTGACACCATCAGTTTTGCCTTGCCCTCATTAACAGCAAGACCCACCTTCGCTGATTCTATTTCGATTCTTGAAATACACCAGTAACCTGTCGCATATTTCGCCCAATGATGTCTATGTCGTCAGCATATGGCTTTTCGTGTTGATGATCTTGTTCATATTTTCTGCAACTTTTCTCATTATTATTTCCATTAAGATGTTGAAGAGATTGCTCAAAAATGTGTCGGCTTATCTGAGTCCTCGCTGGGTACAGAATGGTTCGGTGAGGTCTTTCCACACATTCACTGCTGATTTGGTGTTGGTCAGCGTCATTCTACAGAGGCGGATCAGTTTTGCCGGAATCCCAAGTTCAGAAAAAGCTTCGTACAATTTGCTCCGTATGGGGCTATCGAAAGCATCATTTTAATCGACAAAAATATGGTATGTATCGATTTGCTTTTCGTAGGTCTTTCCAGGATTTGGCGTAGCGTGAATATTGGGACAGTCGAGGACTTCCCTGGTCTAAAACCACACTGATAAGGTCCAATCAGGGTTTCAACAATTGGCTTTAGTCTTTCACATAATTCGATCGACACGACCTTATACGCGATGGATAAAAGATTAATACCGCTATTGTTGGAACGTACACATGAATCACCCTTTTTGAATAGAGGACATAATACACTGAGACTCCAATCGTCAGGCACAAATTCCCCCAACCATATACCGCATTTAAGATAATGCATGTGGGCTCCGACATAGCTTGGTACAGTTTTAACCGTATCGGGCTATCGCAGGCAGCTTTATAATCTACAAAGAGGTGACAGGTGTCGATTTGTTTTTCGTGGGTTTTCTCCGGCATTTGTCGTAATGGAAATATCTGGTCGATAGTTGACTTTCCAGGCCTAAATCCACCCTAATAAGGTCCGCTCAGGTCTGCGACAAACGGCTTTAGTCTTTTACACATTACGTTCGAGAGGACCTTGTATGCGATGGATAAAAGGCTTTTTCCACTTTAACTCAAAATATCTTGTAGTTCCACCTGGTTGAAGTCAATTTTCGTCAAATATTTGTCTATCGCACTGACATCACCACGAAGAGTGTGAAATGAAACGTCAGATGAGATAGATGGCACTGATATGTATGGGATGACAAAAAGGCTACAGCTAGTCTTCACCGCAAAAAACCTAGATCTAGTCTTCACCGCACTAATCTGGCTCGCGAGCCGGCTCTCTATTTTGCCGACAGAAATTGAAACGAGCTGGGAGTCGATTTCTGTCGATAAAATAGAGAACCGGCTCGGGAGCCGCAAGCGGATTTAATATTCGCTTCCTGCATGCAAAATAAAGAGTCGGCTCGCGACAGATTTGACATTAGCTCGCGGCTCCCTGTATTAAGAACCGGTTGGAGACTGATTTTGGTTCTGAAGCGACCTTTTGAGAACCCTGTCGTAGTCTCATCGAAATCATGCGGATTATTCATATTATTCAGCTGTGCGGCTAGGTCATATGTCGGCACCAACTGCTTAAACCGCGCCTCCCCTGCGAGAGCTTCGGCCAAATACACTGCTGGGATTCATTCTGTAACCGAAGTCACTGTTGATGTCAATGTTCTCCTTGCAGCTTTAGATTTTTCAATATTTAAGATGATCCGTGCCAAAGAAGTCAGAATCTCTGCCACTTTCTTCACCGCATAAAGCACGTGGCATTTCAAATATTGACGGCGTCTATGTATGACACCAATATATTTGGTAGCGAGCAAGAAGTATACAACTCGATCTTCAACCCTTTATACCGGTGAGTGTTGCACATTCGTGTTGCACTCTTCACAAATGTACTCGACAACTACAGTTTTTGTTTGCGATTATTCCGTTTATAGTGTCTCGCCATTTACCTAACTCGACACTTGATCGCCAAAGTGTTGAGTCGAGAGTTTCGGAGACACTTTAAACGCTGGCAACAGGTTCTGAAAAATTTTGCTGGGTATGTGCCGATTTTCGTGAATATCTGCATGGATCCGAAATTTCGTTTGTCAGAAGAAAAGTAATTGTTGGGCACTAGTGCTGATATTGCTCGTCCAAGCGCAATGCCTGCAATATCTCAATGCAGAGAGGAGCAGGTGGCAATCAAGATGCCAAGAGGAAAAAATAATATTTTGCAAACCCTCGTAACACACAACCCAGTAAGGGCTTTTATTCAAGCTCTTACATCCATGGTATACATCCTAACATCCGCATATTTGGGAAATGTCATATATTTTTCATATAAAAATTGATGTTTGAATTTGGATTTACAACAATCACGAAGTGAGAACCCACATAGATAAATAAAAATCCAGAGATGGTGAAACATACGACGGTTGAAACAAACAACAAAGTCAAGGGAAATTGTCTAGATGGCGCATCTATGGTGGAAATGGGCAAATTCCCCTGGAAACAAAAACTATATAAAAATCTATACATATAACCATGCCTTTTTTGGATTTTGTATTGTGAGCAAATATCAAAGCGATATGCATTTCCATTATTTATATTCCATTTTTAAATTTACACAACAGAATCGAAATAAAAATTATGTTTGAATGCTTTTTCTTCGCATCCGAGTGAAAAACGGTCGTACGGAAACAGCATGTGCCCTCTGGTGAAAATGGTGATTAAGCAAATGAGTCATCTATGTTTTTTATTTATCTATGGAACCCATAGCATAGAGTAAACACATATCTAGAGGAAACATCTATCTCAGCATATTGATGACATTAAGCCTGGTATGATATGAACGTTGGATGTTGGAAAGAATTGCTTTAATAATACCAGATAGAGGCCTTAAAACTATCCATCGAACAAGAAAACATCAACAGACAAAAGGTTTGTGTATTAAAATAGTTGCCTTAAATGCAACACAAATGTATAACTCCTAACAATAAAAGATAACAGAAAAGTTGAAAATATATTTAATTTTCACAGTTCTGCACCAAAACGATATGGCAAATTTAAGTCAACTGTTCTTGTCACTCCACCTGGTGGAAGTCGAACATCTATCTATCACACTGACCTCACCACGAAGAGTGTGAATGGAAACATCAGATGAGAGAAATTTTCTCTGTATACATGTTTACTCTATGGCATATAGTATTTTGTATGTGTTATACTTTCAGGCGGATAGAATTTAGTTCCGCACTTATTGACAACGAAATGTAGATGTCGCTCTAGAAAATATTTCGATGTTTTTTACCAAACTTTTTATAAGAATGGGATGCATAAAACCAACAACAAAAATTTAGATTTAACTTTGGTGGAATTTGAACCCGGGACCCCCTATAAAAAAAATAAATGGTTTCCCATTACATCCCATGAAGGGACCGAGGAGAACTTCTCACAATCACTGAGCTGTGCGCTTTCCAGTTTTCACTCACTGATTGGGACCTACAGTTTTACACCGATTCCGACCGGTATTTTAAGAAGCTTTTTCATGACTATATACTCGATAGTGTCGCCGTCACTATGCGAGTTGACCGCCGCCGAAAGAAATTTGAAGGTGGTCAGAGCAGGGTTCGAACCCAGGATCTCGTGTACAAGAGCCGCGCACACTAACCATTGCACACCGACGGCCACGGGGACGCCCTATGATCAATTATAAAACGGGACCACCTATACCTGACATTTTATAATTGACCATGCTACCTCTAGTTTTGGTGGAAATTCTGGTGATTGGTATCAGTGTTATTTGTGGGTCTGATCGAATATTGGTCGATCTTATTCTCTCCATATCCCTTAAAAGGGTCAGTAGATGAGCAGACAGCATTCAATTTGTAGACCCACTGATCGGCCCTTACAATTTGGCGTTGTATTTAAGGGAGGTCCAAGTGTTACTTGAAATGTTTAGGTAACATAATCGCTGTCAAGTATTGTATTGGCTTGGCTGGCAGTGTAATAAGCGCAATATTCAAATTCTTGCAAATCATTGTAATGTGCTGTGACTAACCGCAACATTTTTCATTAAGAGTCAGTTGAGATATACTTAATGGAGCCATATTTCCCCATAGAGAGGTGGACAGTTACAAATGCATTGTCGGTCACAACCATCAAAATGCTGCCTAAACAAGAGCGCGACGTAAACCTCAAAACTAACCAACTTTGACGGAGTTTGAGTTCAACCGAATATCTTCGAACCAACCGAAACTCAGCTAATAGATCGGTCACCTAAACCTGCAGCCAGACACCACAAAAACGAAACTTACGAAATAAAGAAATATCGCATCTTAAAAAGTAGAAAACGAATTGTTATATTTACTCAAGTCTACCACTATGGAAGTGGAAGCGCATCTGACAAATGTAAAATTTGCAAATAGGAATTTATGCTTCACTTGAGCTTTTTATTAAGACCAATGAACCAATGCACCTCCGGCTGCCGTCGACGACAAACTTACCCAAGTAGACGGATGACATTTTCTTCGATACATTCTCGTCGATGTACGTAACGCCCAGGGTGAATAGTGGAGATGCTCCAGCTCCATGTAACAGCTGAGCGGCAAAGAACAGCCACACGGTCCACGTTAGATTCTCATTGCTGCCCTCAGTAGTGTTGTCGGTATAATCGCCATTCGAGGTGATGTCCTTGATTACTATATCGCAGGTCTGAAATGTTTAAGATGCAGTCAATTTCACTCTCGAATTCATTCACAAACAAACATACCTGGAACGTGGTTGTATTGCCACCATCACTTGCCGCAGTGCAAGTGTTGGTTGTTGACATTGTGGCACGATACGGCCCTACCAGGAAGTGAGGCAGGGCAAAGGTAAGCGACCCCACACCCAGCAGCACTATGCCCCATGCGATAATGCGTGGCTTTGAGGCACCCAGGCGACCGCCAAAATAAGTAACCGGCACGAGACATATGAAGGAGGCGATGTCGTAACCACTTGCCACCAGACCCGTCTGGCGGGAACGCAGGCCGAACCGTCTTTCAATCGTTGTTATAACCACATTGATGAATCCGTTCACTATTAGTCCTGAAAAAAATGATAGAGATAGGAAGGTGTAAAGTTATTAACCAATAAAAGTAAACGGTTAAGTTCAATTGCGCCTCATTTAAGTGCCACAAGTGGAGGGCCACATGACATGTTCATATGGAAATGAACATCCAAAACGCTTCTTATCACAATCAAACAATAAACGTTACACCGCCCATCAACAGAGTGGGAAGTGGCCACATTGCAACGAGAGTGCGGAGGAAATCACTAGGAAACAGTTGTCACTTAGACGACATCGAGCTGTGTCACGCTTGAAAGGAACGGTTCACACAACATACATATGTAATTGTTGTGATGATCTGAGAACTGCTACTTGACTGTGGTACGAGTCGAAACTCTTAGCTGCCCCGCCTGCCACTTAGGGGGAAAATGATATTCCAAGGGAAGACACACAAAGATATGTGTAATTTTGTAGGCACTTGAAAATCCCTATGGATACCAATAATTTAAAAGAATTTCTAGAAAGTAATCACATGTTTTTCTTACGCCTAATTAATGTGTGTAAAGGTAGGGTGGCGCTTATTTCCTTGATTTAAAAAATATGACATTGCATGCACATAACTTTAACATAATTAGGAACGAGGGATTCATATAGATACGTGAATAATAAATACCAAAGACACAGCCCACTTTAGGTAGCAGAGCGCTGTTATTACTTTAACAGAGATCTGTTAAAGTGCTAGAATGGATAAACACGAATTTTAATTAATAAATATATAAAAAAGCACTAAACCTTCAAATCATATAGAAAATATATTGCAGGATACAAGTACGTGTTTGCAAGCATTGTTTTCATGAACTGATGATCTGCTGCCTTTTTGTTTGTTTGTTGTCTGGTTCGTTTTGGACCGAAGTTCCTTATCGCACGTTGCGGGATGGGAGCTAAATGAAAAAAAAAATTAAACAACTTTTTTTTAACACTATTATGCTACATCCCAGTATTATCAACTATATTGGGTACTTTTGCTTTGGTTTGTGTCTGGTCTAACATATGTTGGCAAATTTCTTGTTTAATGGGGAGGTTTTTAGGTGGAGCCTTTAACCAATATTTAGTATATATTGTAGTTTTGAACCCAATAAAAAGTAAATTTTGAAAAGCCAAAGTGAAAGAAGTTTAAAGAAAGAATATTTTCTTCAATAAGTGCATTTAGCTTAAAAATTAAATTTTCTCCAAAAATATATATGTAGCTATTCGTATTCTTAAACAAAATACCTTTGCTTTGCTTTTCTTACAAAGAGTACATTTTCTTAAAAAAAGTGTTTTTTTTTAAATAAGTACCTTTTCTTAAAAAAGTACATTTTCTTACAACAAATTGCCTTTTCTTAAAAACTATCTTTTCTTTAAGGATTACCTTTTTTGTGAAACAAAATAACCTTTCTTGAGAAGATAAGTACCTACTCTTAAAAATGTGCCTATTCTTGCAAAAATTACCAAATCTAAAAAAATCTATTTCGTAAAAAAAAAAACATTTTCTTCAAAACAAAAAATACCTCCCCTTAAAACAAATACATTTTCTTACAAAAACTCCTTCTCTTAAAAATAAAATAACATATTTTCTTTACTTTTCTTGAGATAATAGTACATTTTCTTAAAAATATAACCTTTTCCTAAAACGAGTACAACTTCTTTAAAAAGTAAGTACCTGTTCTAAAAAAAAAGTACTTCTTTGTAAAAAAAAGTTCATACTCATAGCTTTTTCTTCCAGAATGAACTTTTTCTTAAAAATAACTAGTACCGTTTCTTAAAAAAACATTAGATTTTATTAAAACCTCACTTTAAAACAGGATCTTTTCGGGAAAATATAATACATATTCTTACAAAAAGGACCTAAAATATACTTTTTGTTTTTAAATACATTCTATAAAAAAAATTGTTCTTCAAAAAAATGTTAATCATTAACAAGTTTGATCCGCGAGGAATACTTGGTTTGGGCATATTGAATGGTTCAAATGTAACGGTTAAATGAGAAGGTATAAAATTTCGGAATTGTGAAAGTCGTCCGAACTTCGGATTATTATAATGCAGACGAACATATTTCCACCAATTTCGTGGCACGGATTAAATTGGCGAAGATTCCTTGATTTGAACAGTGATAAAATAAAAACAATCAGTATCCTTTGTAACAATATACATATACTTGATGTTCAACTAATATTGATAGTTAGTAATATTTTCTAAACGATTTGTGAGTTTTGTACTTTTCTATATATCGACACGTCCCGGCAGAATGTATTAAGCGACATATTTGGCGACAATGACTTTTTTCCATATTCTCAAAATGTATGCCAAATGTCCCTTGCATAACCACGTCATGAGTTATTAAGCAAATGAAATGGTAATAACTGAAAAATAATTCAAATCAGCTACTTGACAGAAAGTTTTTTCGTTTCCTGAACAATTTCCATTTTGTCGCTTAATACATTCTGCCGGGAACGTGTCAATATTTAATTCATCACAAATCGTGTTTATTTTAATATTCTTCCATTTCTACTAATTTAACCGATCCCTGTTAAGGTAATAGCAGCGTGCTGCTTTCTGAAGAGGTTTGTGTCTTTGCTAGTTAAATTCGACTTTATATTCGCGCACATGAGGGATTCTAGGTTGAGTTAGGATCAGGGATTCGGAGAGGATTTCGGGAGCGGTACCGTGTAGGTCATTATACCATGGATTCAGTTGTTCTCTTGCTATTACTATGACATTTGTTTGACATTGTTTGGATAAAAAGTTAAAAGAAGAATTGGAGAAGCAAAATACAAAACAAACCCCAAAAGATTATAATGCTCTCGGCTCCGCTCCGCTTTAAGCTCTCACGATTAATCAGCGATTAATCATAGTCTAATCTCTGAATTAATTATTTAGGTTAAGAGTTGATTGATGTTTAAACAGCCAGTGTTGGGCATTTAAACTATGATCAAGTGACCATATGATTTTGAAAGAAAACAAAGAGCACAAGCACAAATTTTCATTAATTGTTAATGTGAACAATTATAATCCCCATCCTAGTTATATCCTAACAATAAAAACGTATCATTTAACTCGTAGTTCATGTCAAACTTCATTTCATTAAATATTTTGTATTTTATCACTTGACTTTTTTTTTGCAAATGGCGTCAGTTTGATGCATTGTAACGGTATGAATACCGGTTATTTTCGTCGCATTTGCCACTGTTGCCACATGGTAGTGATATTATTTGACAAAGCACTGAAAAACTCTTTTCGTATTTAAAGTCAGATCAAAAACAAATCAACTGATTACCACTTTAAATAACCAGTCAAAAATTGGGCCTTAGGCTCACAAAGTTATCGTTATTTTACCGCCATTTTTATTTTGCAGTTTGTGAAGTTTCGTTAATCGTCTACTTAGTTCATGTTTTGATTGCGTTTGAATAAGTTATTGTTAAAATGGTTAAACCCATAGAGTAATGGTTAAACCCAATAGTAATATAGAGCTGCCGTTCTTCTCATCTGACATTCCCTTTTACACTATTCGTGGTGCGGTCTTACTTACACCAGGTGGAATTACAAAAATTGTTGACTTACATTTTTCGTGTCGCTTTGATGAAAAACTGTGAAATTTAAACGTATTTTGGACTTGTTTGTTATATTTTATTGTTTTTATATATTTGTGGTGCATTTACACAAAAATTTTAACACACAAAACGAAATGGCGTTGCTGATGTATATTGTTGGTTGGTTTGAGCCACTACCTCTATCTGGTATTATTAAAGCAATACTTTCCAACATCCAACCGCCAATCTGCAACACACGAAATGTCATCAATTTACTGAGAGTGTTGGCGTCTCTATACGTCATTACTCTATGGTTAAACCAGTATATTCCGGTTGTTTTAAAAAGAAACATAAAATAAATACGTGTGTCAAATTAATCATCAGTATGCGATAGTTCTAATAGTGCCGGGTCCTAGTTCTAATTCGCCGGGTCCTCGAAAGTTTTCATGTGAATTGAAGAGAACACACAAAATATAACGGAAGTTTCCTTAACATCTAAGCATCTTAGCTACATCCTGTACCCATTCAAACACATCTTAGAACTTTAATATCCATCTCTGTAAAGTAACCCATTTCTTTAAAACCTATTAAGGACACACCTGGAAGCAATTATATCGAAATTAACCATAGTACATAACGTCCTGGGCGACTGACACACATTTCTGGCAAACAAACAAACCACTGTAACCCTTTTTTAAATCATTACCAAAACGACCTGCCTGGCCAACCAACGGAGGCACTTCAAAAAACATTGACGTTCCTGTATTCAATTCCACTCAATTCATTGAAAACTGACCTCATATGTTTTGAAAGGCTGGCGCGTATGTGTGTACGTTGATAGCCTAAACGATAAAAGGACGAAAGAAATGATTTAAGGACACAATGAATTTGAAAATGCCGCATGGCAATGTGGCCGCTGCTCCTGCTTTGTCCTGGTGTTGGGTGGTGTTTATGAAAAAGATTATTTCAATATGCCGGAGTCGTTGAAAACATTAACATTTCATCCAGGATAACAGAAATTATTTGTTTTCCCACTAAAGGACTACAAGCACGCTCGAACTCCAAATAACCTCCATTGGTGTGCACTGCGCTGTAAAATGATTAAATGTTTGAAATCCTCTTGGTTAGATGGGCGCGATGTTAGGGGAGTTGGAAGCGGGGCCAGCTTGTTTACGGGTAATAGCCGATTGTGTTGCACACAAATTGACCGACCTGTAGCCGTGTTTATATTCGTTGTTGTTGTTGTTGTTGTTCTTTATGTTGCCGCTGATGTTGGCTGATCCCGTAAATTTCCCATAATTCATGCAAATTTCACGTCGGCTGATTAATATTTTTGGTCACGTGCCATGCACCACCAGCTACCAGCAACAGCGACCAACAGCTAGCGAGAGCAGCTGTAATGAAAGCGTTTACAAAGATTTATCGCCATCATATAATAGCGGGCGCGTGGTCCATACAGCAACGTAATATTTATAATATTTGATTGCTTCCGAAAAGCTGTGTCATCATTCTAGTAGCCCAAACACAAATACAAACACAACACCTCCTCCACACTTCCTCTTCCACTCACACCCACATTGGAATTGTGTTGCAGCAACGAGCAACAGATACGCTGGGAATCCTTTTCTCATTCCGGATTGTATTGATGGGTGCATTTATCTGCCGCCTACCACAACACGGCCTATTAGTGGCCAATTCATGGATTCAGCCGATGACCGTCACTGGGCCATCCATTCACTTTGGATTTGCGCTCTGCATGAGTCATGTGGTGGCACGTAATCTGTAACGGCTGCACAACATTTATAAAAGCCAACTAAACTCCTGTCCAGTGTTTTGGAGTTGATACCCGTTTATGTTTATTGTCCACATTTGACACTGCAACCGCACAACTATCGATGCCGGGGAATGGAGGAGGAATGTGGGAACTTTGTTTTGGATTCGTTCATTGGGAAACGACCACTTAAGAGGATTATTTAATATTCATATTCATAGTCGGAGGAATATGAGATAATAACGATTCGCCACATTCGTGAACAAAAATATCGAATAGATCAAAGAGGTTACAGATTTGAACATTGAATTGACACTTTGGAGGATAATCGAATCAGGAACAGGTACAGGTGGAAATCGACACCCAGTCCCTGGTAAAATGAATTTAACATCATAATTTTGTGATAGTTGGAGCTGTGTATCATTGCAGCAAACGCCGCTTGAAAAAAGGACAAGAAATAGGATATTGCTGGTTAAAATTTCGGGCAATAGTTTGGCTGAAGAGCGTGGACATAATTGGAATGTATTTTATTAAAGTACAAAGAAAAAGGAATGCACACACAGTGATGGAAGCAGGAAACCCCTGTATTAAAATTGTGAACCTATGGAAACTTCGAACTACTGGAACGGCTGCCACCTCACAGTCCGACTACTCGGCATCGAATATGAACTTAGAAAAGCTATTTCGAGTCTTCTTTCCGTTCCGCCTGGCATGAAGCACAAATAGTTAGACTAAGGGTGTTGACTTCAGTGTACTTTATACACTTATGGATCAACGATGAACAGTCGTAAGGGCTCTGGCGTATACTCCAAAGAATGCGGTATTTAGTGTTCATCCTAATACATGATTTTCTCAAAATAAATGGTTTCCAATTACATGTTATGAAGGAATTACGGAAATCTTCTCACATCCAGTGAGCTGTGCGGTTTCCAGTTTTTATACCCACTGCTTGGGACATACTGTTTTACACCGATTTCGAATGGCATTTTGAGAAGTTTTTCATGGCTAAATACTCGATAGTGTCGCCATCACTATGCGAGGTGACCGCCGCCGAAAGAAATGAAAGCTGATCAGAGCAGAGATCGAACCCAGGATCTTATATAGAAGAGGCGCGCATACTAACCACCGACGGCTACTGGTGCTTAAACAGTCAGGCGGTTCACTGACTGGGAAAGAGACTATTGAGACCATGGGAATTGGTTTCCAAATTCAAGCGACACTTATATCTGAAGGCGCCTGTCCACGATTTTTTTGTACGGCGTCTTCAGTTGTAGTGATTTCCACGGTAATAAACTAGCAGATGACCTGGCAAGAGCAGGGTATGCTTTGGATGGCTTGAATATGGTAATGTCGCATTTTTCCCAGGGTGTGCGCAAATCTTCCAAAAGATATTAACAAGTTGATTATGTAACGAGTTAATACTCACTAAATCGTCTTCCCAAATCTCCACCACTCTCTCCGCGGGACCGGCTCTTATTATGGGCTTCCGCTCTCCTATTTGCCTTTCGTGCTTCTTCTTCTATGCGCAGCTTCTTCATAACGGAGGTTAGAAAGTTATGAGGCAGCTTCCACTTCTCCTCTGAGCACAACAATATTTCTATAACTTTCTCCGGAGTAATATTATGCCTTAGCTCGATGATTGTGTTGTTCCGATTTTCTTCAAATCTTGGGCAACTAAAGGTAACATGCTCAGCATCTACTTCCATATCACGGCAACTTGGAAACATCGGTGAGGTCACGATGAAGACACGATCCATACTTAATTCTTAAGACCTCCATGGCCTGCTAAAAACTGGGTAGCCCACTTCCCTGTGACTCCTTTTGTCCCATGTTTCCACCTTCGAGATTAGTTTGTATGCCCATCTACCATTTTGTGAGTTATTCCATCTATATTGTCACTGTCTTATTGAGCCCACTCTTCTGGTTCCACGAACCCTCGCTGTTATTTCCTGTTCCCGTATTTGTTTTGCCTCGTAAAACCTCCCTTGACTCGTCCACCAGAACATCAAAGGGTATCATTCCTGCAATTGTAAGCACAGTAGACTCTGAAGGCACTTAACCTCTGCACGGATGAGATTTTCCTGTTTGAAACAGCACTTAGGAAATTTGACCATACTGGTGCTGCGTATAGCAGTGAGGAACTGACCACTCTGGATATCATAGTCCTTTTATTTTGCCTAGGACCTCCTACATTCGGCTACATTCTCTCTAGGGCTGAACTAACATTTGCCAATTTGTCTCGGACATAATCTATATGTTTATTAAATGTTATCATCCTTAGATGATATCCGCTGGTGTCCTATATTTATCTTTAGCTTTTCCTTCCTTCTATGACTACTTATCTGTACAACTTCCGTCTTTTGCTCCGCTAACTGGAGTTCGGCTTTAATAATCCAGGACCTAATAGCGTTTATCGTCTCATTTGCATATAGTTCCACCTTATCGATGTGTCTTGCAATGGTGACCACTGTTATATCGTTTGCAACACCGATTATATTAGATTCGTCTGCTATTTCTAGTGCTAGAACTCCGTTGTACTCGTACATAATGTTACAGAACAGTGGTCCGATAGCCGACCCCTGAGAGACTCCCGCAGATGTCGCATTTCCGATCGGCATCATCAAGGCTGGTCCACTAATTTATAAAGGCCAGAGACAGTGGACAAAATTTTCGTTAATGTAATCTAACCGGGCAAACGTGACCTCACTATGGATTGAAATGCACGAAATTAATTCATGATAGAGGTAGGATTGATTTTCAGAGACTTGCTTTGGTATTAACGTGGCACTGCAGAATCGGTAAATACGCAGGTAATCTCGAACTTACAAGGAACACTGCCAGATTTTCCGGCAGTAGAACATTTTTCGGATCCCGTACAATGGTGTCGTTTTTGAAAAACTGAGCCTGTCCTCAGTACTTGTTGCCTGCGAGAGTTGGGCTTCCACTTAAACCCACCAACAAGGTACAGGATTATTTTAAGGATCCATTAAAATCCTATAGAATGTGCAGGGACGAATCAATAACTCCATGTTCGTAACGAATAGATAACCAAATGTTATCACCTAACAGTTTTGTAATTCATAGCACTTCAGCTAAACTGTGCCCAACGAATGGCAACGAAGCAAGCGATTACATGCTAACTTCTGACGAACAGCTGTCGTTTTACTAACAACAATCATAACAATCAGGGTTGCATTTGGGGAAAAAAAAGATATGTTCATATTACGGTTGAACAGTAGATGAGAAACTGTTAGAATGAACTCCTGGCTAACGAGGCGTTCCAGTTGGGCACTCGTTGCATGGGACTTCATACAGTGACTAACTTTTCGTTATCAACACGAGGGGTAAGTCTTTTATCGTATCTCGAACAAATGATGGACGAAAACTACAACAGACAAGTTAGACCCTAGGACAAAGTCGAAATATAAACACGAACATATTGTTACGAGTTTTCTAAATAGCACTTTTATTTCCCGTTACTAAAACAAGGTTCGTTTTAAATTATGGTAAGTAAAACATTTTTAGTTCGGGATGGGAACTAAATGAAAAAAACCAACCTGTAAAAAACCTAGCCCAATCCCGCCCATATTTGCAGCAGATCTTAGAATATGTACACCTAACCACAATACCCAATTTTGTTCGAATACCGTTAACAGGAGCGGAACGAATGGATTTTGAATGAATGTTTGTATGGAAGGTACCACGCCCCTTTGTCCAATCCCGCCCATATTTTGATAGTTCATTTTTGTCATCGTCATTAGTTTCAGCTCGATTGGATCACGGAAAAAGGGTTACAAATCAATCCAACAACTTTTGTTCTAACACTATTATGCTACAACCCAATATTATCACCTATGTATGAACATTGTTTACTTTTGCTTTGGACTGTGTCTAGACTAACGGCTTGGATCGAAGGGAAAGAAATTAGCTAGATGTCTCGCATATGTTGGGAAATTTCTTGTTTATTGGGAAGTTTTCTATGTGGAGCCTGTAACCAATATAGTTTTGAACCCAATCAAAAGTAAATTTAGAAAAACCAAAGGGAAAGACTGGCAAAAAAAAGCTTTATTTTCTGTACAATATAAAGTAATAAAAAGTTTATTTTCATAAAAAGTATTGCATTTTATTACAATTGATTTTATTACCTTTTATTTGGAAAATATTCCTTTTCTTAAACAACTACTTTTATTTAAAAAAAGAAAATTTTCTTAAATAAGTGCTTTTCTTAAAAAAGTAAATTTTCGCAAAAAAATATCTATTCATATTCTTAAGTAAAGTACCTTTTCTTTAAAAAAAACCTTATCTTCAAGACGTACCTTTGCTTATAAAAAGTAAATTTTCTTACAAAAAGTACCTTTTCTTCAAAAAAAGAATTTTTAAATAAGTCCCTTTTCTTAAACAAGTATTTCTTAAAAAAACCCTTTCTTCAAAAAAATACCTTCTCTTAAAAAAATAACTTTTCTTACAAAAATTTATTTTCTTAAAGTACCTTTTCTTAAAAATAAAATAGTACCTTTTCTTTTCTTAAGATATGTAGCCTTTCTGAAAATAAGTACATTGTCTTAAAGAATATCCTTTTCCCAAAAAGAGTACCACTTCTGTAAAAGGTACCTGTTCTTAAGAAAATTACTTTTTTGTAAAGAAAAATTATACTCATAAGCACTTCTTCTTGAAAATAGTACCTTTTCTTAAAAAAACATTAGATTTTAATAAAAGAAGTACCTCTCTTTAAAAAAAATTACCGTTTCGGGAAAATATAATACATATTCTTACAAAAAGGACCAACAAATAATTTTTTTTTCAAATAAAATAAATTCTATACAAAAATTGTTCTTAAAAAAAGTTTATCATTTTACAAAAAGTATCTTTTCTTAAATGTCCATTTAAATTATCGTATTTTTCAACGCGCGGCTAAGGCGTGTTGGAACTAAATAGTACATAATAAAGTATATATCGAAAGGAACTTCGTTCCAACCGGGTGGGTGTCCCCTGACACCTCCTGTGATTTTATTTTGCTTACACAGAACAACAATTCACTTTATTTATACCACTCAACATTCACAATTGTCTATATTCAATCTATATTCTATATTCAGCTATTTCTACGAGTTATATTTTTCGCCGCTAGGATCTCTAGAAAGTTCAACCCGTTTCCAAAACCTGTTTCTGGATCTTTTCGTTGTATCGTAATACAGGGTGTTTCAAAAGTGACCACTCTATTGGAAGATGCTCTTATTTTTGCAAATGGCCGCCAATATCAAATCTGTTTTGACATTTGTGGACTAGACAGATGTAGAATACAAGTAAACAAGCGATACACTCCCCAAGAACGCGGAATAATCGTGTCTACTTTTTTGCGTAACAATTCGTCTGTGGTGTTGGCGCAGCGCGAATACCGTCGCCGATTCCCCGGCCGTCCGACACCGACTGCGCAAACACTGCGCCGTTTGGCCACTAACCTTGAACAGTATGGGACCACACGAGACGTTGCCAGTTGTGGCCGACCCCGGAGCGTTCGTTCTGCCGAGAATATCGCCGATGTTGCGGAGGATGTCGAGCTGTCGCGGTAAACATCGACTAGACGCCGTGCCAGACCGTGCATCAGCTGCTGCCTGTCGGCCACCAAACGGGTGTAACCTACGCCCAAGCCATCCTCAATCTCGTGGACGAAGTGGACGACCAAAATCATAATGAGCGATGAGGCTCATTTCCACCTCAGCGGGGTACCGAAAATCCACGAGTGATGCATGAGGACCCATTACACCCGCTCAAAGTGACTGCATGGTGCGCTGTTCACGCTGGAGGAGTCATCGGGCCATTTTTTTTTCGAGAACGCCGCTGGTCAAACGATATAGGGCCATGTTAACCGAGTTTTTTCTGCCGCAATTCGACGAATTAGGACTGGAGGACATGTGGTTCCAACAGGACGGAGCAACGGCACACACTGCGCGAGCCACAACCGATATTCTGAAGGCGGCGTTCCCGGGTCGCCTCATCTCTCGTGTTGGCGATTTGCACTGGTTCCAGACTTTTTTGTGGGGTTTTTTGAACTCCCGTGTTTACGTGAACAAGCCCGAGACCCTGGAAGCCCTCACGGTCAACATTCGACACGAGTGCGAGAATCTGTCGCCCGAAGTTCTCGCCGAAGTGATGAAAAATGCCATAAAACGATTACGTATGGTAATCGATTGTGACGGCGCCCATTTAACCGATATCATCTTCTCAACTTAACCAATAAAATTCTAAAGGTTCAGATGAACATAATAAAAAAACAGAATCGAAGTTTTTCATTTAGAAAAAAATGAGAGCCAAACAATATCGGATACTTCTTTTGCAACACCTTGTAGTAGTATATGGAGATTACCCGCTTCCAGAACCAGTGGGACTGCAGTTTTGAAATCCTAATGAATTTGCAGCGTATTCAACCAACTGGTTTGTTGTAAGGGTATACTTTCGGGCGCAGCCTTAATTGCCCTGTTATTTACATAATGTTAATTTGGGCATTAAGCGTAAGTAAAAGATGTTACTTAATCGTAATAACATAAAGGATGAAATGAGTAGACTCGCGAGATAATTTAAAGGGTAGTTGCAAAATAAAAAATTGTCGTCGCAAATGAATGAAAAGGTGGTCATTGAGGAAAAAAATCTCTCACTTAAAAGTACAATAGGTGCGAAGTCATATTATTTTACCTCCGCCTGTGGATCAATTCCAGTGAACGGGACATGATTGATTTTTCTTTATTTCGGTGAACAAATTGTGACGAGTTATTGAATGTATAGTGATGATACTCGTCAAAAATCGTTAAATTGCGTGCACTAGGAGATACTTATTTCGGGGTGCATCATGAGGTATGATAGAGTATGACTCTCTGGTCCATCCCACGTCCATAGACATACACTTAAACCGCTGATTCGACCTAATGCGCGCTCTCAGTTTGCCCTACTAAGTCATTCTACCCTCATAGGAATTCCTCAGCTAGTTCCAATCTATTCCGGTATTGTACTGCTCGAGATATACCTGGATGTGGCTAGTGTGAAAGCCGGGCATTGACACAGGAAATACTCCATCGTCTCATCGTCCTCCCTACACGCCCTTCATTCACTATTTGCCACTTCTCCAATGTCCATTGATCTAGTTTTTGCAGTCAAGGACCGTTCTAGATTTGACTGTTTCCGATGATATTGCCTCAATTGCCATTCAGCTATCCGCGAAGATATTCACGTTCGTTGGGCTCGTAGTGTTTTCGAGTCTTTTATTGGACGCTGTAATCGGCCAAACTTTCGCTTGATAGTTCGTATTGTGATTCGGGAGGCGTAGGTGGGAAAATTCCTAGACCTGTTCTTATTACTAACTATTATTACCCATTTGAAATTATATGTCCGTTGTATTGAGTGTTTTGAGAAAGTGGATAGCCCACGGTCTAAAAATAGCACTGACGGCAGCATAATAATCCACTGTTGTTGACGAAACTGGATCAATCGTAGATAACGATGAGCTAATAAGGTCCATGCATCACACCTTGGACCCAATATCAGAGCAGATGTAACGACTTGCCGAGAGATATGTAAATGGAACTAAACTCTCTTTCACTTGAGAGAAATCGTATACTCATTCTGTTTTAAATTTACACTATCAGTTTTGAAGAATGTAAAAAATCGGTTTCCGAAATCTAATTTGTAGACACACTGGAGAGGACCAACAGTTTTAAGGACAGGTTATGCATTGGGAAGCATTTTCAAATTACTCGATAGTGTCGCCCTCACTAAGCGAGACTGAGGAGGCGAGACTTGATTCCACGCTATCATGTACAAGACAAACAGTACGAAGCTTTCCCTGAGCTTAATATTCATGTTAAGCTGATACTTCTGTTCCGAATTTCATTATGATATTGGCAAACAAACACATTCTCAAGAAGAAAATGTAATGATTGCCTATTGCATTCCGCGAAGAAATTAGGAAGTGTACAAACATTCCGAACGGTTATAATTTAAGAAGATTATTCGAAGTGGTGGTGGAAAAGTTCCATGGTTTGCACTGAAAATCGATATTTTTCGCGTAACGTACGCAACTGTTCTGAATAAATATTGCAAAAAATGGGATTTTTTCCACAAATTCACTGTAAAACTAACAATTTTTCCATAATATTCCAAAACTGTATTTTTACGGGACACATTAATTAGCGTGTTTTTTAATTTCCCGCTAAACTAATTTTTCGACTATTTTGTATGGGGAGCCACTAAAAATCGCTTAGCTCTCCATGCAAAGTGATCGAAAAATTAGTTTAACAGGAAATCAAAAACAGACCTAATATTGCTTTGAAAAATGATTTAAATTTTTGGCCCAACTAACATTTATGTCACATCGGACCTCTGCAGTATGTTAAACTAACATTTCAATCTTAATTGGAACCGGGATATGTGTTAAGCTAACATTGGATTACACTGTTGTAGTTTTTGACATGAAACTTTTTTATCAGCGTTCTAGTAAATTGCATCGGTTAGAGGCAAGTCTATTGAGTTGATCGGTACCCCTGAAATGTCTGTGTCACGTCAAATTTTTTTTTACCAATTCTCAGATTTTCCTTCACTTTTTTTTTTAAAAAAGATTTTTTCACTTTTATGAGCATAACTTCAAGGGGCTCCAAATTTTTCACTTACAATGTTGGACAAAATTGTAGCCATGATAAAGCTGAACAACTTTTGTGAACATATTAATTCAATCTGAACCTGTCTAGTCATCCTAAATAGCTCGTAAAGACCACTTTGTATCTTAAAAAAGTTCATCTGTGTGATATGTCATCATTACTCGAGAAGGATGTGTCCAAATAAATTTAGAAAAAATTTGAATATATTCACCAGTTTCGCAGTTATATAAAAAATAATGGTGAAAAAAATTATTTTTTTTCATAAAACAATTCATATTTTTTACTATTAAAAAAACATGAACATAAGAAACGGCAAAAGTACAAAGTTTTAGTAGTTTATCCTAAAGTCACATGACCTATGAACAAAATGAGACATGGTTCATACAAATCGATGGACGCGTTTCGTTCTTATTCACAATTTAGTGAAAGTATCTCATTTTGTGAAGAATTGTGATTTTTTGTTTGGGTTGCATATGATGAGTAATATTAGCCGTGTTTTGGTTACAAGCAAGCGATTATCGCTTGTCAAACGGTTATTTATTTATTCATCTATCCCGTCTTTAACTTATAAGTTAAAGAATCATTTTAAATAGAAATTACCGGACTTATAATTTATTACCCGTGAATTTTACAATGTAAACAGCCCCAAAAAAAATTATACAAGTTTCGATCAAATGTAATTTAGACCAACAACCCTTAAAAAACATTCAAGAAATACACGCACCAAAACAAGAATGAGGAATTCGACAACATATTTCGATAACTCACTTAGTTTTCGAGATAATCGGATTTAAAATTTATAAAAAACTATGTTTTTATAATATGGAAGACCTGAACTAACGAAAACACTATGCCGAAACCGGTATTAGAGCCACCCCTAAGCTCGTCCACGCTGAAAGCTCTAATAATCAAAACACTACCGAAACCTCGAAGCCAGTTGTTTTAATTGCAGCTGGATAAAGCTTTTACCCATTGTTGCCAATTTAGCTCTTTTGGGGCTAGATTTAGCACTTTTAGACGTCGCAAAACGCGAATAAAATGTCAATGGCGCTTTTTTTGAAAAACGCGTAATGCCCGTTTTGTACACGCGTAGCCCGTTTTGTATACAACACCGATTTTGCTAAAGAATGTTAATTTTTTTTGTATTTTGGGCATTACCGTTCTAATATCACTGTGAGACACCAAAAAAATTATGGGGTTCTGTCAACGGATTCTGATAGTATGGTCTAAAAAAAATATACGTGTATAGGCGTTTTGCCAGATCTGATTAGAATTTTTTTTAGGGCGGGTGAAAGTCTCCGCCCCTCGGAACTTTCCTGCAACATATCGGCTTGCAAAATTGTGTGTTCCTTACTTCTGAGGTACAAAATATGTTCAGAAGTTTCTGTCCGAACACTCCAAAACACAAATCTTAGTCCAAGTGCTAGATAAAAGATGAATTATGACAAAATTCATAATATTATGTGGACTATTTTTAATGGAAACAGCAAAAAAAACAAAATTCATTATTAACCCTTAGAAGACAGTTAGTTTTTACTTATTATCTAGCACTTGGAATATGATTAGTGTTTTGGAGTGTTCGGACACATATAGTGAAATTTTATGGCGATAATTCTTGTAGAACATTTTGACCACGCCCCCCGTCATTTTGAAGCAGTTTTTTGCGAGTTTTCAAAAAAAAAGTAAAAATTATGGTTATACGTGTCAGTTAGAGGGTTAATTTGTTCCAGAAAAATGTTTACCTGAATCTTTCCTATAAAACTTCTGAACATACTTTGTACCTCAGAAGTAAGAAACACACAATTTTCCATGCCGATATGTTGCAGGAAGTGCCGAGGGGCGGAAACTTTGACCGGCCCTAAAAAAATTCTGATCAGATCTGGCAAAACGCTGATAAACGTAAATTTTTTTAGACCATTCAACCAGAATCCGTTGACAGAACCCCATCATTTTGTACTGAGCCATGATGCCTCCGGACCACAATCCATACCAAACTATGGCTTTCCGTGTGTGCATTGCCAATTGGTAATGACTGGTATCGTCCTAAATGCGGCAATGATTGTATATTTACTAGTTGATAGATTCAAAAATGGGTGTCATCGCAACACCCGAACACCCATTTTGATAATAAAGCTTTATTATTCGCAGGTATTGCTCGGCGCTGTAACTTGCCAAGTTGATTTGTCTCTATTGTCTGGAAAATAAATAACAGTAACTAACAATAGATAAAACAACGTAACCGCCATGGACTGTCAAAATCTACTGGTCCCTATTGGAAACCTTATTTAATAAGCGCGTTGTAGCACTTTCGGGATTTTTCTAGTTGTTGTCTAGTTGTTATTTGGCGCGTTTTAGCACTTTTTTGGTAGTAAGTCGGCGCGTTTCGTTCCTGCAGAGTTGGCATCACTGCTTTTACCAGAGAGTAAGTTATAATGAGATTGCATCAGCTGTTTATCTTTGCAAACCAGATTTCCATATTCACCCGACTAGGAATCGAGTTGAATCCGCCATTTTCATCGAACCGCGTGTTGATTGAATGCTGTCCAATAGTACACTTTGCGATGTTACCCAACTACTCGGTACGAAGTCAATTTATTTCGCGAGGGTAACAAATTGAATGTATTTGTTTTTTTTAACGAATAAAAACATAATAAACATTCAAGAAAAATAAGAACAAGCAATGCAAAAGTAATCAAAAAGCTATTTATAAGTACAGTAAATAAATATACAAAGTAGAGAACAGTGTCGCATTCGATGTTCTTTGAAAATGGCGGAATGAAATTGATTCCTAGTCAAAAATGCAGCGAATTCAATTTGAAATTGATTGAAAAGACAAACATCTGTTACAATCTCCTTATTTCTTACTTTATCGTTTAACCCTTAATATCCTCGGTGCTTGAAGGGTTATTAGGCAAAGCAATACCTCAAAACGCTTATCGAACACTACAATTTCAACCCGATAACAAGGCGACTTATCGATATATTTATTTGGGCTCTTTATGGGGAATTATACAAAACATTACCTGTTCAAGCAAAATCGTACAAGACAGTTATCGACTTTTTAAAATTTCAAACCCAGATATCTCGATAACCCCCAATTCCTTTATGGGATGTAATGGGAAACCATTTTTTATATCTCGATAACTACTGGAGTTATCGATATATTTTATTTACAATTCTCTGCTAATTTAGAGGTATACTATAAAACTAAGTTATCAGGTTAAGAGACCTCGGATATTGCACTCTTAATGATACCTTCGTTTCATGTTATCGACCGTGACAGCGGCGTTCCATCTGAAATCTTTCTTTTCTCTCTCTGTTTTAAAATTCACGATGGCCACGACTTAATTGGAACGTGAAATAAGATTTGGTAGAAAACCCGTCGATGTATGACTATTAGCCGATCTAACGGTGCGTTTACACGTGACAGTTTGCGACAAGACAGTTGAGTATATGTATTAACTGTCAAAAACAGAAAAATTGTTTGTGTGACGTACGCGTCCAGCCAGTTATAAAGACAGTACAGTTTTAAGCAACCGCAGACAGTGAAGTTTCGTTAAATTTCGTGCTCTGACTTTTAGTTTCTTCGCTCTTTTTCCATTGGGTTTTGTCTTGTTTCTCCAAATTACAATGGAACTGATGTACTCTGCAAAATTAGACATGTATTCATGTTTATATGTTTGTATTGTCAAACAATATTTCAATAAAAATTAGCAAAATTTTCAAATACAAATATATTTCCCAGTTTGTAAAGTCGTTTGCGATGTTTTGCTTTTTTCTCAAATTACTACGAAACGTCACCGATTTGGCCGATGGCTGAACTAGTAGAGGTTGACGCAGAAGAATTTGTTGTAATTGTGTGAACCAACAATAGGCATTTAGTTTTTGTTTCATGACTCTAACCGTCAAATTCAACACAGATCCATATGAACAAACACGATAAAGAATAAAGTACAACAACAAAATACACTGAATTTAACAGATGGAGTCATAAGAAGGCAAAATCAGTTGTTCTATTGCGCCAACCTTTACTAGTTCCGCCATGATCTGGCCGCTTATGTCAAATCTCTTGCCGAAGTTACTGTCATTGAAAAATCAGTGACAGTGGCGAGGCAAGTGAGAGAAGTATAAGTGTGGTAGTAAAAATGTGTGAATGTATTTCTACTGTCGGAGCAAAACTGTGTAAACGCCAGGTAAGCCAATGACATAAGAAGTAACAGTGGTTAAGCCCTGTATTCAGTTCTTACGAAATTTTCGTAAAAAAATTTTTCATTTATCTCTAAACGGAAAATTTTCTTGCGGAGAGTTACCACATATCTTTGATTTACCTTGCAAATATTTCATTTATAATTCCTCCCAAACAATTATCCAACAATTGTTTTCGTACGAAATAAGTTTGGCGTAACAACTATAATTGATTTTGCCTACGAAATTTTCGCAAAGATCCGAGTACCAAGCAAATGAAAAGTTTGGGAAATTTTCGGTTCATGAAATTTTCGTTATTGTTTATAAACGTGTTTCTTATGTCAACGAAAATTTCATAAAACCCGAATATCGGGCTTTAGCAAGAAAGTAACTTCGGTTTTCTCATATAGATGGTGCTTTTGTTATTTTTGAAATGCTTTTGATCAGCTTCGTTATACAGTTGACATTTCAAGCTTATATTTTCAGTGGTCAAATTTCATTTCAATCGTGTTGTAAATATGAGTGATCAAAATGAGGATTATCGTCATATATGATCTATTTTGATGTGATCTTGATTTTTGTGACATGCAGGATTTGGATGCTTTAGCAGAAAGCACATGGCAAAGCTGCTTCAAAAAAGTGCGTTCTGGAAATTTCACGATCAAAATCAAAATGGCCACAGGAGCGATAGTCCAAATGAAGTTGATAAGGACGAAATCGAAGTCTCGTATCTGACCGACATGTTTCGGTTCGAGAAGTTCCAGACAAGCTGAAGGTGTCGTACACGACTTGATGTTTGGGCTCCGCACGAGCTTAATGACATCCACTTAACAACTCGGATAAGGCACTTGGTTAAACGCAACAAAATATGATCCATTTCTGAAACGCATTGTCACTGGAGATGGAAAATGGATTCTTTGTAACAATGTCAACCCGGTCCAAGCACGATGAACGCGCTCAAACTTCATCAAAGGTTGAACTAAACCAAAAAAATGTTATGTTGGCCATTTAATGGGATTTTAAGGGAGTAATTTATTTTGAATTGCTTCCTAAAAACCAAACCATAAGTTCCGACGTCTATTGTCAGAAATTGACGATGGGGCACTGAAAGAAACACGACCTGAATTGGTAAAACGCAAATGCGTGGTTTCCCATCACCACAACGCTAGGCCTCAGACATTTTTGCAGACTCGGCAAAGAATATTAGAGCTTGAATGGGAAGTGATTCACCTCCACCTTATAGTCCTGATCTGACCTTATAGTTTCATATACTCCGGAGTCTGGAAAACTTTTTGAGTGGAAAATCCTTCAATGTAAATGAGGACATACAAAGCGAGTTGTTCGGAATTATTTGTAGGCGGGCCAGTCATTAATTGAATCTGGGATCAAAAAGATGCCTGAACGTTGACAGAATGTCATTGAACAAAACATTATAGATTGAAATTATTTATTTGAATAAAATAATTGAAAATTATTTTGATCAGAAAAAAACCGAAATTACTTTCTTGCCAACCCAATATGCTCCGGAGCAAACATTAAAAAAATAGAACTTGCCTGGCCACTGCGGCTCCACTCTCTGCTGGTGTGAATTGCAGCTTGATTGTTCTAATAGTACGGACATAGTTCAATCGTCTCGAAACTATTTTGGCCCAAAGATATCTAGTCTTATACAAAATTAAACCCCGTCTATGCGTACTCTTCTTATCGAATCAACTGAGATGTGTGGCAATGGTTGTGTGCGCGGCTCTTGTACATGACAACATGGGTTCAATCCATTCCCTGACCATCTTACATTTCTTTCGACGATGGCCACCTCGCTTAATTAGAACGACACTCTCGAGTATTTAACTACAAAATACTTCTGAAAATACTGCTGGGAATCGGGGTAAAACTGTAGGTCCCTATCAGTGAGTATAAAACTAGAGACTATAAAGCTCACTGATTGTGAGAAGCTTTCGCAATCCCTTCATGGTATGTAATGGGAAGCCATTTTTTTATACCTCTTGGTAGCTTATTTATTTTTTTGGATCTTGCCGAGGTCCTCATCATTAATCGTTTTTCGTATGCCTTTGGGGGTTCATCAAGACTACATATAACAGTCAGTACAAAAGTATACAGACGATTTAAATGAAATTGGAAAACATTTTGAAACATCGTCTTCAGAAATACAAAGAATCCGAAAATTTTAAATATATTATGGGTGACGCGTTATAACGCCCATGGACATAAAGCCCATGGGCGTTATGTTGCACCTAAAATGGACATAAAGCCGGTCATGGACTTTATGTCCGTCTTAGGTGTGACATAACGTCCACGGACTGTATGGCCTTTTACGGAGTTGTGGACGTTATGTCGCGGTGACGCGTTATGCTTGAATAAATATTTTGAATATCACCAACAAACCCCAAAATATTTTGTAATATCCTCACCAAAACCCCATGAATCACTTTATTGTTAATTTTAGCAATGTAAAATCCTCAGCATTGGACACAAATCTCGACATCTGGCAACCCTGATACACATGTCTACTTCGATACTCACCAATACGTCTCAACAAGACCTTTCTGCAAAAGTAAGGGTGTCCCAACAAGAACGCAATTTTTAAATCTGGCAACATTCGAAGTGTCATTGTTTGACATTTGAACAATTGTTATTGTTTGCTAGTAGAAGGTACGAGGTTAGTAAAAATGGAGCGCTACACGAATTAATTAATTAATTAATTGGGTATTGGAGAGACAACATGAAAATGCTGATTTTGCCGCTAAAATCATCTTCAGTGACTAGGCCCATTTCCATCTTGATGGCTTCGTCAATAGGCAGAATTGTCGCATTTGTGGTGAGGAAAATCCTCGAGTGATTCACGAGAAGCAAATGCATCCTCAACGTGTCACTGTGTGGTGTGGTTTTTGGGCTGGAGGAATCATTGGACCTTTTTTTTTATGAAAATGAGGCAGGTCAAGCGCAAACAAGCAATGGTGTTCGGTATCGTGAAATGATAACCAGTTTTTTCTTGCCTCGAATTGAAGAAATGAATGTGGGGGGCATGTGGTTCCAACAAGACGGCGCCACATGTCATACAGCCAGAGAAACAATTCAATTGCTGCATCAGTCATTTTAAAAATTGCGCTCTTGTTGGGACACCCTTTATTTGTATTACCTTATAAGTAAAATCAAATAACATGAATGAGAATTAGTTCAAACACTTTCTGTCTTCCATTATAAACAACAAACCACAATTTAAAAACTGTATACTTTAGTGTCGGTTAAAATTCAACTAAAGATTAGATTATTTTTCCTATTTCTTGAGAAGAAATTTACTCCACTTGAGTAAAAATTACGAACAAAACTGGAACATGAATTTTATTCAAACTTAGGAATAAAATTTTGCAGAGTGTACACACTGAAAAATCTGTTTTTTTAACGTTGGGTTGCAATTATAACGTGTTTGTAGCTTGTGCCCAAACACATTGTGTTTGCTATTGAATATAACATGTTTGAGACACAATGTTTAAAATGGGCAACAATATATGCTTTTGAGACCCAAATGTGGCTTTGTGTTTTGAAAACCGCTAAACCAAAAACGAGACAGTCAACACAGAAACAAAAAGGCAGCAGATCTTAAATTCATGACAACACTGCTTGCAAACATGTAAATGTTTCCGCAATATGTTGCTGGGCCGATATTTTTCAGCGTGTATGATTTACTTAATTACTGTATAATTCTGTTAAAGTTATCGTTTATATGTACAAAGATGTGTGGTTATATGTACTTTTGTCAGAACAGAAACCATTCAGACTCACAACTCTGATTCCCATCCCATCTTCTGTAGGAGCAGTTGTTTGGGCAGAAGCCATTCATACCCTCGTTTGTCTAATTTACTCTTTTCAATTAAATTTAAAAAGTTGAAAGAACAATCGCCTACACAGAAATTAAATTGTATTCAATTATTTTGTTGTATTAAATGAGAAAATATTTGATCAGTCGTTATGAAAAGACTCCGATTTGAATACTTAAGGGGTTAAAGTAAAAGAGTGTGTGGGGTGAAATCCATTCATTTATTTACCATATTATTTAATGTTTATATGCGAATTTACGAGAATTATTAATATTATTGTTGTTTTAGTCCAAATACACAGACAAAATTAATTCAGATTTGAAGTTTAGTAATTGCAGTTTCTTCAAACACGCCGAACGAAATCTAGTATAATAGATAAGACCCAGTAGAGATTGCAATTTCTGGGGAATTACGGAGTAACAGGCAGTCGAGATGGCCTAACAAATGGTTTATACACTCTTTGATCTGGACATTAACCAATATGTCAGATCTCTATCGTATTTGGAATAGATTTTTGTGGGAATTTGTAGAGATTTAAAAAAAAAACTACGAACTAATTGCATTCTATTGCGATATGAACGGTGATTTCGTTCGTTGGAGTCAGGGATTGGCAGGAGTTATTTGTCACCAATGACAATCTACTGTGGATTAACAAAAATATTATTTTGGTTTTACCAAATTGTTTTATTCAAGTTTGTGTGTTACAATAATGGACAAGAGTACGATATCCGTGGCCCCTCATTTCGATAACTGTTTTTTAGAACTCCCCAAAATAAGCCGAAACAATTAAATAAAAGTTATTGATAACTCGCTTAGTTATCGAGATATTGAGGGTTAAAGTATTAAAAAATCAATAACTTTTTTTCAACGTTTTACTCAAAAAGATAACTTTTTCTGTAGAACTTTGAAAATTATTTGGCAAATTGAAATAAAATTCATCGATAGCTGTAGTAGTTATCGAGATATTTGCATTTGCCGTTGCATTTGGCAATACAAGGAGAAGCCTTTAAACAGGCCATCGAGCTTCATAAATTATTTAAATTTAAAGTAGGCGACCACACAGGACACCTGAAAATCCTTAATAAAGCTAATCATATTAAAGAGATGACTTTATGTAGTGATCAAATAGAGCCTGTACTGGAGCTGAAACGAAATTACACTGTTCTTATCCCAAAAAGGACTGAATGGGATTCAAACCCTATATGGCTACGTGAAGGAGCCCAAAAATGGTTCACTGATGGATCAAAAACAACAGAAGGGGTGGGAGCGGGCATAGTAGGACCCAGGTGTAGGCTCCAGATTCCCCTAAGCAAGGATTCTACAATATTCACAGCAGAATTATACGCACTCAACACGGCTACAGAAACGCTGTTAGACAGAAATCTAACAAGAACGAAAATAAACATAATGACAGATAGTCAAGCAGTTCTAAAGGCACTGAACAAACCCATCTTTCACCACAAATCAGTGTTGGAAGGCCATAGGGCCCTAAATCAGCTGGCAGAGAATAACAAGGTAACACTTGTATGGGTGCCAGGGCACAGTGGGATTGATGGAAATGACTTGGCTGACGAAAGAGCAAGACTGGGAGCGCAACGGCCATTCATAGGCCCAAATCCTCAATATGGCTTCACTAAAAAGGACATTAAAACAATGATCACAAAAGTAACAAAAGGAGAATCGAAGGAGTTTTGGATCAAAAAAGGACCACTCAAACACTCGAAAAAATTCCTATCACCCAATGAAAAAAGGAGCAAGGATGCTCTTCAATTGAACAGACCCAATCTAAGGCTCCTATGTGGAGCTCTCACTGGACACTACACATGCAACTTCATGTTGAATAAGATGCAAATAGCGGAGGAGGGAACATGCAGATATTGTTTGGAGGACGATGAAACCATGGAACATATACTTGCGAAGTGCCCTGCTTTTGCTTACCAGAGACTTAAGATACTTGGCGGATCCGAAGTTATGGAGGACGCATATAAAAAACTAGCGGTGAAGGATATTGTAAAGTTCCTGAATGATACCATGAATTAAACTTTAATGGAGGGCGCACAATAGATCTACCTTGGTCGCGGTGCAGGAGGACACGTCTCTCAACCCAATTACATCGTAAATCGTAAATCGTATCGAGATATTGCCAAGAGTACGGTTTCCGAAGCCCTCATTTCGATAACTTTTACTTTTATAACAATAATAAAATTAAATAAAAGTTATCGATAACTCGCTTAGTTATCGAAATATAAATATAAAATAAACGAAGCTCCTAATAAATCCGACGATGAGATGGAGAACGAAGAAATATATTAAAATATCATTGTATATATTACTATTTTTTTCTTATTTAATTTGTTATTATCGTTTTTAACTTTTACTTGCGTGTTTATGAAATTAATTACTAAAAATAATTTCATTGTAATAGAAAGCGCCGCATCCGAAAAATTATTTTAAAACAAATCGCGCGATTTTTTTTTAATAATTTTTAATTTTTTTCCTCTTGTTCATTGGATTGGTAAAACAAATTACAACAAAAATTGTTGAAAGTAGTACATATAAACGCTACACTATCTCGATAACTAAAGAAGTTATCGATAACTTTTATTTAATATTTGGGCTTATTTTGAGGAGTTGTACCACTCCGGTTGAGTAAATTGGTAAAAAAGTTATTAATTTTTTAAAACTTTAACCAACGATATCTTTCCTTCAACATACTGACACTCGAATATACGTTAGTCTATTTGTATAGTAGTGACATTAAAGTCTAACAGCCAGCCTTGTTCATAAAAAGGCGATGACTCTAATGACCAGTTTTTAAGTGGGTAGTTAACTATGGGATTACTTAATCTTAATTCTAAGTTAATTAGAGGTTAACTTTGCATTTTGTTTTTCAGTGGTGAGTTAATGTAAGTCGCCATATTGTCAACTACTATGGCAACCCTTGTATTCTTATTGGAAAATACGCATGTTTTGTGATAAATACCAAAACAACAAAGGGGAACAAACAAAATGAAATTATGTAAAATAAGAATTAGATGCATAAAATCGAAGTCATTTTAACAAAAATGTGTAAAAAACTATATAGGCGCAACAATTTAACGATCTAGACTCAACGTATGTGTACAAATACGCAAATCTGAAACATGTATTTTATACAATTTTGATTTCTCACTTGACAGTCAGTAATTTGATTGTCAAAATAATATGGTTCTGACTATAAGTTAACCAACCAACATTGGGTGATTAAATCATAGTTAAAGTATGACTAAAAACACAATTCGATGTTTAACCAGAATTTAACTAAGAAACGAAGATCACCACTCACTGAAAAACTGGCCATAAGAGCTATTTTTTGATTGTGAATTAAACTTGGTTTAATGGTCTGTTGGTTAAATATTATCTTATGTTTATTCGGCCAATCTTGCCCAATTAGAGTTGAATTAAATCAAAACAAACCAAATCCCAAAAACAGCATTCCAATAAACAACGTTGAACCACATCCCAACAACTAGATCTAAATGTTATCCATTAACCAAAAAATGTTCTATTAAACGTCTTATAGGTTCGACATTCTTAATGATCGCTTTACCCTTCTATAAAGTCATTTTAGACAAGAAATAGACGCAATGTTGTATTTATATATTTTCCAATAATGATTCAGAAAATTTTTATTATATTTCTTATTATTCTGTATATTGGTTATTGTAAAGTTGACAACACTGTTTTCAGTGTCAGCCATCAGTGTCAGCCATTTTCACGTGATTTATGTTTCGTTTGGATTGGCATTTCATCATGAAACACCTGATCAACGCTTGCAAATTGTACAGATTTATTTTGGCACTGCGTCCATTTTTTGGGCAGTATAATCGTCCATCAGAGCAATTAATTCATTTAACGATGAACCGTTTTCTCACCACGTTTATTCTGATTGATAACAGGCATCCTCCGAGACATCGTACGGTGCGAACTTGGCAGTAGCAACAATTTAGTCTCCTTCAAAATGTTTTGTAGTTTTGTCGTCAGAGACAGCAAACCAAACGTAACAAACCATGAACATGGCTTGGTCGACCGTAAGCAAATATAAAAACTGACGGTATTTTTACCAATGGGACAGAGAATCGACCGCATTCCTGAGAAAATTGTGAGGGTGAACTGCTGTACCGTCGGTGGTAATGGTATGTAAGTGTGCGCGGCTCTTATGCCTGAGACTGTGGGTTCGATACCCCCTGATGTATGAAAGGAAATTGTCTATCCGTGAAACTCGGATTTCATTGTCGTGGAAGACCTCCCGTTTTCCATATTTACAGTCCGCTAGTTGCAGCCCATCCTAAACAGTTCGTCCGCCCTTTCATTTCACAAGCTGCCGCGGTGTCCAACATCGGTTTGATCGACTCTTATTGTTCTGTAATTTTCCTCATTCTGTGGTCGTCTGAACTTTTAGATATCAACAATTATGAGTCTTTCTACTCTAGGTTCTATGTGGTCTTTCCAAAGTTGGTTGGATTCCAGGGATATTTCTAAGTATATGAACAATTGGATATCTCTACTACTGTATTAAACAAACTGGGTTTCAAAAATGTCGATTTTCGGTTTCTTCGAATATTACGATTTTAGCGAAACCGGTTTTCGGTTAAACCGAGGTGTAGACACCGGTTAATAACCGGATTCGGTTTTTATAACAAAATAAACAACTATGCGTTTTAAAGCCTCATTTATTCTCATATTAAAGCCTCAATTTGAGATCGACTATCGAGTACCGTTCAGAACCGGTGTAAAACTGTAGGTCCCAATCAGTGAGTGTAAAACTAGAAAGCGCACATCTCACTGATTGTGAGAAGTTCTCCCCAATCCCTTCATGGGATGTTATGGGACACAATAATTTTAATGCAGAGAAGCTCACTCAGACACAGGCGCAGAACGCACCCCCGCCGCATGATCCTGAAGCGCAGCGGAATTACACTTCCCACTCTATGAAAACTGAGACCGTACTTGGTTGAGAAAAACCGTTTAAAAACAAATAATGCTACGATGAAGAGTGTCGTATGGCAAGTGATGAAAAGGACGTTGCATGTATGGCAACGTTTCAGTCAGTTGCAACGCGATCGGCGACAGAGAGGTATAAGGAGTCGAGGAAGGGAAACCCGTTTGTTTAGGAGGGTAAACGATGGTGGAGAAAGCGCGAGAGTGAGAAAATTTAATCTTACAGAAGGAAGAATGACGCCGGTAAATTCTACCGAAAAGTACAAAGCCAAACCAACGGAAATGGATGAGGGCCCCCCTTTTGTAGACATAAGGACGGGAATCTTGTCACAGATGTGCAGAGTATGTTGGGAATATGGAGAGATCACTTCTCTGCTTTACTTGTCGCAGGAGACTTCAATGATGAGGGTGCTGAATACATACAGGACGATGGCGTCGACTGCTCCCTCCTAGCCAAAGCGAAGTTGGAACTGCAATGTGCCGGCTTAAGAATAACATAGTCAGTGGTGCTGATGAACTACCGGCTGAGCTGTTTAAGGCTGGCGGCAATGAGTTGGACAGGTGCTTGAATCAGCTCATATGCAAAATCTGGCAAAAGATTGAATATCCGGCGATTTGAGTCTTAGCATACTGTGTCCTGTTTTCAAAAAGGCGACCCGAGTATGTGTACAAATTATCGTCGAATAAAAATGTTATCCATCGCATACAACGTCTTCTCGAGTGTAATGTGCGAACGACTAAAGCCGTTTGTTGCAGACCTGATCGAACCTTCTCATTGTGGCTTTAGGCCTGGAAATTCAGGTATATACCAGATATTCACATCACAACAAATCCTGGAGAAACCCCACGAAATACAAATCGACACCTACCACCACTTTGTAGAATATAAGGCTGCTTTCGATAGCCCGATACGGGGAAAATTGTACCAAGCTATGTCGGAGCTTGCTAAAGATTGGTAAAGAATCATTTAGTACGAATTTCGGTTCGGTTTGGTATTAGCACCGAATATATTAATTGAGATTATCGTGAGGATAGTTGCAGTCACAACGAATAAAACTATCAACAGCAAAAGCAAAAGCAAGCGTGGGCGAAATCTGTGAGAAGTTACTGCAGTATTTTCGAGAACTGAGAAGAAATCATCAAAACAAGGTTTGGCAGTAAACGAGAACAAGGCAAAATTAATGGTTTCGACAAGCAGAACATCCACCCGATTGGATGAAATGGTGAAAATTGATAACCATTATAATATCGAGGTAGTGGGAGAGAGAGATAAGACCCTCTCTCGAGAAGCGAAGATCCAACTATACATACCAGACTCTCATACAACCTGTCTTGGTTTATGGCGCAGAATCCTGGGTCATATCGCATGCTGATGAAACATCAGTGGGAGTCTTCAAGAGAAAAATTCTCCGAAAAATATATGATCCTATAATAGGAAACGGTGCTGAATAAACTGAATCGCGATATCGACGTAGTTATTTTTCCAATCAAAATAATGAGGATGATTGCCTGTCAGAGCTTGGTGTTACCAACTGGAGGATAAAAGCAAAAGATGGAGCCGATTGGAGAAACATATTATCCTAAGTTTGTAAGGGCCTTGACCCCTCTATGTTGTTAGTAAGTAGGTAGTAGGTATTTGAAGAAACGTGCTCTTCCTCTCGCGCTTCGTTAAATATTTCAATAAATCAATAGATTTTTGTGAGATAATCAAGTTAATTTAAAAATTCAGTACCAGTTTTAATAAATTAGATAAATTACAGGCTCAAAGAGTTAGAACAACTTTTTGCCTACGGGGACTTCTTGCAGGAAAACTATTCCGGTATTCCAGAAGTACAAGAAAAGTGGGGCAAATATCATAGACGTCCAGGGGCTACAAATACGAGTAGGTACACCAATTTACTTGATTAATTAACTTGTTTTTCTTAAGAAGACATTCATATTTGTAATATTATCGGCTCATTTTTTTTTTATTTCAGTGTTTGGTCTTTCGCTTTAAGGAAAATGGACGATTGCGATGATGAAACCAGAATTTACATAGTGCGCCGCTGTCACGCAATTTAGTCTGTCATTTCCGTCCAAAGAAAGTTTGGCGACACATGGACAATAATAATGTTCATAACCAATTTTGCCGAGAGTGCGACAATCACAAGAAGTTCTTCTCATCGAGGTTCCTCAGTGTGGATGGAGGAAACTTTTGCTGCTGTAGTTGCTGCTATACAAGTCAATCCTAGAGTTTCTGCAAGGAACTTAGCTGCTCAAATGGAGATTCTCTTTAAGGCTTTACATTTATTTAATTATAAAATTCAAATAGTAAGCAACCTGAAGGCAGCATACTTGTCGATTCGCTTGGAATTTCCCAGAAAATCATTGGAATTGTGGTTCAGGACGAAGACATGTTGAACTGCACTTGTATGTCAATGATAAAAAAAACAAAATATTCGAATATGGTGTGAATTCAACTCACTGATATTTAATGAAACGGAATTGAATCCAGCTCGAATCATAGTGTGGTATGCACTTTCTGCAAGCTACATCGTCGGGCCATATTTAAAACGGTCATACTGTTATGGTCAATGGAGACCATTACTTAAAGATACTGAATGAGTTTTTCTTTCAAGACCTACCCTTTCAATTCTGTGTGGTTTCAACACGATACTGCAACTTGTCATATACCCAGGTCTGTTATGGTACACGCTGAAAAATCAGTCGTTTTTTGTTGTTTGAATGCAAATATAACGTGTGTTTGGAGCTTGTCGCAAATATAATATACTTGTGCAAAACGTATTGTGTTTGCTATTCAATATTACATGTGTGCGACACAATAATTAATATGTTATAACATATGTGTTTGCGATCCAAATGTATCTGTGTTTGTGATGCAAATACAGCCGTGTTTGTTGCCCTGTTTATACTCTCAGAGCTAGAGAAGCAACGAGTGTGTATATCTTGTAAGTGTGTATCTGTATTTTTGCCTTATTCTCTAAGTGAGTGATTCATAAAAATTCCTGAATGTGAGTGTAAATTCCAGACGAAATCAGTGTTTCTTATTTTTTGGCTGATGTATTGCGTTTTAATTTCATGTATGGTTAATGGTTAATCGGACAGAGGATTTCAAAAGCGCTCGATCAGTGAAAGAAGAATAAACAAACGCACGTACAGTTAAATGGTTTATGACGTTGCTTTGGTTTCTGTGTATATGTTTCGCATATATTTATGTGTGCTACCAAAGTGAGAAACGATTTTGAGGAAAGAAACTGGACAGGGAAACAACTTTAATCCCTTTTTCTGATAGAGTCTCTACTGAAAAAATCGGAATGGCGGACCAGTCGTGAAATATAATAAAAAAAAAACACAAGTAATTAATACACGCTTGTCATGCATGAACTAGATTTGTATATAAGTATGTATATTGTTCGTGTACCAACGCATAGTGATAACCAACGCATAGTTGAAACCTTCTGAAGACAAAAACGTGAGAGAAAAGAAAGAAAGAAGAAACAACAGAGCAGCAGATTCAAAACAAAACAAATAACGCATTCAATGCAAGTAAATGTAAAATTCATTTAAATCTCTTAATTTGTTGTATTAATTAATTATATAAGTAAATGTGGATATATATTGATAAAATTAATTATAATAAATAAATAAAGAAAGTATAATTCTTTTCGAAATATTATTATGGTTGGGACAAAATACGCTTATGTATATGGAGGTTTGGGGGAACACGCGAATGCTTCCACGTAAGTATATGGATGTTTGGGATGAAGCACTTATATGTTTCGACGTAAAAGCATACATATGTATTTATTTATGTCTATGGATTACAATCCTTCCAGACTAGCTTAACTAAAAGTAATATAAATCCAAAATATTTTTAAATTTATTAAGTCAAAACGAAAAATCAATTGAACAATTCATATTAATAGCATTATATTCCTTAAGACACCTCAATATAGGCTCAAAAGAAGATTATGTAATTATTTCTACGAACTGATATATTAAAAAATTCATTATTTCTAAGACACCGTAAGGGAGTATTAATATTTATGCAGCTAAGAAGCGGAGGACAATCTACAAATCCACAAATTAGTTTGTATAAAAACAATACAGAACACTTGGATTTGCGACTAGATAGGGTTTCTAAGTGAATTAATCTGCATCTAGCTTCATAAGAATGAATTGGACTATGGAAATTTACTTCAAACAATGCGAATTTAATAAATTTCTTTTGCAATGACTCAATACGATTAATGCGTACATTATGGCAGAGATTCCAAATAATGACACCATAATCTAATTCAGATCTAACAAACGCGGTGTATAGTTATTTTCGTGTGTAAGGGTTCCGAAAGTCTTTACTATTTCTTTTCACAAAAGCAAGGGTGGAGTACGCTGTAGGCATTATATAATCCACATGGAAGTTAAATACCAGTTTTGGATGAAAACCAATGCCCAAATCTAACATTTTACAAACTTTAGGTATTAAATAAGTCCCAATGAAATAGATGGAGATAACTAAATTTATACGCCTTGCAAAAGGAAGATGGAAGCATTTAGCAGTATTTAGTTTTAAATAATTACATTCCCTCCAAATGACTAATCGATTGATGTCTTCCTGAAGTAAAATAGAGTCTTGAAGACAAGAAATTTTTGTAAAAAGTTTTAAATCGTCAGCATACATGAGAAATTTAGAATGTTTGAAACATGATTCAATATAATTAACATAAAATATAAAAAGAAGAGGTCCTAGAATACTACCTTGCGGTATACCAGAAGTTGCTGTATACCTATTACAGTATACATTATCAACACACACACGACACACTCTTTTAATACGATTTTACTTAAATACGATTCAAACCACTGTAAAAGACACGAATGAAATCCAATTTTAGCCAATTTCATTAAAAGTAAACTGTGCGATACCTTATCAAAGGCTTTGCAAAAGTCAAAATAGAGTGTATCAACTTGAAATCCTGACTCAAAAGACTTGATACAGAAATTAGTAAAGACTAATAGGTTAGTAATTGTTGAACGATGTTTTATGAAACCGTGCTGTGATTCAGATAAAAATTGGGAAATAGAATGATAAATTTTATCATAAACTAAATGTTCCAAGAGTTTTGATACGTTAGATAATTTAGATATCGGTCTATAATTGCTAATGCCATTTTTTGATCCTGATTTATGAATAGACATTATAGTGGAAACTTTCCATTGGTTTAAAAACGTACCAGCTTTAAGGGAATTATTAAAAATCAATTTTAGCGGACGGCAAATAGATAAACTACATTTCCTAAGAAACAACGTAGGAAGCCCATCTATGTCAGGTTTAGGTGAATCCTTAAGATCAGATAAGGCAGCGAGTATATCAGATTCATCAAACTGAAAGAAAGATAAATCTGTGATTGAGTTAACATTCAAAGTTGGATTTGAAGAAATCGGCAAATAAGTTTGCTTGTTCAACTGGAGAATTTGCAAATTTATCTTCCCAGAACATTGATGACGGAAAATCACTGCTTCTACGTTTAGCTTTTATGAAGTGCCAAAATGACTGTGGATTAGTAACTATTTTATTTTCAAATTGCACAATGTAATTGCTGTACAGAAATTTATTTAGAGAGTAAAATTCTCTAGAATAATGCTCAAAAATCCTCTTACTTTCAGCACAATTTGTGGATTTGTAGACGTTGTTAAACTTATTTCTCAAATTTTTAAGTTTTTTGAAGCCAGGGGTATACCATGGCAATTTATGTATAACACTCTGGCTTAACCTTAGGCACCACAGAATGAAGTATTTCATTAATCTTACAAACAAATTCATAATAACAATCATCGATGGTTTTGTTTTTAAAAACATCCAACCAAACAATACTCAAAATATGCTGATTCAAAACCTCAAAATTACATCTACTAAAATCGTAACGTAAATAATCAATATTAGAGCAGGGAAACTTATAAAAATCAACATTTACATTTAATGATACAATTTAATATTATTGGAAATAAGTACAAGATCTAATAATCGACCAAGACAATTAAAAAATGGATTAATTTGGACTAAAGACAAACCAAGAATTGTATCAATACAATTGATTTCATGCGTTAAATTAACCTTGCCAGGATACAAGGTATTACAACTAGGCAGTAAATACCAAACTATATTACATAAATTGAAGTCACCCAGAACCAAATAACCATCTTTTTCGTTATCAGGAGCCATTTCAGAGATATTATGCATATGCGAAACATATAAGCTTTGACTGCTATTTGGCGGTATGTAGGACACCATAACAAACAATTTATTCAATCCTTCCAAGCGTACGCAAATTTGATCAAGCAACGTGTCACTATTAGGCAACACTAAAGACGTAGACTTCAAAGACTTCTTTACAGCAACCAAAACACCTCCTCCACGGGAACAGCAAGTTTTCACAGAATCCCTGTCCTTACGGAAAACAGCATACTTTTTAGTATCAAAAAACTCTCCATCATGGAAATCAATATTAAGCCAGGTTTCAACAAAAACAATGATATCGTAATCACATTGCGATGTCTCCAAAAAAATAGATCTATGCTTAGTTCTGATGCCAGCCATATTTTGATAATAAATTTTGAGCTTATATGAGTCATTATCAACTAGGATTGGGAAAATTTCGAAAAGGACGAACATTAACGTTAATAGGCCAAAGAGAGAGTTTAAACAGTTCCTTGTAAAAATCCGGTGCAATACCCAGCTTAAAATTATAATAAAATAAATAAATGGTTTCCCATTACATCCCATGAAGGGACAGGGGAGAACTTCTCACAATCACTGAGCTGTGCGCTTTCCAGTTTGCACTCACTGATTGGGACCTACAGTTTTACACCGATTCCGAACGGTATTTTGAGAAGCTTTTTCATGGCTATATACTCGATAATGTCGCCGTCACTATGCGAGGTGACCGCCGCCGAAAGAAATTTTAAGGTGGTCAGAGCAGGGTTCGAACCCAGGATCTCATGTACAAGAGCCGCGCACACTAACCATTGCACCACCGACGGCCAATTAAAATTAACACTTTTTAAATCAGCCACATTAACGTCCTTCTTTACTAATTTAAAGCAAGCCATATGAGCCTTACTGATGTCGGTATGCTTTTCAACATAGGCCATGATTTGATCCTCCGTAATGTTTGATTTAAAGGAGGACAAATGTATCCACTTCTTCTTCACAATAACCTCAAGTTCAACATCATCATTCTCCCCAATAATGATAGGTCTTTGGCGATTTCTACGGGATGTTACTCGCGTCCAATCTGAATTCTGTGCTGGGTTACGATTTACATCCGAAAGATTAACAACATTATTTGTCTGCGCAAGGGGGACAGAAACACTGTTGCGCAGAAACATAGCTAACACGAAAGTTATCTCTGAGACAGTTATCACTCTCAGAAGCATGAGTTGCAATAGTGTGCGTATCATCAGAACTGTGTAAACTGGCGGGTAAAACAGACGGAGTGAGAGTTTTGGCGACTGAAGCAGCATTTGTAGGCAGTATCACTGATGACTTAAAACGGCAGAGTTAGTAACAGAATTCGAAGAGACGGTTTGAGCAGAACGTGTATTAGAAACATCATTAAGTGTTGTTGGCTTATTGAGAAGCTCATGAAGCATTATTTTCAGCTCTCTCACTTCATTGGACAAGTGAGAAACAACAGCAACCAAATCAGTAGATGCATTAAGGCAGTCATCACAGTTATAAATAATGTTTTTATTTCTTTTTAACGACTCCGACAGATTTAAATCAGCAACACCCGTACAAAAGTAATGAAATTTGCGATTGCAAATCTTGCACTTTACGTATTTCTCGGATTGTAAGGACTTAAAACAGAAAGCACACAACATTTTAGGTGGATCAATTGACATTGTGTCTGCACAAATCAAAAGTCAGAGATCGATTACTAAACATACTAATGTTTGCATTTAAATACACCGAAGTTTGGGACTTGAAAACAAATAACTGTTTGAAGTGTGTTCCAAACATATACATATATGGTTCCTGGAGAATATGTTTGGGAGAATATGTTACAGAGGTGGTTTTTTTTTGGACTCCGTTGGCCTCCAGCGTCTCCTTACATTTTTCTTGTGGGTTTAGTGCAAACAGGAAGTTGGACCAATTCCCGCTTAAACTCTCCAGGCAGTAATGAATAACTTTTTAAAAAGATGTCGCACATACGTCGCCGAGCGATGAGGTCATTTAAATTCAATTATTCTTAAACCCCATTAAAAATCCTAATACTAAAGATGAAGATGATGCTTCACAAACATCGAAACGATCGTCCGGCGAATGTGAGTTCGAATCCCACTCGCGACTAATTGGGAAAATTTTGTTATTTTTCAAACAAATATTTGCAAAATATATGAATTAAAAACAAAGTTATTTGAGTTGCTTATTCCTGTGAAAGTACGTTCGATGCCATTATGTATGGAACTCGATTTCTTTTGCATGCCCATTTCGGGCACGCTTGCGGAAGTCCAGACGCTGAACCCAATTTTCGACGGTTTTCAAGCATAAATCGGCCGATACTGCTGCAATTTCACGTTTGATATTCATACGAAGTTCATCAATCGTCGCTGGCTTGTTGGCATAGACCATAGACTTGACGTAGCCTAGCGTAAATAATAATAATCTAACGATAATCTAACGACGTCAAATCGCACGACCGAGGCGGCCAATCGACTGGTCCATTTGGTGAGATAACACGTTCACCAAACTTGGTTTCCAATAAATTGATTGTGGCATTCGCTGTGTGGCTTGTGGCGCCGTGCTGTTGGAACCACATGTCCTCCAAGTCCATATTATCCAATTGGGGCCAAAAATATTCGCTTATCATTGAACGGTATCGATTCGCATTCACAGTCTTAATCACCACGGAAGAAGTACGGCCCAATGACGCCGCCGGCCCATAAACCGCACCAAACCGTAATATTTTCGGGATGCAATGATGACCCATGGATTACGTGTGGATTGCTGTCTGACCAATAACGCATATTTTGCTTATTGACGAAGCCATTCAGCCAGAAATGAGCCTCATCGCTGAAGATGACTTTCCGATGAAAATCCGAATCATTTTCAAGTTGTTGCTCAGCCCAATTCACGAACATACGACGCTTATGGTGGCCAAGCGGCTTCAGTTCTTGCGTCAATTTGATCTTGTAAGGATGTAGGCCAAAATCTTTTCCCAAAATTCGCCACAACGACGTCACAGAGATGCCCAACGCTTGAAAACGACGTGTGAGAGACACATTTGGACTTTCTTGAACTGAAGCCTCAGCGGCAGCAATATTCTCGACACTACGGGCACTTCTTTGTCTCACTGGCACGGGAACATTTTGTACTGTGCCTGTGGATTCAAATTTTTCCACTAGACGCTCAATTGTTGATCTGGTAGGACGATTATGAGGACCATAAATTGGACGTAGCGCTCTTAAAGTTGAGGCCACTGACTCCAAATTTCGGTAGTAAATTTTAATAATTTCGACTCGTTGTTGGCTCGTATATTTTCCATGATGAAATGGCAAACCTTACTGAAGAGAAATGTCAAAAGAGCGGGAAAAAGTATGGTGTCGTTTGCTGTCCGTATCGATTTACTTTTGTAGCGTCTCTGTTGGAAAACCCGTTATTTAGCCATGAAAAAGTTTCTTCGATCCCGTTCAGAAACTCTGTCTATGACAGTGATCCCCACTTATAATACCGGGTAGTATTGTATTCCTCAATCTACTTCAACTTTAATGTTTCTCAAATTGTTATTAAGTTTAATATCAGGGAATCGGAGTCGTACTGAAAAAATCGACTTTAAATCCGGGCAAATTTCTCAAGCTCCGACACCTAAACTCCAACTGTGACTCCTCGCACCTAAACTGAGTAACGTACTTCAAGTCCCATAATTTTTATTTAGCTTTTTGTCATCTTCAAACATATGTCATAATTGTAAGTAGTTGCAGAGAGTTATGGCCCTATAGTGCACATCGGCGAGTATCGGCGACGCATGAACCATGAGCTGTATGAGATTTATGCTGACATTGACATAGTTAAGCGGATCAAGATAACGCGATTGGCTAGGCCATGTCAGTAGAATGGATGAAGACGAACCAGCACGAAGGGTTTTCGAAACCGAAATCGAGGGAAGACGGAAAATGAAAAGACCAAGACTCCGCTTGAGGGATCAGGTTGACGAATCCCTGCATACACTTGGTATTGCCGACTGGAGAGATAAGGCAAAAGATCGAACAGGTTGGCGAAATATGTTATCTTCGTTTTGTAGGGTCCCTGACCCCTCGGTGTTGTTCGTGACCGGATAAGTAAGTAAGTAAGAGAGTTGTAGTCCTTCCATTAATATGCAGTTTTGAAATGTCCATATTCTCAATTAAATTCTGTAATTAATTTAAGTTAGGTTAGGTTTTCCGAGAATATAATCCAGCTGTTTTTAGCTGAGTAAATAATTAAAAAAAAATTTTGAATATAATCTTCAAGATAGAAGTTTTAAATATCATGGGCAAACCCCTGCACTGGAAATTCAAGTGTTATTTTCTTTTATTAATGTTAAGAAATATTTTTTCAACTGTGAAGAAACGTTTGCCCCGAATTCTGTTCTTGCGAAGTTTTTCATCTCTGCTTAACTAATTTTTCGACCGTTTAAAATCGCTTAACTCCCATACAAAGTGGCTGAAAATTACCACTTATTTCTGATTTTTTATTATTTTTTCTATTATTTCTGAATGTTTCATGAATATTCCTTCCTCTTTGCACTCCATTTTTGTGTTTAACGCATGTGGTGCCACTTTTGTTTGTTAGAATAAAACTCGTTCGTATTCTAGTCGAAAGAAAATTGATTTAGGCTCCACAATCTTTAATTTCAAGTCGAATGCAAACGTAAAATTTACCAAAATATTCCAGTACAAATTTAAATTCCTCTATATCGAATCTTCTGTCATTTGCGAACAAATATTTAGTCAATCGAACGAAAATGTCGACTTAGAGGAATACAATTTTAGTCACTTGTGAGTGACTGGCTTTCGTTCGCTTAACTTTTCGTTCGAGGTCGGGGAACAAGCTACTCTACTAAAAATCGAACGAGACAGAACATTAATATGAATTACACTTGTTCTTGTTTACCTTCCATATTCACTTTATCCTTTTTCTAAAATTGTTGTTGACCTTTAACAAATTTTTTTAGAATATTTGTTCTCTCTTTTGTTTAAGGTTTTCTCACTTTTCCGTGCATTTAAAGTCCTTTGATTTCCTACCTTGCATTGCCCCGCCCCAACAGAGCCAGAATAACGCCCACTTTGCGGTACAAAATCTCTGCAAGCATTTTGGCCTAAACCGACACCAGCCATAACTTTGCGAATCCATAAATGTGTCGTCCGTGGAGGATGAACTGCGATCTATAGTCGATGGTGTCGGCACTTGATTTATCTCATTATTATTATCCATCACTTTTAATTTTAAGTTTATTAAATTTTAAAACACGATTTTCACTTGAAAAAACATTCCACTCCAACAAACAACTCAAATGTTACTTTAGTATTCCAGTAAACGATAAATACTTTATACAATTTGATTTGATACACACTTGATTCCACTTTATAAAATTAAAAATTTCGTATCCGTTACGGCGCGACAACATTCATTCACCGACTGGCTGACCGGCCTATCCGTTAGAATTCAAATTGCACCCACTTAAATAACTCGCAACCCGCAGTCTGCCAACACGAACTTCACTAACCGGCGCGTTAAATGTAACTAAACGATGATTATCCAAGTGAATTCCTTTAAAGGTCCGTCTCGGTTTGCTAGCGGCAGCAACATCATCGGCACACACGAGCAACATGAGCATGAGTGTTTGTGTTGTCAACGTTATACGAATCGTTGGCGTTATGAGCTCTAACCAAAAGATCTCTACAGCAGCCCACGAAGTACCCCTGCAATAGGGGTAGTAGCCAACACTCTTGTATCAGCAGTAGCAGTGCTGTTATATGCTCTGTTAAGTGCGACGCTTGCAAGTGGGTGGTGGTTGTAAAATAAGTGACAATGTTTGGAATTCACCACCACCACGGTTAACTCTACGACCTCTCACACCTACCCACCCACACACACACACAGAGAGAGAGACACAGAATGTGACGGGTATGTTACAGAATCAAAACATCAACAGATTCGGAATTTTGTTTTTATATAAATCCCAACAACAACTAAAACGTTTGTGGAATGTACCGGCTTTTTTCATGCTGACTGAGCAAATGTGAATGAGTTTATCTTACGCATGCATTCATGCCCGCGTCGGCAACCTCATCATCGCCATTGCTCCAGCTTATAATTCCATGGCATCGAGGTGTTTATTCCATTCAACGTAATTCGTGTACTCGATTTTGTATGCTCCCGTAGCTACACAAGACGGCAAATACCTTAGGTGTTTCAAATCGATTGGAACACTTTGTTATAATGCAGTGGTCGTATGAAAAGAGCATAAAACTTGAGTGGCTCTTTAATTCGTCAGTTGACTGGACCTGAAGGTCTTAACAGACAAAACATGTGACGATACGCACATGTCGAAAAGAGTAGGATGTGTGTATTGTTGCCTAAAACGTACAACAAATAAATTTTGCGCAAAAATATGAAGCGGAAACGAAACGCGCAGTTTTCCATCTGTTTAGGTCTGTCAATATCCGGTAGTTCATGCGACTGGGGCCGAACTGGTGATTCAAGTGACAAGTATGTGTCAGTACCACCTGTCCCTTGATTAACTATTTAACCGGTCGTATTGATAGTTGATCTCCTAGTTTTGGGTCTATTGAATCCCGCAGATTACCCTGTTACAATCTATTAACCGGCCATTCGTGGTCAACCAATAGTTTGTCATTATCGTACCCGTCATTTATCTAGTGTCAAAACACTGAGTACGTTATGGTCAGTGTTAGCATGTTGGCATAATTTGTGCCGTTTTGGCATAATTTTTTTGGTTTTGGCACTTGTTTTTTGAAAAATTATGCCAAATGCTGTTTAGCACAATTTACCAAAAAATTATCAAATTTTTTTAATTTTGGTATAATTTATTAGCACAATTGTTTTGCAAACGGCATTTTTGGTATTGACATTTTATCGCCTTGATTTATCCGAAATATAATTTTTACAGTATGAATCTTGTGGTATAATACCATACCACCACACCTCTATATGCATATTTTCGGCGAAGCGTCGGGTTTACAATGTCTAATATTTTTGGCGTCAACGTATTTGCATCAAAAAAGCACAATACAACTACAATTCCTCCTGGTTCCTTATGAGAGAAATGTCCGGCATAGAGAATTTCGAAGTACAAACGAATTTGATCACTGTTCTCTAGGTTAAATGAAAAGGATTATGTTCCAAGAAGATTGACACAAATTGTTAAAAGCAATGGATCTCAAACAAACTAATCATTTTATTTTTTACATTATTGGACCTGAACCTTATTGGACCCGAAAATCACACCTAGTTTGGCTTTTAATGTTGCAGAAATTCTGAAAATATTTAACTTTTTTTTGTATGAAATTAACGTGTACAATTTGGAATTTGAGCCCCTGTTATTTCGAAGCAGATGGCCAATTTGGCATTAGTGAAGTGCCACATTATGGGAAATATTAAAAACTTCAGAGTCTTCAACTCAAACTATAAGAAATCTACGAAATAAATTCGATAGAAATGGCGAGTTCGTCAATCCAGGTCCTTATTGAACAAGAGATCTCGTATACGTGGTCGTCCAGTGCGTTCAGGAGGAAATATTTTCGATGTAGCGGATAGTCTAGTCGAACAGTCATCAACTCGCCACCGTTCGCAGCAATTGAACATTTCTCGCACTTCTTTGCATAACTACCTCGGCATGGAGGCTTATAAAGTCCAATTAGTCAAAGAACTGAAGAAGTCTCGTGACCATCTGATGCATTTTCGCTTTGCTGAATGGGTTCAAGATAACTTGGCTGAAGATGAAAATTTTTACCAAAAAACATATTTTTCGATGAAGCTCATTTTCACCCTGGGGGTCACGTTAACATACAAAATTGTCGCATTTGGGGCTCGGAAAATCCAGAAGCCGATGCATCCACAACTTGTGACTGTTTGCTGCGGTTTGTGGCATGGAGGCCCAATTTTTTTTCGAAAATGAGCAAGGAGCCGTCGTTACATGGATCGCCATCCATGGTTTCAACAGGGCGGAGCTACGTACCACACAACCAAGGTTCAATAGATTTTTTGCACATTGTGCTAGGAAATCGCAAAATCAGCCGAAACTCGGAAGTCTGTTGACCGCTTCGCAGCTGCGATTTGACCGCGTTAGACTATTATCTCTGGGTCGCCGTGAACGATAAGTGCTACGCAAACAATCCGGAGTCCATTGAGGCCTTAAAGCATGAAATCGACGCTGTCGTTCACAAGATAGACCTCCAAACAATCGGAAATGTATCGAGTGAGTTACTGTAAAGCAAGTCGTGGGAGACATATAAACACTGTTGTGTTTCAGTCATAGATGTTGAAGATGGTTGTTAACAATAAAATCATAATTTCGAAAAAAAAAATGTCTCTTAGTATTGTTGATGTTCAATTTTAGTATCGGTTCGAGGTCATAGATATGAAAGAAGAAAACGAAGTTGTTGAAAAATTTTCTTTTATCACAATTTATCCAGTTTCCAAAATTTTGATCAACTTCGTTAATCATTTTCAAGGATCTAATATAAGAAAAACACAAAGATTTGGAAACAGTAAATACAACATCCCCCCAAGTACAATATTGTCCGTTAGAGATTATTGAGTAGGGAATCATAATAATATTTACGCATATAATTACATTGTGAGATAACAAAAAGTATACGACTAGTCAACGCCGCAAGCCCCCGTCAACTAATTTGGTTTTCCCGTCTAAACTCGCCAACCACACGTCCGCAAACTCGTGCACATTGACCCGTATCGCGCCTGTAGTCGAACCCAGATGGAACGTCAATAATATGCTGCATTTCCCGAAAGAGACGTCGTGTGTAAATCTTCTCCTCAACTAGAATTTTCACTTCGTCAAAGTTTGGCCTGTGTCCAGTTAACGTACAGTGGGCTGCGAGTCCGTACTAAAATAGAAAATTGTAATAATAGGAAACGTCAACTATAAATACAACTTTATTAGTATTGTTGTTAAACCGTAACTAAATTCCCAATTTTTCATGTGTTGGCCATGCTATAACAAATTAAAACCATAATAGTTGTTTTTAAGTTGAAGAGTTAACGTATACTTGTTTATCTTTTGAACATGTTATGGACGCAGAATTACAAAAAACACCAAAATGTCAATTTTAGCATAATGATTTCGCAAACGGCACAATTTTTAAGGACATGTGGCTTAATTTTTTTTGTCGGTCTCTGGCAACACTGGTTATGGTTCCCCTAAACACTATTCACATGTATGTATGCACACTAAAATTTATTCCCCGTCCTTAATTTGACTGGATTGGTGACGTGACCGAATAAATTGGGCTGACCTCTCTCTGCATTTGCACTGGCCGCTGTTCGCCCCTACCATTCTTTCTTACTTACTTACTTAGGTGTAGAGCTGTGTTGTTCACGAGCGAACCAGTTCAATTGAACGATTCATTCTTGTGAACTAGATAAACTAGTTCACAATGTTCCGCTGTTTTGCTTCAGTTGTTCACTTGTTTCAGAAGTCCTCGTTCATTTTAAAGTTTATGCTCTCTTTGTCTCACCCAATTCGCATAGCAGTTACGTAACATTACAATTTTTGTGGAATCGAAGTGTTATCTGCCTGTACACATTAATTACGGCCAAATTGGCCAACTTTTGTTTCAAAAAAAAACTCAGCCCCATTTCAACTTTGGCCGGAAAATGTTATCACGATATCCAAAACATTTCAGAAATAGGCAAAAAACCAGGGAATTTTTACGAGTACTCGCTTTGAATTTAAGCTATGCAGTTTCTGCTCACATCTACACATTAAACTAAAACGACTAATTGACTGAAATCGAATCTTTAGCTCACAGCTTATACGAACTGTTGAACGGAAATGATACAATGAACTAAATCGAACTAATTGAACGAACTGGTTCATTCTGCTAAGCTGAACTAAAAAGTGCGCTCACTTGAATGAACTAAAATGCTCAACTCTACTTAGGTGGCTTCAAACAACCCAGAGAAATTCAAGACCTTACAACATGAGGATAACATGTGACTCCAGCCGTCTCGATCTTCAGCTTTCCTCCTCCAATTAGTAATACCAAGTCGTCTTCGAATACCTTTCGCACTGGTTCATTCTGATCCATTCTACTGACATGGCTTCCCATTACATCCCATGAAGGAATTGAGGAGACCTTCACACAACCAGTAAGCAGTGCGCTTTCTAGTTTTACACTCTCTGATTGGACCTACTTATACATTTTTACATCAGTTCCGAACGGTGTTTTGAGAAGCTTTTCCATGGCTAGGTACTCAATAGTGTCGCCATCACTAAGCGAAGTGGCCGTCGTCGAAAGAAATGTTTGATGGTCAGAGCAGGGACCGAGCCCACGTTTTCATGCACAAGAGCCGCGCACACTACCATTGCACCACCGACGACATGGCCTACCAAGCGAAATGCGATATTTTGATACGCATAACTACGTCGATGTCGGGATTCAATATATACAGCTCGTGATTCATTCGTCGTGGATATTCGCCGTTTTCTATTATAGGATCATCTAGTTTTGTCTCGGAGACTCCCAGTGATGTTTCATCAGCATGCGATATGATCGAAAATTCTACGCCATAGAGCAAGACAGGTTGTACGAGAGTCTGATATAAAACTCTACAAGTTTTAATGGGTGCTATTCCTCTGGACTTTGAAGTGCAGCGAGGACGCATGGACTTCAAGATCAAGAAGGGGTACGTACTGGTTGAGCCGAATTGATGTAGCAGAGAGCATAGATAGAAGTGAGCGACATGCTCAGTTGGATGCGTTTCTCACACCTGGCTGCCAAATTCGCTGGGATTCCAGTAGGTTATACCGGATGTAGGATTCGTGGAGAACGACCTTGGTTTTGGATTCAATCTAAGCCTTGGTTTCACAGTGACAGATAATGGGTGGCTTAATGCATTCTTGTACAGAATTATACTTGCCGATCGGAAATCGTGTGATTGCGATGAGCCGGTCGAAGGATGGCTTCGTGTTTTGTGTGAAAGCCCCCGTTACCGGGATTGTAGGGACATACTCGACATTAGTATTTCCATATCCGATGGTGAGTGGCTACTTGCTGATATGCTTCTGAATGATTATATTGTGGTTTTCTGGGTAGTTGGTCTCCGACGGCATGTCCCCTAATATAAGGTTCAGGTTTAGGTTCCCCAAACAGGCCTTTCAGCTTGGTAACCTGTTGTCGCTGCTGTTGCTCAGGGACTGCTTTGTCCTAGTCGTATATGGAAGTGGATTACCAGCCAGGTCTTATCCGAGGCCTTTATTTTATGAAACCGTGTGCTTGTAGGGAATGACATGTGAGAGGTCCCCAAACTCCGGCCATCTCAATTTGTGTTTTATGACCCATGGGGGTATCATTGGGCGAAGCCTTAATATAAGTTGCAGTTCAAAGTGATCGAACGGAAGAGATATAAATAAGCCTCGCTCCTTCCGGTAAGTACGCTACAGCTGAAAATCTGTAGTTATTCGACCGTTTAAGATACAATTGGTAGTTAAATATCAATGTTGTCGTAATGTGGTCGTTGATGCTGTTTTGTGGAGATTGTTTGACGATTATGCTTTTGGCTGTAGGTTAATAATCACGTCCTTGGTATGAAGTAGAAACTGGAGGCAACTTCATTGCAATACTTGGACCAGAGACTATGCATATCTGGTATCACTGGCAGGTTGGTACCCTTGTGCTGGGAAAGGTTATGTGCCTACCTTGCATATAAGCTGAAGTCAAGCGGATAAAGGGATGTATTGGCTCGAATTACATAAATAAATAAATGGTTTCCCATTACATCCCATGAAGGGACTGGGGAGAACTTCTCACAATCACTGAGCTGTGCGCTTTCCAGTTTTCACTCACTGATTGGGACCTACAGTTTTACACCGATTCCGAACGGTATTTTTAGAAGCTTTTTCATGGCTATATACTCGATAGTGTCGCCGTCACTATGCGAGGTGACCGCCGCCGAAAGAAATTTTTTTTTTTTTTTTTGAAGGTGGTCAGAGCCGGGTTCGAACCCAGGATCTCATGTACAAGAGCCGCGCACACTAACCATTGCACCACCGACGGCCACGCTCGAATTACATAGGGTGGTCAATAAGTTTATTTCATGTTTAAAAAAATATGTCTTTCTTTGTTAAAATTTTTTTATATTTTTTGTTTATTCCCGACCTAAAACTTGAGAGATTTAATATCCGCAATAACTGCGCACAGTGCACCAAAATTATGCTATTACACTTAGAAAAGTCCCGGTCAATATCTTCCAGTCAACGGAAATTTAATGGAGTTTCCAATTATCAACATCTGTCACTATAGTGACATAAATATATGCATGCTATGGTGGGCAACTTTGAACAATTTGGGAACGTCGAAGATGTGAGATGTGCGGGTAAACCTCGTTTTGAAGGATCAGCCATAAACATGGAGCTGTTTGTGGCACGATTTTTCAGGTTTTTTAAAAAAAAATCTGCACCTATACCCTTTCAAAATCCAGTTGATCCGACATCTCCATCCTGCCAGGTGCATTTGGAGTGACACCAAAAAAATTGTAGTAAGAGAAAGTTAGAGGACCGACGTCTCTTAGTGCGCGCGAATGTCAGTAGTCCCGCATTATTAAAAGAACAAAGATAATATAAACCTTCAACGAGAAACTCACAAAAGCAGCGCATCGTGCTGTGTTTCAGAAGTCGACGCTGACACACAACGTGTTCGATGGTCTCGATTTATTGTCACCCTCACAAATCCTACAATATTCAATCCTCCCCTTGCCCCACTTACTGGTTAGGCCTCTCACATAAAAACAATGGTCCGTGGTTGCCCAAATGAGAGATTCAGATCGGCTTGGACCAAAATTAGTAAGGACTGGGTCCTATACGAGTCATGTATCGGTCATAAATCCATAGGAATTTAGCAATCTGTCATCATCACCCAGACGGAATTGATTATGCGTCACGCCCACATGTCACTCCGACCACACAGGCATATAAATCAATGTTTTCATAAACCAAACTCTCATAATGGGAGTGCGCTTATGCCAGAGCACCTTTTAGCGTAAGGTCCAGAATAGTGAGATCAAGACATATATCCAAAAACGGTTGAGAGGGGCATCTTCTGACGCCACAAATACAAATGGCCGTACTTTCAATTGATTGCTCCTATATTCAATTGATTGCTCCTATATCCACGAAACCAAGCATCGGTGGGTAATGACTGATACAAACTATATTTGAACTAAGTCTCTAGTTTCTGCCAATATAATTTCGACAAACATATAGAGTTTTCAGAACCTAATTCATTCATTTTTCGTTTAACTTGCTGTCAAGGAATAGACAGAGACTCGGTGTTAGAAGATAATTATAGCGTTATACCGTCTGATTTTGGAATCCTAAATTCCCCAGTCGTTCGACCACCAGTGAACAACCCGTTTTGGGGTTTACTCCCACACCTCGGTCTTTAGTCGAAATCGGCAGTTTCTCCAAAGTAGTTTGCATCAAGTAACTAATAGTAGACCGCGATTTCCCTGCAACCAGAATGATAATATCATCCGCGTAGAACACAGCCCTATAACTCTCCAGTACAAATCCATTTTAAGCATGAAGTTAAACCAAAGCAAGGGGGGCGTACTCCTCCTTGTGGTGTACCACACGTGGCTATGACAACCTGACATCCATTATGTTTGCAGCAAGAAGCTCAAGATTATGTCTACGCCTATCTGAAATAATTCTCCCAGGTCCCTAAATAGGTAGGATCCCATAGTACACATCCTCCTACCTGCTAGTGCTGGACCCGTGCGAAGAAGATGTTCAGTAGATTCTTCCCCATCAATACAGCTTCTACAAAAGTAATTTCCCCTGACCTTTAGTCTTGCCGCATGTCCACAGACTGAAACAAGCATTGATACCTTGGGCCTAGCTATATATAGAAAGTTCATGGATCTCCTGCTATCCATAATAGGTTAGAATTGTCTGGAGCGTACACAATATGTCCCTGCCAATCCCTCGTCCATCTATCCAGACCCACCATATAGAAGCGCTCGTGTAGGGCATCCTTACAAGTCGCCTGGGGGGTTGAAGTTCCTGTAGAACCTGTAAGCTAGTCCCTAGTCTGGCCATATCATCCGCTCTGAAGTTCCGCACATGAGGTTAATATCGCACTGCTTGCCTATCTCGTTAAGAAACCTGCGGCAGTCATGGGCAGATGTTGAATTCAGGAACACACATTTCAGGTACATTGACCCCAATGACTGCTGGACTATTATCCCTTAGCCAGTTGGGCACTTCTTTAATAACCAAAATTTCCGCCTGATAAACGCTACAATGATCAGGCAGTCTGAGATTGGTACAACCCCAGTTCAATAGAGAAGACCCTCTAGCCAACCGTATCATTTATTTTCTAAACATTCGTGTAGAAATTCACATATCCCTGTATACCAGGAATTCCATTGTTCCAGGAATACCTTCCGGTATGAGAGTGTGGTAGAGACAGTGGTCGACAAATGCAGGAATGATGGGAGTACCTTCTGACACAATTGCATGACCAACTCCGACCATGTCCCATTGTGAGAGTTACCTTATCCTGATGGCAGACGTGGTCGCAATATGTTTGCCTTTAATGGCAGGTGTAACATTACATTCGGGCCATTGGTGGTGCAATGGCATGAGAACGTGAGTTCGATCGGTGCTCTGATCACCTTATATTTCTTTCGATGACGGTCACCTCGCTTAGTGATGGCGACACTATCGAGTACTTAACCATGAAAAAAGCTTCTCAAACTACCGTTCGGAATCGGTGTAAAACTGAAGGTCCCATTCGGTGGGTGCAAAACTAGAGAGTGCACAGCTCACTCATTATGAGAAGCTCTCCCTAGTCCCTTCATCGGATGTAATGGGAAACCATTTTTTTTATAACATTACATTCAGTGCATCAGTGGGAATAGTGCGCAGAGCACCCGTGATAGCCGTATATCGTCGCCATTCTCTGAACCCTAGTATGTAGTCCACAACAATAGGTGGGTTTCTCAAGCACTTGCCACCGCACGATAACCCCATAGAGCATTATCGGTATCCAGAGAACAATCCTCGGATAAAGTCCCCATTTACAACCAAGGTGCATAAGTTACCTTGGAGAATACCCCTTAGGAATGTTCCATTAATCGCAAGGATCCATAAAAGTGGACACGCTACACCTCCTTGAGGTGTGCCTCTGTTAACATACCTGGTGGAGGTCTAGGTAGGTAATACAGCTGTGAAATTTGCTATCGGTCGCACTACGCACGACAGGTTCTTCCCGACTGAATATAGAAAACAGGTAGATTCTGTTGCCTCCCCGTTAATTTGTTCAGATGTCTTAGAGGCAGTTAATTTGACAAACAATCTTCCGAAGAGAACGCTGAAGTTATTTTTCAAATCTTTGGAAGATACCGGAATGCTAACCAGTGTTCGAGAATTACCTCTACAAACGCAAATTAAAAAAAATTTAATTCCATTGACATTTGTACTTATTTTTCAAGCATTTCCCTCATATGTGGCAGTTTTGGTTGTCAAATATTTTATACAGTGCAGGTTTGGGAATTTGAGAGTACTGCGAGGCAATACCTATCGAAGCCACAAACCTCTACATATTAAATACTTTAAAACTGAATTGCCAGCAGTCAAAACAAATTCAAAATACTTAAAAACATTTCGATATTTCATTTCAATTGGCATCCGATTCTACAACCATAGACTAATACATACCTAGATAAACTTATTCTCTCATCTGACGTTTCATTTCACACTCTCATCGTAGGTTTGTGGAAATGAGAGCAATTAAATTTAAAATTATCTTACACCAGGTGGAGTTACAAAATATGTTCACTTAACTTTTTCCTGTCGTTTTGGTGTAGAACTGAAAAATTTAAATATATTTTGCACTTTTTTGTTGACTTTTATCGTTGGTATACAATTGTATTGTATTTAACACAACTAGTTTGCCACAAAAAACACGAAATTCGGTTGTTGTTCCTATGTTGATCGCTGTATACTATTGCCACTATCTGGTATTATTGAACCCATATTTCTACCATCCAATGTTTACTTTCCATCGTACCTATGACGTTTAATTTATTGAGCGAATAAGACCTTCTATGGTATGTGTTATTCTATGCTACAACCTGCATTTGCCTGCAAATAACAAATTCAAAATTTTGTCGGCCTACGGTAAAATTTATCAGTTACTTCCTCGTTTTCTATAACTAACTTCCTATCTTTCCTGCGTTCGAAATAATGACTGATAGATTCTTGTCATGTAAAGTCTGCCGCTCTTGTAGTTTTGATCTAGTCTTGTACTGTTCACACGACACTCTACTCTTGTCGAGGACTAAATTTATACGTAAACTACGCACCAATCAAAAACAGAATGCTGGTTGTTGTTGCCTTGTTGCAATTTTTGGAGTATTGCTTCTACCTTTTCAAGCTGCCTTGGAAAAAACTAATTTCAAGGTTTTCCCTCTTAGCTGGAATGGCATCATCGTCCAATTTCCATGAGAGAATATACTTCTCCTGGAAATGTCGTTCACAAACCCTGCAATTTCCTAAACATAACCGGGATTTAATACAAGAAAGGAACTATTTCTTGGCTTAAATTGTTGGAGCTTTGACAAGGTCGGACCACAACGACAAGAAAAAATTGAAATCAGCTGTTCTAACGCTTCCACCTGTAATAGATACATCCTGGTTTGTGGAAATCATAGATAAAGTAAACAAATAGATGACGCACAAGTGTTGGGAAAATTTTAGTGTAATAGGAAATTTTCTAGATGTCGTTGAAAGCAATAAATAGGATATTTTTTGTTCCCACAAAAAAGTAAAAAAAATATGACATTAAAATTCTAAAATTGCATATCAAATAAAAAATTATTTTCAACAAAAATATCAAGAATACAACACGTTATTTAAAGTAGAATATCTGATGGCCATTGGATTGGAAAGCCATGTCACCACCGTCTAAAAATAAATAAATGGTTTCCCATTACATCCCATGAAGGGACCGGGGAGAACTTCTCACAATCACTGAGCTGTGCCCTTTCCAGTTTTCACTCACTGATTGGGACCTACTGTTTTACACCGATTCCGAACGGTATTTTGAGAAGCTTTTTCATGGCTATATACTCGATAGTGTCGCCGTTACTATGCGAGGTGACCGCCGCCGAAAGAAATTTGAAGGTGGTCAGAGCAGGGTTCGAACCCAGGATCTCATGTACAAGAGCCGCGCACACTAACCATTGCACCACCGACGGCCACCGTCTATGTCCTGATAAATTGGTTCTTCCTCCGGTTCAGCTACCATACCTTGTTGAGAGTCCTCAGACACTCTAACGGTTTTGGCATCTGCGACCACAGAAGTTGATACAGTTTCTGCACGGGGAAGTTTTAATATTAAAAAGGCGATCCAGCATGTTCATCTTTGGGTGATGTTACGGGTTTTTTCTTATAGATATACCAACACCGGCCTGATTTTAATTGATTTTTATATAAGAAACAAATGCTATTATATAAAATCATTTAAATTTTGTCACATTTCCCTTGTTTAAATTACTTTGAGAAAAATATCCCACAATTTTGAATAAACGTCAATGAGAATTATGGGAAACTTCAGTCAAAGTGACACTAGTACAGGACAGCACCTAGTGAACAAAGTTGACAATGGGCGCGCTTTATATCTAGTATTTCCTTTATCTATGGTGGAAATGAGAGAAATTAAATTTAAAATGAACTTACACCAGGTGGAGTTACAAAATATGTTCACTTAACTTTTTCATGTCGTTTTGGAGTAGAACTGAAAAATTTAAATGTATTTTTCATTTTTTTGTTGACTTTTATCGTTGGTATACATTTTTATTGTATTTAAAACACCTATTTTTCCACAAAAACACGAATTGCGGTTGTCGTTCATTTGTTGGACGTTGTTTACTATTGCCTCTATCTGATATTATTGAACCCATGTTTTCCACAATCCAATGTTTACTTGCAACTACACCTATGACGTTTAATTTATTGAGAAAATAATATAGTCGTCTATGCTACCAACTGTCTACTACGGACAATCGGAGGCTTTATGTATATAAACACAATCGGAGCGATAACGCTGGCGTTGAAAATTGGTACATTCATTCTTATGGAAGAAGAACAAGAGTTGGCGTTTAAGTGTACGAACACAATCGGAGTGTATTTGGTGTAGACGACAAAAATTAGAATTCATTTTATTTCAGTGGCGTCAAGAAGCCAAATTGTTGCCAGCTTAATACAAAAATTATTATGAGTTGAAAATCGTTTTTCTATTTTTCTCACAATTAGAATTACATTTTTTTAGATTTTTTTGGAGGATTATAAACAGGAATTGGAAATTCATATTATATAGGGTAATTTAAGAATAGTTGCTGATATTGGTGTGTGGTGACCAAAAATGAAAAAGTAAGTAATGGTGACAAATTTTGACGCCAAGTGATTGTGTTTATCGACAACGTATTTTGAATCGACGCCACCGTTATACGCCGTTTCTGGCGTAGATCCCAAAAAATTTTAATTTTTTTTTATACCTCTGGCAAGATTTTTTTATTCAGATTATATCAGTAGCACAGCTAATTCCATTGTTTTCATTTTGTTCGTGCCAAATATGTCAAAGTTTGTTTACATTTCTGTTTTTCTTTACATTATCAGTTTGTTCACAAAGTTTCAAAGAATTTCTAATAAATTATGGCTTTACAAAAATCGACTTGAATCTTCAATATGAGCACTAAATTTGACACATTTGAAATTAAATTGCAATTTCCACATTGAGTTCACATCAGCTGACTTTGACATATTAGGCACTTTAATAGAGTTGGGTAGTTCATGAACTACCTAGTTTTATTTAGGGAGACCAGACATCACCCTCATGAACATAATGTACATGTTCGATACGGCGAGTATGTTCGTTATTGTTACGACCGGGCACCTTAAATGAACGAGTTCGAGAACTAGTGAACGAGTTCGACACAAGTCTACACTTTAGTTTCATGAACAACTGCTGATATAACCTGAATAAATAAATCTTGATCTCTGGCGTCAACAAGAACAATGTTGCCAGCTTAGTACACAAATTAGTGTGTGTTGAAAATCCCATTTCTATTTATCAAGTATGGTACACAGAAAAAAAATACGACTGTAAAATTTTAACAAAAAAAAATAGATACGTGAAAAATCTCAGCACTCAATTACATTTTTCATTATACACTGACAAATTACTCAAATATTGAAATGAAAAAAATTCATAAGAAATACCCCAATATTTAACGAAGTAAATACGATACGTACAACCACATAACTTCAGTTGGAGATAAGTTTGTACAGGCAGTCGGTGGCATAACGCGTTAGACGCTGCCCGAAAAGACGCTGTGTCACAATCATCGTAACGATCTTCCAGTGGATGTGAGTTCGAATCTTACCGCGGCTGTTTCTTTTTTTTTTTAAATAAACAAAATTTCTAAAAATACTTCGGATCGAAGACAAAACGAAAACTGAGATACAAATTAGTTTGTTGATATGTCAAATTCTTCATCGACTAAAAACGAAAATACTTTTGATAAATATCGTACAAATATTTTCGTAGATGGGTCAAATTTTGAATCGATTGAAAAATAATATTTTTTCCAATAAACAACATACAAATATGGTAGCTGATATTTGATTTTTTTTATCACAGGATTTTCAATTAATATTTTGTTTGAATTTTTTAATTGAATTGAAAAATAATTTTTTTCTGTGTAGAAAACCCCATAGATTAATTTATATATAGATTTGGTATCCTCCATTTCTAGTTTTGTGCATTCACGATGTTCATATAATTACATATTTGAAACATTCACAATAACAATTGCAGCTGTGTTTATCAAACCTCAGCGACAGAATTCTTCCCTTGACGTTCAAACTTGCAACTTCCACAAGTTCGCTTCCCTTCAATCATTAAGCCGATGATCAAGTTGGCAAATCTATGTATAAAATATGTATGGTCAAAAAATATCAAAAGCTATATGTCTTTCTATTATCTATATTTTATTTTCCAATTCCAAATAAAAATGTGTGCATTTTGTCGTATTTGATTGAAAATGGACGTACGGAAACAGCCTTTGCCATCTGCTGAGAATTGTGAATAATCGAATACTCCATCTTGGGTATTTCTATCATCTTTGCTGAAGTGGTAAAATTTATATTCCATAGGGTGAAAAATTACAGTCGATGTGATTTTTGTACTTCCGGCCTGTAAAAATACTAATTTAGGAATAATTGCTGAGAGAACAAGGGTAACAAATTTTGACGCCAAGTGATTGTTTTTACCGGCAACGTTTTTTGAATTGTCGCCAACGTTATCACCCTGATTGTGGTTGTACATAGGAAGAGAGTTGCACGGTGATAGAGAGTGGATGGTGTAATTGATTCGACAATGTCGAATGTAATTCAATTCATTCGTTACGTGTTAATCTTTGACAGCTTTAAACTCCTCTTCACTCTGCTGACATCATAATGGAGAAATGAAACAATTCAAGAGAGCAACTGAAATCATAGCAAATTACGAGTTAATATCCATATTAACACCAGTGGCAACGACACGTATTCTGTGTCAAGTGTTGCGTTGTTTACAACACATCACATGGATTCCTGGCTGCCATGCAACGCGACATTCCGTTCATTGTTGCCCCATCAACAGGCATTTAGCGATGAAAATCCCCAATATATTAGGGGTATTCATCAACTGGAACTGAAATAGATAAATAAAAAACCATAGACGGTGAAAGATAAGTGGTGGATTTGAAAGTAAGGGGACATTTTGTAGATGGCGCCGGAGTGGTGGATATAGGCAAATTTCCCTGGAAACAAAAACTATTGAAAAAACTATTTAACCATGCATTTTTGCATTTTGTATTGTGAACAAATATCAAAAACGATATGCTTTTCTATTATTTATATTCTGTTTTCAAATTTAAACAACAGAATCGAAATAAAAATGATGTTTGAGTCGTACGGAAACAGCATGTGCCCTCTGGTGAAAATGGTGATTAAGCCATGGTTTTTATTTATCTGTGTTACAGTTTAATATTCTGTCAGCATGAGCCGTATTAACACAAAAGATTACTGACAGATTTTAGCAAATCGAAGCGCAAAAAATTGGCCGAAAGGTCATCATGCCAGAGATATTGTCCGCATGGTTATCTCACTGTACGTCCAGCCCTGGCAGACGAAAGAGAACACAGGCATAAATGGATGACTCCAGTGAAATGGGTGTGACATTGTTACTATTAATTTCTATTATGGAATCTAATGTCGCATATAGACCGCAGTTTATCACGACCAGGTTAGCGATAACCAAGTTCTTTAATCTTTGCCGTTTACACCACCCAGTTTGAGATTAAATAACATTTCAGGTGGAAACTTTGTGTTTAGACCAATTTGGAGCAACTCCGTGCTGAGATCAAATTGTCGAAGATGGCGACACAACAGAAAAATTAAATTTGCGTCTCTGGGTTTTGCCAGTTTTGTACAAATTTGAGATATTTTGAAATATCTGAACCATTAAAATTGGAGCAGTCGGTCTAATCGGCACACATTTTAAACCGATGAGAGCCAATCACGAGTTTTGCTATTTGTTAAATGGAGAGTCAGGTCACTGACGGTTGTGAGGATTGGATTGGAATCAATCTCTGTGGAATAGAGAAATTCCTTTCTTACTAGACCAAAATGAACTCAGAGAATTAATGTCTGAAATTTCGTTGCTCTACAATCATGGTGAAGCAGATAATCAGTTTGTAAGAAAGGAGAGCAGTGTAGAAAATAAAACAAAGGAAGGAATTAGAAATGCTTTCGGATTTCTTGTATTTTCTCAGATAAGTTTTGGAAACAATCTTACCAGTATGAGCGCAACAGTAGAACAGACCGCCGATAAAACTGGATTTGCGGAAATTGCATTTGCAACATGGCATACATATATATTTAACGAAAGAAGATTGACAGTCAAGTAAATAGGTTACTTGTTTATCTGTCAATTTTCATATCTGGGAAATTTCATGCTTATTTTTAGGAATTCTAAATTTGAAATCTAAACAGTTTGAAACCGAAAACTTTTACGATTTGATGTAAATACTATTTATATTTCGGGAACTGGCAATACAAGTATCCCCAGATGCAAACTGGAACTTCCATTGGAAAATTTTACATTTTTTAGCATAAATATACATAGAAAGTTTTCACTTACGGCCATTTTTTTCTACTTACAGTGTGTTGAAAAATTCCTCTCGGTCAAAAAATGGAATTAACCCGTGAACATTTTCATGCGATGACTTTTTACGATTTTCGGCGTGGATTATCTGTTTCGACTTTTGATGATGAAGCACCATCAAAAACCACTGTAAATCGCTGGTACCAAGAGTTCAATCTCGGACGCCGTTCGCTCCAGGATAAATTTCGTGAAATCGGTTGTTCTGCCACAAAACAACGTAGCAGTGCGTGAACTGATAATGCAAGATCGTCATGTGATATATCGTAAGATAGAGGCATCCTTGCACATTAGTTCCACTCGATTTTGCATGTGAACATTTGGCTGGGAAAAAGATTTGTTCGCGTTGGATCCCATATAATTTGGCAATCGCTCAAAAAAAGGCTCCTGTCAATTGGTGTAAGGAAATGATTAAAAAATTCGACAGTGGTGCTTCCAAAGACGTGTATAAAATCGTGACAGGTGACAAATCATGGATATATGCGTATGAGCCGGAAAAAACAGCAATCCACCGAGTGGGTTAAATCCAACAAGGGTTGTTCGTGGAAGAAGCACAGCGAAGCAAATGGTCGCCTGTTTCTTCAGCCAAATAGGTCATGTGGCCACTGTTCCCCTTGAGCAACGTAGGACGGTCAATTCTGAGTGGTGCACGACCATTTGTTTGCCGGAAGTCTTCGGAGAAATTCGTAAAACCAACCGCCAAAGACGAATCATTCTCCATCATGACAATGCGAGCTCTCACACATCTCGTCAAACAGGTGAAATTTTGAGCAGTCAAAACATTGAATTAACGACTCATCCTCCGTACAGACGTGATTTGGCACCCAATGACTTCTTCTTGTTCCCGAATATCAAAGGTAAACTGCGTGGTCAACGATTTACGAGCGCCGAAGAAGCAGTTGAAGCGTTCAAAAACCATGTTATGGAGGTGTCTTAAGAGGAATGGAAAAACTGTTATGACAAATGGTTTGAAAGAATTCAAAAGTCTATTGATCATCAAGGGGAATATTTTGGAAAACAATAAAGCCATTTTCATTTAAAAATGTTTGTTATTATTTGGTATTTCCGAAATATAAATAGTAACCCTCGTATATAGGCGGCGGCATGAGCTTCAAAAAATGTTTGGTTGCGGCGACGAGTCGGAAAATTTTCGATCGGCTTCCGTCTGTCAAACAGTTGATTTTTTGTGTATGTTTTTATTATGGTTGCATTTTTTGGTAATTTGCAAAGTTGCATCAAATTGTACACAAGTTTAAAATGAGGTTAAAAATTAAACTTCAGATTTTGCAGATTAAAATTGTATGAGTAATCTTCTGGGTTGCCGTGGGTTAACCGAGTTAACCTTAGAAATTCACTAATCTTGGTCCGTGTAAATGCCGTATAACCGTATAACCCTGGAAGTCGATGAACGATTCACTTCGACATTTCAGTTCACTGTGATACCAGGGGCTTGAAGCTGATGTACCTATTAGAAAGTGCAGATCCTGTCTATGCCTATATGAGATATTCCCCAAGGTAGATATGCCTGTATCAGCTATTCTCCAAGGTGAGATATTCTCCTATAAGATAATATCCAAGGTAAGTAGGATGCAATTGTAGACATCCTCCTGCTGGCTATTGCTGCACACGTGCATTCTGGACAATGTATCTTAGGGCACTCTATGCTCGTCCCTTACTGTAATTGCCACGTCGGTTTCATAGAAATGGTGATAATAACCCACCTTGAGGTGTGCCTCTGTTAACATACCTAGTAGATGAAGAGGTGCCCAACCCGGAGAGTGATATATATATACAATTACATGATAGACGAAAAAGATGGCGTTGGCAAAGGACCTAACTGTGTTGTGAGCATCCTGCATTATCACCTGCAAACCTACTATAAAGACATTGAAACACTCGTTCTTTTCTGTGACAATTGTGTTGGGCAGAATAAGAATAACACTGTACTATCATATCTGCAATGGTGTTTGGCTCGGGGTCTTAACAAAACTATTTTATTCAATTTTCTACTTACCGGGCACACTAAGTTCGCGCCTGATCGTTACTTCGGTATTTTCAAAAGTAAGTATGCCGTCAGTAACATCGACACATATGCAGATTTACTGCAGTGTGTCGAGGCATCATCACCTGGGGGTTATAATAAAGCTGTATCGGCTGAAAAAGTCGTCTGGTATGAATGGGACAGCTATTTTAAACCACTGTACAAGTCACTTGTTGGAATAACGCAATTCCATCATTTCATAACCTCTACAGATTGTGTAAAAACAAAGAAATTCGCAGACAGTGAAGAAGTTCAGTCCTTTAAGCTTCTGTTAAAACCTATCGATCCTGAAATGCCGAAGGTTATACAACCAGCCGGTTTATCTTTGGAACGTCAGTGGTACATCTATCACAATCTTCGCAGCTTAGTTTCGGATATATCTAAAGTAGATATTGTGGCTCCATTGCCGAAAGATTTGCCATCGAAGAAACGGAAGGCAAAAACTAGTGAAGATGTTCTCAAACCAGGCGAGGAACCAGGTCCATCTTCCTCAGGATCAACACGTACAAAGATCTCAAGGAAAACGACAACAAAGAAAAATACATAAACTACTCAGCATTATTATTTTTGGCCCATAATACGTTTTTCTACTGTATAATCATGTCTTTATAGCTTATAATTCAATGTATTTTGTTCATTACCAATAAATTATATTTTGTCGTATTTTTACTCTTCTTTCTCTACATTTTTAGTACACTTGTAAGCAAGTTAGGATTTTCTGCTTTTCACCACGTGAAAATGCATCTCATCTTCCATCCGAATCAACCAAAAAGTGAAAATTGATTTTTTGACACCTAAGCCCCCTTTCCGTAGACCAGGTCACATATGTACATTTCTTTTGTTGACCATTTTGTATACTAGCCGCTTAAGATCTACTCCACCCCAAGAACTGATGGTGGCGCATATTTTAATGCACTAAGCGTGACATTTTTGAATGGACGTTTAATGTCAAGGAAGGCATGCACAGTGTACTCCTTAACACCCAATGATTTCTCCATGAATCCCACTAATTTCCCTCCACTTTGTTGTAAATTCCATAAAGCAATATAAAGGCCACAGCCTAAAGTTTCGCTGGTGATATCATATCGGCACCGGGAACGTTAATCCTCGCTTGTGTAAATATGTTCCTAGTAAGTTCTAATTTTTTAGAACAATGTTAACTTACATCGGCCCCCTCGTTTAACGAATAATCATAAGGAGATTGAGCGAATCCCCACTGTAGTTAGTCTAGAGCCCAGGAGAGTTGTTCACGTACCCTGCTACGATATTGACACACAGAAGCGCAACCACGAGTTTCTATTCTTCCGTCTGATCGCATTCTGATACTGTCTTAGCTTTATAACACAGAATATTAACTCTCAATTAAATTTTTCACTGATATACTAAAGAAATTGGGCAAATATTGAAATGAAAACCGATAAATGGGACCAATAAACGATTTCATAAGAAATACCCCAATATTTGATGAAGGTTTTGTTGGTTTCAAAAATCTCATAATTCGCACTCAATTAAACTGGTTAACAAATAAATTCATCAATATGAACTTATACTCTATCATTTCTAATAATCGTTTCGGTTAAATTGAAAAAACTATAGTTTTTATTTTCGGTCGTTTCGATAAATATGATACGAACAAAATTACTTCGGTAAGTGATATGTTTGTATAGGCAATCGGTGGCGTAATGGGCAAAATGCAAAAAACCTCATACTATTGCAGAAGAGCTTATTCTATAGGCTGCTCTCGACTCGGTGGGAGAATTGGCTGGAAAATTAATTTCCAAGGTGGCCTTACCCTAACAATACTTTTAGTCGAAGAATCCATGACATAGCTGAGGATCTTAATTATAAATTAATAAAAAAAATTCAAAGCAAGGAATTTGGTTTCCAACTCCAAGAGGCTCCTGACAGTAATAATGATGCACACCTTATATGCTACGTACGCTTTCTGACTGATAATATTAATGTCGAAGACCTTTTATTCTGTAAAAGCATTACCGAAACTGGGAAGGCCCAAGACTTGTTTGAAATTCTTGACAAGTTTATTGCAGAAAATGGTTTGAATTGGAAAAGGTGTATCGGTGCATGTACTGATGATGCTCGATCCTTATCTGGCAGGTATGGAGGTATACAAGCGCTTAAGGTCCAATTAGTCTTGACGGTTGACGGTAAGCGATCAGCTGTTTGATTTGGGGTTGCATTTTGCGTGTGTTAGAGAGAGAAAACTAAAATTGACGGTTTACGACGGTAGACTTCTGCAGGTTGTAGAATCAACCGTCAGCCGTCAAGACCGATCAGCTGTTATTGTTATTGCTTTTACTTCGACATTTTGTGTACGGCAATACACAATTACACGGCAACCATAATTTTCTTTTTATTTTTTATTTTTTTGTTTGACACAATCACTTTTTAACACAAAACTCATGCATGCAAATTATATTTTGTACAAATGCTCTTCGATCAGTTTTTTTGTTTTGTTTTGTCTTTCTACCGTCTAACCGTCATGACTAACCGCGCAATATTAAGTAGAACGTCAACCGTCAACCGTCGAGACTAATTGGACCTTTATTCGTGAAAAACCACCGAATGCTATGTGAATCTATTGCATTATCCATAGGGAAGTTCTTGCATCAAAGTCAATGACTGAACTGAACCAAGTACATACATACTAAAATGTGTCATTGGAGCAGTAAACTACATAAAAACTAGGCCTCTACAGGCCAGTATTTTTTAAAATCTGCATAGATATGGGAGCTGAACATACGGCCCGTTATTTCATGTGTTCGAATTACACGAAGAAATTCGCCCTTCTTACAGGAAGACCGTCATGAAAATGCCAAATATTTTATTGAACCAGATTTTTTGCCAAACCTAGCGTATATGTGAAACTAAATTATTTGAATCTTTCTTTGCCAGGCAACAAAACGCACATTCGGACAGAATTGCTGCGTTAAGGAAGAAACTGCAGTTGGGGACAAAACAATTAATGAAGACAGCGGTCAAGATTGCTTCCCGCAATTGTATAAATATGGCATCTAATGGACTAGTTGTCTGACAAGATCCTGATGGCCCTTTTCATGGAACACATATCGAAGCTCACCGAATGGTTTTCAAAGTACTTTTCAGATGATGATGTCGAAAAATTTGCGTGGATCCAAGATTCTTTCCGTGCACAAGCTCGACCAGGATACACAACACAAGAGCAAGAGAGTCTCATTGAACTCTCTTGCGACAACAGCCTCAAAACTAGATTCACCAGATCCGATTTGTTGGAGTTTTGGTTATCGATTCAAAATGAATATCCAAATTTAACTTAAAAGCTGAAGCTGGATTTTCAGCTGTAGCTGTAATCAAGAACAAATACCGCTCAAAGATCAATGTGGAACAAGAAATGAGAGTAGCAGTCTCAAGTCTTATTCCCCGCTTTGAAAATCTGTGCCGAAATCATCAAGCTCACTCTTCACATTGATTTGACTGGATATCTATCGTATTTTATTTTTTCTTAAGTATTTTCTCTGTTCCAATTCTGAATTCTTATAAATACAAAAAACCTCAATTTCATATTGTGGATGTTTTAATTTTTGTGCCTTATCTTCCTAACTTCTCTTATTGCAGGTACCTATTTTTTTCGACTATACTTATAATATATACATGGTCACTATATCTATTCCAAATAGCTTACTAAATTAGGGCGCCGTGACAAAATACTAAATTTGTCAGTGCGCCGCTGGCTGAAAAAGATTGGGAACCCCTGGGCTGGACTGCGCTGAAAATATGTTTCACAAACATCGAAACGATCGTCCAGCGAATGTGAGTTTGATTCTTACCGCGGTTGTTCAATTTTTTTTTTACAAACAAGCTTTCTAAAAATACGAGAGCGGTCTCAAAACTAGTCGACCTGATATATAGATGGTGCCAGTAGTTTGGGAAAAAATATTTTGGTGAAAAGTGGCAACCTTATGAAACATATGTTTTAAGTTTCAAGGCTCCAAGTGTTTTAGTATTTTTATTTGAGCCATCAAAAGTACACGATCTCAGTGAATTTGTAAACATGGAACAAATTGGTCACCGTTATGTAATTCTATATTTCAATTTGAAAGGTCTCAGTCCAAGCAATATTAAAGCCGAGCTAGATTCTACTCTGGGGGAGTATTCTCCTTCTTTTACGACTTTAAAATATTGGGTAGCTGAGCTTAAACGACGCCGTACGAGCTGTCAAGACAAACACCGTAGTGGTCCACCAATTGAGGTGTCCACGCCAGACACGGTTAAGAAAACCCACAAAATGGTATTGGATCATCGTCGGCATTTCAGAAAGTGCAATACATCGTATATTGACCGGTGATTTGAAGATGAGAAAGCTGTACGCCAGATGGGTGCCGCGCTTGCTTTCAATAGAGCAAAAACAGCGTCGTGAAGATGTTTCAATAGAGTGATTGGCGATGTTTCACCGCAATACAGCCGACTTTTTGTGTCGATTTATAACCATGAATGAGACATGGGTCCACCACTTCACATATGTGACAAAGGATCAGTCAAAGCAGTGAACTGGAATGGGAGAATCGTGTCCAAAGAAGACGAAGACGGTTCCGTCTGCAGCCAAGGTCATGGACTTGGGATACGCATGGGATAATTTCAGAAAGGAAACCCCATCAAAGGCGAATATTATGCAAATTTATTGCAGCCTTTAAGTGATGAAATTGTGGAAAAAAGGTCGCATTTGGCGAAAAAGAAAGTGTTGTTTCGTCAAGACAATCAAGACAATTTTCAATGAATTAAAGTTCGAATTGCTTCATCACACACCTTATTTTGATCCCTCGGACTATTTTCTATTTCCAAACTTGAAACAATGGCTCGTTGGTAAAAGATTTTCCACCAATGAAGAGGTGGAGTTTGCAACTAGTTCATTAGATGCTACTTTAAAGAGTTTGACAGTTCTTACTATAAAAAGGGTAAGGAAGTTTTTGAATATCGGTGAAACAAGTAAAGCGAGCTAAGAGGAGATTATGTTGAAAAATAAAGAAAAATGTTCCCAACTTTTTTATGTCTTCTTTATTAGGTCGGCTAGTTCTGGGACCGCCCTCGTAACTCGGATCGATGACAAAACGAAAATTGAGATGCAATTCAGTTTTTTAATATGTGAATTTCTTCATCGACTGAAGACGAAAATATTTTTGATAAATAACGTACAAATACTTTCGTTTACGGGTGAAATTTTACATCGATTTAAAAATAATGTTGTTCATATGAAACCCTACAAATATTGAAGCTGATATATGCATTTTTCTATTAATATTTTATTTGAATTTTCACATATTTTAATTGAATCGAAAAATATTTTTTTTCTTTGCACGAACGTAATTATTCAAGACAGGTCTTGCCCTTTGTAGTCTCCCGAGTCACATCATACAGAGAGAACTTTATGCCTCGATTTTCTTAACTCTAGGGCACAAATTCTTAGCATATGGCGATTACTATGCTAAAAATAAAGGGATGTCAAATATTCTTGTGAATTAAACACCTCTCTCTTAACATCACTTCTCCAACACCTTCTCATACATACTGACCAACAGATATTAAAAAATTCCCGATCTCACTGATTACTGCATATCGGAAAATGTCTCCTGAATACGATATCACAAGTGCTGTCCACTGCCTGATTTGTCTTCATATCACTCATCTGTGTTATTACACCCTACATCTTACACCTAATCACATGGAATCTCCTTGCAAGCTTCATATTAGTAGAACAAATTGACAATACTATAAAAAACTCGCCAGTGCATCAGTAAATCTGAAAGTTCCTCTCAAAACTGAAGATGGTATCTCAAATGCAATCGAACATTTAATTCTATGTATTCAACACGCTACGTGGAACTCCACTCCAGAACAAAGTTTCTACAAAGACCCTCGTTAAGACCGTGTTAGACTGTTAGAGAAATCGTTGGAAATGTCAAAATTGTCATTTGGTGAGAGGAGATGGAATAGTGTAAACTTGAGGAGGACGATTTTCAGGCGAAATTTTGACAGATCTTTTAGATTTCTGTAATTTTTTGATTTTGCAAAAACGAAAAAAATCGGCAATAGAAGCTTTTATTTCGTCACTTTTTACAACTCTTTAGTGTTTGTTCACAATTTACTGTTTTCTGTATTCCATTTCTATTTTATAACTGTTGCATTTAGGTTGTCGCATTTTCCATTCTCCAAAACTGATAGTGTAAATCGCAAGCAGAATGATGGAACGATTTAAATCAAATGGAAATTCCATGTCTTTCTTATCGAATCGTTCCATTTACACTAATAGTCTAACACGGGCTTTACTCTATACAAGTAGGAAGAAAACTTGCCGAGAAGTGCAGCGTTCGCCAGAGAACTCACAGATATATTACAGCATGAAGATATCACACATTATGAATCCGATATATGAAACCTCGACCTCTCGAAGGGAACAAATTACACAGTGCAACACGAAAATATATAACCATATAGGGACACCACTACGTGATAAAAGACTAAAAACAAAAAGACCCGTGTCTCCCAATATTGCCCAAAATCATGCACTTTTTTTGAGGAATCGGTGTCATTTTTGCAAAAAAGTGATCATTTTGTTTGCAAACCGAATTTTGATTTACTCTCTGAGGGAAAGTTGTAGCTCTTGTCATAAAGAACACAAAACTGTGAACATATAAAACCAAAAAAATCATCTTCAAAGTCAAAATCGCAAAAAACTTTAAAAAATTCGATTTTTTTTACCTTTTCCCCCTGTTCAGGTCCATAGGTAGCAAACCGTTCAAAATTCAAGGAAACAATCTACTACAAAAATGTACCTAAGACAGAAAAACTTTCTGGAACATATAAACTTCCTAGGAATAATTCTTAAAACCTTTTAGGTAGCGCTTAGGTAGCCGCAAAAGTGAAAAATTTCGCGAAAATTTTTTAATTTCATTTGTTTTGGCGTAGAATACGTCTTACCTTACGGTATAGGGAGTCATGTCAGATTGTTATTGTTGTAATCTTTATTTCATTGATTATGAGGAAACGGCGAGATAACTTTTTTTAAAAATTTTTTTGTAGGTAAATGAAGATGTTATCTTTCGTTTGATATACATTTAATATTGGTTGATATCTTCCTAATATTTAAATTTCTCAAATGAAAATTGTTTAAATACATACACTCAAACATATGTGTGGTGTTTGGTTGAGTGTTTGAGTTTGTAGCGTGAACACAAACTATGCTGCTGTTTCAGTGTGGACACAAACCTTCGGCTGTTGTTTTGATTGATGAAATATTGAAATTTCGTATATTTACTGTTATTTATCATTTATCCTTACTCTTTTAATTTAAAAACATATTTATCCTAATTTTCCTACCATAAGCTTATGTATATTATCAAAAGTAACTATCAAATAAATAAATTCATTTGCTTATGCTATTTATCATTTATTGTTATATATGTTTTCTGTCTTATCGGATGGCGTATTCTACGTTAAACTTAATGGCCGTGTCTCTGACACAGCCTGCAGGGACAGTTCGTGGCCGAAGGCCTCGGACAACTGTCTGCTGTTTTTTTTTTCTTTACTCCAACATTGAGATAATATGCTATCTATTACAAAAATAATTAAAAATATTCGTATTATGTTTATAATGTTGCTGGCCCTGGACTTGCAAATCGCACTCTCTTACGTTGTGGATCCAAATCGTCGTCCGAATCTAACTCTGATTCAGAACTTATGGTGTCCACAGGCACGTTGCTTCCAGACAGCTCTCCATCATCAGCTTTTTCTTCTTCAAATACTTCATTAACATCATAAAGGGTGATCTTGTGACTCCACCAACATACCTGAAATGTATTAGAAAAAAAATTAAAAAAGGAATGCAAAACAATGCATCAATAAAATTGATATTACCTCTGCAAGCAATGCATCGAGTTTTTTGCCTTTGTACCGTTTTTCCATGGGCATTGTGGTTTGGTGAAACCGTTCTCCTTGCTCATCGGATTCGGTAAGGAGTTGTTTGATAAAATCGTCAAAATGCAAATGAAGAAAATGCAGCTTAAATGTCATCGATGTGTCGATTTTCTCAAAATAATACAGCATTTCTTTCACTCGTTCTCTTGTTTCCGGTTCCGCGTCTCGATCCCCTCCCAAGACTCTGGTGCATACACGCTGAAGGTAAATCCCATAGAGTAAATCTTAGTAGAGAAAATATTTGGCTCATCTGACGTTTCCTTTTACACTCTTCGTGATGCGGTCGGTGTGAATAGAGAGATGTTTGACGAAAAGTGACATACACCAGGTGGAATTACAATAACTTCTTGCTTTAATTTTTCATGTCGTTTTGGTGAAAAACTGTGAAATTTACATGGTTTTAAACTTTTTTATTGACTGTTATTGTTAGCATACATTTGTGTTGTATTTAACACAATAATTTTAACACACAAAACGAAATGCCGTTGTTGTTATTTTGTTCGTTGTGTTGAACCATTGCCTCTATCTGGTATTAGTAAAGCAATTCTTTTCAACATCAAATGTAGATATCACACCAGGCCAAATGTCATAAATTTGGTGGGTGAACTTTTAGATCTACTTAGGGAATTCACATCGTCTCCTAAAGTCATAAGTCGTAAAGTCATATTTAACAAATTAGTACATATGACTTATGCATGTGAGCAGCATGTTGTATGTGCTAAATCATAAGTCATAAAAACGTCAAATAAACGTCAAGCAACAAAAAAAAATTATTAAAAAATTTAAAAAATGCCAACAATGTTTCCTCATTAACGTTTCTCATCGAAATGCGTATGAAAGTTGATGCAACTCCCCCTTACACTGATGGATAAGTTGATATCAACTTCAAAAAATCAAAATCGCTTTGATTTTACATCAACTAGTTTGTACAGGGTTGCACATATTCGACGGACCCATGTTTTTTTTAAAAAAATCAAAGAAAAAAATAAAAATTTGGCGGTTGGCAATCTTAATCATTTAATTTGTTCGAATTATTCAACGCGAATAATCCGTTGTAAAGTGGACCGAGCCATGCCCAACTGCTGAGAACGGCGTTTTTGGGATGTTCTTGGGGACCTCTCAACACTGGCTCGTACGGCAGCGATATTCTCGGCCGATCGCCTTGGTCGACTTTTATTTGGCCTCTTCGGATTAGAAAGAGCCTCACCAGTCGAAAATTTTTCGTATAAACGCTTAATGGTGTTCTTAGAAGGCGCACTTCTCACATTTTTTAATATTTTAAAAGCACGTTGAGTTTTCACAATTGACTTGTTCTGTTGAATGTAAATTTCAACTATTTCAGAGCGCTCGCGTGGCGTGTATTGTTGCATGGTAAAAATCTGCTTGGACTGACGCTTCAAACGCGGTATGTCATTAAGCGATCTGACATCTGTGTCAAAAGTTATGGCGTTGCCAGATGGGTCCGTCGAATATGGGCAACCCTGTACAAACCACCAACTTCACCTTATACCATGGATAAGTTGATGTCAACTTGAAGTCGCTTCAACTTATCCACAGGTCTAAGGGCCCCTTTAATCTATGGTAAATACATGCCATTGAATGACTATCAGTGTTGCCAGTTTAGGACTTTAAGTGCAATTCTAGCTTTTATTTTAAAAAAAAATTGCTAAATGCTTTTTAGCACTTTTTTGGGCAATATTTGCAAAATTTAGAATTTTCTCGCTTCAATTTTAACCTTTTTTTGTCGAAGAATTGCATTTTTTCTATTATGCATAGCTGTTTTCGGAACTAAACTCTGAAATAATGCTTATTTTCAACCAGGATTTATAACACATAAAATTATGTACGTGAGTTGGCATTCACAAAATCGTTACGGCAAAATTGTGTTGGTCCAGACATTTTATTAGCAATTTTATTATTTTTAATGTACGGAGAACATGACGCAAAACAAAAATAAACTTGTCGATTTGGGAATTTGTGTCTAAGTTTATTCCTGGTCAAAATCGAATAGACGGTTCAAACGTCTAATTAGTTTAAAAAACGGTAACAGCTTTTACTAAGGTGGTAACTTGGTTTACCGCTTTTGAGTTTATATGGTTCAGTATTCCAAATTTGAATATGGCTTCTTAATTCTAGTCTTGGATTGTTATACATTTTTTAATTAATTTTATGTGAAATTTTATTAAAACATGTGCAACTTAATATAAATTATTAATTCTACATATGAATTCGAGAGTCGTATTTTTCAAAATTTAATGGAACAATTTATTTTAAACAAATAATATTGTAAAAGAATTATAAAATTTGATTACGATTTTAAAATTTTAATAAATATTTTATATCCACTAGCATTTTTATAAGCAAATTCCCAAAACGAAGTTTAAAAAAACCTAACTCGAAACAAGTACAGACATTTTAGTCGGGTGAACCGACTTAAACATACTTATTTACCATACCCGCATCTTTAGTTGTCATTTGGGTCCAAGTTCCATTAAAAAAGATTTATATTGTTGTTTTCGCAGCCAACAACTCTTCAGTTACCCGTCGCAAATCGCAGAGTGACATTTTCAAAATATTATCATATTAAGCCGTGTGTCCACTAGCAAGTAACTTGCGGAAGAACTTCTGCAAGTGTTTGCTGAAGTGTTTCCACTGAAACCGAAACTTGCGGAAGTTTACTTCCAGAAGTAGTTTATAGAAGTTATTACGACGAACTTGCTGCAAGAAACTGCAGACGTGTTTACACATAACGTGAGTACATCTTGCAGTAGGAATTTTTTTTTTTTACGAATGACAGTATAAAAATGTCTTGTAACAAAATAAGATTGGCAGCTGCCATCGCAGCATATTTAATTAAAAAGAAACAACAAATTAAAAAAACAAGAAACAAAAAGAAGTGTTTGGGTGAGAAATTGGGTGCTTCGGCGCGTAGATTTAAGTTTCCAAAATACATTACTAGAAGAATTGCGGACCGAGGATTCCAAGAGCAGCTGAAAATTTTTATGAGAATATCTAGTGATGATTTTGAATACATTTTATCTGTAATTCAAACAAGTATTCGAAAGCAGGATACTTTAATGAGATTGGCTATACCTCCCTCAGACCGGCTTTTAGTTAGACCCCTTTCACACTCGGCAAGTTACTTGCGCAAGTCTCTTGCCCAAGTCTTGGTTTGTTGATGACGGAGGTAAGGTCGGGTTAGGGGAATAAATTTGAGGTACAGACTTGCTTGTACTCGGAAAGTTGAAAAACTGACTTGCGCAAGTAACTTGCCGAGTGTGAAAGGGGTCTTACTCTTCGATTTTTGGCAACAGGTAAGAAAAAAACAAAAATATTATTTTTTATTTATATAATTTATAATATTTTGTATTTATTCTTTATATAATATATATATAGTTATAATATTTATTATTTATATAATAATTTATTTTGTAGGCGATTCTTTTCATTCACTTATGTATCTGTTTCGAATCCCTGTATGGACGATCTCAAGGATTGTTTTGGAATGTTGCGAGGCTCTGTACCAATGTCTGAAATTAAAATATATGAAGGTAAATATTAAAATAATTTATATAAAAAACATTTTCCAAAAATACCTTGTGCGTTGTTCGAACACATAAAGAATTGCGTAGATGTATTACAAGGCAGTATTACTGATGATCCAGTGCAGCTTTCAAGCCCAATTGTATCCGAGCTAAGTAGTTGCCAGTCCAAGTCGGCTTCATCGTCTTCGTCCGTCACTTTCAGAATAGCTTGCTGAATTAATCTTTTAAGCTTACGCTTGCTCCCAGGTGTTCTCAACCTCGAAGTTCTGAGGCGACAAAGTCTCCAAATATTAGGTATTCATCAGCCGGTTTTTGCATTATTTGAAGAGCTGTATCCAGTTCGACGTCAAGTTCGTATTTTTCAGATTTGTTTTTTTTTTGTCGTTTCGGTGGAACTGATTGGATTTTTTCTGACTGATCGGAGATATTTCCATCGTTGTCCAATGTTATTGAAAGCTCCTTAAAAGATATTAAGATGACAAAATTATTTATTCAAAATTAAACCGCTTTTTTTGAGGTTCCATCAACGGAAGAAGATTGGCTTCAATATTCAAACTGATTTCATAACAAATGGAATTTTCCAAGTTGCCTAGCTGCTATGGATGGGAAACATGTGGTGATACAGGCACCAAAGAAAGAAGGCAGTGTTTACTTCAATTATAAAGGCACACATAGCATTGTACTGTTGGCGTTGATTGGACCTAGTTATGAGAGAATTTACTTTGATGTGGGGTGTAATGGTAGAATTTCGGACGGGGGAGTATGTAACAATTGTGAATTATCGAAATGCCTTGAACAAAATACATTCCATTTGCCATCTCCACGGCCACTTCCTGGTAGAACTATTCCAACTCCATACGTTATTGTTGCAGATGACGCATTTGCTCTTAAGAAGTACATTATGAAGCCATTCCCTTTTTCAAGAGCCAGCCAGTGCAAAATCGTGTTTTTAATTATCGGCTTTCTAGGGCCAGAAATGTTGTTGAATATTGTTTTGGACAAGTTGCAGTTCGTTTTCTTTTAAGTCCAGAAAAAACAAAAAAAATTGTTAAGACCATTTGCGCTCTGCATAACTGTCTGTTAAGCCGCAATTCTCAATATGCGTCGTCTATGACATCTGATTCTCCTGTATCCGATAATGAAGGAGAAGGGATACCAGGAAGGAACATGTTACCACTTGAACCACATAATTCACGCAGTCAACAGCAAGAACCGAAAAATGTTCGTAACGAATTTGCTGAATATTTTATTACACCAGAGGGAGAAGTGGAGTGGCAGTATAGGCATATATAATAAGAATGTAAAAGTGAATATATATATTGTTAATATAATGGAATATGTAATGAAATAAAAACGGTTGTGTATTTGTAGCCGAGTTAAACGGAAGTGTGTCTTTATTCTCAATTCATTTCTATGTTTACATTTTGTTTGTCAACACTTGACAGTTGATTATAGGTACCTTTACACTATACAACATTAATACTTCATTATAGGTACCTTTACACTATACAATATACTTAAATGGTAATACTCAACAACCCCCTTTCTATAAAGAGTTGTGTTCACAATCATTTCAATAAATCATAAATGCGTTATTATTCTTAAAACCGTCTAACCAAAAACATTATTTCCAAAATAAGTACTCTGTATCTTTTTCTTAGCTTTGATTGAGGCAGTTCTGTATCTTTTCCCTAGCTTTCATTGAGGCGGTTCTCTGTTGTGGTCTACTCTTGTACACATTTTCATCACTTTCACTTTCATCACTTTCATTGACCAGCACTGATTCGATCTGCTTTTGAACGTCTTCATTAGAATCCTTGGGAATATGCTCAGTGTGTATCAACTCTGCAACCTCTTCGCCTTTACGTGCATTATGACTTTCACCCTTTGCACTTGAGCGAATTTGATTGAGGTGGCGTTTTATTACATAATTATTGTGATTGAAACGACAAGTGTAATTTCGTGAACCAATTACTTTTTCTATAACAGCTGGTGACCAACTAGCTTTGTTAGGATTGCTATAAGTGCGTATGTAAACATTCTGACCAACAGAAAATTTTTCATCACGTTTGCCACTAAAATTTCTACTAGAATCATCTTGCGATTTTTCAATAATTGTTCTTGTTACTGGTGGCTTTAAACAGCTAAAACGGGATTTGAGTTCCCTACCTAGTAAAATTTTTGCAGGAAATTCCTTCGTAGTGCAATTCTGCTTGATTCGATAATCAAATAAGAATCTATTAAGTATTATTTTAAAGTCTATATTCGGATTTTTATTTAAGTTAGCATAAAGAGATTTCTTCAAAATTTTAACAAAATTCTCTGCCTGCCCATTTGTAGCTGGATGTCCCGGGGCAGTAAGAATATGTGTAATTTTATTCTGATCCATAAAATTCTTAAACTCAGCAGAGGTAAATTGACGTCCGTTGTCGCTGACTAGTGTATTGATCAAACCGAACCGGCAGAATGTCTCACGAAGTTTACTTATAGTAAACGATGACGTAATTTCTTTGGTTTCGAAAACCTCCACCCACTTTGAGAAAGAATCAACGATGATAAAAAGATAATATCCTCTAATAGGACCAGCAAAGTTAACATGAATTCGCTGCCAAACAGCACTGGTAGGAGACCAACTGATCAATGTTGATTTTTCCGGGCTAGCTTGTGACATCTGACATGATTGACAATCTTTTATTAAAACTTCAATTTCTGAATCAATATTGGGCCACCACATATAAGACCTTGCGAGTGCTTTTGTCTTAACTACACCTAAATGAGAATCATGAATCGTATCTGCCGACTGCGCCATATAAGATGTATTTTGTTATTGTTACCAAATTATCCTCAGTTTGTTTGGGTAAATGAGATCACATTATGTATTTCATATCATTGTAAAACTCCCATTTGCTAACAGTTACATCGTCAGCACTTTGGCCACTTTTTTTCCTTTTTTTGTTTATTTCTTGACCAAACTGCGTTCGGAGGTTGTGCAGTATCCTTTTGACCTCTTCTTCGGGCGCGTCTATATCATTGGTTATTGCCTTTAAAGCCTTTTGTTTTTTAATTTTATTTTTATAGTCTTTTGAGAACGTGTCCCATAATTCTGGGTAACTTTCTTGTTTTTCAATCAACAAATGCGTTTTTCCACTACTCCAAACGAATTTATTTTCTTCCATTTTTATAAATTTCGAAGAGAATTAAAAAAAAAACGCAAAACAAAACTGAAAACCAAACAGAATAACACAAACCGTTTACCCAACGTATACCCACCCGACTTCTGCAAGTTTTGAAAACACTTCCAGTTCACAGCAAGTCGTCCAAGTTACTTCCAGCAAGCAACAAACACGTCTTTTCACATACTTGCTTCCAGTAACTTCTGCAAGCCGTAACTTCTGGAAGTCGACTTCGTAGGACGTGTTTACATGACAAAAACTTCTGGAAGTCACTTCTGGAAGCAACTTCCGCAAGAAAACTTGCTAGTGGACACACGGCTTTAGCAATTTAATTAGGATGTGTTATGTTTTTGGGATATTTATCATGACTACCAGCCAATTGTCCGCTCAACATTTGTATGAGATGTACCAGAAGGAGTGTGGTCATAAGACCCATATTCAATCCCAAACTAAGTTTGGTAAACAATAGTCAATGACAAAATTTCATTGTGATCGGAAAAGATTTACGGCAATTACCATGTTGACGGGCGTGGCTCAAAAGTGGCTCTTGTACATGAGATCCTGGGTTCGAACCCGGCTCTGACCACCTTCAAATTTTCTTTCGGCGGCGGTCACCTCGCATAGTGACGGCGACACTATCGAGTATCTAGCCATGAAAAAGCTTATCAAATTACCGTTCGGAATCGGTGTAAAACTGTAGGTCCCAATCAGTGAGTGAAAACTGGAAAGCGCACAGCTCAGTGATTGTGAGAAGTTCTCCCCAGTCCCTTCATGGGATGTAATGGGAAACCATTTATTTATTTTATAAACAAAATCAGCTGTCAATAGAAATTCACCACACTGGTGAATTTCAAAAGCTTTTTATTTATCAATGTTACCACAGAATACCAACCGAACTTTTGGTTGATAAAAATCTTGACAAAATATCTTGATAACAAATTTATCAAGAATTCACAGAATCGGGCTGTTAATGTCCATGGCTTGAAACTCACAATATTTCGCCCAGAAATTCAGTTACTTCTGAAACTACGATTAGTAGTAAACAATGCATTGATTTTTAGTTATCAAGTGGTAGTTGAGGATGGAGAGTTCCAAGTTTAAGTATGAATTTATGTCGGGATTCCGTAAAAACTCCAAACTTCTCGTCTTAACTGATGAACATCAAGTATTTAGGCAAAAAAAATGTTTATAAAGATTATACACGGTACAAGTGTTACTTTGAAACATGTAATGTTACAGTGTCTTTAAAATCTAATGGCGAGTGTGAACAACTAAGCCTGGAATATCACCATAATCATCCCCCTCCTATGGATATTATAAGCAAATTTCAACTGATTGGGAATGTCAAACATGAGTGTGGAAAAAAAATGCTACTACTAAGAGAAAGGGTGTGCGAGAGATTTTTGATGAAGAGTGTTTGAAAAACAAAAACAGTACTTCTGGTGTATCTTTTCCAAAAATGAAGAGGCAATTACAAAGGATACGCAATAGTGGTATGTCAAAAAATCCGACCTCACCATGCGAGATAAAAATTCTTTTTGAAGATACGTAGTTTCTTAAAGAATATGGAATGTCTAAGCACATTGAAAAGCCATTTTATCAAACTACGATCATAGAAGATAATTTTGCTTATAGCATTTTCGTTTCCCCAACAATATCTTCTATAATACAGAAGAAAAGTAAAGGTCGTCGATATTTAATAGATGGTACATTTAAAACTGTTCCAAGTTGTGCTCACAAACAACTTCTAATAATCAGTTTTTATTTCATGGACCATGTAAGATATGCTTTATATATTAATCTGGGTACAGTTTGATATTAATTTCTTATATTTTCGTTACAGGCTTTTCCCTTTATATGTATACGTATTGGTGACCAAGAAGTCTAAAGAAGCATACAAGCATTTGTTTCAATTCATAAACAAAAACTTATTCCAATTCAGGCTTCTGCATTTCATACGGATTACGAAATTACATTAAGAAAAGCTTTGGAAGAAGTTTTTCCAACCACATCTTTAAGTGGGTGTTGGTTCCACTACTGCCAGGCCTTGCGTAGAAAGAGCCGGAAAATAACAAGATTTGGAAGTTTTATTAAAAACGACGACTGTAACAAATGGTACCGCAAAATGCTAAGCTTACCATTGTTACGCCCAGATCATATAGAGGAGATGTTCTTACTTTTAAAGAATGAATTGTTGGAGTTCCCTCAAAACACACAGGAGTGTTTCAACATTTTCGTAACGTATTTTGAAACGCAATGGATGACAAAGGTAAGATGTCATATAAAAAAAAATTATGGTGTCTTATTTTTTATAACAAACGATTAATAAGAAGAATATTTAAGAATCATATGCAATTTTGAGCTAATTCTTTGATTGGAAGAAAGTATGTTTGGTGTGGGCAAAGTTAGATAATGTTAAAAAAGTGTATAGAAAAAGGAGTGGTTATAAAAAATCGGCCGCCGAGTTAGATTCGGATGACGATTTGGATCCACAACTTAAGAGAGTGCGATTTGCAAGTCCAGGGCTATCAACATTATAAACATAATACGAATATTTTTTATTATTTTTGTAATAGATAGCATATTATCTCAATGTTGGAGTAAAGAAAAAACAAATGAAATTAAAAAATTTTCGCGAAATTTTTCACTTTTGCGGCTACCTAAGCGCTACCTAAAAGGTTTTAAGAATTATTCCTAGGAAGTTCATATGTTCCAGAAAGTTGTTTATCTTAGGTACATTTTTGTAGTAGATTGTTTCCTTGAATTTTGAACGGTTTGCTACCTATGGACCTGAACAGGGGGAAAAGGTAAAAAAAATCGAATTTTTTAAAGTTTTTTGCGATTTTGACTTTGAAGATGATTTTTTTGATTTTATATGTTCACAGTTTTGTGTTCTTTATGACAAGAGCTACAACTTTCCCTCAGAGAGTAAATCAAAATTCGGTTTGCAAGACAAAATGATCACTTTTTTGCAAAAATTACACCGATGCCTCAAAAAAAGTGCATGATTTTGGGCAATATTGGGAGACACGGGTCTTTTTGTTTTTGGTCTTTTATCACGTAGTGATGTCCGTATATGGTTATATATTTTCGTGTTGCACTGTGTAATTTGTTCCCTTCGAGAGGTCGAGGTTTCATATATCGGATTCATAATGTGTGATATCTTCATGCTGTAATATATCTGTGAGTTCTCTGGCGAACGCTGCACTTCTCGGCAAGTTATCTTCCTAAATCGGCCGCCGATTTTTTATAACCACTCCTTTTTCTACACACTTTTTTTAACATTATCTAACTTTGCCCACACCAAACATACTTTCTTCCAATCAAACAATTAGTTCAAAATCGCATATGATTCTCAAAAACCTAAACTCGGTCGTCGATCGTTTAAACTAATCTCAAATTTCAATTGATCTAAGATACAATTTACAGTATACAATTAACAATACTTTTTATAAGCAATACTTTTTATTACTTATTTATTCGAGGCCCTTTTAACTTTGCTAGATCACACCATCAGGATTTTCTGTGCATAATGAAATTATCAGGACTACAAGCGCATTAGAAAGTTTTAACTCACAACTATCAAGAAAACTACAAAAACACGGACGTTTTTTCCAGTTCCTAGAAGTAATCCGGGATGAAGATTTTACCCAATCCGTTTCTTTGGCCCAAGCATCGGCTGGAATGTTAAATGTCTTACCTATGAAACGAAGGCCGCAAAAAAATAAAGACAACAAATTTCAGAAATATCTGAAAGGCTAAGCCGTGACCGAATAACTGTGATAGATTTTATGGCTACTATTATAAATAAAGATAAACACATTTTGGAACCAGATGAGGTCATTGAGGAACCTCATGACGAAGGTTTATCTGAAACTGAGGATGTAGAAGAAAATGAAATTCACTTTAGCCAGGCAACGGAAGTATTGAAGTGTATCATTTGTGTGGCTGATCCTCGAAATGTTCTTTTGCAACCATGCAGGCATTTTAAAATTTGTTCCAGTTGCTATGAAAAGTTGGAAACTAAGTCAAAAAATAACAACTCGCCTTTGCTTTGCCCATACTGTAGGCAAATTGTTACGTCAAGTTTGAAAATATTTCAATAAAATGTTACAAAAACTCTGAAAATCAATCACTTTTTTTTTCAATTATAAGTGACATAATGTCCATGTCACTTTTAGGTGCGACATAATGTCCATGGACATTATGTCCGTGGACGTTATGACATGCCACCGCATATTTACGTTACTTTTGTTCCCTGTTCGGGCACAAGTATGTAGATGCAAATAAAGGTCATGGAATAAACTTTCTTTGTTATAAAAAGAAAAATACACAAAGTGCAACAAAAATAAAACAAAACAAAAAAAGCTACAAATCGACAGCTCTAATCAATAATTTTTTAAAAACTCTCTTAAGAGATAACAAGTTTGACTTACAGTTCGTATTTCGCTCCATCGTTGCTGAAGGCCTTCTGCATGATGATGAGGATGATGACGTTTTTGGTAGTACGATTGTTTTTTCTCTTTTTAGTTTTAGAATGGTTTCTTAAAAAAATAGAATTGACAGTTTATAAATCAAGTAACATGAATTTTGGACAATTTGATCGTAAATCAAGGATATGACTTCTATTTACGATAAATAATTTGATTTCTTTTCTCTTTTTTTCAAAGATTTGTGTTTACGTATAAGTTTACGAATATGTATATAATTTTTTTATGTTTTTTTTAAGGGAACTAATTTGTAGGCTTACTTAAAAGATATAAGAAAAAAATATTATACTTTAAAAAACATGTTTTTTTCTTTTTTTTTCTTATTGAGCAGTCAAATAGGGGCAAGTTACGTTCAAACTTTAGATAAAATGTAGGGAGATAATAAAACAGTGTAGTGGAGGGGTGAAAACTGTTATGTTTCTGGATTAATTGTTGAGACAGTGGTCCCTCTGACAATGGTGACGCGTCATAACGCCTATGGACATAACGCCCATGGACGTTATGTCACACCTAAAATGGACATAAAGCCCATGACCGGTGTGACATAAAGCCCGTAGGCGTTATGACCATTCTAGGTGCGACATAACGTCCACAACTTTTTAAATATGGTCTACATGTAAAAGGACCATTCTAGATGGACATAAAGTCCATGACCGGTGTGACACAAAGCTTTATGTCCATTTTAGGTGTGACATAACGCCCATGGGCTTTATGTCCATTTTAGGTGTGACATAACGCCCATGGGCGTTATGACGCGTCACCCTGACAATTGCCCTCGAGGTACTTATGCGATTTTATCAGGAATGCACACTTTCGAAATTGCTCGAGGAAATATGATGGAGCTGCTCCAGTTTTTTTTCCTTCCACAGAACTTTCCTGAATCGTTGTCTCCGGAGTGACGTGATTCGCCTGAGACTCCAAATAAAATGAAAACTTAAATTTCGGGATATCCTATTAAATTTAAGAATTATTGCCGACATATTCAAAAAAAACTCTGTTTACCTTTTCGTTTTACAAAGCTGCCTGTATTATAGGAGGATGGTCTGTCTTCTCTCTGTATAGGTCTTTATGGTACTTCACTGTCGCTTATTATTTTATCCTCTGGTTTTGTGGGTTTTTTCCTTTTCACTTCGATATAAATATATTTCCTGCAGACAGATTTTAAGTTTCCACTTCACTTTCAATGCCTCAAAATAAGCTCATATAAACCACGTTGTCGGAACACTTGTTGTTGTGTCCTTAATTATATTTGTAAACTTAATTCAAACAAAAGTTAGATTCTTTAATTCAATGGATAGAAGTATTTATTAGAACAAAATAAACAAGAAGAGGAATATTTTTATTTTAGTGATCATCATTAATTGGTTATCGGTTACTCGAGGAATGTATTTAAATTACGAGCGAACTCGATTTCAGTTATAACATTTGTCCCCTCCTTCAGGAAACTATGGTGAAAATAGAACTCGGGGTTTCGGAGTTCTTGATGATCGGCGAGGCTCCTGAGATTGTGGTTGATAAACGCTGATTGGCTCCTGATTGGTGTTTGTCTCCGGCTGTTGTGTGGGTGTGACAAAGTCATCCTCAGTCTCAAATCCTCGCAAAGTACTACTGGTGCTATCTTCACTTTGGGCAGGCGACATGTCGCATCTCATGTCGTTATCTCTATTCGATTGCCAATGGTTCATATCATTTTGAAATTGTGGGGTGTTGGCTTCTATATTATCTTCTCCACACCAGGAGTGAGTATTTTCTTTCGATCTAGATTTTCCGAATTTCAAATTATTATCAGCCCCACGAATTTGATCTATGTGCCTTTTTACGTACTTATTCCGAAATTGCAGCTCATAGTGAATGTGCCCCAGCCGCTTTTTTACACAGCCCATTAACCATATGTTGCGTTTTTGGTTTCCCGATAAAAAATATACGCTATCACCAACGATAAATTCTCTACAGGGCTTGGTCCTGCCCTTCAGACATTGTCTAGTTTCCACTTTCTCCATGATATTCTCCGGTCGTACCAAGTCAAGAGGTGTCCTTAACTGACGTCCCAAAAAGAGCTGAGCCGGTGATACACTGGTTGTAGAGTGAGGTGCATTCTTGTACTGTCTGGGAAATTCATTGAGGTTTTCCTGAAGAGTTCCTCTCGTTGTACACATGGCCTTTAACGCGTTCGTTACCGTTTGTACGCTCCGTTCCGCTTGTCCATTCGTTGCTGGATGGTATGGTGCCGTGTACTTATGATATTTCACGCCTACTGACGTCAGATATTTATTGAACTCCAGAGAGGAAGAATTTTTTCCGTTGTCCGTTAGTATCATAGTGGGCACCCCATAATTTGAATCCGTTCCTAGCTAAACACTGCCCCTTCTCAAGAATTTGAACGATCTTACCCAGCTCGGGGTCTTTTCTGGTTTCCCTGGCAATATTCTCGGCTGTAACTGGCAGCTGGTTTATCTGACGAACTATGAAATAGTCAAAATTATCATAGCATGATGTGTCAATTCTCTAGCGTAAGCAAGTTCGCACGCCTCAGAAAAACTTGCAGGCTGTTTCGCAATCAACTCGTCGCTTGTACTGCTTGACTCCAAACCATGCAGCAACTCTTCAATGAGCATCCTGTCAAGGAAAGTGTCATACTCACAAAACGCAGCACCTTGTTTTAATCGTATTAAATTGACTCACCCGGTTCCTGTTTAGTTTGCCTAAATTTTACGCTTGCGGCATACTTATTCCTCTTCCCATCAAAATGGTCCGTCAGCATGATCTTCAACTCCACATAGTTCACAGTGGCTGGCAATTCAGGGCTTACCAAAATTTCCAAGACCGAGTTCAATTGTGGTCCCATATGCACCCGGGCGTAGTTCGCGTACTCAGCTTCCCGCACCTTCGATAGTTGAAGAGCCCAATCAAATCTCTTGAAGTAATCACTAACCGTGCCGCCATCTTCCCGTTTGAATACACCCATCGAAAATGCTGGCACTTTCGTACTTGAGCTTGAGGTTTCATTTGACGCCCCCGATCGGGTAGCATTTTCCACGGCCGACTGAATTGCTCCTGCCAATATTTCCATCATCTGTTTCATTTGCTCCCCTGACATACTAATTTTATCCCAATTCTGACACCACTGTTGTGTCCTTAATTATATTTGTAACCTCAATTCAAACAAAAGTTAGATTCTTTAACTCAATGGATGGAAGTATTTATTAGAACAAAAATCCAAGATGAAGAATACTAATACTGCGCAATTTTAGTAATCACATTAATTGGTTACCGGTTACTCGAGGACTGTATTTAAATTACGAGCGTACTCGATTTCAGATATAACACTTGTCTTTTAACTTAAATTCAGGAACGATACGATTCAGACGTTAAAAGGAACTGTACTGGTTCATTATATTCTCCATGTAGCCTATGAGGAAATATTATGATTTGTTGCCGACAGGAAAAAAAACACAGAGAGCTTTAGAGTAGTGGCAACTGTACTACTCATCATGTATACCGCTCTCAAAAATATACGGTACTGCACTACTAATGGTGTCTAACCGTTTTACGCAAGAAGAGATAGAAGATAGCTCGCGAGTAATACTATTAATACTGGTTTGTGTGTTTTATTAGCCCTTTACAGTGGCTCAGAGGAAATTTAACGTAGATTTTCCAAAAATTCTTGCTATTAACGCAGATTTAAATGTGGAACTTAGATAATACAATGAATAATGTATTAAAAAAAATAAAGGAAGAAAAATAGGCATTACAAGTTCATAGTATTATTAGTTTCATACAATGGGTAAATAGATTTAAAATGGCATATCGCTGGAATAGTAACTCCAATTTAAAAATTTTTTTCTTCAAAATTGCTTGGCATTTATCCGTCTTTTAAAGTGCATCATTAGCGTTTTAAATTTTCATAGAAACTTAAAGCAAATCCGATGCAAAAATGGCAAACAGTTTATAATATTTTTAGGTTCATACAATGGGTAAAAGCTTTAAAATGGTATAACTCTGGAACACTAACAGCAAATTTTAAAAGTTATAAAGCGTTATTTACAAAATTTCCCCAGGTGCCAACCATGACGCATTCGAGTGGGAACAAAGTAATGTTGATGACAAACTGCAGGAAAGATTCGAAAATGGGAATAGGAACACTTGAATTTTTGGTAAATTTTTTTTTTAAATAACAGCTGAGAAGTATGTCACTTTCTATTTTTCTTAAGGTGATGCCGGATACAAACTCAAACCTTTTTTAATGACACCAATTAGAAAGCCATCCGATATAGCTGATCAGCGCTATAACAAGGAACATTGCAGTACACGCAGTGTAGTTTAGCGTTGCTTTGGAATGCTCAAAAACGGTTCCACTAAAACTACGAAAATAATGAGTGTATGTTGTGCTCTTCACAACATATGTTTACACTATAAATGCCCAGAGGTGGAACAAGTTGATGTGGCTGCAGATAGGCAGGAAGACCAAGTAGAAGAACTGGAAGAGGAAGTTCGTACAGCGTTGACAATACGAAGAACCATAGCAATAAGTTTATAGAAAATTAAACCATTCTTCTTTATTTGGCATAAAACATAGAATATCAAATTCTAATAGTAGAAAACCAAAAAAAAATTAACAATTAAATTCAATTAATATTAAAAAAATGCAATAAACATAAAAGCACCTCCCCATTTACTTCTTTTGGCCCAAAAAAAAAATTTCCATTATTTTTTCCATTCGCTCTATCGATTCCCTTATTTTCATTGCGCTTTCAGCTTGGGATTCTGCGGCCTGTGCGCTTTGTTTAGCTGATTCTGCCCGTGATTCAGCAGCAGCAGCTAACCTTGCAAGAGCTTCCGTCTGATCCTTGGATGTTTTAGCATGTTGCTCAGCTGCCTTCAACTGACGGCGAATCAAAAACAATTGTTCACTTGAGGCTACTTTTCTCTTTTTCGCTGTGGACCAGCATGATGGCTCGTCAGCATCTCTGTCACTTCCAAATGCTCTTTGTCAAGTGCCGTGAAGGTTTGGTTCATTGTTAGTTGGGTGTGGACTCAGTAGATACGCTTGCGTTTCTGGACCTGTTGTTTCCTTTTCTATTGCTGTTGTATTGTTTGTTGGGGTGACAACAGCCACTGCCTTGCTGGTCCTTGGCGGAGTTTCCAGTAAGGATACCATTGTATCTTCAAGGCATTTCGATGCTTCATTTGCATGAGGAAAGTAACAGTATGCGATCTATTATTTCCTCCAGCTCAGTTAATTTGGCAAAGCGGTATAGCCCACCACCTGTTTCCCGAAGACTTTTGTTGTTACTCGAAACTCTCCGTTTCGTACGAGATTTTAAATCAGACCAAGTCTTAAACGATTAAAAAAATATATTTATAAATCTATAGACACACTTGAAACAATCAGATCAACCAACCTTCTTCCAATCTACAATTGTACGTGACGGAGGTCCTAGGGAGTTTAACTTTGGGCATAACTTTTTCCATTCATCTTCCAACGACGCTCTACTTGCTCCAAAAACAGGCACACCCCTGGCCATGTCCGGGTTTTCCTGCATGTGAAGTACCAATGCGTGCAATTGCTGCATTGTTGACTTATTTACACTAAAAAAAACCAATAACATAAATAATAATATAATATAATTTTTTATTGTTATACTTACCATTTGTTTTCCATTTTATCTATCGTTTTTGTTTCTTTCCTTTGGTTTGAAGGGTTTTTCAACAGAGACGCTACAAAAGTAAATCGAAAGGGACTGCAAACGACGCCATATTTTTTCCCGCTCTGTTGACATTTCTCTTCAGTAAGGTTTGCCATTTCATCATGGAAAGATATACGAGCCAACAACGAGTCGAAATTATTAAAATTTACTACCGAAATTTGGAGTCAGTAGCTTCAACTTTAAGAGCGCTACGTCCAATTTATGGTCGTCATAATCGTCCTACCAGATCAACAATTGAGTGTCTAGTGGAAAAATTTGAATCCACAGGCACAGTACAAAATGTTCCCGTGCCAGTGAGACAAAGAAGTGCCCGTAGTGTCGAGAATATTGCTCCCGCTGAGGCTTCAGTTCAAGAAAGTCCAAATGTGTCTCTCACACGTCGTTCTCAAGCGTTGGGCATCTCTGTGACGTCGTTGTGGCGAATTTTGCGAAAAGATCTTGGCCTACATCCTTACCCGATCAAATTGACGCAAGAACTGAAGCCGCTTGACCACCATAAGCGTCGTATGTTCGTGAATTGGGCTGAGCAACAACTTGAAAATGATTCGGATTTTCATCGGAAAATCATCTTCAGCGATGAGGCTCATTTCTGGCTGAATGGCTTCGTCAATAAGCAAAATATGCGTTATTGGTCAGACAGCAGACAGATAACCTGCACGCACACAAAACAACAAGTGGCCGCATTTGACAGTTGAAACTGAAGCGTTGCCACTTCTTTCGTTTAGTGAAACCGGAGTTTGTATGAAAAAGTGTTATTTTGCGTTTGCCTGTTCTTTCGAGCGTTCGTTGGTTTTGGGCTGCGTAAAATGAGGGTTAGAGAAACCGAAATCAATTTTTTTATGCACAAGAAGGTAAATAAAAACATTTTACGACATACAGAAACAGGCCATAAATGTATTTTGCACTTTTTTTGTTGACTTTTATCGTTTCTATCGTTTATAGTTTGCCACAAAAACACGAAATTCGGTTGTTGTTTACTATTGCTTCTATCTGGTATTAGTGAACCCATGTTTTCCACCATCCAATGTTTACTTTTCCACCGTACCTATGACGTTTAATTTATTGAGAGAATGAATGTATCTATACCTATATTCGTCTATGGGTAGAAGCAGTAGGAATTGAATGCATTTTGTTTTTATTTCAGAAACCGACCTTGTCAAATTCAACCCATCAAATTGTCAAGATGTATTTATTTCAGGTTATATCAGGAGGAATTCTTGTAATTTTCGGCAACAAGAACAAGAAAAAATGTAACCTGCTGTTTTACCGGTACTACCTATACTAGATACATCTTGGAATTGGTATCATAGATAAAGGAAATAAGTAAATATCCCACAGGCGTTGTCAAGTACTGCCACTAGGTGCTGTGTTGTCGTTTTGTAACTTTCATTGACGTTTCTCATAACATTCACTGACATTTATTCAACAGTGTGGGACATTTTTTCAATACAAAAATAGAATCATTTTCCAGGTTGTGCTTTTCAAACAACTAATTTAGTTTTTTTCATGTCGTTGTGTTCCCCACTTTCTAATTCAAATGCATTTTGGTTATGAGCTTTTTTGGTGTACTGTTATTGTTCGTATTCGTTTGTGTTGACTTGTACAGCATCGGCCCACTGAACAACACAAAATGCCTATTGATGTTGCCTACAACACCTACTGCTATCACCTGTTCTAAATACATCTCGCATCTTGAAAATACCCCATTGAACAAGAAATTTCCCAAGGCATGTGCGATATCTAGTTATTTCCTTTATCTATGTACATATGTTGGTATAAACAACATTTAACAAGGTCGGACCACAATGACAAGAAAAAATTTAAATCAGCTGTTCTAACGCTTCCACCTGTAATAATTTTGAAAATTTAGTTCGGCAGTTAAAATTGTTGTTGGAAGTTTCGCATGTCGTGTGACGACTTTTTTAGCCATTAGGTTACATACATAAGTCTCTCGTGTCATAAATTGCATTATTTACACAGCCGTTTAGAAAACCTGGGGGAACTGCCACAGAAAATCACACACCTATTGACATGTTTTTATTTTTTGTCATTATTTTTTTTTTATTCTTTGTATCATTTACACCAGGTCGGGCTCTCTAGAAAATGAATTAGTTAGACACAGTTTAGACCATGGCGGGAATCTGGGTGGACTGTTAGGAGATAATTACCGATCACCGGGCAGCCTTGCTGCAATGAATAGGGAGGGAATCCTTTTTTTGTCGACAATAGACTTCTGTTCTACCATAGGAGATTAGGGTCGTTCGACGTTAGCGACACTGTATATAACACATCGCAGTGATTGCACCTAACTTGTAAATATGTATATTTGTAAATAGTAGTTTTAAGTAGTTATTAATTGTTAGTTATAAGTGTTAGTTTTTAAGGGAAAAGGTTGATTATAACCCAGTTTTATTGGCCAGTTTTTAGGGTTAATGCTCAAGTAGCAGTTGATTAGATTTAAGAAAATGTATAATTTATATGTAAGCGCCTTATGCTGAAAAACTTTGTAAGTATTATATAGTTATTAGATTTGACAGTCCTTAATATATTGTTTAATGTTAGGAATAATTTGTATTAGTTAATAAGGTTATATTTTAATCCGTATGATTGTTGTAATAATGAAAAAGGTTGAAGGTTGAATTGAATCGTGGCATTACACTGCGCGATGTCAAGAGAGCTCGGCGGTGGAAGTTATAGAGAAAGTGCTACAGCATAATTCGCACACAACATTAGCAACTGACAATTTCAATATACAACCAATTACAAATGGTGAGTGAAAAAATGTTTTTTGTCCCCTTAAAATGTACCTTGGTTTGTTTTCTGGTGATTCCCAAAATATTTCCTATCTAGCTCTAAGATCTCGTCCTATCTAGCTCTAAGATCCCGTTAGCTCAAGTACAAATTACGCTGAACGTTCTGGACAGCCAATTGTGGTTAATACACCCGAAAATGTAGAAAAAATCCACGATATTGTGTTGGTCGATCGAAGAGTAAAAGTGCGTGAGATTGTTGATGCCATTCGCATTTCATATGGCAGTGTAGTCTCGATTTTAAATGATCAGTTGGGTTTAAGAAAGCTGACGGCAAGATGGGTGCCTCGTTTGCTCTCAATTGACCATAAACGTAATCGTGTTACAACTTCAAACGATTGTTTGGAGTTGTTTAATTGGGCTACAAATTGGTACCTCATCCACAATATTCTCCGGATTTAGCCCCCAGTGACTATTTCCAAACCTAAAGAAATGGCTCGGTGGAAAGAGATTTAGCTCCAACGATGACATTATTGATCAAACAAATGCCTATTTTATGGACCTCGAAAAATCCTATTTTTTGGAAGGGATACACAAATTGTGTATTGAGCTTAAAGGAGATTACGTTGAAAAATGCTTTTTTTTGCAAAAAAAAACTGTGTTTCATTCAAAAAGACTCGGACCTATTGATCCGCCTTCGTATTTTATGTTACAAATCTTGAACGCAACGGCAATATTTTCGCCTTTGGCTCTTCATCTTCACAATTTATAGCTCTTATGGATCTGCAATGTAGAATGATCTATGGATCAGTAAAGATAATTCTCCGCCATTCGAGATTGTTCTACAAAGATAAGCAACAACAACAATGTCTAGAAGGTTCTTGAATTCGCTAGATATATCTTCATTTGAGTATGGTGAGTTGGTATAAATAGCCGAGGTCTTGGGAATGGAGAGTTCAGTTTGTGATTAAACCCCGTAAAGTAAGCAACGCGAATAGAAATAGTAAAATACAAGACTTATTAAAGTGTTATAAATAAAGTAAACTGTTGTATTATATAAGTAAAATAAAAGGAAGTGCAACCGTTGTAATTATCGTAATTTTAAACGAACCTTGTTTAATTATTGGGAATAAAACAACGCAAAAAGGACGAAAAGGAAATTCGTAACATTGGTGTCAGAATCAAAGTAGTAGTAGTAACTCAAAGTAGAACAACTAAAAAAGGAGTTGAGTAAATTGGATCAACCGACAGCCGGTAATACGGTAGAGCCGCGAGGCGATTAATAGAAGAATTTAATCGCCGAAACATCGACATTGACACGTAACAGTTCGAGTGCAAAGACGAAATGGAGGTTTATGCAAAAGAAGCAACTGGTAATGTAGATGTTTCTACAATGTTTGCTGCCATGATGGCCAAATTCGACGAAAAGTTTGGTGACAATTCTAGAATTATGAACGAGAAATTTGGTGAAAATTCTAGAATTATGAACGAGAAATTTGGCGAGAATTCTAGAATTATGCAGGAAACATCAAACGCCACAAATGACAAGCTACATGAAATTTCAGAAGCTATGAATAACATGGAGATACAGGTTACTGATCAATTCGGAAAGGTTGAACAGAAATTCGAGGAATTTCAGCAGAAGATCGAACAGGATGTGGAGGAAAGATTCGCCGAACTGGAAAGAAAGATGAATGACCTCCAGTTGCAAGAGGGTCCAGTGCGAGTATTTTCTGAAGGCTCTAGTAGATTGAAAGCCCCCAGTTTCGATGGCTCTACACCATTCGACGTTTTCAAATTCCAATTCGAAATGGTCGCAATTAAGAACTTGTGGAACAGCAACGACAAAGCAGTAGAGCTAATTTTAGCACTGAAAGGCAGCGTCCTTCAGAGCATTCCCGTTACCGCCCGATTTCCCTCTTATCACCCGTAGCAAAGGTTTTGGAGTCCCTACTCTTGCCGACCCTGAAAGAGCATTTTCAGCTCGCCAATCACCAACATGGCTTCAGGCAAGCGCATAGCACTTCGACGGCGTTAAACGAGATAACTACCCATATCACCAATGGCCTCAATCAGAGCAGACCCGCTGAACGTACAGTTGTCGCAGCTTTAGACCTGTCTAAAGCTTTCGACACTGTCGATCACTCGATCCTGCTACAGGACATCCTGAACTCGTCTCTCCCAAATACTACCAAGCGCTGGCTTGGCAGCTACCTCAATGGGAGGCAGGCATTTGTAGAGTTCAGGGGCCAGAATTCCCGTTATCGCAAGATAAAAATGGGTGTGCCGCAAGGAGGAGTATTATCACCTATACTCTTCAACATTTATCTTGCGAATCTTCCTGCACCTCCCCAAGGAGTTAGTATTGTGTCGTACGCCGATGATTGTACCATCATCTCCTCAGGTGTAAATGTAGACGATATATGTGCTAGGATTAACAGCTATCTAGCCACCCTTACTAGCTTTCTGCAGGAACGGAATTTGCAGTTATCTCCGTCAAAGTCTTCCGTGACCCTTTTCACTTCTTGGACCAAAGAAGTAAGGAGAGAGCTCGACATCTCTGTCAATGGGGGTATATACCCACGGTCCGTAACCCCAAAATACTCGGAGTTATTTTCGATAATCTCCTTACTTTCTCTAAACACGCGGATTACATCAGGAAAATAGTCCACACCCGCAACAAGGTCCTAAACGCCCTTGCAGGGACAACTTGGGGCAAGGAGAACGAGACAATTGTAGTGACCTATAAAGCTATAAGTCGCTCGGTCTTCAACTATGCCGCCCCGGTGTGGTCATCTTTCTTGAGTGATACCCAGTGGAAAGGTCTACAGAGGATCCAAAATAGTGCACTTCGAATCGCAACCGGATGCACACAAATGACGAACGTGGATCATCTACATGAGGAGACCAAGTTACTGTCAGTGCAACAACACAATGTGTTGTTGACAAGACAGTTTCTTTTGGCTTGTCATCTGCCCAGTCACCCCAACCATCATATTTTGATGCAGGATCCACCCCCCCGTCACATCCGGAAGGACATCAGGCGCTACTGTGCGGACATCCAAGACGTCATTCCATCGGACGTCAACAGATTTTCAATAGCAGTAGCACAGAAATTGTTGCATAACACGGCGGTGTCAGAGGCCATAAACGGCTACTCTTGCAACAGGGTCCTTAATGAACACCCTCCCGCGATTTCGAATAATGAGAGGCTTCTGCCCAGGCACACCAGAACCATTCTGGCACAGCTTAGATCTGGTTGGAGTTCTATCCTGAACTCATACAGATCTAGGATAATCCCAGGCACCTCAGATCAGTGCCCACACTGCCTACAAAGCCCTCATGACACTATCCACATTTTCAACTGTCCTGATAGGCCTACTGACTTGCGCCCAGTGGACCTATGGGACAGACCCTTGGAGGTGGCACAATTTCTCCAGCTCCCCACCGCTACCTCCAGTGACACATAGGGGAATTCACATAATTTTGTTTTTTTATATCTTCCAGGGACGAACGAGTGGAAACAGAAAATCTGTTACAACAACAACTACGAGGATATACTGGCTGCGTTACAACGCAAGTATGGTGGGGATCACAAGAAGGATTTATATCGCATGGAACTAAGAGGCCGAGTGCAAAAGCATAATGAATCACTTCAGGACTTCGCAACCGAGGTGGAACGTTTGGTGTTGATGGCGCGAATGAGACGGCGAGGGTTGTTTTCAGTCAACAGACACATCATGTGCGAAGGGTAGAAACGGAAGGCAAATCAAAAGATTTGAAAGTCGCCGTTAGCGAACTGAAAGAAGTGATTCGGATTCTCACGAAGCGCTATGGCAAGCAACAAAATTGAAAGGTGACAATCATGGCGAACGTGGCCATATAGGGCGGGACTGTAGAGACCCGCGAAAACGGTCAAGATCTCGAGCGATAACGGCCGATACCGGACGAGTAAATGACCGTCCACATGTAATCGAGCGTAAGCAGGATTCTAAGGCTGAGATAAAAAAGCAAATTATTGACGTCCGATCCCTGAGAATTGAATCGGACGACGAGTGGTTCACGGCACAGAGAAGTGATCCTGTATTGGCAAAAATTATTTTGGCAAAGGAAGAGGATAGACAATTAACGAGGAATGAAATCGCTTCAGAAAGCCCCGATTTAAAATCATATTGGGCCCAGTGAAATAGCCTGAGATTGCTAGATGGCTGTCTATACCGTGTATGGGAAAGTGAAGATGGTAAAACGGAGAAAAATCTAATTGTGGTACCTGCCTTGAAAGTGAAAGAGATAATTGCAGAATCTCAGCTGCGGACAGAGAGATCAGGATAGCTCAAGTTCCCCCTTCGAGCGAATATCCATGAATGTGGTTGGTCCATATCCAACAAGTAGCTCTGGGAACCAATATGCCCTAGTCGTTATGGACTACTTCAGTAAATGGTCCGAGGTGTACGCTATTCCGGATAAAGAAGCGAAAACAATAAGCAAAGCTATCGTGAACAACTGGATATCTCGTTTTGGTGTTCCTTTAGAACTGCATTCGGAGCAGGGTAGGAATTTTGAATCTGACATCTTGAAAGAAATATGCGAGAGGAATGGAATTTGTGGTATGAGAACGACATCATTGCGCCTTCGGATTGACGGCACGGTAGAGAGTTTTAATCAGGCTCTTGAGGAATATTTGAGAAAGGTCGTCAGTAAAGATAGAAAATTCTGGAACAAACGCATACCAAAATTCCTTCTAGCATACCGGTCGGCCACCCAGGATACTACTGCCCGAACACCAGCTAGTACCGTTTTCGGGAGAGAGTTAAAGCTCCCTAGAAATTTGGAGTTTGGCAACTGGCTAACATCCGACAGTGGGGAGAATGATGGTATCCCAGGAGAGCTTAGCGAACTTCATGAATTTGTGCGCAACAAATTAAAAATGATCAGTAACAAAATGAAAGCCAGATACGGCCGAGCGGCAAATTCAGAAGGATTTCATGAAGGCCAGCTAGTTTTACTGTTCAACGTAAGAAGGGTTTATCTCCAAAACTTCAGACTCACTGGGAAGGCCCTTACAAGGTTGTCAAACGAATAAATGACGTGGTTTATAGAATCCAGAAAAGCCAAAGTCCAAGAGCTAAAATGAAAGTCGTGCATTTGGAAAGACTAGCCCTGTATGGAAAACGTACGGTTGAGCCAGCTCGGGACGAACAGGCTTAAGTGGGGGGCAGCGTTACGAATAAGTAAAAGCGTTTGCTTGCTGTTAATGACTACTAACAGTATGTAAATAACAGGCGGTTACTGCTGCGCCTGAAAGTATGCATTGTAACAACGTACCAGCTCGCTAAACCAGTAGCATGAATTCACCACAGTAAAGATAATTCTCCGCCATTCGAGATTGTTCTACAAAGATAAGCAACAACAACAATGTCTAGACGGTTCTTGAATTCGCTAGATATATCTTCATTTGAGTATGGTGAGTTGGTATAAATAGCGGAGGTCTTTGGAATGGAGAGTTCAGTTTGTGATTAAACCCCGTAAAGTAAGCAACGCGAATTGATAGTAAAATACAAGACTTATTAAAGTGTTATAAATAAAGTAAACTGTTGTACTATATAAGTAAAATAAAAGGAAGTGAAACCGTTGTAATTATCGTAATTTTAAACGAACCTTGTTTTAATATTGGGAATAAAACAACGCAAAAAGGACGAAAAGGAAATTCGTAACAATATTGTAGTTTTGAACACAAGAAAAAGTAAATTTAGAAAAGCTAAAGAAAAAGAAGTTTAAAAAATAACATTTTCTTTTCAGCAGGGATGATTTTTATTTACATTTTATTGGTACTTTTTAATTTTTTATTCAAGCTCGATGCCATTCTATATCTATCTATATTACTATAGACATAGATTTCAAAAAGGAGTTTTGAAAATGTATTCCAATGATTCCTGGCAAACCGTATAGCTATTTCAGATCTAGCCACAGATGTTCATCAGCGGTTGTTTGCAATGATGCGATTGAAAAATGCATCAAACTAAATGCAAACGAAATCTCATTTGAATTGAGAATTCACTATTATGCAAGTGTTTGAAAAATATAGCAAGCAAAACACACAAGAATACCTTTGCAGAAACTTCATTCCATCTGCTTTTTAGTTAATAAAAATAGTTTCCCATTACATCCCATAAAGGGACTGGGGAGAAACTTCTCACAATCACTGAGCTGTGCGCTTTCCAGTTTTCACTCACTGATTGGGACCTACAGTTTTACACCGATTCCGAACGGTATTTTGAGAAGCTTTTTCATGGCTAGATACTCGATAGTGTCGCCGTCACTATGCGAGGTGACCGCCGCCGAAAGAAAATTTGAAGGTGGTCAGAGCCGGGTTCGAACCCAGGATCTCTTGTACAAGAGCCGCGCACACTAACCATTGCACCACCGACGGCCAATAGAGAGTTAGTTAATAGAGAGTTAATTAATAGAGATATAGATTGGTCTCGAGCTTTAATAAAAAATTAAATAGTACCAATAAAAAGGCCGAATAAATAAAAATCATCCCTGATGAATTTGAATAACGTGGAGCACGACGAACCTGCATGCAATTGTTATTGCATGTAAAAAAAATTGTGTTGTCTTTTAGGCTACAACAAAAAACATGTCTAATGGGAACTGATGGTTCTCGGGAGATGGAAAGAAGTTTCTGCAAATGTTTTCTTGTGTGTTTTACTTGCGATATATTTGGAACACTTGCATTATAGTGAATTCTCAATTCAAATGGTCGTCGGTGGTGCAATGGTAAGTGTGCGCGGCTCTTGCGCATGAGAACGCCTTTCTTTCGACGGCGGCCACCCCGCTTAGTGACGACGACACTATCAAGTATTTAGCCATGAAAACGCTTCCCAAAATACCGGTCGGAACCGAGGTAAGACTGTAGGTTCCAATCAGTGAGTGTCAAACTAGAACGCGCTCAGCTCTCTGGTTGTGAGAATCTCTCCCTAATCCCTGCATGGGATGAAACAAGAAACCATTTATTTTTTTATTCTTACAAAAAGGACCTAAAAATATATATTTTTTTAAAATACATTCTATAAAAAACATTTTTTTAAAAAAAGTCTAGCATTTTACAAAAAGTATCTTTTCTTAAAGATCCATTTAAATTATCGTATTTTGCAACGGGCGCCTTAGGCGTGTTGGAACTAACTAGTATATAATATATACATACAGCGAAAGGAACTTCGTTCCAACCGGGTGTCCCCTTACACCTCATGTAATTATCAAAGGCAGCCTTGTAATCCACAAAGAAATCGTAGGTGTCGATTTGCTTTTCTTAGGGTTCTCCACGATTTGGTGCAATGTGAATATCTAGTCAGTTGTGTATTTTCTGGTTCTAAAATCACACTGTTGAGGTACGATCGAGGGCGTAGAGACTACAATCGCTTGCAATGGATACATCTAATCATATATTTGCATGTAATCTGGAACATGCACCTTGCCAGCTCATCGCAGCCAGCCTTGAGCAGCACTGTTAGTACTTCTGTGGCTTTGTTACTTTTAATCCTGGAAGTTGCTGTTCGGCCTCGTCTTGTTTAGGCGCGACAATTGGCATATTCCTCCATTGGTTTAATTCCCTCATCTTCATTGAATTCTCCTGTTACAACTAATCCAGAGAAATGATCTCTACATATCTGCAACATGCTACGTACTTTGCCCAACCGCAACCGTATTTTTGTCCTTATCTGTGCAGAATGGGGACTCTAAGCCACGGCTGTTAGTGCGGCTTTTTATTTTTTGGTAGAAATTTCGGGCGTTCTTCTTCCATCTTTTTTCTTCTTACGTTTCTTCTTTTTCACTCTTACGCTTTCTCCACTGCCGTGGAAAGTGATCCTACTCATAATCACTCGTGATTTACGGCAATCAGGTGACTCGCACCCATCTATAGTCTGAGTGTCAGATTCGAGGTTTCTCAACATGCTTCTTCTTAACATGTTCAACATGAATATACGAATACCCTTATTATTTACCTGTCCAGGGGAACACCCATATCTTTATACTTAATTAGTTTAAACGTTTATTTGTATATATCAACAAATCACAGATGCAAATATGCATAAATACATACTAATGCAAATATTTCCTTGAAATGGCTGTCATTGCTGCACCTCAAACATCCTGCAAATGCAATATTATACCAGGTATGTCCCTCACACCAACATTTGTCTATTGCGTGCGTTTGTTTATAAAAATAAACATGTATGTATGTGTTTATCTATTACTGATGCATTTCAATTGAAACATTTAAATAATTTGATATTCCAATTTTATTATATCGATTTATATTCAATATTTGAAAAAACTCTCTATTTACAAAATAGAGTTGCATCAGTTATATCAGAGAAGCGCAAACAAAGTAGAGATAACATCGCTTTGGCGTTGATTGAGAGATCTAACACAATGCTAGCAGGACATCAGGACTTCTAGATCACGTCACGTATTGTCAACAAAGAGAAGTCAAGAAAACAAATGTTTCCTGAAAACGCACCAACTGAACTTTATCTTTGTTTACTACTAAATCCACTTTTGGTGATTACTTTAAGACGTTGTAGTCTTTAATAATCTTTGGAAAATAATATTGATTCGAGGGTTGCCATTTATACTTCTGACCCAGATATTTAATAGTTTTGCCATGTCTAATCTGGCAACACCATTGGAAAGAGTTGCAGTTTTTAGCCTGAAGGTACTCAGAACGTGTTGACCATAGACTAATATTTACTGTAGACCTAATAGTTCTCTCACCAAATTTATGACATTTGGCCTGTTGTGATATTTACGTTCGATGTTGAAAAGAATTGCTTTACTAATACCAGATAGATTAGCAAAATACGCGTTATTGGTCAGACAGCAATCCATGAGTCATCATTGCATCCCGAAAAAATTACGGTTTGGTGCGGTTTATGGACCGGCGGCGTCATTGGGCCGTACTTCTTCCATGATGATCAAGACCGGCACATTACTGTGAATGCGAATCGCTACCGTTCAATGATAACCGAATATTTTTGGCCCCAATTGGATAATATGGACTTGGGGGACATGTGGTTCCAACAGGACAGCGCCACAAGCCACACAGCGAAAGCCACAATCAATTTATTGGAAACCAAGTTTGGTGAACGTATTATCTCACAAAATGGCCCAGTCGATTGGCCGCCTCGGTCGTGCGATTTGACGCCGTTAGATTATTTCCTGTGGGGCTACGTCAAGTCTATGGTCTATGCCAACAAGCCAGCGACGATTGATGAACTTCGTACGAATATCGACCTTGAAATTGCAGCAGTATCGGCCGATTTATGCTTGAAAACTATCGAAAATCGTCTGGACTTCTGCAAGCGTTCCTGTGGTGGCCATGCAAAAGAAATCGAGTTCCATACATAATGGCATCGAACGTACTTTCACAGAAATATAGAATTACATTGGTATCTAAAACCGGTTTTATTTTTAATTTTATTTATTTTATTTTTTATTTAAAAAATCTTTTGTAGTGCTCTTATTGAAAACCCCGATATTAGTCTATAGTCACACCTCAGCGACAGTATTCTCCTCTTGACGTTCAAACACAAGTTCGCTTTCCTTCAGTCAATAAACCGATGAGCGAGTTGACAAATCTCTCGATGACCACGACGTAGTAGATCATTTCATCCAGGTATTTGGTTGGACATAAAACGGGCAGAAATAAAAGGGAATTCGTATTTTCGTTCGATGCAACCTACATTAAACATAATTTAGCTGTCATTAGTATCAATCAAACACTATTTAAACTTAGTTTGCTGCATGGTTTGCTTCTGGTTGCTTATCGCTCTCTCGCCCGTAGATTAACATTTACGAGATGCCACAACTCTCCCATTTGACGTTTCATTTTATGCTTCTTCCGAGAGGAATCGAACGTCTGTCAGCTGTTTTGATGTAACATGGAACAAAATTCTCCATTTTTAATTTTGTACATTCACGATGTTCATATATTTACACAAATTGTACATACACAGTACCAATTTCTGCTTCGTTTATCAAAACTCAGCGACAGAATTCTTGTACTAAAAAAAATAAAAATTTTAAATTGCATCTTCCAGATGTTCGATTCCCTTCCGTCATAGAGAAATAGACAAGAGTTTATATTCCTCTCTTTTGGTTCTCTCGATGGCGACGAGGTAGTTGGCCACTTCATAGAATTGCTGTTGAATTTTACTCTTTGGTTGGACATAAAACCGGCGGAAATACAAGAGAATGTGTATTTTCGTTCCTTGCTACCAACATAAAATATAATATTGTTGTCATTAGTATCAATCAAACACTATTTAAATTTAGTTTGCTGCGTAGTTTGTTTTTTGGCTGCTTATCGCTCTCCCGCCTATCCACTCTGTTTCCTATCAATTTAGATACCCAAAGACCCAAAAAGTGCTAGAAATTCACTCAAAGGCATTTCTCTCACGCGTCATTTCTTGATTATTTCATACTTTTAGCATAGTTTATGTAATTTTACTTCAACATGGTTGGAATTTGTATAGTTATATACAATAACACTATCAAAAAGCTGCTCGTGTATTGAAATTTTCAATGAAGAGAGTAAGAGAGAGAACAGAGAATGACTAGGGTTTCACTCGTTGTGTTTGTTGGGATTTGAGTGAAGAGAAATTTTGACTGTCTACTTGTACATCGTTTTTGAGATACCCCCTACTTCAGTCAAAAAATTAAGAGCGAGTTTGCGCGACTCGTATAAAATTAGTCTATGCGATCAGCTGTGTCATAGATACCCCCTGGAAGAACTCAATTGAGGGTTGTTGTTGGCGAGTACTCCGTAAACACTGTTTCTCTCTTGTCAAAATAATTGATCAGCTTACAAAACGTGTTGAGTAGAGAGTGAAAGAGGCCCTCTAATCATTGGTCAGATATTACTGTCCCCTTATTATTGCATCCTTATAATCAAATTTATGTCTTGGCTGTGACATCCTACTACTCTCTTAGCACTTTGCCCTTGGTGGTCTGTGATAATAGATAGATATTTACAGGTTTTCTACCCCCCATTGGAGTACAATACTGTCGCTATCTGGCGATTAATGAGCTCTTAATTGTTTTTGGACACGTTCATGTGGTGGCATTTAATGGATGGCCAGAGTATTTATTTATCAGAGGGATTAAACATTTCAAATGAATGACAATACATGACTATCATTGCCCACCATGGATACCGTCATAATGACCGTCTCACACAAACATACGAATTGTCATACACAGAGAAGAGGTGAACATACCAATTTCTATTTTGTATACACGCATACATACATGCATATAATTATGTTAATTATTTTTGTATCTGTGTGTCAATATATTTAAACACATCCATACATATGTATATTTATATAAAAACGTGATCCTGAATAATTATTATCTGAACATACAATTATATTACCTGTCCTAAAACTAGCGACAATCTCGGAAAGAGCAGTGTGAACACGAGTACCTGCGTAGACGTAACACTGAGGGCAGCTCACATTTGATGAGGCCTTACGCAAATGACACCCTGGTTTCAGCCAGCATGAATAATAGGGAAGCAGACATGAATGCGGAAGCTGGATCAGTTATTCTGTCATTGACCGACCGATTAAACAAGGTAAGGCGATTTATGTGTGAGAACCATTTCATAAATGCACGACTGGAATCAAATAATATTCGCGCTTACAATTTTTTTTTTCAGTTTAATCGGCTTCCCGAACTACTATTTCCAACGATGTCCCGAAATGGAGCAGAGAAATATGGCAACATGTAGCCATCGCAAATTATGCTGCTCGAATCCGGGATGCTACTACTACTACTAGTGCATCTTACACAGATTCCATCAATCCCTGATAACACTGTGCAAGTCGAAAAAAAAAACAGAAGTGAACTTAACGGATTTACACTAATTCCGGTCCTACGAATCGAACTACATCATTAGTTTTTTGCCCTATAATGATGATTTACAAAAATTTTTTCATGCACAATTTAAATTTTTAAACAAAAAGTTAATCAGCCTTATTCTGCATTACAATTCCGTCTCCGCATTCCGTTACGTTACGATCGTAAAATGGTATTCCAACTAAAAACTGAATTGGAAGAAAAAGAGGAAGACAAGAGTGTATTCACAAACAGCTGCTTTGTTGTCAAACGTATGAGATAGAAACAAAAAATATTGTCAATTGTGTAAACATTTTAATAAAAGTTGAATTTAGTGCAAATAAAACAGTGATTCAGTGATAAAACAGATGACAATTAAATATTGTTGATACTTTAACACATCAGTGAGTACCGAAATACAAAAAAAGACAGAACGTAAGTAAAAGATATTTGTGGCCAAACTATACCAGTGTGTTGTTGTGCCGGACAAGAATATTGTGCCAGAGAAGAATTTTGTTGTGCCGGAGGTGTTATTTTCATGTGTTTAACATCATTGTAGCACAAAGTAAAGTTAAGAGAAATGGAATCGACAGCAGCGGCGTTTTTGTTGGAAGAGGAGAACAACGTGCTCCGGAATACAGAGGGGAAGACTTGAAAAGCGAAAATTGAGAGACAATTGCAATCCGTTCGAGATGAGCGATCAATTCTAAGAGATTTGTTTTAAAAGTGTTTTACAGATTCCAAAAAAAACTTTCGCCTAAATAAAGACGCGTTTAAATATGTGTTAGATACTTTTACACAAGAAGCTCGGGCGAATACGTTAACGTCTTTATCACCGCTTAACAGAGTAGTGGCTGCTTTATTCCATCTTGCAATGCCATCTTTTGTTGGTGGCCCTAATGAATTTAGCTCCACTCTGACCTCTTCACGAAATGCCAGGACTTCTTCTTTCGGACGCTTCGAGTACGCAGTGGCCATGTCTAATTTTCCTGACATTAAAGTCACCAACTTCGCGTATTGCTCCGGTGTTGTTGTTTTTGACCTGCAATAAATTAAATAAAACTCACAAATCAGTACAAATAAATAAACAATTTATATAATTTATGAAACGTTTTATTTGTTTTTTTTTATTGTATTTTATACTTACATTTTGCTCAATTAATTCCTCTTTTTTACACTTAAAATTGAATTTTTGACTAATTTTTTCAAGAAACACAACAATTTTAAGACGCTCCGTCAAGTAATTACCAACTTAGAAAAACTGAGTTACGATTGTAACGCAGAATACACACGATCGTAAAAAACTCAGTCACGATAAGAATTTGAATCGAAACGGAATGGAGAATACCAAAGTTGCAATAGCGGAGAAAATTACGATTGGATTGTAATGTAGAATAAGGCTGATTATTTACAAATAATTCATAAATTTATGGATAACTGCGAAACTGTTGCTTATCTTGGGAAATAGTGCAGGTGTAGATTAAAGGTACTGTAATTATTAATTTATCTAAATTTGTTTAAACAAAATGGAAAACAAATGGAAACGGAATGGAACATTATCATTGTATTAAAGAAAAATATTACATTGATATTATAAACCGTTTCATTGATGTAATGAAATATAGTCATTGATGTTATGATGATGCTATGAACATGTTTCATTATAATAATTATTGCTATGAGCATGTTTCATTAATGTAATGAACACGTTTCATTGATGGTATGAACAATTTTCATTGTTGGTATGAATAGGTTTCATTGATAGTATGAACAGGTTTCATTGATGGTATGAGCCGGCTTCATTCATGGTATGAATATGATTCATTGAGGGTATAAGACAGTTTCCATAACTAAATGCAATTTTAACTTTTGCCATACAATCATGTAAATTATTTGGAATAAAAGCACCCCCGCGCCATTTAAAAAAAAAACGAAAATCGAGCAAAATAAGGGGATTTCAAAAACAAATTTTTTGTCGGCCGGACCTATGGGGTCCATAGGGTCCAAAAATGGTCAGAAAAAATTGGGGGGGGGGGGTTGAACACACGATTCTAAGCAAAAAATATAAAATGCAAAAGTTAGAGGGAATTCCTATTCTAGGAGTTATGGGCCTCCAAAGTTCGGGCTTTTTGTGGCCAATTTTTTTCGACGATTATTAAGTTTTCAGGGACGGGGCTAGGGAGAGGAATATCTGTGTTGCAAATTTTGGATTTCGGAATTTTCTGATTTTTGGGAAATGTTTTGGACCTTGTGGGTTCCAATAGGTTGGGCCGACAAAAAAATTTTTGGTTTTTGAGATCCCCTTATTTTGCTCGATTTTCGGTTTATTTTAAATGGCGCGGGATTCTGCATTTCAGCCTTTTATTTTTTTCTTATTTATTCTTTATCTCATACTGGCACTCATATATTGTGTCACAGGTACTGTACATACATACATAAATACATACATTTATACAAATCGTACCTACATATGTACATATTATCCTTTAACCAAATTAATGAATCGTTCAAAATTAATGAAATGGTACATTATATTAAAGAAAGATGTTTCATTATTGCTTTTTTAGAAAAAATATTTTAAAATTCAATAAAATGAGTGTAATGTAAACGATGGCCTATTTAATAGATTCTACTTTACAATGTCGATAAAATGTCTGCAATTTTTCTCAATAGTTTCCCTCCCATATTTACATGAAAAACATATTTCATTCCATCAATGTAAAAGGTTTCTTAGCATTAATGACGGTCCACAAATTCAAAAACTGCAGCAATAAAGGAGTACATTGAAGTAATGTAACATTTCATAGCATCAAAGAAACTTTTCATTGCATCAATGTAAACCCATTAATGTAACCCATTCATTGATGGTATGAAGCGCTTTTCTTTCAGTGTATGAAACCATCATTTCAGTGTATGAAACCATCAAACTAATGATGCAGTTCGATTCGCGGGACCCGAATTAGTGTAAATCCGTTGAGTCCGTTGCCAAAATTTGTTTTCAGTGTAATTCCGTCGCTACCAATCTTAACTAGACGGCCACGGTTGGCCTTACATAAAGAAGTTAATATATATATTTCTCCAAGCGGCTCAATCTTTTCCTTTTTTATTCCAGTTGGTAACACCAAAATTCCGCAGGGATTCTTCAGCCCGGTCTTTTCAGCCAATGCATGGACGCCCTACTCTTCAATATCCTTTCAGTACACTTTCCAACACCTTTCCAGGTGGGTTGGAACATTTTTCTCCTTTAAACTCCCAGGGCCGTTTTGTCGGCGTGCGATATGACCCAGGGTTCTGCACCATAAAGCACTCGATAAAAGGCTTTATCTCTGAAGTGCTTGGTTAGCCCGAAATAAAGCCTGTTCGCAGGCGTGGTTATGCGTTTGATTTCTAAGCTGATTGTATTGTTTTGTAAGTTCCGTTAGTACCGAAGTTATAATGGATGTCAATAATCACCCTTTCCTCAATCGCAGGACAGGTTGTATGATTCATTTCTCGATAAAAGGCTTTATCTCTGAAGTGTTTTGTTAGCCCGAAATAAACCCTATTCGTAGGCGTGGTTATCCGTTTGATTACTAAGCTGATTGTAATGTTTTGTAAGTTCCGAGGTATATAAATTCATCCGCTACCTCGAAATTATAACGGTTATTAATGTTATCCTGCCTTTAGTTTCTACTAAACCCACTTTTGCCAATTTCTTTTCAATTCTCGAAATTACTGCATTAATTTCTCCCAAGTTCTCAAATAAAGTAAAATAAATTAAAAAAAACCAAAGTGAACCAATAAAAAATATCACATTTTTGAACTTTTTTTAGAAATTGCTCAAAAAAGTTCTTTAGTTAAGAAACCACTATTGTCATGATTTTTTTTTATATCTCAGGATGTCTAGCTTCCATTTCCATTTTAAAATTCTGCAATCGGTTACAAATTGCAAAAGATACAGGCTGCTGAGTCTGGAATTTTTAGTGCCTTTAAATAACTGAACCGGAGTGTATATTTTTTATGTAAAAAAAAGCTAACTTACTAAAAAAATCCAATGAGTGTTCGAACTCACGGGCGATGTGGTAACACCTTTTTGCTACACGGTACCTGTTCAATATCTATGAACACATTAGTAAATGTTACATTGGAAAATAAAAAACAGCGTTCAATCAATCATATGATGACGTTTCATTTAAATAATATTAATACTTACAATTATTTAAAGACAAGCGCAAGCTCATGTGTCATTATTTTCTTGCTTAATACTTTTTGTTTTATTCCCACAAAAGTCAAATAGAATATAAAGCAACAGCCATATGAACATATATACATACATTGTTATGTTCGTACGTACGCTACACAAGTTCACAAAATGCTCTTTGCTCTCTTGCTATCTCATTTTTATATATGTACGTATGTATAATATCTCATTATTCTCTTTGCTCTGAGAGTGCTCCGCACCCACATTTTATTTGACTTACCTTTCACAATAATAAAAATCCAACCGGTAAAAAAACTAGTTTTTGGCTATAAATTCTTTATATATGACCACGCCCCTTTGTCCAATCCCGCCCATATTTGCAGCAGATCTTAGAATATGTAAACCTAACCAACATACCTAATTTTGTTCAAATACCGTTAACAGGAGCAGAAATAATAAAATAAAGAAATAAATAAATTTGTGATTTGTATGTACCACGCCCATTTATCCAATCCCGCCCATATTTTGATAGTTTATTAATTTGCCTGCGAAGTTTCAGCTCGATTGGATCACGGGAAAAGGGTTAAAAATCAATCTAAAGTTTTTTCGGTGCGGCGCATACAGACAGGTGAAGTTAATATAAAGAATTTAAAAAGGGGTTCAATCATATGATGACGTTTCATTTAAAAACCAAACACACAACGTCACACATACTTTGTCCGAAGTAGCTGACGTATACGTGTGTCACATAACCACATGTTTGCCATATCAACAGCAACGAAACAGCCAAACACACAACATCACACATACTTTGTACGAAGTAGCTGACGTATTAGTGTGTCACCATAACGTCGAACAACAGCAACAGACACATGTACATACATACATTATTATGTTAATACATACGCTATAGACACAATTTCGTTTGCCTCACCCCTGCCATACCACTCTTTCATTGCTCTCTTGCTCGCTCATTTTTGTTTAACACGTCATTATTCTCTTTCGCAGTCGCAGAAAATCTGGTTTTAGCAGCAGCAGAAAACCTGTCTGTGTGTTGTTTGCATGTGTTGACTTTGATAAATTGTCCCTATACGCCGCTATAGATGTTAACACATCAAAAATGCAATGAGTGTTCGAACTCACGT